>OZ010790.1:428304067-429504067 GCA_963932465.1 Maratus speciosus | reverse complement strand
TACGAATATTACATCTCCATCGGTTACTATCACCGAAATACAACTTCATTTCCTGTCCGTTCTTACGAAAAACCTTATCATGCAAAATGCCTTTCACTTGAAAACAAATTACAGCTTCTTCCTCTGTTTTTGGTAAATCCCAAATTCTCATCATGTTGGAAGGTTTTGAGTTGTTGCCAACTCAAAAGAAAACTGTGTAAATTTACATGTATTAATGTAAACCACGTAAAACACGGGAAAGGTTAAAATTCAAATAACAGTAAACGAAACCTTATTTGGCGAATTATCACTGGCGCCCGGCTAATCGAAAAGTACCATTTTTTAAATGTAAAGAGACGCTGCGTTAAAAAAGTAAAAAAAAAAACAAAACAAAAAATCGCGCATTTTTCATTATAAAGCTGTTGCATTTCAATATTTATTCTTTCCGCTAATATTGAGTTTGAGGTGCAGTGGGAGGCAAGATGCTTCAGTGAGTGAAAATGATGCCATAGTAAAAAGAAAACTAATATTTTCTCTGATAAAACTAAATATTTAACTATGAATGCGTCTAAAAGAATAAATTTATGGATTTCATAGGTACTGAGATTAGAACCTAGAGTCAAGAGTGTAAATGTTCACATGCAAAGTTGTAGCTTGGAAATATATTTATTAATAATTTATTATACGTTAAAAAAAAAATTAAATGGGGAATATGAATACAAAAAGAAAGCATGTAAATTTCGTGACGGCGAAAATGACGTAATGTTTATATTCCGTTGAAAAAAATTTATTGTGTCAAAGTAGCGCATTTTTTGCTGATTTTTCATTCTGTAATACTAAATATCAAAGCTTCAGTTAATAACTTCATAATTACTTGATTACAAGTTATTGATTACTTATAGGGATAAAGTAATTTGAAATGTTTAAGTTAATGGAAGCAGAAATTCGGTAACTTTAGTTTTAAATAATATTTTTGTTTTAAGAATTAGCCTAAGGAATGCAAGATTGATTTTTTATTGTAATTATTTTTGAAAGTTTTTATAAATTTAATCTAACAGCTTCTTAAACATTTTCATCCATTGAATTCAATGAGTTCCCACTCGTATTTCATTAAAAATCAATTCTTTCTTTTCTTCAAGAAAAGAACAAAAGATACGATCAAATTCGAGCTTTTGAAATTCCTTGAAACAGTTTAAATAGAAAAAAAATCATTTTTATTTTATTTTTACTAGTGATTAGTAAAAAGTTTAAATCTTTAATGCTGAACAAAAAAACTCTTGTAGACAGTCTGGCTACACTTCTGCTAAGAAAATTTCAGAAGATGAAAGGTGGATTTAAAATTTTATCAAAATGGTGGAAAGAAGCTTGTAAGCTCCTTAGAAACATAAAAAGAATTTACGATGAACTAAATAACCTAATATAGAAAGGATTTATTTAATCTCAATATTTTATTTTCGGATGGATTAAGTAAACTGACTTATAAAATCGTCGCCAAGTTATTATCTGATGTTTTGACATAGTAATATACTTTAAATATTACCATTTAAAAATTGTATTTGTGAAAGCTTTTAATATTTAACTTTGTAAAAAAGTAAACATTATTTTGCTTTTGCAATTCTAAGCAAATGTATAAATAAATAAACTACATAAAACATCGAATTTATGTATACTATCAGATTAAAAGTATCCGGACACTTTCTATTTTAGGCATTTTGTTGAAAATTTGAGAAATACTTGACGGGTTGTTCTCGAATTTCAGTGATATAAAAAACATGCTTGACCTCGTATTTTTCAGCGAAGATTTATTCAAGTTGACAATTATAAGGCTAGAAAACAAATTGCATAAAAAATTATTGTGTGCGACCAATTCCTATCAGAAAAAGCTTGAAATGAAATGAGCTGTAGTTTACCAGATGGCTATGTGGGTCCGGTACGTGATTTTTGTTCATTTGCATAAAAATAGCGCATATATTCATGAGATTTCTTTTAAAAAATTAAGAATTTTTCGAAAGTTTTTTGTTTATAGCCTGCACGATAAATTCAAAAATTCTATTATTTTTTTCACTTATATTTTTAGTACAAATTGCATATTTTGCTTTAATGTGTCAGAATTAACATAGATTTCAAATTTATATTGCAATGTTAATTTTACTCTCAACTATTTTTTTCTTTCAATTCCTACTATAAGTTTTCACACTCTCCTTATATTTATTTATTTATTTATGTATATATCTTGTTCAAATTTTCAATCATTACTAAAATACTTATTCATCCTATCAAGTTGAAATAAATTTTCTTTAACTTGTACTGAATGACAATTGATGTTAATACAATTTTTTCAAATATTAATTCATTAATTAAATTTTAATTAATTAATTTTAGTTTTACATGGGAGACAAAATGGCGGCCATTGGTTATTGAAGCATTTAATGCATCTTCATATCTATAAGGGGGGTTACTATAGGGGGGGACCCTGTTCTCTCGCCAAATATCGCCAAGTTTGTCGCCAACTTGGCGATATATCGCCAAATTTGACGACCAAAACGAGTCGCCAAAAGTGACGCCAACTTGGCGATATCTCTAATATTTCGCCAAATTCCCATAGACTTCCATTGTAAACCTACTTGCTTATAGAAAATCAACAATTTGAGATATTTTAATGCAACAAAAACTAATATTAGCTTAAGGGATTATATTAAATTTTTCTTTGATGACCTAAGTAGGAATTGACTTTAAAAACAAAATTTTTATATTACTTGTTTTTATCAAGACGGTTATTTATATTTTTTTGTAAATTTGTGAATGACCCTATTTCGCGGTAAAAAAAATGCTTTAACTTTAAACAGCTATTACTCAATTAGTTTTAATCGTAGAAAAATGGGACTTTTTTTTTTTGTTTGTTTTACTTACTTTCTTTTTTGTCAGTATAATAGGATATTTTTACTAAATATAACATAGGACGGGGGACCGTATAAAAAATTAATTTTCGTAATTGTTTAAGAAAATTTTTTATTGATCCAAATCGCTTTTAAAATACTTCTTTAACTCATTGATAACATTTTTGTAATTGGAACTGTATGTCTATGACTAACGGTTTAGAAATTAGCCATTGGGCACCGTTGAGAGATGATACCCTGTATAGGGCAAGTCATATAAAAAAGCAAAAATCGTGAAAATTCCCAAAGATAGTGAGACAGTGAGTCACAAAGACAAAGTGAGTTAAATTTCAATTGCTTTCTAAAAGTAGCTGGATAATAAGGGATTTTTCAGAAATTATCATTTTTTATTAATTGACTTCCAACATTGAGCTTTGTATGTTCACACGTAGCTTTTGAGATGACGCTTCGACTTTCATATACAATTATGTATATTCGTATATGTAATACAATTTCCCGTAAAATTAAAAAAAAAAAGACAATGTGAAAAATTCTTTAAAAGTTAACTATTTATTTATTAAAAAAAAAAAGTTTTGTTATCGCTCACGTACGCGCAATTTTTTATATGAACGTTATTATTTCACCTAACATACTTAATATATTTTTTTGTCTAATTAAAGTATGTTGTTTCAACAGTACTTTGTCAAATTTTCGGTAAATGGTGTTAAATTTGGTTGAAAACTCTGCATGCCATAAACAAAAAATATACGAAATTTCCATGATTTAAAAAGAAAAAACCTTGGTATATTCATGAATATTCAAGCTATTCTTTTACGAACATAAATGTTGTGTAGGATGCATATAAACTCATAAAAACTTCCTTTTACTTAAGTAAGGTGTCACACAAAATACATATAGAAACAAGTAAGCAACTTTATTGGTAACTTTTTTTGGTTGCATTAGAGATAAAAACTATTATCATAAAAATTCATCATCGATCAGTTATATGTAGTACGCATATAGTCATACAGAATAGCTCCAGATCATTTCGAGCTTTACTGATACAGAGTGATCGCAGACATTCATTCATTTTTTTCAGTTTGTTGGTTTGGCCCCTAATTACTCACTCAGATAAATCTTGACAGGAAAATATGAGGTCAAATATGTTCTTTACATTCCCAAAGTTCGAGGGCATTCGTCAAGTATTTCTGTATATATTCGACAACATGCCTAAAATCGAAAATGTCTGGATACTTTTGACTAGACAGTGTATTGTTATCTTGAAGTTACAGTCCTCCCCACTTAATCGGGTCACGGATAATCGAATACCCCGCTTAGAATCCTCCGGAACCGAATTTATTTCTATTGGTTCTATGCTATTTTTCCCCGCTTAAACCAAATACCTTTTACGAACGTACCCTCTTAATCGAATAACAACTGTGTGACCGATGTTTGGAAAGTCGTGGAAAGCACGTTTCAGCTGAAATTTCCTTTCACCTTTTGTCATTTTTAGTTCCTTTATGCTGAAAACAAATTTTCAGTTCTTCCTCCAATGATTTCGGCCGGCAGGCGTATAATGGATAGGTCGAATGATTTCCTCACTTTGATCCCCTCACATCACTTCTTGTTGTTAACCAGGCAATGCACCGTCACTTCGAGATTCGAGATGGTAATTGTGATATTTTGCACTCATTCCAAAAATAACTCGATATTTACTTCTTTAAGATTCCACTTAAACAAACCACTTTAAGGCAGTATAAGTAACGTAAATTAAAAGTATCAAAGTTTTGACCAAATTCAAACGAACTGCATTGTGATGTAAACCATATAAATGTATGTAGTGACATTAAATTAATACGTATTTACTTTACATTAGCATTTGTATTTATTTTAGTTTAAGTTATTTTATTAACGATTTATTATGCTGTTAATGAAATATACCGTAGGTGTTTCTTTTACCTTTTTATTACGCATTAAATATTACAGTTATGATTCTCCGTTTAATCAAATACTCCGCTTAATCGAATATTATTTCTGGAACCGTCAATATTCGTTTAAACGGGGACGACTGTATATATTTCCTATAACTTTTTTTTTCTTAAATTTTCCGGTATAATATATTATGAATCATAAATTAATTAAAAAAATAATTAACAAAAACTCAATAAAAAGCTTATATTTCTTCATTCGGCATTAGGGAAGCTTGGAAATGAACAGGAAGTGATTTTTTGTAGTAGAGGTGGAGTTTTTCTCAGAGCCTTTGCATGGAGTGAAGAGATTGAGATTGTCTGTTCACCTAGGTAGTTTATTGTTATCGCTTTAAAATCTAAATTTATTATTCTAAGGTTTATAATTAATTTGTTTTTATTGTTCAATATTGTTGGATTAGTTACATATACATATGCTTTCAATTCTTAATATTTTGAAGTTCATATACGTAAAGGATCTTTTGTATTAAAAGGAGTCGATTTTTTCGTAACTAATAAAAGTGAATCTTCAATTTCAGTTCAACGTGCGTTTCGTTTAAAGTTTAACTGTGATTCCCCATGTGGCAATAAAACACAGAATTGAAGAGGGTAATGCTTTGATTAGTCCGGACTTGTTAACACTAGAACGCCCGGACATTTTACCCAATTTCAATAAAAATATTTTAACACCAGAATTTTTATTTAAAACAATTTCCCATATTTATTCAACCGAGTTTTCTCTAGCTACAATTTAATTAATTTTACGTAAAAATTTCTGGTTCGAATCGACATTTTGTCATTTGATCGGTGTCGAATTGACGGCAGTTGGCGTTATAGTGTTAACCGAAGTGTCGGAAGAATTGGACTTTGGGTTGGATGTGTGCCGTATAACTCAAGCTGCACCTATTGAACATTTATAAGAAACAAGTAATATAAAAATTTTGTTTTTAAAGTCAATTCCTACTTGCGTCATCAAAGACAAATTTAATATAATCCCTTAAGCTAATATTAGTTTTTGTTGCATTAAAATATCTCAATTTGTTGATTTTCTATAAGCAAGTAGGTTTACAATGGAAGTCTATGGGAATTTGGCGAAATATTAGAGATATCGCCAAGTTGGCGTCACTTTTGGCGTCTCGTTTTGGTCGCCAAATTTGGCGATATATCGCCAAGTTGGCGACAAACTTGGCGATATTTGGCGAGAGAACAGGGTCCCCCCCCTATAGTAACCCCCCTTATAGATAGATATGAAGATGCATTAAATGCTTCAATAACCAATGGCCGCCATTTTGTCTCCCATGTAAAACTAAAATCAATTAATTAAAATTTAATTAATGAATTAATATTTGAAAAAACTGTATTAACATCCATTGTCATCCAGTGCAAGTTTTAAAAAAATTATTTCAACTTGATAAGATGAATAATAAGTATTTCATTAACGATTGAAAATTTGAACAAGATATATAAATAAATAAATAAATATAGGGAGAGTGTGAACTAATTGTAGGAATTGAAAAAAATAGGTTAGGTTTCTTTCAATTTGATGAATGATTTGCTGTAAATAAATTAAACTATTATAATATACTATTGCAACTGGGACATTCCCTTATGGACACCCTGTATATTGATCAATATTGCTTTTATTTGGGAATTAGATCATAAAATAGCGATTTGTAAGAAGAGTATTAACGTAAAGTACACAAACAGTAAAGCACAGAGTTTTATTGAATTTTTTACAGTTGAGATGCTCATACAATATGAGTTTGCTTAGTCACTATTAAGATTCGATTCGTAAGTAATTATGTTACGTACATAAGCTACAGAACCAATATTTTTCTTCATTTCTTTCGAATGGACAACAGCCTGGATAATGCACCGGACGACGTTCGGCAGTTACTCCAACAGGAAAGGAAGATCTTGCACCGCATCTGGAAATGTGTGAATGTATATACTATATACCGGGTGTCCCAAAAAGGACTGACTGATTTTAAAATTCAATAACTTGCAAACGGTGACAGATATTAAAAAAATTCTTGCAGGAGGGTTATGCATAAGGTCAAAAGTTTTATTACAGTGATTTTCAATTTTAGTTCGATTTACAAACAATAGATGGCGCTGTAAGCAACAGTCGCTAAATACAGGCTCGATTTTTGATCCTTTATCTTGTTCCATGCAGAAAAAGGAGATGGAAATGTATTATCCGGGCCACGAAGTACCAAAAATCGAGCCTGAATTTAGCGACTATTGCTTACAGCGCCATCTATTGTTTGTAAATCGAACTAAAATCAAAAATCACTGTAATAAAACTTTTGACTTTATGCATAACCCTCCTGCAAGAATTTTTTTGATATCTGTCACCGTTTGCAAGTTATTGAATTTTAAAATCAGTCAGTCCTTTTTGGGACACCCGGTATATATGTAATAATAAAAATGTTCGCCTCTTTTTCTTAGTAAAACTATTCCAAATTCTTAATATTTTTCCTTTTTTACCTATCTTTAATAATATCTTAATATCTTTTGTCTTTTATTTCATGCATTTAAAGTTGCGTATTCTTTTATTATTCTAAAAAACCTTAATCAATTCGCGTAATCTTATAAAACCCATTAAATAATTTTTTCATTTTATTCTAAAACTAAATTCTCTTTCTTTCGAATGTTTTAATATCATTATTCTTTCGTGTTCTATACCCACAATTCCATGAGTCTGCCAGCGCTATTTGCACTTTTATTCTGACGCCGTATAAAGAGTTCTTTATCGACGTCATCCTTTTCCATCGAATCGTAATTTGTTCTATGCCCCATCCTCCCCCTCCTCTCTTCTAGCATTGGTCTGTTAATGTTCTGTAACCGTCCGCGCGTGGTTGTTCGGGGTACAAATATCGTTACATCGGCGATGGAGAGAAGATTTTTACGTTTTCCTGGTTGTCTAATTAAGCTGCGTCGCTTGGAGTGAACGTTCGAATGTGTAGATCCTATTCTTATAACATCTAAAGTCTTATGAAGTGATGATCGATTTTTGTGAGTGGATGGAATAACTACTAGAAGTGTTTTACTATGTTTTTGTCAATAAAACCAGTTTAAAAAGTGACGATGACTCTCTATATTCATTACGTAAGGGAAATTATCGATGTGTTTCGAGCCTGTCTTTCTCGCCACCCTGACTGCAATCCGGTATTTTCAATATAACGGATGGATGGTTTTGATTGCTCTACTACATTTTATGTCGAGGTGTACTGGTGTCGCCTAAATATCTGAAAGTCGGTAGCAAAATGCTACATATATATCCTTCTCATTCAGTGTTACATAAAATATTAGATAAATAAATTTTAGACTAAAAAAGAAAAGGACAAGTGCGAATAGGACTCGTATCTTGAGGCTTCCGTACCATTATATCGTATTACCATAAAATTTAGTAATCACCTGTTTTCTTTATAAATGTAAAAAAAAAAATAATAAATAAATAAAGATTGCTCATTTATACCTAGATTCTTCTTGTAATTGTTATACCGCAAACCTGTAATTTACTTAATTATATTTTAAGTATATACTTAATTATTATACTATTTGAATTATAGATATTTTGGATATCTGGATTTATATACACAGTTACCAGATTCATTTGTTATTATGAATAGATTGCATTACAAGGCCATTCCATGCCACGTTTGGGACATCTTTTCTACTGATGTTTTAACCCGGAAGAACTCGCTGCATGAGATTTTCTCTCACAGTCGTACTTTTTTAAGACTCTTATTTAAATCATTTTTCATTTTAATTAAAATTTCAAAATGTTTTTCAATTATTTTACTTATTTTGTGAATAAAAGTACTAAGTCAATCAAAAAAGTTGATATTATATGAATGTAAAGTAAAAGAAAAGCAATTGGGCATTCTCACTAGCAAGTTCTCCCGGGTTAACAATGTTATTATATCCTCAAATTAAATCATCTATGCTAATATGAAAATATAGAGTTTTTGTTATTTTTAATGTATAGTTTATATTGAACAACTTACAAGTTAATATAAATATAGGTATTTATATAAGTGTAATGCGCAGGACATTTTGTCAGTTTTTCGTGGAATGATCCTGAAACGGGCACATTGCTTAGGTTTAGGATTAAAATGTGGATATTTTAAAATTTACTAAAAACGGGCAGCTTACTTAGGCCTAGAGTTTAAAATAAAGATATTTTTCCACCTATTAAAGGGCCATTCCATATCATGTGTGGCACAGCTTTTTCTACATATCGCTCACCTGCAAGAAAAGTGACACATCTCGACAAAAGTCAATTTTACAGGAGAGGCGAAAGAAAATTTGCATGATTTTACTGTAATATGGAATTATAGCACTTAGCTCTACATGCAGGAATGAAAACGTGCACAAAAGTATAAAATCCTTAAAAATGAAGACGTAGGATGAGGTTTGGAGGGTTAGGTAATTTTACCTCCCCACGCAATCCACCCCTCTTCTGTGGTCACAAATGGACATATACAGTGGTGGGATTCAGCCGGTTCGCACAGGTTCGGTAGAACCGGTTGTTAATTTGTGTTGAGTTTGCCGAACCGGTTGTTCAAATGATACTTCAAATACGAAAATTGCATTTACATTAATTGACTTTTTTTTAAATGTTTTACTGTACAATAGCGTTTTCTAACCATAACACTAAAAATTTCTGATTTGTTACATTTAATAAAATGTGTCATTTGTAAAAAAAAATTTCTTTCTTTCCAACTGGATATGAGTTAATTCTTAAGTTTAAATTTCTGCTATTTTTGTGTTATCTTTATTGTATTATACTGCAGTCTGTTTCTGTTTCTGTTTTTTTTTTTTCTTTTTGAGAATTATGAAAATAGATGCTAAAAGTTTTCTGAATCAAAAAGACTTTTCAATTCCGACGCGTCTTTGGAGAGATATACACTTTTATTGATGCAGTTTCTGAAAGAAATTTTAATCAGGATTTCATGATTGCCGAACATTTATTAAATAAATTACGTACTTTTATGGGGGAAACATGTTTCAGGATTTATTTTTGAACTATGCCAAGAGATCAAAGTTTTCTTTAACAATGTTCTTATAATATTGGAAAGTGTTTCCTAATCTATGTATGATGCTTCATTTTCCTTTCGTTTTTATGCATCAAAAATCATTCGGCAGCGAACCGGTTGTTAAATTATTTGAATCCCACCACTGGACATATAGCGTAATAAAGCGATTTTCTGCATAGCTACTCTTTTGAAACTGTTATTTGTGTTGCAAGACGCACGTATGACAGACTTATTAATGGAATAAAACGCAAAATGATTTTTTGCGAAATGTGTCACTTTTCGCGGGTGAGCGATATTACTGATGTCTTAACAATGCTGTTGTATCCTCAAATCAAAATAACTATGCTAATAGGAAAATATAGGGGGGGGGGTTGTTATTTTTAATGTATAGTTTATATTCTAATAACTTACAAGTTAATAGATATAGGTATGTATGTAAGTGTCATGTGAAGGACATTTTGTCCGTTTTTCATGGAAGGGTGCTACATTGGATGTGAAAGTTACGAAAAACGGTGTCTATAACGGTATGGCTTCTAGTAGTACTTTCGCTTTTAAATAACTGCATGCCTATCGAACAGAAATACAAACAAATTTAGTTTAGAATGCGTTGATTTGGCGTAGATCTCGTTTATGGAATATTCAAATATTGAAAAACTTTTATTTTTTTAAGGCCGTATTTTTTTTATTATATTGAATTAGAAACTCCAAAAAAAAAAAAAAAAAAAAAAAAAAAAAAACAATATGGTCTTAGATATTATCTTTTATATTAATTTCAACGTGATACCTCCAATCTACAACAACAATACAAAACCGGTCCTGGCAGACAGACGAAATTCGATTTTACGATTTTCTACGGAATTCGATTCGGCATATGGACAGAATTCTTATTTTTAACTCAAGGAAAAATGACATGTTTTTAAATGTTCTGTTTTTTTTTTGTTGTTGTTGTTTAAAAAAAAAGCTGCTAAAAAAACTCTTTTTTTCAATTCATGACGATTTACTTCTGGTTACTCACCCAGTAACGATGTAATATCCTCTATAACAAGTAGCTTCTTCACACCTTGTATCATTGTATTCCTTTCCTCCTACCGGGATTTTTCCAAAGAATTCCAATTCACACAAACCTGGAAGAAAACATATATGTTCATGCATGTATATACACAAGGTGTCCTTTTTAGGTGCGTTCGTAATTATATAAATACGTAGCACCTATAGTCGTCGTTCAGTCCGTCCGTCCGTCTATCCGTCTGTCTGTCCGCATATAACAAAACAAAAACTATTCAACCGAATGTTCTGAAATTTTAAATATATGATTTTTGCAAAATTTTGTCGAACTATTTCAAATTTTATGAAAATCGGATGTATAGTTTAATTACAGGGACAGTCAAAATTTTTTATTTTTTTACATTACGGCCAATGGGGAAATTTATTGCAAGTGCATTTTAAGGATGTTACAGCTTTCCGAATGGTCTGAAATTTTAAAGATATAGTTGTTGCAAAATTTTGTCCAGCCATTTCAAATTTTAGGAAAATCGGATGTATAGTTTAATTACAGGGACAGTCAAAAGTGTTCCGTTACATTACGCGGAATGGGAAAAAAATATTGGAACTGCATTTTAATGATGTTACAGAGTATGCACTTTATGAAGTGCAAAAAATTATACATTCAGTACAATATGGGGTTCAAAAAATAATTCTAAAACTAGTTATAGTACGAACGCACCTCATTTGTTACGTTTGACGAGCAATTTCCAACTTGTTTAAAAAAAAAATCAGTAGCTGATTCCTATACCCTTAATTTCAATGGTATAGATCCAGTTGCAAAAAGGTTTCAAATGTTCTTCTTAATCCTATGAAAATCCATTTCCATCAAAACAGTTGGTTTCTTTTTCTAAAAAAGCTACAAAACAAATTTGTATAAAGGAATATTTCTGTCAACCTGTTTCCTATAAGTTATATTTAGATAATCCTTCCCCATGCTCGAACAAATAAAACACTAAACGTTTTCTTTTTTTCACGATCAAAATGCGTTTTTAATTGAAGAATCGCTGAAACGTCATAAAAATAAAAATATCATAACTTAATATGTTTTGGTCGCTCAACAATCTAATTTTTACTGTTTTTCTTGATCAACACTGATAAAAATTTCTCCGTTCGATTACGGGAAAAGCCTGACAGCACAGATTCCAGCATTTTCCAGTAAAATTACAGTATGTACCGTTATCTATTTAGACTGTATTAGGCCGTAAATGACAGTAAATTTTTTGAACGTATCTGACCGTAAATCACAGTAACTTTCAAGACCGTATCTGACCGTAAACCACAGTAACTTTCAAGAACGTATCTGACCGTAAATCACAGTAATAGGAGTGTATTTGACCGTTTATGACTTTTTTTGTTTCCTTTTTTTTTGTTAGTATCAATTATTTTGTTTCAATTTCCATTAGAAAGATATAAATTCTCTGTGTTTTCTATCTTTTAGGGAATTGAAACTGCATTTTACGTAAGTGCTAACAGCGATAGATAATATTCTAATTTTAGTGGATTATCAGCCTTCTCATTCTAAAACATTATAAATGACAGCTTTTTATGTATTTACATGTCATTTATATATTCGCATACGTTTCCGTTTTAATTAAAAAACTATCAAAAAACGTTATTGTAATGTGTAATAAGCGAGAAATAATAATATAATTATTACTGGATTACTGTTATATTACATTATTGTACATTATCAGTAATCTGTCTTTTACAAAATTCAATCTCAGAGAAATGGACCCTTCACAACACTTAAAACTTAGATTTCCACTTTTGAATAAATTCATTTAAAATCATTTTCCAGATTTCAGTAACCGCTTTTTCCTTTCTTCACCCAACAAAGTTAATATCGCTAAAATCTGATACTTAAAAAAAACTTAATAAATAATAAAACTCCAAACACTCCTCCCCCTCCCCCCACACACACTTATTACACAGAATTAAATTTTTTTAATTTTTCTTTAAAAATGATACTTTATTAATTGTATTAACAGAAATGTATTGAACGAGAATCTAATGAAAATGTAAACAGTCTATTAAAATCCTTTAGCTATTTTTATAGTTTTTATTTAATAACTTTTCAGCAATTGGTGTGAAATATAAGAAAAAAACCTTTACAATATTAGATTAAATTACATAATAATTGGCAAAATTATAAAATATTTTCAGAACTATTGCCTACCTCTTTTATTAATTTGAATTCTTGTTTCACTGCAATATAAATTTTTTGATAATCGTAGCAATTTTTCTATTTTTTATTTATCCATTTTATTATTATTATTATTGTTATTATTTTAGGATGAGGAAAGGAAAGGTGGTGAGTGTAATTTGGAAGACAATTTTAATTGAATTTATTAAAAGGTTTTGCAGTTGCGAAATGTACATTTTTCTGAGATTGAATAGATTACTGATAATGTAATTTAATAATAATGTAATAATATAATAATAATATAAAAACCTAATAATAATATAAAAACATAATAATATAACAACGTTGTAATAATATAAAGGCATAATAGTTTAGTAATAACAGTTTAAAAACACAATAATAATGTATTAACAATATATAATAAAATAATGTATTATTATATTATTATTCCTATTTTATTACACATTAGTACAATCATTTTCTTTAAATTATAAGGGAAACTTATGCGAATATTTAAATGATATGTACACAAACATCTGCCACTTACCTTGTTTTAAAATGGAAAGGCTGGCAATCATCTAGGATTTGAGTATTATCCATCACTCTTACAGCTAGCATACGCTAGCACCTACGTACGGACAATCACTTATAGGCAAGATGGCTGCCACACTGTTATTGAATTTCTCGGTAAAAAACGTGGTCTTAGATTGCTAGAATGCGCGCGCCACTGTGCCAGCGTAATCCACCGTTAGATCACGGTTAGCTATCGCGAGTAACAGTAATTTACTAGACTAGCCCGTCATCTGCCGTTAAAGGCAGCGTTACATTATCCCCTCGACCGTATATGACTGTTAGAGTGAGGTCAATACTGAAAAAATGATCAGTTACGGTCAATAACAGCTTATTATTGTCAGTGACTGATATTTAGCGGGCAAGCGTAATATTTACTACAATACAGTAATTTACAGTAAAATTATGCAGTAAAGTACTGTAAAGCAACAGCTATTTTTAACAGTGAACAATGGCAAAAAAAAAAACTGTTTTGATTTAAATAATGTTTTATATGATGATTAAGCACGTTTGAAAATTTTTTGCAGTTGGAACTGTAACTTTAAAACTGTTTAATGATTAACTATTGGCATAACTATTAATTAACTTTTGGCTTCTTGTTGATGCCAATAACATGCATACATAGATATAAATCAAAGATAATTTGCGAGAAACTACGTTCATTAAAACTCATAAAATCTATGATTTTTTTAGTGTGTTGTCTTGTGTTAAAATGTCAGCCGCTCTAGAACTGCTCTGTCTCAGTCATTTTTTTAGATGGAGGCAAAGCAAAAAATGCTCCGGAATCCTTATATCAAAGCCTAACACTTATGAAAAAATAAATTCGAATTTTTAATTTTTATTTTTTAGATTTTTTTGCATTTTAGATATTTAAGTGGGCCCCATTTTGAAACAAGATGGTAGACCAAGCTGGTCAAAGAACTCGATCGAGATCTTGGTAAGCCTAATACGCATGCTTAATGCTTAGTTGCATCCAAATCGATTTATAAATACGAGTGCTATAGCATTACAAAGATCACACCCATATATATACAGGGTGGTCATAAAAAAAACTTTCCCGATATATGTACCTCTAGCGACCTAACCGCTCAACCAATCGAACGAAAATTTCAGATTTAGTTATCTAAAGGTATGTGCTCGAGATCGTGATGATTTAAAGCAATAGAGCTCACGGTTACGGTTACAGTGAAAACATTTCGAAATTTTCAAATGGTAGCACCTTTTTTTTTCTTGTGAAAATTCATCAGTGCATTGAAAAGCCATAAATAGCGTCGGAACGATACATGTATTACTAAAATTACCGGTGTAATATCGTGGCACTCAATCCTAATCAGTTCCTATGTAACGTAATATTCAGCACTCTTAAGAGAATTATTAGTGAATTATTAGTTAGTCTTTATTAGTGGAAATAAAATTATTACACTTTTATTTTCACTATGTGTACACAAACACAACTCAAAAACACATTTTAAAACAAAAATTACAATATTACTCAGTTCACAAGTGAAAAATAAAGTCGGCTACTGAAAAATATGTCTTGTAGCCATTCCTATTCGTTCCTCGAAATGATCTTTTTTGCAAGTGTTTTAAGCCGGAAATTTTCATCGTACGTGTATCATTCTAACTCCATTTGTGGTTTTTCAATGCACTGATGAATTTGCGCATGAAAAAAAATGAGTGTTGCCATTTGAAAAATTCGATATTTTTTCACTGTAACCGTAACCGTGAGAGCTCTATTGTTTTAAATCATTACGATCTCGAGCGCATACCTTCAAATAAATAAATCTGAAATTTATTTTCGATTGGTTGAGCGGTTAGGCCGCTATGGGTACATACATGGGGGAATTTTTTTTTATGACCACCCTGTATATATATCAACATTTGAATGAAGAGTGGTTTTGGGATCTGGTGATCATGATCGAGAAAATATACCGATTTTTTTCGGAATTGCTTTCCCCCGAACGGCTGCAGAAGTCATACTTTTATGTAATGGAAGCTACCTAAAAATATTTCAAAAGACCTTTTCTTTTCTATCTGACAGTTTCAAGATTGAAAATAATTGCAATATTTAGGAATATCATTGGCATATGCGATCATAAATGACAACATAAGGATAGGATCGATGATATTGTGAAGTCTTGCTTTTAATTCACTAGGGGGGGGGGGGGTAAGCGGTTAAATTTATGTTGTGTTTATTTAATTTAAACTTTAAACACTCAAATAAAGCTAGAAAATATTGAAATTTGTTTAACTTTACTTAATTATATTTAAATTTATTATTGCAATTACTTTCATATTGAGTTTGGTAAATTAGTTTATTAATAAACTCATGTAACAGAACCATTATAATTTGCTATACTTCTAATGATGTCCAATTCCTGATCAATATATTTCTTAGTACAAACATCGAATGTACGTTTTATATATATTTTTAAATGCATCGCATTATAAATAAAAAAGCACCTTTAAATAATTTGAATACTGTTTGTGTTTATAAAATTTTAAAACTTGTTATTGTTAGGTGAATTTAAGGATTTCAAGAAATTGATATGTTATATCATTTTTAACTTAATTAACATTACTGTGTAATATAATATTTCAAACAAATTAATAAAGATTAAACTTTTTTTTTGTGTTACAAAAATCTACCAAAAATGTGTTTGAATCAGTCGACAGTGGTTGTAATCCATTTTAGGCCATGGTCAGGAAAAATTATAAAACTCTTTTTTTTTTTCATAATTACTTTTTATTCGGCATGTATTTACGCGTGCATTGAAGATTTTTGTGAATTATAGTCAATATTAGTCAAAATATTGCTACAGGCTCATGTATGAACCAAAACATTTATTCACTAGTCCCATGAAAATCTGACGTTTGCATTGAATTGATCAGTATTTTTCTGCAATTTTACATAACCGTTACACAAGCCTACGATGGTTGTGTTTTTTAATTTTTGATAATTGATTCTTATGTATTTTTACGCTGAATTCGAAAATGACCCTATTTTTTTTACCATCGCGTTAGGAATTTTCGCAAATCGCTTTTTTTTTTTTTTTTTTTTTTTCTTAAATCGACATATTGCGGACATCTGATACTGTAAATAGATCTAAAACTTTTTTTCTTATGTAATATTTTACTCAACTTTTTTATTCCCACGATGTTACACCATTTGCTCACAATATTTCATTTATCAAAAAGTTGAAATATCTTGGTACTATCAAATACTTGGTACTACTAAGCAATTGGTACTATCAAAAACATGTCCATATAAATTTTGTAGACAATATTAAGAAGATATGTGATAAATTCATGGGGATTTTATATCTTGTGAATTGACGAAGTTATGAATTTTTTTTCTTCTTCAACACCCCCCCCCCCCCCGTTTGTTTTCGTTTTTATTTATTATTTTTTGGTACGAATTGGTCCTATCAAAAACTTGTGAATATAAAAGTTGTAGATAATATTAAGGAGATTTATAATAAAATTAATTGGATTTGATATCTGGTGAATTGGCGAAGTTATGAATTTTTTTCTCCCAAAAACTCTATTTTTTGCGCCCCTTGAGCCCATTTTTAACTTTATCAAAAATCTGTGATACATAATTTTTTGGCCCAATTTTTAGAAATAAAAAAAAAACTTTAAACTGATTTGATATGTACAAAAATTAAGAAGTTATGGGTTTTTTTCGGTTTTCACAAAACCCCTCGCTATTTCCATCCCCTTACTCCGATTTTACCCATTAACGAACTTGACCGAGATTTTATGCCCCTTGATTTTATGTACGAATTTCGAACAGATTTGTGCAGAATTATAGAAGTTATCGTGTCCATAAAAAAGTGATATATCCTTCTATATATAAAAAAAGTAACGATTTGTAAATGGGCCAAACGATTTGGAAATGGACCAATGAAAATCTGCGTAGATCATCCGGGTACACTCCTACTAGATCGGCATCCATATTTTTTGTCACCACGGGCCTTTTATCGTTAATATTAAGAAAACTGTTTCATACAAAAATATGAAAATTGGCTGTATTATAGAGAAATGTTTGATAAACACGCTGATGCAGACAGTTTTTAAATCGAATAATTATTTTAAGAGATAGTTAGACCAATGTCAGACGGGCGTCTTTTTTGCTTAGGTATTATCCATTCACAATGCTTTGTGAATGGTGAATGGATAATACCTAAGCAAAAAAGCAGCAAAGAAGACGCCCGTCTGACATTTATGCCCCTTGATTTTATGTATCAGTTTGGAAGAGATTTATGCAGAATTGTGGAACTTATCGTGTCCAGAAGAAAGTGATATATATATATATATCTATATCTATATATATATATACATATGTATGTATATAATATATATATATATATACATATGTATGTATATAATATATATATATATATATATATATATATCTATATATCTATATATATATATACATATGTATGTATATAATATATATATATATATATATATATATACAGGGTGATTCATAAAAGATGGGCAGAACTTTAAGGGGTTATAGTACACTTAAAGACAAATAATATTAAATAGGAGACTAAGGGTCCCAGACGTATTCCCAAGGAGATAGGGGGCATTAAAGTTTAGGGTCCGAAATTTCAAATGATTATAAAACATGGAAAAATTGGTCGATTCGTTTGCGGTTTTTGCAAAAAATTTTCTTTATGCCAGTATTTTCTTGAAATAAAATTTTAAAGTTCAATTTCAAAAAATGCCGATAGGGGGCGCTTTAGACTTTGGAGTAACAAACAATTATTTTTTAACGTTATTTTTTGTATTTCTTTAAATGATTTCGAAAGCTTAGACTTAAACTTAAATTTTGATCTAAAAATCTGAGTCCTAACGAGTAGTTAAGTAGCGTAAACTGAAATTTGAAATTTGAAACCCTTCTCCCCCCAGAACAAAAATCAGTTATTCCCGATCTTTGTGTCGTAGATTAGGCTCTAACTACTGCCGCGTTTTGCTAAAATTATTCTTTATGTCAGTATTTTCTTGAAAATAAATTTTAAAGAAAATTTTCAAAAAATTCCGATAGAGGGCGCTTTAGACTTTGGAGTAACGAACAACTATTTTATACCGTTATTTTTTGTGTCTCATTAAATGCTTTCTAAAGCTTAGACTTAAATTTTCAGCCCAAAATCTGAATCGTTAGACGTGGTTAAGTTTCTGGGGAGAGGGGTTTGAAATTTCTACTCCTGAGCACAGTTCAGTTTACCATGTCCACACATTGTGTGCTGTGATACGAGGTAAAAAGACACAAATTAGGATTATGTTACCAAAGCATATTTATTAACATGTAATTACAATAAATGTTCAAAATTGTGACCACCAGAGGTTATGCACGCAGAACAACGGCGAAGAATGGAACGGCGAACATTCGCGAAAACATCAGGCTTTTCGAGCACTTCCCCTACAGCGGCGGAAAGTCTGGCGACCAGTTCCTCGGGGGATTCAATGGGTGTCTCATACATAAGAGTCTTCAATCGTCCCCAAAAAAAGAAATCGAGGGGTGAAAGATCTGGCGAGCGAGCAGGCCAAGCAACAGGACCACCTCGACCAATCCATCTGTTCGGAAATGTGATGTCCAGATAGTTGCGGACGTCTCGTACGTAATGGGCTGGCGCTCCATCGTGCTGGAACCACATGACCCGCCGGATGCGTGGAGGAACAACGTTTAACAGGTCTGGCAGCACATGTTGCAGAAATGTGAGGTATGTTTTACCGTTGAGGCGTTCAGGAAGAAGGTACTGTCCGATTAGGTGGTCTCCGAGGATTCCTGCCCAAACATTGATGGAAAAGCGTCTCTGATGAGCATGTGGATACGTAGCATGTGGATTGACATCCGCCCATACATGTGCATTGTGTGTGTTAAATGTACCTTCACGTGTGAAGGTACATTCATCGGTGAAAAGCACAGTTCGTCCAAAATGTGGATTTAGCGCGTTCTGCTGCAGAAACCAGCGGGCGAATTCAATACGATTTGGATAATCCCCTGGAGACAGTTTCTGGACTCGTTGCACATGAAACGGGAGCAAATGTTCATCCTTCAGTACCCTCCAAGTCATGGACTGTGAGGTATCCACCTGCCTAGCCACTGTTCGTGTACTTGTACTTGGCTGCGCCGCTACTACATCCAGAATGGCTTCTGCAACAACTACTGATTCGTCCTTTTTTGCACGACCTGCATTCGACCGGGAAGCGAGAAATGATCCCGTCTCACACAACTGTCTGTGCAAGCGCTCGAAAGTTTTGCGGTTAGGCAACCGCCTGTTGGGAAATCGCTCTCCGTACATTCGTTGTGCCTCCGCACCATTTCCATCTGCCGCTCCGTAAATTAAATGCATCTCAGCCTTTTCCTTATTCGTGAAGGGCACCATCTTCCGATTCATTACTACAGCGACTTACACTTGACTCACCGTTCAGTGGTTTTTATGCCTGAATCGTGTCGAAATTTTGCATACGTGTTCTTCTTCTTCCCCATTTGACATTTGCATACTTTCTGTTTCCTTCTTCACCCGGTGACTAGCGTCAGGAATGGAGCTTTAACGTTTGCATGAGCGACGTTTCCAACTGTGCCAGTGCCTTTATGAGTGAATTCCGACTATGCAGTTCTTGACGAAAGTTGTATTTTTGCCTCGTATCACAGCACAGAATCGTTGGGCATGGTTAAGTAGTGCAAACTGAACTATGTTCAGAAGTTGAAATTTGAACCCCCTCCCCTCGCTACTGAACCACGCTCAGCGATTCAGATTTTGAGCTGAAAATTTAAGTTTAAGTCTAAGCTTTAGAAAGCATTTAATGAGACACAAAAAATAACGGTATAAAATAGTTGTTCGTTACTCCAAAGTCTAAAGCGCCCTCTATCGGAATTTTTTGAAAATTTTCTTTAAAATTTATTTTCAAGAAAATACTGACATAAAGAATAATTTTAGCAAAACACGGCAGTAGTTAGAGCCTAATCTACGACACAAAGATCGGGAATAACTGATTTTTGTTCTGGGGGGAGAAGGGTTTCAAATTTCAAATTTCAGTTTACGCTACTTAACTACTCGTTAGGACTCAGATTTTTAGATCAAAATTTAAGTTTAAGTCTAAGCTTTCGAAATCATTTAAAGAAATACAAAAAATAACGTTAAAAAATAGTTGTTTGTTACTCCAAAGTCTAAAGCGCCCCCTATCGGCATTTTTTGAAATTGAACTTTAAAATTTTATTTCAAGAAAATACTGGCATAAAGAAAATTTTTTGCAAAAACCGCAAACGAATCGACCAATTTTTCCATGTTTTATAATCATTTGAAATTTCGGACCCTAAACTTTAATGCCCCCTATCTCCTTGGGAATACGTCTGGGACCCTTAGTCTCCTATTTAATATTATTTGTCTTTAAGTGTACTATAACCCCTTAAAGTTCTGCCCATCTTTTATGAATCACCCTGTATATATATACATATGTATGTATATAATATATATATATATATATATATATATATATATATATATAAAGTTTTCTACTGAGGGTGGTTTTGGGTTCTAGGGCTCATGATCGGTGTAGATCTGCAAAAATTTTTCGGAAATTCCAACATAGGAAAGAATGTAATAGGTAGTATTTCATATAAAATCTACCTAAAAATCAAAGTCATGGGTCATCATGCTACCTTAGTCTGAAATGGGTCAACACACATCTCTCGCTGCCCTTCTAATAGGCATGATCAGAATATTTGCCAAAATGCATGTTAGGATATATGTACTGTTTTAGAATAAAAATGACAAATTTTACATTTTGCTTAAATAAAACAAGAAAGAAAAATCATGCGCCATTCATAGATTATAAAATAATTTTCGACACATTTAGAATGCAGTAACAAAACCTCCTGTTTTAATAAGGTAAAAAATGTCTAAGTAAACAATTTTGAAAATGTATAACTTACTTGAAAACCCAATTTCAGCAATTAAAATCTATCTCAAGAAAAACATACTAATTCTTTTGTACAGCTCTGTATGTGGTCTATAGATTTGTATACTAAATAATATGCAAATATTTAGTTCAGTTAGGAAACGCATAACACAGTTCAAAATTCTCATTTAGCAAAATTCACCGAAAAACGAATTGTACTCGAATTCTTTTGTGCAACCCTATATGGGATTTATAGACTTTATATACACTAAGTAGCATATATAAATAAATTGTTATAAATTTAAAAACGCATGTCACAATTGAATATGCACTTTCAGCAATTATTGCTGATATAGACACTACTGTGTAACAGATTTCTTTTATTTGTCCCTGTAACTGAACGACAAGTGTTATGCATACCATACTCTATTGTAAGCATCTGGTAGTACACCTTACTCATTTATATCAATTTTACTATATTTGTAATAGTGTAGCATTCTTATACACACTGCAAACGATTTTTTCTCATAGACCGTAATATGACGGAATTCCTTTGAGCGCCCCTTTAAAACGAACTATAAATACTACACACTTCCTTTTCAATGTTGAATATGCCGTGGTAAACCTCAATAACATGTATCACTTGCGTGGAATCTTAAGTATATTTACGTGAGTTAGAGAGGGCCAGATGGCCAGACAAACCGATTTCATAAACACTTTTCAACTATGTTGGAAAGTGTTAAAAAATAACATTGATCTAATGCATTTTAATCGGCTTAAAATCTATCAGAAAGAGATGAAAACAGAATCGCGAACATATTCTAATGCAACATATCTTTTACCCAGTTTAACTTAAAATTAATTTTATGGGCAACATAAATTGAAAATCTATATTTTTATTTACAGATTTTAGTTTAGCACCAAAGTGCACTATCTTAAGATTAAACTGGCTTTAAGGTTATTTTCTTTTTTATTTGTCCTGAGCAAGAAATGGCTGATTGGAGTAGTTCCTTTACATTATTGTAGCAAACAAATAACCCTTTTTCACACATAATTTTTTAAAATTGTGCTTCAAAATTACTTAAAATCACGTTGAAAGTCACTAATTTTCAAATAAATTTTATTCGAAAGTATATTGCTTTTTTATTCAATGATGTAAAAATTTAAATTTTGCGATATTTAGAAGTGGCGTACATGATTCATAAAAGCGAAAGCGATAGTATCAATCATTGCCATCATTATTGTATATTTTAAAAATAGCAACTTGTTGCAGGTGTTCAAAAGTGTACTAAAAATTTCTGGGCATAAAAATCAATCGTGAAACAGAAAGGACTTAGTCGCAACAAAAAAGAAAAAAAGATAGAGAAGAAAGGCATATTGTGACGTCAACAATAGCAATGACATGTGCACTACCATGTTTAAGGGGTCTCAGGACTCTTAAAGCTTCAAAATTTCCAAAATTTTGATTTTTTTTAGATGTTAAATTTCTATCTTTTCTGAACATTTTGATATGATTGTTTCCTTGGAATTCCAATTTGAACCGAAGTAATTGCTATTAGAATTTTACCCATTCAATAGCTGAAGAGGCGTTTCCAAAACTTTGAAGTCAATTTTCTTAAAATGACATTTTTTGGCATAACACGTAGGATATCTCAAAAACTTCTAAATATTTTTTCATAAAATTTTAAAAACACATGTTTAATGTTAGTCTGTATAAAGTGAACAGAAAATTTCCTTTTTATTGTAAAAAAAAAAAAAAAAAAAAAAAAAATTATACTGTTGAAATTTTCAAAATTTTGCATTAGCTATATACAACTTTGTATTAAAAACATAAAAATGCTTTAAATACAAGTCTATTTACGTTCAGGGTAATTATTACTGTCTGAAGTATAATTAAGCTCGAAAAATTTCATTCTAGTTGCAAAATTTATTTTGTAATCCCGCGCGTAAGCTGTTATACCAATTTTCTGATCGAAAAATATCTGACAGTTTGGAGCTTCCTGTAAACAATAATTTTGCATCTTGCAATTTTTTAAATACATGAAATCAAAGAAAATACTTATATCTTTTAATTTCAATAAAAAATGTGTTTTTAAATTATATACATTTTAAGATATTAAATGTTGAAAACTGTCTTTTTTCCCCCCCAATTTTAAGAGTCTTGAGACCCTTTAATCATCGGTGATAGTAGTATAATGTGAAATACTGACAAGTTGAGAAATGTGAATATTGTTGTGTTCAAATGAGGACGTGCGTTTCAAACCTCGCTCAGAAAATCAAATTTTGGGAAATCGCGAAAAACCTCTAACAGCGTGTGCATTAGGGTGGAGCGAAAAAAATGAATTTTTTAAAATCAAAAACGGGTAGGTGCCAAAAGTTGCCTTTATACAAGTACATCACCAGCGTTCAATATTACCTTTGAAAAAAAATGGCTTGAGGTCCAAAAGTCGAAATTTTGGGTAAAATTTGATATTTTTTCAAAAAAATTAAAAAATTCCTATAGAGCTGGCTATCATTTAAAAGTGTTATTTAAACCTTAATTATTAATGACAACATATTTAAACGATAAAACGATATCTTTGTTCTGTATAACGGGAGCAAAACTGACAACTTTTGGTAAAAAAAGGCATTTCCACTCTGCTGTGTCATACAACTAATTGTTGTTTGGAATGCGTAGTTGCTTTCAAATCTACCCATGAGGTATCACGTGGAGGTGGCTGCATTTCATAACACAACAGTGTATAGCTCGACCACCCTTCCATCTGAGCACAATGTTTTATTTATATATAGAATTGTGATTTTTTATCAAAAACTGGCATAAGTTTTCTACGTATCAACCTAGTCCATCTCTTCTCTGTATCCACAGACGTTGGGTGATGCTGCTGTGACACTCCTTCACGTATATTTCTACTGCTTGTGTATGATAAGGTAAGCAGAATAATGCAGTGTAATTAATGGAATCTACTATTCAGTCCTCTAGTATTTTCACCAAAATTGCATCCAGTTACGGCATAGTGATTGGGAGATCTGTTCCGACAACATTTTACAACATTAAGATATTTCATCTTTGAGTATGCCATCATTTACTCTACCTCTTGCATTTTTTTATATGCTGATAAGCTTGTTGTTTAATGTGATGGCGATCGTCATCAAAATTGCAATAAGAATTTGCTCTCGATGTGAAAAGCTACCATTGTCCTAAATAAATTATTTTAGTATTTGTTTTTGTTACCGTTTTCTGTGATGTTTAGTAGCTGAGTAATTTCCCATAAATTTTTAGATAAATTTTTTAGATGTGGATTATATTTGGTGTAAATCATCCCGCGGCATAAACTTGAATTACATACTTTGTGAGTGAACCATACTCTGATGATCAATCAGTGCTTATATGAAGGCGAATAATTTTATGCGCCTTTGTGAGCCATCTTGCGTAAGACAAGTTTCTTGGGCTCTTATTCGCCAGTTCTTCTGAGCAATATCTTGATGAAATAGCTTTGCAAATGTCTAGCAGGTATTTCTGGTATGTGCTGAGTACCGTTTTCTCGAATTCAGGAAATAATGTTTGAAAATTACTGTCTATGGCTTCAAAAATTGAAATAAGGAGGGAATAAGCACGTGGACAAAGATTTTCTTATTGGTCCGGCGAATCCCTGTGGGTTAGAATCTAATTTTTGCCAACGATCTTGTCTAATAAACGACGCAGAGGAAATTTACTGGACTTGGAGGAGGCATATTACCAATTGTAATGGTTCATTTTAAACATGTCCCTCGCAGAATGGATGACAACGACTAACAGATTTATTCACCTTCGATGGGCACTCACCGCCCATCAGAGTCTCTACGTTCACTCAAAAAGTACTATGTTATCCAAGTTTGGCCCCAGGATAATTTACAATCGAATGTAATCCACAGTTAAAGAAGGGATCTAAAGACTCATGGGAAATTACTCGGCTACTAAACAACACACAAAACGGAATAAAACAAATACTAAAAAGAGGTTATTTAGGACAATGGTAGCTTTGCATACGCAGAGGAAATTCTGATTTCAATGCTCTCTGACGATTGCCATCATATTAAACAGCTAGCTGCTCAGCACATAATAGTTGAAAAATGAGAGTAAAGGATGGCATACGCAAATCTGAAATAACGACAATCAACTTTGAAGCGGATAATTATATAAATCTAATTCATTGGAAAAGTGTTGTGGTAACAGAACCTCTAATCAATATGTATTTATCGGGTGCAATCTTGGTGAAGATAATAAAAGGCTGAATAGATTACATTGATATCATCTGCACTGCATTACACTGTTTGTCTTCTGTTGCACAAACAGTAGAAAATACGTAAAGGAGATCACAGCAGCAGCATCCAAAGACAGTGGATCCAAAAAAGAGATGTACTAGGTTGATACATAGAAAACTCATGCCAGTCTTTGATAAAAAATCTCAATTCAATGTATAAATAAAACAATGAGATCATATGGTAGGGTGGTCGAGCTATGCACTGTTGTGACATGAAATGCAGTCACCTTAACGTGGTACTTCCTGGTTAGTTTTGAAAGCAACTAGGTAAGAGCTGTATTTTAAGCAACAATTAGTTGTATGACACAACAGAGTGGCAACGCCTATTTTTCACCAAAAGTTGTCAGTTTTGTTCCAGTTATGCAGAAAAAAGATATCGTTTTATCGTTTAAATATGTTAAGTCATTAATAATAAAGGTTTAAATAACACTTTTAACTAATAATAATTTTATAGAATATTTTTTTAATTTTTTGAAAAAATGTGAAATTTTACCCAAAATTTCGACATTTGGACCAAAAGCGCAGACTCAAGCCATTTTTTTCAGCGGTAATATTGCACGCAGATGATGTACTAGTATAAAGGCAACTTTTGGCACCTACCCGTTTTTGATTTAAAAAAAATAATTTTTTTCGCTCCACCCTAGTGTGCATACGTTGGTTTTCAATGTAAACTAATATTTTACAATGGCAGAACTACAGGATAAAACTAGTTGTTTTTGCAGATTGTAGGGTTTTTGTGGTGCATGTTTATTATTAAAGTAGATTGATAGATAAAATACGATTTTCTAAATTTTCGATAAGGCGAGTATCGAAACTCCTGCCCTCAAATACACAAAAATAAATTATCTCTTTTTAATCACTCGTAAATATTTTAAATATAAGTGCTTACCATCAGATGTATCGAAGGGACCTCTGTACGCATAACTCTGTACTTCAGAACTGAATATAAATGTTAAAATTAAAAACAAAAGGTAAGCATTTGATGTTTTATTTAACATTGTTTATGTCGGAAATAACTAAACGCTTCGAATGCAATTCCGTTTCTAGTAACCATAGGTTGATAAAACGATTGTATAAGCGGAAACTATTCTTTTAACTTCCTGAAAGTACAGTAAATTATAACTCTTTTGAGAAATAAACAGAAACTATATTTGTTGGAGCTGAAAGTGAAACCAATCAGATTTATCGGATTATTATTTAGTAAAAATGCTTGTCAATGAATAACTTTGTTACTTGCCATTTTACTTAAACTTTCAGTGGACGTACTCTAAATTTTCTGATTAGACACACTTTTCACGATACAAGTGTATCATTTTACTACGCTGTGATTCTCGTGCAATCTAAGCGATTAGATATAAAAGAGTCCACTTTTTTTTGAAAAATACTCTTAACGTTTGGTTTAAAAGAAATCAGTTACAGCAGCATACTTTCCACTGTTAGATCGACTTCAAACCTATATTGAATATGTTTCCATTTTTCTAGTTTTTAGTCAAAAGACAAAAATTCTTCTAAATATTTTTTATTTGTTTATGGAAAAAAATAAACTTAAAACATATAAATAACATCATTACAAATAGAAAATTCTAAAATATGAAACAATTAATTAACGTATTTTACTTGGAAGAGTGACGTGCGATACTAATTTTATGAAACACACCAAAAATTGCATGGAATATCAGAAAAATCGGTTTTATTCCAAACGGAGTTAATGATTTAAGGAATAGCAATGACCTTAAGATAGATTTGGTGAAGAGTTTGAGAACAATTTAACACGTTGAGAGCCACGGTGACTGACACTGAAGCTGAAAAATCTACAATGTTTTAAGTAATTTTTAAGAAAGTATAATCCTGTAATAAATAAAAAGTAAGTAAATTTTTAATAAATTTTCAGTAATTACTTAAAACAATATATATATTTTTTGTTTTATGTCATATTTTAGACCGTCAGTCATCGGTGAATGAAGCATTCTAAACGGAAAGTTCAGTGTCAGTCTCCGTTGACTGACGTGGCGCTTAACGAGTTAAACAAGAGCGAGAAATCCATCATCAAGCATAGATTATGGAACACTTTCAAACACATTCAGAATACTGTAAAAAACTTCACAGTTTAATAAGATGAAAGATGATGTCTAAGTAAACCATATGGAAAACTCATAACGAATTTGAAAATCCAATTTTTGCCATTATACCATCAACATTCAGAAGACTATTTGGATTCTTTTGTGCGACCCTGTATATGATCTATAGATTCTAGCGAGAAATCCATCATCAAGCATAGATTATGGAACACTTTGAAACACATTTAGAATACTGCAAAAAACTTCACAGTTTAATAAGGTGAAAGATGATGTCTAAGTAAACCATATGGAAAACTCATAATGTATTTGAAAATTCAATTTCTGCCATTATGCAATCAACATTCAGAAGATTATTTGGATTCTTTTGTGCAACCCTATATATGATCTATAGATTCTTACCTTTAGTACATAGTATGCTAATATTTACTTCATTTAGGAAACGCACAACACAGTTGAAAATTCCCCTTCAGTAATTTCCACCGATAAACAGAAATGTATTCGAGATCATTTGTGGAGCTTTGCATATGATCTATACAATTCATATACACCAGGTAATATGAAGTCACCAAATACCACAACTGAAAATGCTCTTCCCGCAATTATTATTGGCAGACCGATTTCTTTTGTGTGTCCCTGTAAATGAACGATGGATGCTATGGAAACCTTATCCTATCATAAGCATTTTGTAGTTCATAATGAATTTCCAATAGACATATTTTCTTAAACTAACTGTTGGAAAACTTGAAATTACGTATGAACAGAGTCTCTCGAAAAATATTTCCGACATGTAAAATTAAATAATTAAATATCAGTTAGTGAGATAAGGTTAATTAAATAATGTACATGTACAAAGTTAAAAAATATATTATTAAATTACATTAGTCTAATTATTTTCAGATTATTTGTAAATAAGTTAAATTTATCAATATTATTTGCACATTTAGGGGGGGGGGGGGGGGCTGATGGATGATTCTGTAACTTGTCACTTTAGTGATTTAACAGCTAATTGCTCTTAACTTCATGTTTTAATTTTTTTCTTGAGTTTCTAGCCTATTACAGTTGTTAAACAAAACTATGTTTAGCTGGCTGGTGGATTGCGGGCGCTATGTTCATCTAAAGTACACGAGATCTAAACAGATATTTACCTCCATTTAAAGCGAAATCCCACTTACTACAAACATTCATGCCTCAGTTGGGATTTGAATACGGAACCTCTAATACAATAGCCAGAGCCTTAACCACTAGAGAATCAGGTGGCTGAAAAAATTCGAAAAACCTTGCGAAAAGCTTTCCTTAATTTACATATTGATTATAGCAGAATATGGTGGTAAAGCTACCTTTTCTGCATAACGCAATTATCTGTAAAAACTTATATGTACGTTGTAAACGTCATTTGTTGTCAATATAGTAATATGTGTAGTTTTCAATGAACGTTGTTATTTTAACAAAATTACAACATTGTCAAATTGTTGCGTATTGTAAGGTTGATTCTTATGTATCAAAGGTAACGAAACATTTTATTGTATCATGAGGCACAGTTGCCAAGATTACGAGAGTATACAATAAAGCTAGAAAAAATACAACTGCATAACGCAAACACGGGACGAAAATATATTCTGAATGATTCAGACAAACATACTTTGCACAGAATTTTGTTGCAAAGTAAGAAGACTACAGTTGCAAAAAAGTTTAAAGCTAAGCTACATTCCATATCTACAAACGCTATCAGCAAAATACAAAAAAAGGAACTTCATAAGAAATGTATTTATTTACGATATGACATCCCAAAATCACTCAGCAGTGATTAAAATTCTACTAAAAGGAGGCAGTAGTGTCAAATTAACCCATTAAATGCTGGTGTTGCGTTGACACAACGGTAAAAGTAAATGTGCATGCTTAAATTAACTATCAAGCTACCACTATTTTTGAATTAAAAAAAATGCCTTATTTAATAATAGAAAGTTTGATCATTAAATAAAGCGAAGATTATCTGCAAAGTTTTTCTGCAAAAAAAAAGAATTTGAATATCCCTATGTTGAAGTTTCGGCGGTTAATGCGGGTTACTAAAACTAGGTATATCAGAAAATGAAAAAAGATCATTTGGTTAGATATCATTTATGACTTTTTTTACGATTTTTCTTTGAATTAACCTCTGGAGAGCGCCAAAGTTTAAGACCGGGGTCGTTTGGTGCTGTAAATTTTCTTCATTTAACTAATTAATGAACACTTACGCGTAGTTCCTTCAAAAGAATCTTTTCCCTTCTCATTCTCATAGAGGTGCCAATCGAAAGAAATCGTAAAAATCATTCACAGCAGTTGAACAACCATTAATTCTACCAGAACTACTCCATTTGATGTTATAAAATCCACAAGTTTCTTAAAGTGCTTAGCTTTGGCGTTACACGCACACTTATGAACACATAATTTCTCTAGTGTTTCAACGCCTCTCAGAGAGGCTCTTCAACTACTTGAAAAGCCCAGTGTTTAAATAGAGATGTCGATGGGGCCTAGAAGGGTTTAGATTTTCAAGTGCAATAGGAGAGAGTTCTTCAGGGTATTGCTGCTTTACGAGCAAGCGTTGAATATATCCGGTCAACAAGGCCGTATCGTGTAAAAGACAAACTTTTACGGACGTCTTCAACAGACTAAAAAACAGATCGGGGGAATTTTATTCTAAAACACCCCACATAATCTGAATCAACCTGCAGAGGCAAAATACCAGCAGAACTGACTTTACAATACGAACACTTCAATATTTATTTGTGATTGTCGCCGCATTAATATTTGTTTTTCTGTGCGTAAATATTAATGAAAAGTATTCACTAAGAAAAGGTCATTCTGAATTCTTTCAAAACGCCACTTTATCAAGATTGAAACATTTCAAGGTCTCAATCATGGCATGGGCTGACATATCGTTTCATTCTGTTAGACTTTCATTATGTTGTATGGCCTTACAATGACGACTACGACGGTGGCCAATTTGAGTTATCAGATTCATCCCATTGTTCATTGTTGTTTATCCATGGGATAAAACCCCTGTTAGCATAACTTAATTGCCGAGGAATCGTGTGGACACTAAGATGACGTTTCAAATCTCCCCATCTCCATAATCCAAAAGTACATCGCAGTGTTTTTCTTGAAAATACAATTAAACTTTCTTGAAATCTATACAGAAGTAACTATTTATTCATTCCAAGTAGGCTGAAAGCAGCTCTGAATGTCAAGACTGCTTTACGCTTTAGTAGTCACGATTATATTTTTGTTGTGTGCTTCCGTAGTTTGTTTATCCCCTCTAAATGTAGCCCAGAAATGATAAAACTCTCGAAAATATTTAACATTGCATGAAGGATGCATGTTAGGACATTTCCAAGTCTAAATTATAATCAGCATTGGCGCCAATTTCACTGGGGCGAAATAGGCAATCAGGCGTGCTGCTACCACTAATTTTTAAAAAGTTTTTTGCCTTCTTTAATAACTGTGATTAATTAAGATAAAAAACAAACGTTGAGTGACACGTCAGTCACCGGTGACTGACACTAAACTTTCAATTTGGACCGTGTCAGTCATCGGTGATCGACACTTATAGATAAGGGGACTTAAGGGGATAAGGTGGATAAGTTAACGGGAATCTTATTTTGTGGCCCAAACGGAAAGACAGACAAAACTGACTTGGCGCAAAATTGATTTTCAACGCGAACCCTCCGAGCGTCTTGCAAAAGGGTAAAATTGTAATGTTGTTTTCTTTGCATTTTGTTTTAAATGCTGAGAAAATATGATTCTTTCAACATAATAAAAAATACTCAATTACAAATATGAATGTAATCCTTGAGAGTATTAATCATTCTTCAACGTATTTAAAATTCATTAAATCTATAGAATTATATTATCTTAAATATTGCTTGTGTTGCTGTGAAACCTGGAGCTTAGTGAACGGAATATTACGCCCCAAATACTTAGAGGGTTAAAATTAGTTCTGGAAGTTTACCTGAATTACCCGCGTCAAGTCAGCGCCTATTATAAGCTGAGCCTGAGAATTTCATATTTTGATTGCAGTAAATAAATACCGCTAACGACGGGCTTGAGAACCTCTAAAGTTTAAAAAAGAAGAAACTAAGCCTACAAAATATAAAAACTACTTGTTATAGAATCATCTAATGGTAACATTTGCAAATAATACCTATTAATACCTGTTTAAAATATAATTAGGATTTAGTTATTTTATGGATAACCTATATCTCAAAAATTCATTCGAAAACTTTCAAACAGAATAAAACTAATTTTTTTATTTAAGTAAGCTCAGAAAATTACATAATTAAGTTAAGGGATTTGTATTTGTTATTGCTTTAAAAATCAATTGCTTTTACAAGAAAGAAAATGTTAACATCAAGCGAAATAAGATCAAAGTCAATCTTAAAAAGAAACAAAAGTGAAAATCTTTAAATATAGAAAAATCCTGAAGATTTTTTTATTTCTAATGAGAAGTAAAAATGTTTCAATGGATAATTCTGGAATAAATCCACATGCAGACAGTCTGACTAGACTTCTGCTAAGAAATTTTCTGAAGATGAAAGGTGGATTTAAAATTTTATAGAAAAAGAGCATAAAAGCCTGTAAGCTTGTAAAAACATGAAAAGAATTTTTCGAGAACTAAATCATCTAATATAGAAAAGATTTGTCCAATACCAATATTTTATTTCTGGAGGGATTAAACTGAACGGATATATAGCATCGACTCGAAAATATTTTTTGATGTCTTGGCATAATAATATTGTTTAAAGAAAACCATTAAGAGCTGTTATCTCTAAAAGCCTTTAACACTGCACTTTGTACTAGTAAAAATATACATTTGAGAACTAAAAATGAAAAACGCTGAAAGTACCAAAAAAATCGAAAATAATTTCTTTCAACGAAAAAATGCCTTAAATGCCAAGTTTAACAAACAGGGAAAACCTTTGAAGTGCCAACCCTAGTAGAAATAGCTAAAAAAAAGTAGAAAAAAGTCGCTGGTTGAATGTGGCAAATGAAATGAAGTGGAGAACGCAGAAAGTGCAGTGATAAGATGCGCGGTGACTGGTGGCCATTACTCAATTTGATCATGTTGTTACTGATTACATCAATGAGATACTTTTAAACAAGGTGAAAAATATTAAATAAATAAAGGAAAAATGTTTACAAATGATAATATTAGGCATTTAAACTCCAACAAAAGGAAGCTAGGTACCTACATTTCAAAGTGTTGAACTAAGAGGCCTAAAGGAGTGAAGTGGAAAACGCTATAAGTACCAGAAGTACGAGTTTTTCTTTTTTTCACTCACTTGAAAAATTTCCTCGTTTAGACTTTCAGCGTTTTCCCTTTTTAGTCCTCATTCCATTATATGATTTTGAAGTATGAAAAATATAAAAAAATATTCAAGACAAACATATTTACATAACTAGTAGCACAGACAATCGATGTGATGTCACTAGGCTGTCACAACGGTTACAGTCACCATAATGGCCAAAACTTAACTTCTTCAATTCATCCCATTGTGACTCCTTGGTGACAGTCATTTTGTAAAAACAAAGTGAAGTCACTGTGACCATTTTTGAGTCATTTGCTATTCGTCACAAAGTGGGGAATAGCGACGTGACACTGACATGGATACATATCATCTACCATACTACGTGACGACAATGATGACAATAAGAATTGTACTTGGGTCACGGTGAATTCTTATTTAGGTCCGGTACGATATTTTAGAGCATTTTAACTTGTTTCATTTCTGTAAATATTTTTTTCTTTTTTAAATACCGTAAAACAAATAACATAGGTCTGCAATTAAAAAATCTGCATAATATGTATTGACTGTTTCTTACATGATTTCACTCACTGAAACCGGGAAAAATATTTAAAAAATTCCGTCACATTAGATTATCTGGTGAAACTCATGTTTTTATATAATAATTTTAAACGAAGACTTACGCCCGAGAAATCTAAATTTAATTTCGTGAATTTTTATTCACATTGCTAACGAGGAGTAAAACCAACAGAGTGAAAAAGTATCCAGGGCAGGGTTGGAACCTAGGTTTCCGGTTCAGGCACCAATGCTCTTCCAACTAAGCCACCTGGAACGACATACCTAGTCTGGCATCTCTCACTTTTATATGTTGGTAAGGCTGCAATTTTTCACTCTGTTGGTTTTACTCATTGTTAGCAATGTTAATAAGAATTTACGCAATTAAATTTAGATTTCTCGGCGTAAGTCCTCCTTTAAAATTATTATACATATATTGTCGATGCAAGATTAATTGAGACTCATGCTTGCCGCTGGATTATTCTTCAACAAGTTATCCCATCTTATTCTGCGGTTGCAGCCTCACCAACATATAAAAGTGAGAGATGCCAGTCTAGGAGTGTCGTTCCAGGTGGCTTAGTTGGAAGAGCGTTGGTCCACTAAACCAAAAACCCAGGTTCGAACCCTGCCCTGGATATTTTTTCTCTCTGTTGGTTTTACGACTTGTTAGCAATGTGAATAAAAATTCACTCAATTAAATTTAGATTTCTCGGGCGTAAGTCCTCGTTTAAAATTATTATCTACCCTATTAAAATCTATGCGCGTATCTGTGTAACTTCAAAAACTCGAAAACCACAGGGCGCAGGGCTACGAAATTTGGCACACGGGTTGCTGGTAAGGGACCCATGAACGATTGGGGCAAAAAATTCGAAAATTTTAAACATATTTTGTTTTTGACGAATGTTTGCCTTTTTTAATGTTCAACCCGTAATCGCGAGAGTTCTAACCAGTTTTAAATGTTTACTGCAATGTGAGATATGCCTATTACGTACGTCACGCTGCAATACTAAGAAGCTGTAGCGGGTTTTACAATCATTATTTTACCCCGCATGCAAATAATTAGAGATTATTTAATTGCGCTTAATTATTACCTTTTATAAAAAATAAAGAAACATTTTATCACAAACATCAACAAAACTTTTTATTCTATTCATTCCCTTATTCCAAAGATATCGTTTTATCGTTTGCTGCCATAGAAACATGATAAATTAAATTTCATTAAAAAAAAAATGCACAGTAGAGAAAAATATTTTTCTAAATAGAATAGTTGTTGAACAACTCCAACTCTTTAACAGAGGAATTTTTATTTCTTATTTAGATATTTTTTAAAGTTGTTTGTTGTCATTGCGTTTTTATGCTAATTTTCGTTTCATATTCAAGTATTATGTCTATTTGATGTGAATTTTTTACGTACTATTACTTTTTACTATGGATTTTAATTTTAAACTCCCGTGCGTAGATCGGGTTAAACAGCTAGTATATTTATTATCGATGCTAGATTAATTGAGACTCATGTTTGCCGCAGGATTGTGGTTCATGAAGTTATCCTATCTTGTGCTGGGTTGCAGCCTTACCAACATATGAGAATGAGAGGTGCCAGGCTAAGTGAGAGGTTCCAGATGGCTTAGTTGGAAGAGCGTTGGTGCGCTAAGCCAAAGACCCAGATTCAAACACTGCCCTAGATACTTTTTTACCCTGTTGGTTTTACGCCTTGATAGCAATCTGAAAAAAAAAAAATTCGCATAATTTAACTTATGTTTTTAGTTTCATTAAGCGTAAAATTTCTCTTTTTAAGCAGAAATCTGGTATCTTATTCTTGAGTAAAAAATCACATCCAATAATGATTCCATATATTAATTTAATATTTCTAAGAGTGACACTCAAGAGAAATACAAATAGAAAATGCGAGGAATTTGAGGAACGAACAAAAATAGTTACACACAGATATAAGCTTCTACCACGATTCACACAACATCTACTGAAATGTAAAGTGTAAGTAAGAGGGAAAGTATATAATTTGATATTTGTAGTATAATTTTTAACATAGTTACTTGTAATAAAATATTGATTTTTCTTTCATCGCATCTGTGCTTTACTGATGTAAACGCCCAGTATTTTGCAACAATTCTGTAAGTGAAGCAGAACAAGTAATATAAAAATTTTGTTTTTAAAGTCAATTCCTACTTAGGTCATCAAAGAAAAATTTAATATAATCCCTTAAGCTAATATTAGTTTTTGTTGCATTAAAATATCTCAATTTGTTGATTTTCTATAAGCAAGTAGGTTTACAATGGAACTCTGAATGGAATTTGGCAATGGAATTTGGCGAAATATTAGAGATATCGCCAAGTTGCCGTCACTTTTGGCGACTCATTTTGGCCGCCAAATTTGGCGATATATCGCCAAGTTGACGACAAACTTGGCTGTATTTGGCGACATAATAGGGGCCCCCTATGGTAGCCCCTTATTGAAAATACTTTCATTGATCTTCAATAACCAATGGCCGCCATTTTGTTTCCCATGCAAAACTAAAATTAATTAATTAAAATTTAATTAATTAATTAATATTTGAAAAAACTGTATTAACATCAATTGTCATCCAGTACAAGTTTAAAAAAATTATTTCAACTTGATAGGATGAATAATGAGTATTTTATTAACGATTGAAAATTTGAACAATATATATAAATATATAAATATATATAGGGAGAGTGTGAGCTAATAGTAGGAATTGAAAAATGGAGGTACCCTAAAAGCACCCTAAAAAATATATAATTAACCAAAAATATCCCATGTAGCTGAAAGAAAAACTTTTTTTGGAGACCTGTGTAATTTTTGATTCCCGAATTCTCAATAGAATAAAGAAAAGAAAAGAAAATTAAATTTAACTTACTTTTAGTATTTATGGCGCCTTGGAATTCAAGTAAACTTTATACAGTCATAATATTCAATGTCTAATTCAAGTTGTGAATTTAGTCTCATTCTTAAAGCGCTGCAGTGAAATAATTTTTTGTTTTAAGTGTTATTTACTGAATTATTTAGGCTAAAACTAATTACCAGTTTTATTATACGTCGTTTTATTATGGAAATCTGCGATAATTTCATAATTTTTAGTGTCTTAGTTAGAGTGCTTCTTGCACTCAACATATATATTTTTACTATATCCATATATCCTCACTCATTCTTACAATCCAGCAGAATAAAATATTTCTAATTCTGGGGATAGCAGGTTAATTTATTACGGGTATGCTCTTATGTTCAACAGATAGGCATAAATTACAAACACACTCCTTCACCACATTTTTCCAGGTGCCAGCTACTCAAAGATGGTAAATCCAACTCCATTCCTTTGATGCGTTCATAAACATTTTCCTCCACATCACATTAATCCCAAAATACTTCGTTCAAAAGACTCATTTTGTGATCGATGAGCAAATTTTAATTAAAATCACTTTAACTTTGTTCTTCGACTAATCCGTAATATGAAATTTTTTTCCTTTCCGTTGACATTCTTGAATTGCTGTTAGTTTAGTTTTACAACAATCTGTGAAATTCATCAGTTGTATTTATTTAAGCACTGGAACATTCTAAAATAATGCTCTTTGAGAATTACCTCTATTTTCTCAGAGAATCGCTTTGAGCCAAAATTTGAAAACTCAAATAGATTAAATGAAATAGTGTTCGTTGTAATTATCTTAAATGTTTTCCTATCTTTCTGTTCATTAAGCATTTCAGACAAACAGTACTTCTAAAGTTTTGAATCCTTATTGTGTGAAAGATAATTAATAGTTGCTTCACTAATGCGATGAAGTCTAGTCCGGTTTTTTTTTTTTAATTTTAGGAAGATTTTAACATTTATTAATTAATTTAGAGATTGGATTTAGTAATTTTAACTTTAGAGCAAAAAACACAGGACGATTATAAAACAACTATCCCGATACATGAGCCCCTAGTTATCATACCGTTCACAGAAACTAAATGAAATTTTGGTTTAAAGTATTTTGAGGTATCTGTTCAAGCATTATATGAAAAATAAAAAATCCCTGCCGGCCCGGCCTACAGGCAGAGGTAGATTTCGAAGTTAAGTATACTAATTTCACCAAAAAATCTAAATCATTATTAGATATAAATCCACTTTAACAGTTTTATCTGTCTACTTTTGACGAGTTTTTATTTCCTTTTTATAAAATAGCTGGTTTTATCAGAATCATGTTAAGGCAATATTAAAAAAAATATTTTTCCATACTCAACAACTCGAAATTTTCTGGCACATTTTCAGATTCATTTTTAATAATAATAAAAAAAATATATATATGAAACATGCTGACGTGATTTTTCAAAAGATTTTAAAGCGACCTGTGTTTTTATTTTTCTTTCAATTAATTAAAACTTGATTAATAAACAATTATTTTTCTCAATAGGGCAATATTTTTCGTTTCTAACACAATCGCTTCGGGAAATTCTGTTCATTATGCCCAATTTGACAACATTGTTTGAAATATATTCTGCCTCTATCAAAAAACCGATCATTATTGTACATTATATAGTTTCTGAATAAGAGAATCTAGCAATTGGATGCGTTTGCGAGAAAAATGAATTTAAAAATGAGTAAGAAAATAGACAGTTTGGATTTGAATGCACCCTTAATAAGATGATTTTTTTCTTCAACCGCTATGTGTTTTTAATTTGTTTTTGCTTTAAGAATTGGCCCTATCAAAAACTTGCCTATATAAATGTTGAACACAATATTAAGAAGATATATGATAAATTCATGGAGATTTTATATCTTATGAATTGACGGAGTTATGAAAACATTTCTTCTTCAACTTCCCTTTTTTGTTTTCGTTTTTAATTTTTTTTTCTTTTTGCGGTACGAATTGCTACTATCAAAAACTTGTGAATATAAAAGTTGTAGATAATATTAAGGAGATGTATAATAAAATTATTGGATTTCATATCTTCAGAATTGATGAAGTAAGGAAATTTTTTTCTCCCAAAAACCCTATTTTTTGCGCCCCTTGAGCCTATTTTAAATTTGATCAAAAATCTGTGATGCATGAATTTTTGGCGCTATTTTTAGAAGTAATAAAAACTTTAAACTGATTTGATATGTACAAAAATTAAGAAGTTATGGGGTTTTTACGGTTTTCACAAAACCCCTCCCTATTTCCATCCCCTTTGTCCGCTTTTGCCCATTAACGAACTTAACCGAGATTTTATATCCCTTGATTTTATGTATCAGTTTGGAAGAGATTTGTGCAGAATTGCGGAAGTTATCGTGTCCAGAAGAAAGTGATAACACAATTGCTTCGGGAAATTCGGTTCAAAATGCCCATTTTAACAGCATTTTTAAAAATATATTCTACCTCTATCAAAAAATCAACCATTACGGTACATTATATAGTTTCTGAGTAAGAAAACGTACCAATTGGAAACCTTTGAGAGCAAAAATGAATTGTTAAATGAGTCAGAAAATACGCAGTTTGGATTTGAATACACCCTTACTTAGATGATTTTTTTCTTCAACCGCTATGTATTTTTAATTTGTTTTTGCTGTAAGAATTGGTCCTATCCAAAACTTGTCTATATAGATGTTGTAGACAATATTAAGAAGATATATGATAAATTCATGGGGATTTTATATCTTTTGAATTGACGGAGTTATGGATTTTTTACTTCTTAAACCCCCTTTTTGTTTTCGTTTTTAATTTTTTTTGCGGTACGAATTGGTCCTATCAAAAACTTGTGAATATAAAAGTTGTAGATAATATTAAGGAGATTTATAATAATATTAATTGAAATTGATATATTGAGAATTGACGAACTTATGAATTTTTTTCTCCCAAAAACCCTATTTTTGCGCCCCTTGAGCCCATTTTTAACTTTATCAAAAATCTGTGATACATAAAATTTTGGCCCTATTTTTTGAAGTAATAAAAACTTTAAACTAATTTGATATGTACAAAAATTAAGAAGTTATGGGGGGTTTTTCGGTTTTCACAAAACCCCTCCCTATTTCCATCCCCTTGGCCCGCTTTTGCCCATTAACGAACTTGACCGAGATTTTATGTCCTTTGATTTTATGTATCAGTTTGGAAGAGATTTGTGCAGAATTGTGGAAGTTTTCGTGTCCAGAAGAAAGTGATAACACAATTGCTTCGGGAAAATCCGTTCAAAATGCCCACTTTGACATGATTTTTTGAAATATATTCTGACTCTATCAAAAAATCGATCATTGCGGTACATTATATAGTTTCTGAATAAGCAAATCTACTAATTAAATGCGTTTGAGAGCAAAAATTAATTTAAAAATGAGCCATAAAATAAGCAGTTTGGATTTGAGTGTATCCTTAATGCAATGATTTTTCCAACACAATCCGCTTCGGGAAATTCGGTTCAAAATGCCCACTTTAACAGAATTTTTTTAAATATATTCTGCCTCTATCAAAAACTCGACCATTACGGTACTTTATATAGTTTCTGAGTAAGAAAACGTACCAATTGGAAGCCTTTGAGAGCAAAAATGAATTGTAAAATGTCTCAGAAAATACGCAGTTTGGATTTGATCACACCCTTACTTAGATGATTTTTTTCTTCAACCGCTATGTATTTTTAATTTGTTTTTGCTGTAAGAATTGGTCCTATCCAAAACTTGTCTATATAGATGTTGTAGAAATATTAAGAAGATATATGATAAATTCATGGGGATTTTATATCTTTTGAATTGACGGAGTTATGGATTTTTTACTTCTTCAAACCCCCTTTTTGTTTTCGTTTTTAATTTTTTTTTGCGGTACGAATTGATCCTATCAAAAACTTGTGAATATAAAAGTTGTAGATAATATTAAGGAGATTTATAATAAAATTAATTGAAATTGATATCTTGAGAATTGACAAAGTTATGAATTTTTTTCTCCCAAAAACCCTATTTTTTGCGCCCCTTGAGCCCATTTTTAACTTTATCAAAAATCTGTGATACATAAAATTTTGGCCCTATTTTTTGAAGTAATAAAAACTTTAAACTGATTTGATATGTACAAAAATTAAGAAGTTATGGGGGGTTTTCGGTTTTCACAAAACCCCTCCCTATTTCCATCCCCTTGGTCCGATTTTGCCCATTAACGAACTTGACCGAGATTTTATGCCCTTTGATTTTATGTATCAGTTTGGAAGAGATTGGTGCAGAATTACAGAAGTTATCGTGTCCAGAAGAAAGTGATATATATATATATATATATATATAGATAGATAGATAGATAGATAGATAGATATATAAAGTTTTTTACTGAGGGTGGTTTTGCGTTCTAGGGGTCATGATCGGTGTAGATCTGCAAAAATATTTCAGAAATTCCAACATAGGAACGATCCCAATAGGTAGTATTTCATACGAAATCTACCTAACAGTTAGACGCTAACCGTTACATTTACAGTGACGAAATTTCGAAAATTTCAAATAGAAACGCCTACATTTTTTATGGAATGTGATCTCGATAGTGTAAAATCATAAACAGCGTTGGAACGGTACCTGTAGCACGAAAATTGCCGGAGCAAGAGAGACTAAGAAGAAAAGTGAAGACAACTGCGGCGCTCACCAGAGCACCACTTACTTTTCTTATGACATCACATTTCACACTAATATTCGGTTCCGTATCGGTTTCAGCGTGTCCAGATGTTGCAAGCGGTTGATAAGCGACAACGGCTAGATTTTGCGAATGAATTTCCCATCCGGTATGATGAGAATGACTTCTGGCCTTTACGCATCCTACGGACTGACGATGCCCATTTCTCGTTGACTGGTAACGTTAATTTGAAGAGCTGTATGCACTGGACATACAATAATCCCAATGCTGTAGTTGCACTTCCGTTGCACGAAGAAAAAGTAACTGGATGATGCGGCATAACAAGCGCCTTCATCCTTGGCCCTTACTTTTTTGAAGCTGTTACTGCCGCAGATTTGCAAACGTGTCCGGTAACGAATTATCGCTATCTAGAAATGTTGACTAATTATGTAATTCCCAATTTGCAGCAGCGAAACGTTCTATCTGACGTCGTGCGGATGCAAGATGGCGCTTCCCCACATGTGGGGGTCTTCTGTCAGACGTTTCTTAACACAACAGTTTGGTGACAGAGTTATCTCCCGCCTTTTCACGTTTCTGTGGCCGCCAAGGTCCCCCGATCTCACGCCAGTGGATTTCTGGCTGTGGGGATACCTGAAATCCAAAGTGTATGCATTTTACACGATAAATCTAGTTTTGTTGTAGATTTTAGTGTTTTTTAGATGGAGGTTTACTAATAGAATAGATGAATAGAAAAAACACGATTTTTTTCTTTTTAGATAAGGCGAGTTTTGATACTCACGTCCTAAAATATTTTTATTATAATAAATGGAAGTTCATTAGTACTTGAGGTGAGGACAAAAGGCCGTTTCATTTATTCTACACCATCTATATATTACAATAGCCTAGTCTTTCGATTTTTGACTATCACTGTTTCCGAATCGAAATATTACGCATAGCATATTCGCAGATTTCTGCAATTAAATAAAGCAAATATTTCTCTTATGAATTAGCGGTAGTAAAATGTCGGAGACTTGCCAACTATAAATTATTTATTTTGTTGTTATATATTATTTATTTATTTAATACAGTTTTTAAATCTGACCTACATTGCATTGTTAGTTACGGGTATTGTCTAAAATAATTTGAGCACTTACAGGCGTTGAATAGTTTTCTTTTAATAAGATTATTTTTATGCAGTGCCTGGTGAATCATTTTCATGCAGATGTTTTTAATTATGTTATTTAATTCTTCAGCAATAATATACTATAATAGTCATACTATAGTTATAAAAATTTTGTCGAAGTAGTCTTTGATTCCTCACATTTACTTTCGCTTCTGGTCACAGTTTTGTTTTAATGAAAATTATTCCGATATTTGTATAGGAATACGTAAGTAAATATACAGGATGTCTCTCCTTATTTCTGACCATTAGCTAATTCCTAAACTGTTAATTTTATTGATACAACTCCAATTTCAAAACTGTTTCTAATGTTTCCCTTCATCATATGAAAATCAATTTACGTCAAAATATTTATTTGTTAAAAATATTTTATACTGTCTCTCTGTCCTATCTTTTATATTTAGAATAATATTCTCCATGCTCTAAGAAGTGAAACAACATAAATCTCATTCTTTTATGATCAAACCGTACGGAGTTCTGATTCTTTCAATTTTATCAATTTTCAACGTTTTCCTGTACCGAAATTGCTTGTTTCCGTTTTTCATTACACGTGTATTTTTTTTTTTTCAGAAATAGTATCTTTCGGTTTGCCTTTCGAAGAAAAGCATAAATTGAGATAATCAAAGCATATAAGTATACAGTCAATTAAATGGGTTTTAAAAGCTGGGTTTTATGAGATGTTAAAGAGCTTATTAGGACGGAAATAATCAGTTAGACAAAGTTGATATAGCACAAACACAAAACGAATGATAGCAATATTAATGAGAAGATATCGAGTGTTGCAATAATCATTTGGAGCGGAAATTTCAAATGAATGTCGACCAAATGCTTTTTCTGATGAATGATGTTTTGTTATCTCTGCCTCTAAATGAATATGATAATGATGATAAAATGAGCAACCTTAACTACTTCAAAACCTCTAATTTTCCATTAAACTCACTTTCAATATTTGAAGCGTTATCCGTTGGTTTTAAAATATTTTATGTGAATCATGGATCTGCTATCACGATTTTTGTCTAAAGTGTTATATATGTGAATAATTTGTAAAATATAATGAATTTTTGATATGTGATATGAAAAGTTGAGTTATTTAACAATTTTAACCCAATCAAGAAACTCTATATTCATTTTATAGAATATATTTTCTAAAGCTATTATAGTGGTATTTATCTAAAGTATTAGAATATGCGTGAATGTTTTGTAAGATGGAATGAATTTTGGATACGTGACTTGAAAATTTGAATTATTCAATGAAATTTAAATGAATTACGAGAGAAGGAACTGAACATTCAATATTTTGACTTCGGCTTTCGTTACAGGTTTCTCTTTTATTAAGAGAATTTAATAAGTTGTCTTTTCAACTCTTTCTAGCCCTTAAGGGGCCGCTGCACTGAAACTCTCCGATCGAGAAATCCCATGTTAACCTATGGGAAAACTTTGAAGTGCGATGCCTCCTTACCTAATATAATTATTAAAATACGGTTTTCACCATCAGAAAGTAGGCGTCATATGCAGACGATGTGCGTTTTTAAAAAATGTCTCTTTAAATTTTAAGTATGTGAAAAATCCCTATAAACTTTGAAATATCTACTTGATGAAATTCTATCATCTTTTTAAAAATACTTAAAATTTACGGACACAAATTTTAAAAACGCACAACATCTGAATCTGACGTCTTCTTGCTGATGGTGAAAACCGTATTTTAATCATTATATTAGGTAAAGAGTCATCGTGCTTCAAAATTTTCCCATAGGTTAACATGGGATTTCGTGATCGAGGAGTTTCAGTGCAGCGGCCCCTTAATCATTTATATCCTGAATTTTGAATACCAAAATTGCTTCACTGGAATAATTATTTACGTTAAGGGGTCTCAGGACTCTTAAAGCTTTAAAACTTTCGAAATTTTAATTTTTTTAGATATTAAACTACTATCTTTTCGGAACATTTTGGTATAAATGTTTCCTTGAAATTCCTATTAGGACAGAAGTTATGGCTTTTAGAATTATACACGCTCAATAGCTGAAGCGGCGTTTCAGAAACTTTGAAGTCAATTTTCTCCAAATGACGTTTTTGGACATAACGCGCACGTTATCTCAAAAACTTCAGAATTTTTTTTCATGAAATTTTCAAAACATATGTTTCATGTTAGTTTGTATAAACTGAACCTAAAATTTCCTTCTTATTTTTCAGAAATATATTCTTTATAGGTGATTATACTGTTGAAATTTTCTAAATTTTGCATTAACTAAATACAACTTTGTATTAAAAATAGAAAAATGCTTTAAATACAAATTTATTTAGGTTCAGAGTAATTATTACAATGTGAAGCATAAGTAGGACCCAAAATTTTCCTTCTACTTGCAAAATTTATTTTGTAATCGTGCGCGTAATCTGTTATGCCGATTTTCCGCTCGTCAAATGTCTTACATTTTGGAGCGCACTATAAATTCTAGTTCTGCATCTTGTATTTTTTCAAATACATGGAATGAAAGAACATACTTATATCTTTCATCCCAACATAAAATTTTGTCTTACAATCAATTACATTTTAAGATATTATATGTTGAAAATGGTCTTTTTTTTTTCGATTTTTCCAATTTTAAGAGTCCTGAGACCCCTTAATGTTTAAGATATCCGGAACAACGTATATAATAGTAATATGATTTTTAGATAATTTTTTTTTATTGAAACTGATTTAGTAAATCGGTAGTTAGAGCTTTTTTGCAAAATATTTATAAGAATAATTAGATTAATTAACAAAAAATACTGTTATGGAAATCTCAAAATTTTTATAAGAACAGTGTAATTAAATGTACTGCGATCTTACCTGTAACAGAAAAGTATTTTGTAGTTGCAAATTTTCCGTAAAACATTTTTTAACAAGATAAAAGCTACATATAGTAAATAGTTGAGAAAACAACCACCTTAAAAATATTTAGCTTCGACTGTTTCCCTGTGCTTTCTAAATAGAATTGAGCAAATTATTTTGTATGAAAAGTGCAATCTACCTTTATTAAAAGACGAATTAAATAAATTTTACATTGAATTTTCTTTAATGGTACTTAAAAGTAACGCCAGGATATAAAGGGTTAAGTAAAACTGGTTCACTTGAATCTATTTAGGGGAAATGGAAATCTAAAAATAAAGTTATTCAACAAGCGTTCAAAATTTCTCTGGATTCTGTGTTAATTGTTAATCTAGTTGTAAAACGCTAGGAAGCGCGTAAATATAGAGGTATTTATTATATTGCAGGATTGTTAATTAAGAATCAAAAGAAAATATCTTCTGTGATTGTAGAAGAACAAATGGTTAGATCCCCATTTAGTAATGAAACTTATAATAAAATAATAGTTACGAAACGTTCTATTATTTGAGTTACAGATACATCTAGTTTGACTGAACTTGTTACTAGTTATACACTAATCAATAACAATATATACACCGAAGAGCCAAAACATTATGACCACCCCCACATTTTGCAATGAACTCGCTTTGTTGACGTGGAGGAGGGCACGTAATCAGGTTGGAATTGTATTTGACTACTGCTAGGGAGTATGAAGAATCATTTTTGAGCTTAATTCTGCCTGTGATGGGAATTTTGCTGATATAAGCGACTTTGATAGAGGGCAGAATTCAATTGCACAATGGCTCAGAACGCGTATCTCCGAAACTGTTCGACTCGTGGGTTCTTTGCGACATACCGTCGTTAGTACTTATGTAAAGTTCATGAATGACGATGAAACCATCAGCAGACGCGATGGCGTTGAACGTCGACGCGTTGTCAAAGAAAAAGTACGTCGGAGGCTCCCCCACTTGGTAAAAAAAAAAAAAAATCGTTAACAGACATTGGTTCAGATGACAGCCCAATACAATACAGGTCCAAGTAGAGTTATTTCAGAGTACACAGTTCAGATGACACTGTTGGATATAAGGCTATGCAGCAAACACCCCACACATGTGCCTCTGTTGACCAAGCATCATCGCCAACTACTCCTGCACTAGGCCCAGGAACATCGTGACTGAATCATGGATCGTTGGGAGAGAACTGCCTTGTCATATGAATCACGATTCATCCCTTAACTCATCGGTGGTCATTTCAAATTACGCCTTCTTTCATGAGAACTGTTGCTCCCCCTTATACAGCAGGCCATACAAAGGCCGGTTGTAACGATATAAAGTTTTGGAAAACGTTCTAATGGGCATCTTTGGGACCTGTGGTTATGGTAGAACAGATCACGAAGGTCACAGGCTATCGGAATATCATTGGGGATCTCTTGCACCCTTACAATGTTACCTCTACCCCCAATTGGAAATGAAGTCTTATAGCAAGACAACACTCCATGACACAGGGCTCGAATTGTGCTGGGGTGGTTCTAGGAACATAACACTGAACTCCAGTTAAGGTCCTGGCAGCCTAACTAAACGGATCTGAATATGATAGAGCAGATTCTGGGTGTCATGGAACGGTAGCTCAGAGCTAAAAAACAACCATGCTGTAATATTCCGGATTTACGTGACTGCAATTTGAACATCTGGTACAATCTGCCTTACCAAGGACGTGTGGCATCCATGCCAAGGCCGGTGCAGCTTTTTTGCAGAAAGAAACTGAGACAATGCATTATTAGGTAGTTGGTCATAATGTTTTGGCTATTCAGTGTATATTATAAATTTTAATCACATATTGTAGTATAATAAAAAAAAATGCGCAGAGTCATTTGTATGAGTTGTGTGCTCTAAGAACATAGTGATCCAAAAATTAATAGTTGGTTTAAAAAGTTAATAGCTTTTAGGACTTAATTATTAGGTACGAAATTTGATGAGATAAGTTGAAACTCCATGGGGGGGGGGGGGGGGGTCTATTTGAGAAAATACAAAAAATAAATTTTTATACGGCCCTCGTAGGGTAAAATTTTCAATTAGGAAATTTTTCCTTATCCATTCCTGAACTAAACAAAAAAAATTCCATCTTCATATCAGCAAAATTAACAGAGATATGCCCGTTTAAATTGAAGTGCGTGTAATTCAAGAAGCAGTGTTACTTTAAAAGTTCCAGGAAGCATGTAAAAAATATATTTATTGAGTTAGAATTGTGATTTTTCTTTCTTTTTTGTGATGGTTAACCACATAATTTGTAAACAAAATCACATCCTAAAATTTCTTATAAAGTTTAAAAGTTATATTAAATGATTGTTATTTTTATTAAGAGGAGTAATTTAAGATTGTTATAACTTGAAACATTATTTTTAGAATTTTAAATTTTTTCATATAATTAATGAGGAAAATATAATTTTAATTTTTTTCAGGATTTTTTCAATATTAATTTTAAAAATATTAAAAATATAAATTTAAAAAATGATGTAACTTATTTTTAAAAAATCATATCATTAAAAGTAAATATTTTTTCAAATCTGCCGAAACAAAATTAATGTAAATTGATCAGAAAAGACATGTTCCAAGTTTGCACCTTTTTTCTTTAACTATTCTTGAATTACAATAGATTAAAGAAGAGAAATGGTGAAAAAAAAACGATAATGCAGAAAAACGCTATTAAAGTTTTAAACAAAGATTGGCTCCTAATAAAATGCATAAATGCTTTTTTAAAAAATTACAGGTGAATAAGAAACTCCTTCCTGAAGCTTAAACATACGATTCAGTTCAACTTTAGCTCTTTCCACCTCCTTTCTGTACTATTTAAACATCCGTCAGTTGATTTAAAACAAGGTTTTTCTAACATGCTGATTAAGAGTTTTTTTTCATAATTTTAGCCCTCACAACTTCACGTTTTATATCGTCCCGGAGAGGCCATTAAAAAATGTCTGCATTCTGGGGACTCGCCAGGCCCGCACATTACTTTCTCTGATGGCTCGGCCGGGCGGGGTCGGGCTAACGCATTTTTTCGTACCGAACTGGGACTGGCATTCTTCTTCCTAGGTCTGCACGGGGCGAATTTTTTAGTCCCGGTCTCGACCCAACGCGTATTAAAATCATTGTCCCTGACTGACCTGATCCATGCAAAAATCAGTAAAATTTGCCTTAGTCCAAAATTGTTTTTAAAAAAGCCCACATATTTAAAAATTGGCATTACTTTAAAATTTAACTTTAAAATTCATTTTTGTAAAGAATAGTAGATTTATTGCCAAAAAAATTAAAATACAGTAAATCCAGTGAAAAAGAACCTGTCTATGTTGGAATCCTGTCTTTAACGGAAAATGTGTTGATCCATGCAAAATAAATATTGTAATGCCTGAGAAAAAAAATTGATTACATGTACACCTCCTAAGAAGAGAAATTGTATATAACGCATTTTTTTCCTTACCTATGTAATTCCGTCTTAGACGATTTTACTGTATAATATTTTTTAAAGTCTCCAATATATATATATATATATTACAGTGTATAATGCTTACAGAAGGAAAAAAAAAAGGTGAAAAAATGTTTGTCAAGGTGGTCAAACATGGATGCAATGCAGACGTTTGAAGTGTCTGAAATTCAGACGCATACAAGTATCTTAAAAATTAAGACACTTTAAAACGTCTGAAAATTGAACACTCCGTTTCAGACACTTAAATGTCTGAATTTAAGACATTTCAGTTTACAGTGTAGAAACATGAAATTTGGAATGGTAGTTACTTATAAGATATAAATGATCTCTAAGAACATTTCTTAAAACATTCGAAATTTAAAGGGAGTGAAAATGCGCAAAAAGCGTTCTAAAAAACGTTCTAAATGACCATTTCTACGCATTCTCAGGAAGTAACAAACCAATTTAAAAAATAATGGTATCAAAATGATGATGACATCCCTTTCTCCAACATAGGCTATTTTTTTCCGGTACCACTACCCCAAAGGGGGTGCAGGAGCAAAAAACGTTCTAAAAATGCGACTTTTGTGTTTCTGAAAGGCCTAGAAACATGAAATTTGGAATGGTAGTTACTTATAAAATATAAATGATCTCTAAGAACATTTCTTAAAACATTCGAAATTTAAAAGGGGTGAAAATACGCAAAAAAATTGTAAAAAACGTTCTAAATGGCGATTTCTACGCATTCTCAGGAAGTAATGAACCGATTTAAAAAATAATGGTGTCAAAATTAGCCCTTTCTCCAACATAGGCTATATTTTTTGTCGGTGCCACTACCCCAAAGGGGGTGCGGTGCAGGAGCAAAAAACGTCCTAAAATGCGATTTTTGTGTTACTAAAGGACCTAGAAACATGAAATTTGGAGTGGATTTAATTATAAGATATAAATGATCTCTAAGAATATTTCTTAAAACATTCGAAATTTAAAGGGAGGGAAAATGCGCAAAAAGCTTTCTAAAATACTTTGTAAATGGTGATTTCTACGCAATCTCAGGAAGTAACGAACCGATTTAAAAAATAATGGTGTTAAAATGATGGTGACAGCTCTTGCTCCAATTTAGGCTATATTTTGTGTCGGTGCCATTACCCCAAAGGTGGTTCAGGAACAAAAAACGTTCTAAAAATGCGATTTTTGTGCTACTGAAGGGCCTAGAAACATGAAATTTGGAATGGTAGTTATAAGACACAAATGATCTTTAAGAACATTTCTTTAAAAAACCGAAATTTACTAAGGGTGATAATGCGCGAAAAGCGTTCTAAAAACGTTCTAAAGGGCGATTTTTACGCAAACTCAGAAAGTAGCAAACCGATTTCAAAAGTAGTGGTTGGAAATTGATCATGACAGTCTTTGCTTCAACATAGGCTCTATTGCATGTTGGTGTCGCTACCACCTGAAATTTGCAGGAGCGAAAAAGTTCTAAATTGCGATTTCTGTGATATTGAAGAGGCTAGAAACTTTAAATATGACACGGTTGTTACTTATAACATATAAATGCCCTCTAAGAACTGTCGAAAATAAATTCGAAATTTAAAAGAGGTGAAGCGAAGGGAAGGGGCGAAAAGCGTACTAAAAAAGTCCTAAATTACGAGTTCTATGCAATCTCAGGAATTAGTAAACCGATTACAAAAGTAATGGTTGCGAATCAATGGTGACAGTCTCTGATTCCACAAAGGTTATATTTTATGTCAATGACACTACCACATCGGGTTGACAGGAGGAACAACAAATGTTCTAAAAAAAGCCTTTAAAAACTTTCTGAATTACCATTTCTATGGAATATTAGGAAATACGAAACAGATTTCAAAATTAATGTTGGCAAATTAATGGTGACAGTTTGTGTTTAAATATGCATTTTATTACTGCCGCCAGAGAGATGGTAGACCAATAGACGAGAAGCTTGGAATTTGAGATGATGGTTATTGTTTAGATGTAAATGCGTTGCTTACTAAGAACGGTTTATTCAAAACTTCAAATGAATACTGAAATGAGCGTATGAAATGAGCATAAAAGCTTCAAAATATTTTCTAAATTATCATTTATTTAGTTTTAGTTCTTTTTATTAATTTAAGTCTCATTCCTGCCTAATGCAGTGTAATAATGAGGTTTAGTTAAACTGTGTTTTAAATAGTAATTTTTGAATTATTCCTAAAAGTATAATTTTTTTAAATACAAGTTAGACATATGAATATCACTTGGCATATTTCCACTGTTACGCGAGCTAAGCCGCGTGATTTGCTAGTTATTAATAAATCTTTTGGAAAATTCCACATTTCTGGAATGAGAACGCCAAATATGGCGTTTATAAAGTCTGAAACTTAAAAGACAGCATATGCTTGAGAATATTTGAAATTCCTGTACATTGTTTGAATTAAAGTTGAAGTACTCATTCAGTCAGCCTGAAGTAATTTTCTATGAGTTTGGTATCTGCAGTATTTGTATAATCAATTGTTTATCTAGTAATGTTATTCAATTATAATATCAGAAGTGGTTGCCGTGCACATATTTGTATAATTTAACTTTGATTTCGTCAATTGTTAGAATAACTATTCAATAAAGTAAGGATATTTTATTAACTAAAATGAATATTTGGAACTCTAAGTATTACAGAATTTATTACATAGTAAAATGTTAACTATTAAACTATTAACTAGTATTCTTTAATTAAAATTTTTATCATATTCCTGTAACACCAATGATCAAATATCAAAATATATGTCTATAATAGAATTTTTTATTTGAAGAATGCCTCTAGAATAATTTTGCTCATACTGTCAAAACTTTCCTCGTTTTGGCTGAGAAAAATTGAGAAATCGTTTTAATTATATTATTCTCAAAGAAGATTCTCATAAATAAGAAAGAATAAGCTTGTAACAATGAGGTTCTAGAATAACGTTAACGAATATACCATTTTCCAATTTTAGATACATATTTGACGAAAAAAATTTTTGAATTTGAATTTGAAAAAAAAAATCTTCTGACATAAATATGTTAAAACTATTCCAACTTGAATACGCTATTATCTCTACTTTTATTGAATATAACTTTAAAATTAGTTTTCAAACAAGAATTTATGAGCCAGTGCTTTTATAATAATCATTTTCTGACAAATAACTATCAACAAATATTTTTTGAAAAGTTCCAGATGTCTGAATGAGAACGGTAAATATGGCGTTCACAAAGTTTGAAATTTAAAAGACAGCATCCACTTGAAAATGTTTCTATCTATTGTTTGAAATAAAGTTGAAGTGCTCATTCTGTCAGCGCTAAGTAATTTCTATGAGTTTTGTGTCGAGTTTTGTGTCTAGTTTAGTATTTGAATAATCAATTGTTTATCTAATACTGTTATTTTAGAATAATATCAGAAGCGGTTGCCATTCATATATTAGCATAATTTAACTTAGGTTTCGTCAATTGTTTGAATAGCTAAGTATTACAGAATTTATTACATAGTAAAATATAGATCTTTTAACTATTTCAGGATTCAGATTTGCTATTCTTTAATTAAAAATTTTTATAGTATCTGCAACACCAGCAATCAAACAAAAATATATATTTCTGTAAAGGGAATATTTTATTTGATGAATGCCTTGAGAATAAGTTTGCTTATACTATCAAAAAGTTTCTTTTCTTGGCTAAGAAAAATCGAGTAATCATTTTTATTATATTTCTGTCAAAGGATATTTACATAAATAATAAAAAATAAGCTTGAAATATCGAGATTTCAGAATAACATAAATGAATATACCATCTTCCTGTTTTTTATACATATTTGGGGAAATAATTTTTAAATTTTAGATTGAAAAAATCTGCTTACATAAGATGTTGAATCTAATGAATACACCATTATCTGTACTTTTATTGAATATAACTTTAGCATTGGTTTTCAAGCAAGAATTTATGCGCCAGTACTTTTATAATAATCATTTTATGACAAATACTTATCAATAAATATATTTTGAAAAATTCCAGATGTCTGAAAAGAGAACGACAAATATGCCGTTGACAAAGTTTGAAATTTAAAAGACAGAATCTACATTAGAATGTTTCTATCGTTTGAAATATACTTTAAGCACTCATTCAGTCAGCTCTAAATAATTTTCTGAGAGTTTTGTGTCTCTAGTATTTGTATAATCAATTGTTTATCTAGTACTGTTATCCAATTATAATATCAGAAGTGGTTGCCGTCTACATATTAGTATAATTTAAACAATTTAACTTAGATTTCGTCAATTTTATCAATAACTCTTCTATACAGTAAGAATATTTTACTAATTAAAAAGAATATTTGAAACGCTAAGTATTACAGAATATATTACATCGTAAAATGAAGATCTTTTAACTATTCGAGTATTCAGATTTATTCTTTAATTGAAAACTTTTATCCTATTTCTGCAACACCAATAATCAAATAACAAAATATATTTCTATAATGGAATTATTTATTTGAAAAATGCATTGAGAATAAGTTTGCTTATACTGTCAAAAATTTTCATTTTTTGGCTGAGAAAAATCGAATAATCGTTTTTATTATATTTCTCTCAAAGAAAATTTACATAAGAAAGAATAAGCTTGTAATATCGAGATTTCAGAATAACATAAATGAATATACCATCTTCCTGTTTTTTATACGTATTTGGGGAAATATCTTTTTTAATTTTAGATTGAAAAAATCTGCTTACATACAATGTTGCATCTAATGAATGCACCATTATCTCTACTTTTACTGAATAAAACTTTAACATTAGTTTTAAAACAATAATTTATGCTAGATTAATTTTAACACAATTATTCTAATTGTTAAATAAATCATATTAGATGTAAATTTCCAACTGGGCGAAAAATGTCCGGACCAGGTTTCGAACCAGGGAACTCCTGGCTGAAGCCGCCAGTGCTCTGCCATCTGAGCTATCCCGGACGAATCTGGTGGAACATTCAGCTAACCTTAATGATTATAGCATCTGTTCTGAAACCTGGTTCTGCTTAACAGAATCATTAATGTTAGCTGGGTGAAAATGTTCCACCAGATTCGTCCGGGATAGCTCAGATGGCAGAGCACTGGCGGCTTCAGCCAGGAGATCGCTGGTTCAAATCCTGGTCCGGACATTTTTCAGCCAGTTGGAAATTTACATCTAATATGATTTATTTACCAATTAGAATAATTGCGTTAAAAATAATCTAGTGTAATTACGCATCCAGCGATTTCTGGAGTTCCTTTACCTGTGCCGTTTTGTTCGTTGGTCAATTTGACCCCATCTGGGCCTTTTGAGTTTTTGTATTTTTTAGAATATGTATGTCAAATGACCAGTCTTGTACCTTTTTAAACTTATTTAATAAAACTTGATTAAATATGGCTATGTACAAGATAGGTATGATAGTTTGAACAAACGCGGCCATGCCATCGCACGACAAGATTCAGCTTTACAAGTGGTGAAGCCTGATAATTCAAAGCATTTCCACCAGTATTTAAGCAAAAATAATTGCTGAGTACGTTACATTACAACAAGGAAATTGTACGGAATAGCTAATTTTCTGGTATGACAATAAGTGCTGACTTTTCAGCGCTCCTTTTTCATTACAAGGAACTTTCGCTGTATCAGTGCCATTTAGTGCTGAGTAAGATTGTTGCTAGGTGTTACTGTTTATAGATTTGTTATGCATCGCCACCATCGGTGTATGACCTCGCTTCCTCTGACATGTATGCTAAAATTAATTTTTAGGAGTTATCCTATAAAAGTCCCTTTCATGATTTTGTCCACTTAGTAAGTTTTGCACAGTTAATTTTTTTTGTTGTTTATTTGTAGAAATTGCGAATGGGATCACATTGACCCCATCTTAGGCAATCAGGGAATAAAGGAAAGCTTTCTATCATTTATCACTTTTCAAGAGAAAGAAATAAAATTTTTGACATCCTGTCAAATGTAATTCACTAGATGACTCTGTGGGTACTGCGTTACCATGCAAGTTAGTGTAGGTGCCTCCCTCATTTCGTTATTTCTTTGTTCTGGTCTTCAGTTTTGTGTAAATTTCCCTATTCAACGAAATGAGTCTTCGCGTCGTATGACCATTATAATTACATATGGGGGCCTAAATTACCTATAGGGTCACTCCGTTTTACATCTTAGGCATTGTAATATTTTGATCTTAGTACTGCGAAGTTTAACAAATATACCATCTTCCAGTTTTAGACACATATTTTGCGAAATAATTTTTTAAATTTTACTGCGAAAACAAATCTACTCATATAATACGTTAAACCTATTTCAATATGAATACGCAATTATCTCTACTTTCATTGAATGTAACTTTAGCATAAGTTTTCAAACAAGAATTTATGCACCAGTACTTTTATAACATTTATTTTATGACAAATAATTAATAACTTCTGGAAATTTTCAGATGTCTGAAATAAGAACGTCAAATATAGCGTTGACAAAGTTGGAAATTTAAAAGATATAATCCACTTGAGAATGTTTCTATAGATTGTCTGAGATAAAGCTGAAGCGCTCATTTGGTGTCTGTAGTATTTCAATAATCATTCGTTTATCTAGTGCAGCTATTCTAGTATAATATCAGAAGTGCCTGCCGTGTACATATTAGCATAATTTAACTCAGATTTCATTGATTGTAAGAATAACTATTCAATAAAGTAAGGATATTTTGCTAATAAAAATGGAGAGTTAAAACAAAATATTAAAGAATTTATTGCATAGTAAAATGTAATTTTAATTATTTAACCCATTAAAGCCTACCGTTGCCTCGGGGTAACAGCATGTTTGCCAATACGTTTGTTATTTGCACATCAAGTATCGGGAAGAGAAATATTCGCTTTCTTTGAGTGGGAAGAGTTTGATGGGTTTTCTAGTAGACTTTTACTTTATATCCAGTCTAAGTTTGTAGTGTCTAACAGAGCCTTTACGTACGTGAAAAAAAGTCTTACTGCAGAGAAAAATCTGCGATTGAGAAGAAAAGTCTAACAGCAAAAGGCAGGAGAAATTTGATTGGACGAGACCCGCAGGCCCCGTCCGCTCAAGGTCTCACAGAAGAATGAGCTTGAGAGCTTGAGAGACAGCCAGACGGTAAAATTTAATGAAAAAAAAGGTCACGAAAAATACCTTTGGACTACCATTTTACCAATTTGGACTACCATTTTAAAAGAAGGGAAACTCTGCGATAAAATAATACAAAAACTTATCTTTTAAAAAAGTGGTTTGATATGAAATATTTCCATTTTGTATAGAAAAATACTTCCTCCTTTTTATGGTTTATGTATTCAGATTTATTCTTTAATTTAAATTTTGTATCATATTACTGCAACACCAATAATTAAATAAAGATATGTATGTCTGTACTAGAACTTTTTTTTTGAAAGAAGGCTCTAATTAGTTTGCTTATACTGTCAATAATTTCGATGGTTAAAAAAATTATTTTAAAAAATTGCATGTTTAATAGAAAAAAGGCTAAACGAAACTAACATTAAAAAGTTAGGAGTCATCGTCAATTCAACCAGACCTTGTAACCCGACCGACAGGGATTTGGATGAAACTTGGTGTATATGTCGTAGGCTAATTGAGAAATCCGGCTCTTTGCAAACAGCCTAAGCTCTTTGCAAAGAGCCGGGCTAATTGGAGAATCCATCTGACTTTTACCAATTAGCCTGATATTTTTCAGGCTTATTGCACAGAGCCTAGAAAGCGTTAGGCTAATTAAAAAATGACCATGCATTTATCAGGGTTATATTTTTAGCTCACAGGCTATCAAAGCCTGAGAGCTTCTGTGCCCGCCGATTCTGTATGTACCTGTGTACGTACGTACGTATGCACGTAACGCGATAACTCTTGATAGAAATATCCCATTTACTTCAATGTTTTTTTCTAGGTTCATTCTGATAAGGTGCTTCCCTGATTAGTTTTTGGGGTTCATTGGTTAAGGATAAAAGGGGAAAGGGGGCTATTCCCCCCCCCCTTAATTTATATAAATGGGTTTTTCATGCAGAAATATTCGATTTGCTCCAAATTTGGTATACCGGTTTATTGTGTTAAGGAGCTTCCCTGATTAGATTTGGAAGCTCATTATTTAAGTATAAATGGGGGAAAGGGGGGCTACCCCCCTTAATAAAGATAAATCGGTTTTTCATGATGAATTATTCGATTTGCTCCAAATTTGGTATACCGGTTTATTAAGTTAAGGAGCTGCCTTGATTAGATTTGAAGGTTCATTAGTTACATATAAAGGGAGGAAAAGGGGTGCTATTCCCCCCCCCTCCGTAATTTAGATAAATGGGTTTTTCATGCAGAAATATGTGATTTGCTATAAATTTGGTATACCGGTTAATTATGTTAATCAGCTTCTCTGATTACATTTGGAAGAACATTATTATGAATAAAGGGGGAAAGGGAGCAATTGCCTCTCCCCTTAATTTAGACAAATGCGTTTTTCATGTAGAATTATTCGATTAGCTCAAATTTGGTATACTGGTTTATTATGTTAAGGAGCTTCCCTGATTACATTTGGAAGATCATTTTTATGTATAAAGGGGGGAAAGGGGGCAATTGCCTCACCCCTTAATTTAGATAAATGCGTTTTTCATGTAGAATTATTCGATTAGCTCAAATTTGGTATACTGATTTATTATGTTAAGGATTATGTTAAGGTCCTGATTGGATTTGGAGGTTCATTAGTTAAGTATAAAGGGAGGAAAGTGGGCTAGACCCCCCCCCTTAATTTAGATAAATGTGTTTTTCATGCAGAGTTATTCGATTTGCTCCAAATTTCGTAAACCGGTTTATTATGTTAAGGAGCTGCTTTGATTAGATTTGGAGATTTATTGGTTAAGTACAAAGGAGGGACAGGGGTTAGTGTCCCCTTAATTTAGATAAATGGGTTTTTCATACAGAATTATAAGATTTGCTTCAAATTTGATATACCAGTTTATTACGATATGTCTTCCTTCATTTGATTTGGAGGTTCATTGGTTAAGTATAAAAAGGGGGCAATTGCCCGGCTCCTTAATTTAGATAAATGGGTTTCATGCAGAATTATATAATTTAGTTTAATTTTTTTTCTAGGTTCATTCTAATAAGGAGCTTTTCTGATTAGATTTGAAAGTTCATTTGTTCAGCATAAAGGGACAAATGGGGGAGCTAATACCCCCTTACTTTAGTGAAATGTTTGTTCATGCAGAATTATCTGATTTGCTTCAAATTTGGTATACCAGTTTATTATGTTAAGTAGCATCCCTGATTAGATTTGGACGTTCTTTGGTTAAGTAGAAAGGGGAGCAACGGGGACTAATCCCTTCATTTATTTTTCGAGGGGCATTATTCTTTGAAATAAGAGTATAATATACAATTAGTGTGAATAGCCTGTGAGGTCAATGCCATCAGTTTAACTGGGCAATTTTCTTTTCATTAGGTTTATTAACGCATAACCCTACCCAAACCCGAAAAATAAATTACAACAGACCGTACCCCGATCCGAGCAAGTCATAATAATTTCAGTCTACATGCAACCCGACCCGAACCTGAGAGTTCCATTTGAAAAAACCCGAAATCCCGAACCAAATCTGATAACCGACAAAAATATTCCAAACATCCATAACCGGATCCGAACAAGACAAATTAGTTTCCGTGGACACGCAAAGCTACAGAACCTAAAAATTCCATTTGAAGTCAACCTGAAACCCGTCGTGAACCAAATCTTAACCGACAAAAATATTCCAAAGAACTATAACCCGATGCGAGCCAGACAAAATAATCTCCGTTCACCGGCAAACCGATCCGAACCCGAAAGTTCTAATTGAACTCAACCAGAAACCTGTTTGAGGTCGGTTTTCGGGTTGACTTCAAATGGAACTTTCAAGTTCGGATCCGTTTAAAAAAAATTAAACTAATTTAGATAATTCTGTATGAAAACCCATTTATCTAAATTAAGAGGAGGGGCGATTGCTCCCTTTCCCCACTTTTATACTTAACCAATGAACCTCCAAATCAAATGAAGGAAGCCATATCGTAATAAACTGGTATATCAAATTTGAAGCAAATCTTATAATTCTGTATGAAAAACCCATTTATCTAAATTAAGGGGACACTAGTCCCTGTACTTCCTTTATACTTAACCAATAAATCTCCAAATCTAATCAAGGCAGCTCCTTAACATAATAAACCGGTTTACGAAATTTGGAGCAAATCGAATAACTCTCCATGAAAAACCCATTTATCCAAATTAAGGGGGGGGGGGGGTCTAGCCCCCCTTTACCCCCTTTATACTTAACTAATGAGCCTCCAAATCTAATAAGGGAAGCTCTTTAACATAATAAATCAGTATACCAAATTTGAGCTAATCGAATAATTCTACATAAAAAACGCATTTATCTAAATTAAGGGTGGGGGGTCTAGCTCCCCTTTCCTCCCTTTATACTTAACTAATGAACCTCCAAATCTAATCAGGGAAGCTCCTTAACATAATAAACCGGTATACCAAATTTGGAGCAAATCGTATAATTTTGCATTAAAAACACATTTACGTAAATTAAGGGGGGGGGGCTAGCCCCCCCCCCCACTTTCATCCCTTTATACTTAACTAATGAACCTCCAAATCTAATCAAGCCATTTCCTTAACATAATAAAACTGTATACCAAATTTGAGCTAATCGAATAATTCTACATGAAAAACGCATTTATCTAAATTAAGGGGAGAGGCAATTGCCTCCCTTCGTCCCTTTATACATAATAATGATCTTCCAAATGTAATCAGGGAAGCTGGTTAACATAATTAACCGGTATACCAAATTTTTTGCAAATCGCATATTTCTGCATGAAAAACCCATTTATCTAAATTACAGGGGGGATAGCCCCCCCTTTCCTCCCTTTATATGTAACTAATGAACCTCCAAATCTAATCAAGGCAGACCTTAACTTAATAAACCGGTATACCAAATTTGGAGCAAATCGAATAATTCATCATGAAAAACCGATTTATCTAAATTAAGGGGGTAGCCCCCCTTTCCCCTCTTTATACTTAAATAATGAGCTTCCAAATCTAATCAGGGAAGCTCCTTAACACAATAAACGGTATACCAAATTTGGTGCAAATCGAATGTTTGTGCATGAAAAACAGATTTATATAATTTAAGGGGGGCAGTACTAGCCACCCTTTTCCCCCTTTATCCTTAACCAATGAACCCCAAAAACTAATCAGGGAAGCACCTCATCAGAATGAACCTAGATAAAAAATTTTTGAAGCAAATCGGATATTTCTATCAAGAGTTATCGCGTTACGTACATACGTACGTACGTACATACCCACGAACATACAGAATCGGTGGGAACATAAGCTCTCAGGCTTTGATAGCCTGTGAGCTAAAAATATCACCCTGATCGGATAATAAGTGGTCATTTTTCAATTAGCCTAACGCTTTATAGGCTCTTTGCAATAAGCCTGAAAAATATCAGGTTTATTGGAAAAAGGGAGATGGATTCTCCAATTAGCCCGCCTCTTTGCAAAGAGCCGGATTTCTCAATTAGCCTACGACATATATACTAATTATATCATGATATGAATACATCAGAAAATTTCCCTTCCTAGACCTCGTAGTTTGTGAGATATGGGGGGGTCTAGTTTTTGGATTTTTCTCAAATCGCATATTTCTGAGTCTGTATTTTTAGACTGCAGTTCCATTTTCAAAAAATTGTTTCTCTGGATCTAAAATGAATCATCTTAAAAATATCACCGTAAGTACATCAAAAAATGCAGATTTTAATAAAAAAATATTTAAAAAAATAATTTTAAATATCCTGGGCAAAAAAATTAAACCAAAGTTGAAAGTTACGGTTATTTTTCCAAATTTTTGTCACTTTACGTAAAAGTCTCTACACAAAAAGGCAAATGAAATTTCCAATTTCTTTTTGTTTTAAAAAAAAGTTTACACTTTGGGCTTTCTATTTATGAAATAAAAATGATGTCTTTCTCATGGCTTATGCAAAATTTTTGACTTATTTTGGGATGATGTACCTATCATGAGATAAAATATTTAACTTTGCTTATGGTAGCTAAATAATTGCTTCAAATTTTAAATTTAAATTTATTAATCATTTTAATTTATTTTCTAAAATGAACCCTTAAAATCAGACTGATTTATTTATTTTTACAACAGTAGAAAATTTGTATAGTATTGGTACATATCACACATTATTTGAAATTGTGTTGTTCTCAATCTTATCGCATATGTTTGTCACATAAATGTACATCTATCATTCATTGGATTCAGTGGTATAGTATTTGTATAAATACTTTCACAATGGTAGTATGTAAAGAATATGTACAATATTTAATGGAGGGGTGTGGATATTGAAATCATAAATTTTTTTCTCATTTACTCAGAAAAAACAAAGCAAAAACTTTACTTTGTAAATAAAAAAAAGAAGCACTTATATTAAATAAATTCAACAAGTCATAAGAACCACAGTAATTATTTAGGTACCACAGTTTAAATTAGACATATTAGAGTTTTTTTATTCTTGAATGGTGCAATTGCCCAAAACAGGGCGAAATTTTTACATAAGCTAGGAGAAAGACTTCATTTTTATTAAAATTGAAATAATCATTATTTAAATCTAATATATTAAATAAAATTGCTTATAAATATTTTTAAAATTTAAATTGTTGTAATTTTTTTATGTGACAAATAAAGAATTTATTAAATTATATGCAAATTTTTAAAGTTAAAAAATCAGAATAAACATTATATTTAAAAGATTGAAATTCAAAAATATAACTGAGCTAAATATAAATATAGAAATAAATGACGTACTTTTGCAGTATCAGACTTATTTTGCATCATTCTTTCTTTAAGCAATTTAAAATTTATATTTATTATGAATAAGCAATATTGAGAATCTTCTAATATATATTTCAATTTTCCTATCTTACTGCAACTCCATACATAATAACATAAAAAAACATCGGTATATTAGAAGATCTTCGTGATTTAGTATCTAAAACACTATTGTCTTTGCATTTCAAAATCTGTGGCTAGCCCCCCCTCCCCTCCCCGATAAAAATGTTAAATATCTTAAGGAAAAATTCTTTTCATTTTGGTAAAGGTTTATGAAAAGTTGCAATTTTTATATTGCCAGAGCACTCATCACTAAAGTCAAAGATTTTCTTTACATCAGGAAATATCTCTTTTACAAATGATATCACTTCCTTCTGTGTTAAACACACAAGAGTGACATCATGTTACATATCATGAGATAAAATGTGTGTATTGCTTGCTGATAATCTAATACTGAGAGACTGAATGTACATAACAGTTGGATCAAGAGTGCAGCTTCTTTGGTCCGATTGTAACTTTAAACCTCATCTTGAATAAGAAAAGTAAAATTTTTGCTGAAATCCAACAAAACGATAGCTTTTTGAGGGCCAAAGTTTACTTTAGTTTCTTTTAGGAAATTAAATTTAGCTTTAGTTATAAAAGAGTGGAATAACATTTTCCAAATATTTTGCTTAGCTTGTCACAAATTCATTTAAAGGAACAGTGCTGCAAATACTGGATTGAATACCTAGAGTTATAATCCGCAAGTATTTTGGAAATTCCTGTTTACCATTAGAATATTAGTACCATTATAATATTAGTAATATTCACTATGGGATGAGAGTTTACAGTGAGTGGTACTTATAAGTACCGCCAGTAGATAAAGGGTTAATTTTTAACACTTTCCAAAATAGTAGAAAATGTTTTATGCATTATTTTTGTCTGGACGCCTTTTGATGCTCCAGACCGCGTAAACATATTTAGATTATTATTATCTTAGTGAGGATTACCAAAGGACATACCCTATCGAAAGTGGAATGTGTAGCACTTATAATTCGTTTGCAGGGACACACAAAAGAAGTCCGTTACATTATGGTCCATAGGAAAGATCGTCTGCAGTGCATTTTAATAAAATTACACTATTTCGAATATGCTGAAATTGATATGCATTATTGATATGCAATACAACATTCGCTCTATAGAATATGGAGGGCAAATCATTTATTATTCATTGCAGGGACACACAAAAGAATTATGTTACATTACGGTCTACGAAGAAAAGTCATTTGCAGTATATTTTCAAATGTTGCACTAAGTTTTGCCACGTGTCGCATAAATCAAGGTTCTAAAGGCTGTGGACACCACTCAATTCTAATAGTTTCTTTTGACATCTTTAATCGGAGATAATTCTGCCGTAAGGCGAAAAAAATTTCTTTAAAATACTGGTGTCCATAGCATTTGGAGCTCCGATTTACGCGGGACACCTAGCAACCCTACACCACACTGTCCAGCATAATGAAATAATGCAAATTGTTGATGTGCACTACAAGATGCTTCCTAGTATATTTTTAAATGTTGCACTAAGTTTTGCCATGTGTCGCATAAATAAAGGCTCTAAAGACTCTGGACACCACTAAATTCTAATAGTTTATTTTGACATCTTTAATCGGAGATAATTCTGCCGTTAGATAAGGCGGAAAAAATTACTTTAAAATACTGGTGTCCATAGCATTTGGAGCTCCGATTTACGCGGGACATCTGGCAACCCTACACCACACTGTCAAGCATAATGAAATAATGCAAATTGTTGATGTGCACTACAAGATGCTTCCTGCACAATTTGGAGTGCATAACATTTATTTGTTCATTTACAAGGACATAAAAAAGAAATCAGTTACAGTAACAGAGTAGTCTCTACTTCTTTCATTCGTTGAAAAACCGTTGTTGAGTGTAGTGTATGTAGTGCAGGATCGGTGAACCTTTTTACGTGCGCTTGCCAAAATTTCACAAACAATATCTATCAACAATGTAACGTGCCAAACTTTGACATAAAATAATTTTGCAGTGTGCGATGTTTAAACAAGACACTAGTTAAAAAATTAATTGCTTTCATGCATTAATAATTGAAAATTAGAAAATATTAAAAAATTAAAATGCGATTTTTCTGTATTTTGGAATAAGCTATTAAACTAACGAAATTTTAATTCGTAAATATGATTTATACACACTGTAACAAGGAAATAAAGATAATTTTTTTTTTTATTTTAGCAATTTTTGAGTTTATTAATAATACAACATCTGGTTATACTTATTCAAGTTGCATTAAACAATGTATTGATGAGATTTTTGCTGATGTTCGATGGGAATTTCTTTATAACTGATTCATATTTTGATATTTTTACAAATACGCATAGAAATAGGATCCATTTTCCATCATATTGCATTGACAGGCTAACAAAATTAGTCTGAAAAATGCAACTTTATAAATTCGTGTAAAAAGGCAAAATACATGTTAAAAGCTCTGCATAACATAATAGGAAAAGAAAATTTGCATTTTTTGTGATAGTTTGTGAAACAAAATTTTATTGATTATAACAGAAAAAAATGTGTTATCTGTATAATGATTATAAAATTTATTTTTTCGCGTACCAGAGAAATTCTCTTACGTGCCAACTCTGGCACGCGTGCCATAGGTTCGCCAACCCTGATGTAGTGTAACTTGTATGTGTTGTAAGTATGTTGTGCGTGCTGTAAATTGTTTTTTCTAAGTATGGATTGGCTGTTGTATTTTTTAAAACGTATATTGTAAGATTGTAGGTATATAAATATGCGATATTCATGCGTGTAAGATGGATGAATGATGTAAGTACGTAATCATGAAGGTGAAATATTAAATATGCAGGATGGAGTAAAAAAATTAAAGTACGGAGGTAATTGTAAAATTAAAAAATATATTTATTAATCTTAGCCTTTTGGGCACATAAATAAAAGCTGTTTATAAGGCATCTCTCCTGCCCCTTCACAATTTTATTTCTGCGTTAATTTTAACCCCTGTACGGAATTTTATCTCTGAAACGCCACATCAGGAAATATCAAAAGCTGAAACGAGAAAAAAAAATTCAACCAGTAAGTAATTATTATTTGAAAACGTAGCGAATACTGTTAAATTTTAGTTTTCAATGAAATAATCAATCAAGCATTAAAAAAACTCTTCACACTATACAATGTGTAAATATTTTTAAACTACACTGAAAAGAAAAACCGATATTTATTTCATGAAACGTTTTATCCTCTGCTGACTGCTGCAATTTCATGCTTAAATCTCTTTCACTATCTTCCCTTTGAATTTTTCCTAATAGTCTTTTTGGAACAGATACCGACTTAGTTGGCAGCTAATGGAAATATTTCACTTGAAGAAAAGAAATATTCATACTTTGCTTTAAAAAAAAAGGATCAAAAGAAAAATTTCGCTTAAGAAAAAGCTCATGATAGCGAAGAAATTTCCAATTTCTATTTTCATTTTAAAACATCTTATGTGGATTTTTTTTTTTTTTTTTTTTTTTACTAAAACTGAATTTCATTTAAATAGTATACATTATTTTATTTTACGTTTATCATTTTTAAATTTCACTTTCTTTCCAGAAACACTTTACTAGAAATCATAAATTTTAAAAGAAGCATTTATTTAACTCTTAAATTTCTATTATAATTGGGCTTAAAAAACGCTTTAGACTTTCCTCATGAGATTTCTTTGATGTTTCATTTAAGTATCTAAACTTTCTGATTTTTCCTACTTTATTCTTTTAAACGGTTTTTTTTCTACGTTATTTTTTTTTCTAACTGTTTGAACTATGAAACTATTGTTAGTGAAAAATCCAAATACTCCTCACGTTTTATCGGATGAAAAAAATTTATCTTAAATCTGTAAAATGCCTTGATTTACACTTCCTGAATTTGCTGTTTGCAAAAAAACTTAACTTCTTTATTTATTATAGTTTGGAATTGATTTTTAAGAATAAAGAAATACAGAGTGACCCAAAAGTACCTAACAGATTTAAAAATTCAACATAAAATCAAGTAATTGTCATACAGGAATGCGGTTCGGACTACAATGGTTCTCTAGATCAGGGATGGCGAACCTTTTCTCATCCACGTGCCAATTTTTTTCAAAAATTATTTTGTGTGACCATAATGTGCCAAGAACTCTCCCACTCCGTTCTCAAAAAATATACAATAGACAGTAATGAGTCAAAGTTACTTAGAATTTTGTTATAAAAATTAAAATGTAGAAGTTATATTTTAAAAAGTTTTAAAAAATGCAATTTCTATAGTTTCAAATAATTAATATCAGGTTCATTTTTTAGTTACTTTTAATAGAATGCAAATTGAAGTAGAATCAATTGTCAAACGATTTCTACCTGAGTTTTAATAATTTCTTTTTTTAATAATGCTTCTCAGGCATAGGTATAGAAGAAAATATTGTCAAAATGGCTAACATCAGTATTTTTAAAAATCTATACATGTCTAGAATTAAATTCTGAGTTAGCTTAGTTTCATCTGCATTTTTGTTTATGATGCCTTATAATCTTTCTTTTTCGATAATATTGAACTATTAGATTGGAATTAAATATGTTGCATTTCAGTTTCTCCAATTTCTATTCAAAAGATTTGACAATGCTCAGCAAATATAAATTCGTGCATTTTGTCTAATTTGACTGTTTTATGATTTAGAACATCAATCAATACATGCCGAAAATATTATGTTGCGTGCCACTTTTGGCACGCGTGCCATAGGTTCGCCGACCCTGCTCTAGATGAAAAGTTTTCTCCAAGCAAATGGAAAGTTTTCATCAAGCGAATAAAAAAATAGTTCCAAACTTCGATCATAGATGGCGCCACTTATGCGTAAGTATGGTTTCAAATATGTTTCTCTGATTTTCAGATTAGTTTCGAAGTACCAACCTATGCAATTAGCTTTTTCACTGGTAGTTGTCATTTCTGTGTCACAGCGTCAAAACTAATGTGAATATCAGAAAAAAAAAACACACGTTTGAAATGAAACTTACGGACACCTGGTGCCATCTATGATCGAAGTTTCTTATAGACAATGGTAATATTTCAAGAAAAAAAAATTACAGATGAAATAAATTACTTCGCTGATATATTACTACTATTAGTTGTTAACCACTTCAGAACCAACATTTCCAATACGAATATTTTTCGGTTGGCGCCACTTTAGTTATTTTTACTTATTTAATCACGAAAATGTCGAAAATCACGAAATGTAGCAAATATTACTTTTGTTTATTACTGGTACCAAAAACAATTGGTGCATGTACTTTTGAACATGCATATGCCATGCCCTCAAAAGTGTTAAAACATGTATTCGAAAAACATTAAGAATAAGAATTATTTTAAATAGGTTTATTTTAACTCAAATGAAAAATATTCCGGAGTAATAAGTGATCCATGCTGTGCCAATTTGCGAAATACCGGTTCAAGGAATATTCTGACTAATGTGGTATACTCGATATCCCGTAAGTTTGGACGCATAAAAAATAATGAAATCACAAAACAACGCAAATGGATTTAATGAAGTGAGATTTGCATCTTAAGGCTTGTGAAAAAATCGATTTTTTTCCATAAAAAGTATTGAAAATTGTCTCCGACAGATGCCGCTTTGCAATTTAGCGTCCAGAAAAGATAGAAATTATACCTTTGAATGTAAGGAGATGTGAAACAAGAATTTACGAAGTATATAAATTATTTCTTCTGTAATTGTGTGTACGAACTGAATTACTTTTTTTTTTCCCGCTGTATTATTATTATTACGCTTCATTGAGGAATGTAATGTTGATAATAGTAGGAAAGGCACAGTAATTTTTTTGTTTCTTTCAACAATGAATCGGAAATCGGCAGTAATGTTCTTGCATTTGGTTGTAAACATACTGAACATTCATCAATGGATTCGTGAATCCATTCTGATAATTTATGTAGAGTAGCCTGGGGTAATTTTCAGACAAAAACAAATCTTTTGCAATTGCCCAGGAACAGTATTTCTTTTAACTTTCTCTTGGTAAAATCATCACTATTTTGAAGCATTTTCAGGTAATTCGTATTAATAACAAAAAATAAAATTAATAAAATCCTGTCTGAAAATTACCCCGTGGCTTGGGGGTACTTTCCAGACAGCTAGTTGTGGGGTTATTTAAGGGTCAGATTTGAACACCAACTATGGTAATTAAGAGACACTATTGAAAAATGTTGCACATATGAGATATTTATTTGAATATTCTGAATACAGAAAAAAGCACGAAAACGCAATTGTAACTGTACACCTGAAATCCATTTATATTTTCGCTAATAAAAGTAAGTTACATGGTACTTTTCACACATAGCTACTGTAGCTATATCTGTTTTATATAAATTTATGTAAATCAGTAAAGAATATCAGACTTTTTAAACAGGTTTCTGATGGCTGAATAAAAATCAACATTAAATAAGAACGTAAAACCGACATCAATTTTGTTTTCAAAAATTAATAAATAAACAAATAAATAAATATTTTAGTAGCCTAACCTGCTTTTTCATACTACAATAAAATATTTACACAGCACTAATTTTGACAGGTCTAATCATTTTAATCTTCTTTGACAGTAAAGATATCACTGTAAAAATTTTTTACATTATTTTACAATTTTTTCGCATCTTCAGTAGTTTTAACATGGAAGTATCAACAGACTTAGTCTTAATAGGACAAAAGATAAACACTTGGAAACAAAGACTTGGACTTGGCAATAATTTCAACTTGATATTTTCTTGGCTACCAATATCGATCATCCCCAAGCCAGTTTAAGAATTTCATTTCTACTTCCAGCAGATTTTTCTCATATTCATATTTGTAGAACAACTTTTGTACCTGTCCCAGATAGAATGTTTGGGTATAACATACAACATATATACATGATTTCAAATTGCATCTCTCATTTCTTCATAAATCTCTATCTTTCATCATAAATCTTCCATTTTAGCTTAAACTCCAACCCAGTATTTTCATTTTAACTTAAAGATGGTGTGTAGTTTTAAAATGAATAGAATAGAAATTTGTCTTTATTCAACTGAATTAAACAGAGAAAAAGGAACAGTACCTTTGATTTCTTGATGCAGACTCCAGTTGCGTTCGAAATGTGTCATTCAAGAATTATATTTCAAAACAGGCGAACTTGAAATGGATGAATTAAAATAAAAGAAATTGTTGATTTTACATGGATGAGGATAGAGCATACTTAACGAATAAAGATTTCACATAAAGAATTACGAATAACTTGTCCTTTCACATTTTAATCGAATCGAATTTGACTTTCACATCTTAGATTTTAGAAACACAACACTGGAATGTTCTATTACAGGTCCGCACATGACCATCAAAATACAGAATAAAATTTATCTAATAAAAGAAAATAAAACAAGATTAATATGCATATAATACAGAAAAAGGATAATAGGAATTTTAAAATTAAAAAAGAGTTAAAATAATAAGAATAAAAATTGAATAAAGTCTTCTATTTTTAAAGCAGAAAAAACCAGTCATTTTCAATTCTCGTAGTGCTGCCATCTATATTCAATTTATCATAATAAAGTCCTTTTTTACAATTGAACATCCTCCGCCCCCAGCAGGAGAGGGGACACCTTTGAAATGGGACGCTTGATATCACCGTCAGCTGTTTTTATCAAAACAACTCGTACAAGATTGTCAGGTCCAGGAAAAGTCTTTAAAATGCGGCCCAATTTCCATCTCATGGGCTGAAATCGATCATGAACAATCACCAAGTCTCCTTCTCGTAAATTAGCTCGTGGAGTAGTCCATTTTGGACGCTGTTGGAGATGTTGAAGATATTCACGCGACCATCTACACCAAAATTGATTCTTTGCTTTTTCTATCAAGCGCCACCGAGCATTTAATGTTAGAATTCTGGGATTTGAAGATTCTGGAATATCAAGGAGGGGTGCTCCTATTAAAAAATGACCTGGAGTTAATGCACGTGGATCTGATGGATCCGAAGACATAGGAGTTAAGGGTCTTGAATTTATATAACTTTCAATCTGACAAAGCAAAGTAGTTAATTCTTCAAAATTCAATACACTAGCTTTACATGCTCTTAGAATGTGATTTTTAGTAAGCTTTACAGCTGCTTCCCATAGCCCACCAAAGTGTGGTGCATATGGAGGGATGAAATGCCAATTGATTTTCTGGCTCGAAAGAAATCCTTGAACTTCATTTTCTTTCAAATATTGAAATAGCTGCTTTAACTGATTAGCCAGACCTGTGAAGTTTTTACCGTTATCTGAATATACATCGGACGGCAGACCTCTACGCGCGATAAATCGCTTCAAGGCTGCTAGCAGGGCTTGCACAGACAAGTCTGATACCAACTCAAGGTGTACCGCCTTAGTGCACATACAGACGAATACTGCTATATATGATTTAATTTTGATCTTGCTTCTTGGCAAATTTGGTTTAGTTAGACAGGGTCCTGCAAAATCTAGACCCACCTTGGAAAATGGACGGATTGGGGTGATTCTGTCAACGGGAAGGTCTCCCATCATTTGTTGACAAGCTTGAGATTTAAGGCGTTTGCAAAGCACACATTTGTGGAGCTCTTGTCGTACAGTAGAACGACCATTCACAAACCAGTACTGTTGGCGTAATATAGAAAGTACTAGCTGTGTACCAGCATGTAGATGTTGTTCATGGACATGATTTATCAATAACTTAGTAATAATATGATTTTTCGGAAGTAGCATAGGATACTTTCTATCAAAACTTAATGTCTGATGTTGTGATAAACGACCACCAACTCGAATAATATCACTAGAATCTAAAAACACATTTAATGATAATAATTTACTATTGCTTGGTAAGGGTTTTCTTTCTTTTAATAATTTAAGTTCTGTACCGAATTCCGAACTTTGTACTAATTTCACAATGCATTGAATAGAATCAGAGATTTCTAGTGCACTCAGATTTCCAGATTTTTTTGTAGTACTATGCCTAGCATTATAAATGAATCTAAGACACCACGCTGTGACTCTTGATAACTTAGAGAATTTGGAGAACTTAAGAATAAAGTCTGGAAGGGCAGTTACTTGAGTTACATTGCTGACAGATTGAATTACTGGATTTAACTCAGATATTGGAGGATTGTACAAAGGTATTGGGATTGGTTCATTTGATAGCAGCCATGGAGGCCCATGCCACCATAGCGAATGATGAAGAAGCTTTCGTGGTGAAATACCTCTAGAAGCTGAATCTGCAGGATTTAGAATACCTGGGATATGATTCCACTCACATGAAGGCATTAACGATTGGATTTGACAGACTCGATTTAGAACAAATTGATTTCCCTTTAAAGGAGGTGATTTTAACCAGCTGAGAACGATTTGGGAATCTGACCACAGATAAATATTGTCAAAGTTTATTGGCAAAGTATCGATAATGACTGAGCATAACTTGGCTAATAAAAGAGCAGAACAAAGTTCAATACGTGGCAGTGTTTGAGGTTTTATAGGATTTACTTTAGTTTTAGCTGCAATCAAATTTACAAATACTTCGTCAGGAGTAACAACACGTAAATAAGTAACAGCAGCATAAGCTTTACCTGAGCCATCACAAAAACCATGTAACTGAATTTGGACATCATTTTGATTATAAGAATTAATATATCTGGGTATTTCAATTGACTTTAGCAAATGAATTTCTGATAAAAACTCATTCCAAACCTGTAGTATGGAGTCTGGGATTTCTTCATCCCACGAAATCTTATCTTTCCAAAGATCTTGCAGCATGATTTTTAATCTTATTGTAGTAGGAGCTAGGAAACCCAAGGGGTCAAATATTGTAGCCACTACTGATAACAAATCTCTTTTTGTTTTTACTTCTTTAAAATCATTGAAACGAATTTGTAAAACATCTTTGGAAGAATCCCAAAGTAGTCCGAGGACTTTAACGGTATCATCTTCCTGAATTACCCTTTGCGATGAAGCCTTCATTTCATCTGGTAAATGAGCAATTACCTCTGGATCATTACAAGTCCACTTACGTAGATTAAAACCTCCGCTTTTCATAACTTCGATTAACTCAGTTACTAATTTTTGGGCATTTTCCTTTGAATCCGAACCGGAAAGTAAATCATCAACGTACGTACTTTTCCGAATTATCTGAGAGGCTTCTCTATGATTTTGCTCATTGTCATTTGCTAATTGGTGTAATGTCCTAATGGCCAAAAATGGAGCGCAAGAAGTTCCGTACGTAACGGTCAACAGCCTGTATGTTTTAATAATTTCATCTGAATTGAATCTCCAAAGAATGCGTTGATAATCTACATGATTTTGATTGACGAGAATTTGCCTAAACATTTTCTCGATGTCAGAACTAAAGGCGATTGGATGCATTCTGAACCTTAACAGTAGAGGAAATATTTCTGGTTGCAATTTTGGACCTATCTCTAGATAATCATTCAAGGAGCGGCCTTCTGAACCAACCGCAGATGCGTCAAATACAACTCTAAGCCGAGTTGTAGAACTATCTTCTTTTAACACCCCGTGATGTGGAAGATAAAAATGATCAGGATTTGAAATTTCTGAATCTGGAACAAGTTCCATGTGCCCTAAGTCGATATACTCGCGCATGAAGGATAAATACTGCTCTTTAAGCAAGGGGTTTTCTTGAAGTTTTTTCTCCAAGAAGTAGAAACGTTTTAAGGCTTGAGATTTAGAGTTTCCGAGAACAGGTTTAGATTTAAAAGGTAGATTTACAATATATCTTCCAGATTCTGAACGTGAAACTGTTTTCGCGTAGTTATCTTCAACTAGAGAAATTGGATCAGAAGTGGGAACCGATTCAAGTTCCCAAAATTTTTGTAGTTGAGAACTTATCTGTGTAGTGGCATGGCAACTAATAAATGAATTTTGATTTGATTCATTTGAATAAATGATCCCCGAAAGAATCCAACCCAGTCTGGAATTAACAGCACTCGGTGATCCTTTAGGTCCCAGAATTGATTCCCCTATTATGATGTTAGCAAATAAATCTGCGCCTATAAGTATATCAATAGGACTGGACAAATGAAAATTAGGATCCGCAAGGTTCAATCCTTCAATGTGTGGCCAATATTTAGTTGTAATCAAAAAATTTGGTAAATTGGTAGTAATCTGATTAACAACTAATGCATCTAAGTGAAAAGTTTCATTATTGAAATGTGGAGAGAATGTCAAGGAAACTTCCTGAAGAGCCGTTTCTGCGACTAAATTATTTATTCCTGATATTCTATGATTCGTAGGCCTAGATGGAAGATCTAATTTTCTACAACAAGCTTTTGACAGTAAACTTTTTTGAGAAGCACTATCTATCATCGCTCTGCAAGGAATAAATTTTCCTGATTTAGATTTAACTTTTATAATGGCAGTAGCCAACAATGTTTGAGAATTTTCATTAATAGACTGAGAACTTAAACAGTTAGATTCATTAGAATTAACAACAGCATTTGGTGTTGTAACACGATCTTGTTGCCTGAAAGAATTCTGTGATGCAGGGATAGACTGATCACGATGAAGGAGTGTATGGTGTTTAGAATTGCAATGCCTACAAGTAGTCGTAATACGACAATCGACTACGAAATGATTTGATCTTAAACAGTTAGTGCAAAGCCTTTTTGATTTTATCAAATTCCAACGTTGATCAACAGATAATTTTGAAAATTCTGGGCATTTATGAAGTGGGTGCGATTCTTTACACTGTGAACATGAAATATTTGTAGTTTTATTTACATTATCCATTACAACTGCATTGGCGACAGACTTTTTTGAAAAATGTTGAGACTTACTTTCAAATTTTAAATTAGATTTGGATTCACCTTTAAAAATTTCAGAGTTACAATTTTGCAAACTACGAGCCTGTTTTTCGAGAAATGTCATCAACATATCATAAGTTGGAAATGAATCATTATTTAAGGATAATTCCCATTGCTTTTTTAAGGATTCATCAAATTTATTTTGTACTATATACACTAAAATCAAATCAACAAATTCATTAAATTCAAATTTCAAAGATTTTAAGTTACGAATCACTTCATTGCATGTATCCAATAGCTCTAAAATAGTTCTCTGCGTGGGTGATTTCAATGGTTTGGCATTAACAAATTTAGACAGCAATGAATATGCCAAATTCCTACGATTGTCATATCTATATAAAAGAGTTTCCCAAGCTTCTTTATAATTTTCCCCAGAAATTGAAAAACCTGAAATTAATTTTGAAGGATAATTCCTAACACTAGCTATAAGATACGAAAATTTTAACTGATCTGAAAGAGATTTATTATTATGAATTGAAGTCAAAAATATCTCTTTGAAGCTAATCCATTGAGTGACATCTCCATAAAAAATGGGTAATTCGAATTTAGGAAGCTTCAAAGCGTTATTACTAACTCCTACATTTGAGCTATTATTAGCTGCACTTTGATTTTCTTGTGATTTTACGCCTTGACTTTCTAAAAATTGCTCAATTTTCACTAAATCATCAACAACAATATCTTTAGCTTCAGTAAAGGACTCGTATAACGAATTTACACTTTCTTCAGCTACGCCAAAATAAGATTTTTTTAAATCATTTTCTAAACTTATCAATTCAACCTTTAACTTTTCAATTAATTTTAATGTTTTATTTTCAATTGCGTCAGTAACTTGAGCGCTAAATCTCTTTATTTCTTTAACAGTAAAAAGAAATTTTGATTCTGCAGCAGTTTCTGCTTTTGTTTTCATTATAACAAATTAAATAAATACGATTATCACTAGTTATCTCCTAGGCTTCCGACGGACCAGAGATTTTTTTTATGTGTAGTTTTAAAATGAATAGAATAGAAATTTGTCTTTATTCAACTGAATTAAACAGAGAAAAAGGAACAGTACCTTTGATTTCTTGATGCAGACTCCAGTTGCGTTCGAAATGTGTCATTCAAGAATTATATTTCAAAACAGGCGAACTTGAAATGGATGAATTAAAATAAAAGAAATTGTTGATTTTACATGGATGAGGATAGAGCATACTTAACGAATAAAGATTTCACATAAAGAATTATGAATAACTTGTCCTTTCACATTTTAATCGAATCGAATTTGACTTTCACATCTTAGATTTTAGAAACACAACACTGGAATGTTCTATTACAGGTCCGCACATGACCATCAAAATACAGAATAAAATTTATCTAATAAAAGAAAATAAAACAAGATTAATATGCATATAATACAGAAAAAGGATAATAGGAATTTTAAAATTAAAAAAGAGTTAAAATAATAAGAATAAAAATTGAATAAAGTCTTCTATTTTTAAAGCAGAAAAAACCAGTCATTTTCAATTCTCGTAGTGCTGCCATCTATATTCAATTTATCATAATAAAGTCCTTTTTTACAATTGAACAGATGGCCTTTGAAAGTTATATTTTTATATACAATTCTTTTTAAGTCTCTCGCAAACAATTAATTTATCATGTAGAATAACTCAAACCACATTTTGTAACATACATTAGTGTCTGGAAATGACCCCGAAAACTGTCTAATAATTACTCCGGTGTTTCTTAAAAGCTACACTTTTTTAAAAATTCATTTTTTTCCCCAGATGGACATCCAAAGAATGTCACTTCGTTGTTTCCAAAAAGAAAACGTACCCTAGTATCCAGAAACGAAGTAACATTTGTTCTAGAGAAGCCATACCCGAAAAATTGAAATTTCAAATCAGGGAAGCAAAAAGTTAAACAGTATTTTTTCTATGGCATTTAGTAAACCAATTTTCTACAAGGCAGAGTAAGCTGCTAATTACTAAGAAAATACTAATTGAAATAGAAAAACAGTTGATTTAACTAAAATGAAAAATGTTTTGGCCAGATTCCCATTAGGTGCGGGTATTACTGCTGTCTGTTAATTACTTCTATTCCTCTGTCTGAAAATTACCCCAGGCTACCCTATAATCTTAATGTTTTTTTTATATCTTTTGATAACATGGGCTTTAATAATGCCACCTTCCGGCAAAAGTTTTAACAAATCTTCTGACAAAACAAATCCCACCTATCCATAAATGTTAGGCTCCAAATCGCAATCTAATACGTACTTTACATGTTGGATTTTAATAGTTTTTTAAAAATGCGTCCAGAGTTATGGGACACCCGATATATACTCGATGGCTGAAAACACTTCAATTGGCTTCTATGTTAATAATCTTTGGTTAATGTAATGCATATATTAAAGTAATTATGATTCAAGTGGTATTTTAAAATCCGTAACACTGTAAATTGTTTCTAACTGTAGATTTCAAGAATTTTTATCTAAGTTTTAAATATGATCATTTATTATTTCAAGAAAAAGTGAAACCTCCAGATTATAGAAATAATATAGAGGCGTGGCACTGAGGTTCGTGGTGCAAGACATTAAGAAGTCACTGAGCTGTGAAATCAGTAATGTTTCCGATGACTAACTATTCTCTAATCATCATGATACGGAAAAACTTATTGCAGTCGCAAATCTTTTTAAAAATAAAACAGTTAATTAAATAAATAAACAGTGTTTGAAATAATATTGGTTAATTCAGTATGATCGAAAAATTGGGATTTTTTAAACATCTTTAACCCTAGATCTACCGGGAATTTTATTCAAGTTTTAATAAAACGTTTTACACCAGAATTTTTATATAAAACTATTTAACTTATTTATTTACCTTATTTTTGTCTGGTTTATATACTTAGTTTATTTTAAAGAAATTTCTGGTTTGAATGAATATTTTGTATGTACCTGTCGGGTCCAATGGACCCGTCTGGTAGACGGAGGGTTAAATTACAAATTAACGTAGAGAGAAAGATGCCGTTTCCGCAGAGACATTGGAAATAAATCCGGGTACTTCTGTTTGTAAAAATACAAATATTTATTGGCTGCATAGTTTACATTCTTGAATATCGAACTCTTCAGTTTTTCAAACAGGCGTCTTTAGTATGAGACACTGTAAGAAAAAATACGGTCATTCATTAGGCTGCCCGTCACACAGTAAGTCTCCAAACAAGCCATTCCACGATTCACAGAATTAACAGCACAGAGAGCATCCCTGTTGGTATGGCAGACACATCTTTCAGTATTGACCTATAGCGGTACATTATTGACTTCTAGCATACACTCCCCCCCCCCCAAAAAAAAAAAAATCACAAGGCCATAAGTAGGAATTTCTGGGTGGCCGCATGCAAATAGTATAGACTGAAAGACTAATTCATATAGAGTAATGAAGCTTCGACAAATGCTAAATTATTTAAAGTTAAAAACACGATTTTTTTTCGACTGTGATGACGTTATCAATCAGAATTGCCCTTTTTACACTATTATGTATCTAATCTGTAATCCCAAAACGCCATCTTTTATTAAAAAAAGGAACTATTCCTATATGAAATATTTGGTATCTTGACAAAATCCCGGCTTCACTTCCATCTTCTTCTGTGCTAATGGAACCATTTTATCTTTATTATGGATCACCTGGTGCTTTATTATAGACTATCCCGAATTTTGGATCACCCGGTATATTCCTAGCAGTATTAATAACAATGTTAGCTTGGTATTTCATAATAATACGAAGGTTGTAACGAAAGTAATACGAAAATCGTCCTAACTTTTTTTATTAACTGACATACGTCATTCAAATTCCATTTGTATGCCAACTCTTTCTTAATACAGAGGTACTGCTTAATGCACTCTCCATTACAAGTGATGCATTTAAGCCAGCGAAGAACTTAACTTTCATTCTTTTCTCCTTAATATCTGATGTTAACTGCTGACGTATGCACTTTGCACACACTTTTGGATACCCTAATTCTTTCATAATTTTCTGTATGGAATTGTGACTACAGTTCAGTTGTGCGACATGCTTATGGATTGTGACTTGTCTTTCCATTAGAATCAATTCTTCCATTTGCTGACGATTCGTGTCAGTGTTTGCAGTTTCTGATTTCTCACTGCGTAGTTCGTTTACAACGCTAGTTTCATCTTCTTTAAACTTCATCTATCTTGCACATTGATCAAAAGTATCATCTACGTAAACATTTAGTAACCTTTTGTGGATATCGGACAGCCTGCATCCTTTTTTCGTCAAAATTTCAGTGACGACCTGTTGTTTCTGCGTGAAATCCAATTGTTACCCGAAATGAAAAATAAGCAATATTTTAGAGAAAAAGTTGGTCTACAAACCTTTAGAATTTGAACAATGTAACGTACGTAAGTTAATAAAAAAGTTCTACCTTTGCATTACTTTCTATACAAACCCTCCTATACGTACCGCAATCTTCAGGATAGATATGTTTATTTTATTTTTATTACTAGAAATGACATTTTCATTTAACAATAAATACACTGAAATAAAGAAATAATAATTGTTTTCAATACAATATGAACGCAGATAAAAGTCAACGAGCTATGCTCGGTCTACATAGTACTTTTATATATTGCTTGATGAAGTTTTAACTTCGTTATGGCTTATTAGCTGGAAATAAACGCTAAATTATTTATATTGTTTTAAGTGCAAACAGATTAATCTTTTGTAATCGTCTGCATGCGATGGAGATAGATTTTAAAAATATTCATGCTTGAAAGTTATTTAAAAAAATCATAATTAAATGAGTAAACTGTGATACAGTTTTCAAACAAATTGCATTTGAAAGTACATTTTTTAATTTAACCAGTGTAAAAATTGGAAATGTGCGACGTTTAAATGTTAAAAAAAATGCAGTAAAAGAGAAATTTAATCGTCCGGGTTTTGTCAACGTCAAAATGACGTCAGCGATACGTACGGACACGTTTTGTTCTTTATAATATAGATAAGATATTTTATGCAACTCGAGCAAGGATATGCAAATAGACTGATAAACCAAAGCAATAAACATTTTGAAACAACAGCGCAAAGTAAATGTGATATTATTATTTTGTTTAGTGAGAAAAAAAAAGGAATTCAACAGGATAGAATGGAGCTGAGTACTTATATGTTGTTATTGCATGGCAATTTACCCTTGCATTAACTTACCAATTTCCATCACAAGGTATCTTGACGGTTAAATACTGTAAAAGCACTTATTTTCGCGAGCCGTAATTTTTGCGAAAAAGAAGATTCCGGTGATTTCGCGAGCTGAAAATTTCGCGAATTTTACACGAACAGATCCGAAAGTTGAAAAATCCCGAAACTACCTAAATAGAACCCCTTTTGCATAAGCCATTTTAAGAAAATTCCTTTTGTCTGAAAAATTATTTCTATTAATTGTATTATTGTTTTTATTCAAGAAATAGTTGTACAGCATTCAAGAAATAGTTGTAAGTATTCAAGAAATTTTTGTTCTTATTTCTTATTTAAGTAGTAACTATAATAATTAAGTTTTGGATAAGTGAAATATTTCTGATTTTTTATTATTAGTGTTTGAGGGGGGGGGATATTTTGCGAGGCTTAAATTTTCGAGATTACGACGGGCTCGCGAAAATCGCGAAAATAAGTGCTTTTACAGTAGGTCATTTAATGTGTTCATCAAATTTTATAGCTAACTTTCTTCAAAAGAAAGAAAGATATTTGAAACCATTTGAAAATACATTTTTTCCTTTAACCGGTGTAAAAATTGGAAATGTGTGACGTTTAAATGTAAAAAAAAAATTGCAGTAAAAGAGAAATTTAATCGTCCGGTATTGTCAAAATTGAAATGACGTCAGCGTTGCGTACGGACATGTTTTGTTCTTTAATAATATAGATAGATAATATATTATTCGCAATTCGAGTAAGGATATGCAAATAGACTGATAAACTAAAGCAATAAACATTTTGAAACAACAGTGCAAGTAAAAGTGGTATTATTATTATTATTATTATTATTATTATTGTTGTCGTGAGAAAAACAAAAATGAATTTAACAGTATAGAAGGGAGCTGAGTACTTATATGTTTTTATTGCATGGCAATTTACTCTTTCATTAATTTACAAATTTTCATCCCAATGTATGTTGACTGTTAAATAGGTCATTTAATGTGTTCAACAAGTTTATAGCTAACTTTCTTCAAAAGAAAGAACGTCTTTTAACCTTTAGATGGTGTGATCTAAATGATGTAGTTTGCGTAACAGCGTTGTAAAATTATCGCCTACAAAAGAAAGTATGACGCCATTAAGATACATGGGTCTTAATGACGCCTATTTGCATGAAATTAAGTGCCGTTAACGTTTGTCTAAAGGCCATAACTGTACAATGTTTTCAATCTGATGATGTGCTGAGAAATAAATCTAAAGAAGCAGAGGAAAAAGATGTTTTCTATGCTAGTTTAGAACATAAAATCAAATAGAGAATTTGTAAACATCTTTGATAAGCAAAATATTGAGGAAAAAATGTATATTGCACTATTTAATTATTTAAAAAAATAATAATTGGACAGATTTATGCATATATTTGATGTTTTGAAACATTTGAAGATCTCGGATGTTAAGGTAGTATTTGACAAAAAAAATTAAGTTTATCATATGATTGAAGATAATCAGTAGCCCTCTACCATCTGTTAAATTATTATTTGAAAAAACTTAATAGTTACAGAGATTTTAATTGATGAAAGAGGAATTTGACAATAAACGCAAATAAAGATTTGAACTTCACAGAACATTTTCTCAAAATGATGATTGTTTCACTTACCTGTTTTATCGCTAGAACGGGCGGCAATTTTACTCAACTTTGGTGAAAACATTTCATATTAAAATTTTTAATTAGAATTATTTAACTTAGTTACATTTAGTTAACACTAGAACCGCCATAAGGGGTTATTAAGATCCCTTCCAAACTGATAATGGTCGATTCGAACCAGAAATTTCTTCATAAGATATGTTAATAAATGTAAGTAGCACAAAATAGGCTAATTAAATAAGTTAAATAGTTTTAAATAAAAATTCTGCTGTGAAACACTTCTTATAAAACTTGAGTGAAATAGCCGGCGGTTTTAGTGTTAACTTCCTTTTTTTTTTTTTTTTTCCGGGACCTATGTACCGCATTCCTGGGAACTGAACATGTGAGGCAGATGACAAGGTTCGTTTCCTCTAGCAGCAATTTAACAGTAGTTTATATTTAACTTATTTTATGGAAAAAATTCTGTTACAAATCGACATTTAATTAATTAATCAGTTTCGAATCGTTGTGGTCGTTCTAGTGTTGTCACATGAGCTCCCCATTTATTATTAAGTGATTTTTTCACGATGAATTCCATATAATTTAAACTAGTAAATCTGCAGATCAGGAGCCTCAACGTCAGCTCTGCAAGTCATTGTTTTTAGACTCACTTTGGTAATATTCAGTTTCCTGCAAACCGCAATTTAAAGTTTTCAAATTATGTAATTATTTATAAGAATAAAAAATACGAAGTTTTCAGACATTAGAAGCATTAAATTGAAAACGTTATAGAAGGATATTTCGAAATTTTCATGAGCTGTTAATTCTGGTATATTTTTTAAATAATAAAGTAGATTTCTTCAGGGGGGCTCCGCCCCCCTGAACCCCCCGTGGTCTTATTAATTTACATACGTAACTTTTTATTGATTGCGCTAATGGTTAGCGCAAATCTTAGATTTCTTTTTACACTTCCGAGCATTATTTTTCAATACTGGTAACACAGAAAATGATTTACATTGACGCAATTATATTAAACGTTTAGGTTTTATGAATGAAAATGTAATTTCCTTTAAAAATAAAATAATTTTCATTCATATTTTCTGAAATGAGGCGGCATTAAGAAGTAACACCCGTCAAAAAACATTTTTTCAGGCAATCTAGTTAATGCTTGGTTTTTAAGGATGAAAATATTTATTTCCCGATACAATGACGTCATTTTCGACAGCGATAATTTTGCGGTGCATAATTTTGATATTTACTATATATTTGCCCTTCAAAAGTTTTTTTTTCCTCATTGGAATTTTCGATTAAGAATTAACATTTCTGTTAGCTGTGTGCAGACGATAAACCATGAGATATTAGTAACAATTTTTTTTAATAATAAGAATTAATATCATAACACAAGCCCCCTTTATTTCAACCTCAAAGCGTATTCGTTTTATTTTTGATATATGAGATCAAATTCACCTTCTTTTCGTATTTTCACTTTATTTCTAATATGAAGGCGTATTCATGTCTATTTTTTATTTCATTTTCCTCTCGCACATAAAAATCTTTCAAATCAAAATTAACTGTTTAGGATAAATTTTTATTCCGGGATTGAATTCTGTGGCAACGGCAAAAAAAAAGGAAAAATGATTGTTAAATTTCATAGCAAAATGTTGATTTATTCCTTGTGAAATAATGAACTTTTCAATTTAAAAGAAAAATATTTGAACAAAATAAATAGAACATAGTCTTTCTTTATTTCTGTGGTAAATTCCATCTATATGTAAAGACACAAAGGCATTAATTCGTCCCTTTTGATTTTGATTTAACTTCAAACAATTACACATACTTTCACATTTACGATATTTTTAAGTGTAGTTCGCTGCTAGGTAACAGTTAAAAGATAATAAAAACAATTAAATATGTGCTTAAAAAGAAAATTTATATTTAAAAAAATATTTTATATTATTGAAACACATATATAAAATCCCTCCATAAAAGTTATACACCGAATTTAAAAACTCTGACAAATGTATACACAAAATTTCAAACTACTATGAATAATGTATGGTTAGGAAATTTCATCATCCTTAATTTAGCATTTAAATCCTTTAATCATACCGGGTGTCCCAAAAAGGACTGACTGATTTTAAAATTCAGTAACTTGCAAACGGTGACAGATATTAAAAAAATTCTTGCAGGAGGGTTATGCATAAGGTCAAAAGTTTTATTACAGTGATTTTCAATTTTAGTTCGATTTACAAACAATAGATGGCGCTGTAAGCAATAGTCGCTAAATACAGGCTCGATTTTTGGTCCTTTATCTTGTTCCATGAATAAAAAGGAGATGGAAATGTATTATCCGGGCCACGAAGTACCAAAAATCGAGCCTGAATTTAGCGACTATTGCTTGCAGCGCCATCTATTGTTTGTAAATCGAACTAAAATTGAAAATCACTGTAATAAAACTTTTGACCTTATGCATAACCCTCCTGCAAGAATTTTTTTAATATCTGTCACCGTTTGCAAGTTATTGAATTTTAAAATCAGTCAGTCCTTTTTGGGACACCCGGTATGAGCCATTTCTTTTCAACAAATAAAAATGGAAAAATCGTCTGAATTGCTATAGGAAAGCATTAAGTCGCAAAATAAAATGTTCTATATATTCCGAACGAATGAACCAAATTTAACCAAAAACTATACAGCTAAATCCGGGTATTTCACCAACATGCATCCTTAATTTTAAGATAATCGGATGCTTTTTACGGCAGTTATCGCGGAACAGACAGACAGACTAACAGACAGACAGACTAACGGAAACCAAAACTTTTCGTGTCTCCACAGTAAGCCTTCACTGACGTTTCGGCAATTATTTTTAGTAAGTAAAGGGAAGCAAATGGAAATTTTATATTAACCTTTAAATGCCTGATTTTTCAAAAATCATTGTAATAATGTTTTTCGGCTTTCATTTTTAAAATAAATCATAGGAAAAGTACTTTAAAAAATCATATTTTGTTTTAAGTATGGATTACGGCTAAAAATCAGTTTGTTACTAATCGGCAATACTGATCTTTAATTGAAAAAATAATTTTCCTTGATAAAATTCTATAATATTAAACACACAAGAATTTTAGGAACTACAATAAGAAATACATTTTGCTTGCTCACTGCAGAACAAAATAGGGTATTTCGCAAGCTTCCAAACAAAACAAAAAGAACAAGTAGCAACAATTGAAAAAATAAATCTATCTTTATTCTTAAACAGCACAAGAGTTGCCATCTACATGTTGAAAATCGATTTAATAATATTTTCAGAATGTATTTTATTGGCAACATTAGGCATTATAGCTTCAATATTATTCTAATAGTATTTTAGAGCCTAAATTGTGTATGTTGCTGAAAAGCAACACCCAGCATTTAAGGGTTAAATAGTTTATCTTTATGTTAGACAGCTGTAAATCAGATATTAAAAGTTATTTTGACGGAACATTTCCTTGGAAATTGTGCATTTCTAATTGTAAGTGAAATGTTATGTAGAATTAAGTTTAATCCTTTGATTTTCGAATGTCATCCAATGTCTCAATAAACTTACATAAGCCAAACATACATGTCATGACAAATGTAAGTTTCCATCTACAAATAGAAAAAAAAATGCAATTTAAAAAATTACAATGACCATTTGGAAAATGATTTTTTCAAAGACTAAAATTTAAGACATAAAAAATCGCACAGAGTTGATCATACATTGCGTACGCCATGGATTACATTTTTCGGTACAGTAAATTTTTAAACTTTTACGGAGCTGGTCATTCATTACGTATGCCATGGATTAAACATTAATATTCCTGGACCAATTTTAAATGAAATTTCATTCTTAAACTTCTAAACATCCCATAATATTACTTTTTACACCGTCGTATAGAGAAAAAAATGTACTTTTAAATGCAATTTGTTTGAAAGCTGTATCTCAATTTGTTTCTGAGTTATAGGTTTTTTTTTGTCATAGTGACAACAGAAGTATCCATCTCTGTTGAAAGTAAAGGGAAAATACAGATTACTGTATAGACCAATCAGAAAACGAATAAAATGCGGATTCAATACAATAAAACGCTCCAGATATGTTTTTGATTTCCTACCCTGACAGAGGACAATAAACATTTTTCCAAATGATTAATAAAAAGTTTTTGGTATTACTAATAGTGTTTTAAAAATTTCTCAGAAAGTTAAAAAAAAATTATAAAGTAGTTTCTATCGTCAAGATGTTATTTTTTATTCAATTATTGTCGCCATTCTCTATCTTTTCACTAGAATGATAGAATATTAATTAATAAATTAGAGTTATACAGTAGTCTCTCGATATAGCACTCACTTTTATAACTAGTTGTCGCATCTCCCAAAACAGGGGAACAAAAATAGCTCTAATAACTTTACTGCACATTTTAAGTTGCTACATATACTGATAACAATAAATAAGTGTCATTCCCTATTATTCATACATTCAAACTAATGTTTGAACGAAACACGTTTTTAAGACCGAAACTGAAAACAGAGAGTTTCGGTCCGGGGCGAATTTTTGCCGAAAACGAATGTTCGGCAGAATACAGATTTTAGGCTGATAATGGAAATGAAACAGAATATTCAATCGATTTCAGTTGTAAACCACCAATATTATAAGAAAGAAAGTGTGATAATTTTGTTCTGATACGGATAGAATATTTAGTTTGTGTTATTAAATAAATTAAAAGTGGCATATATTTCTTATATCATAATTTTATAATGCTACGAGTTTAAGTGCGCCGTGAAGGAAAAATAATTGAGAAATATTGGTATATTTTCAGCCTTTACACAATAAACTATCGATATTATAAAAATGAAAGTGAGATAATTTTGTACTGGTAATAATGGTTTGTTATTAGATAAAGTAAAAGTGACATATATTTCTTTTATCATAATTTTAGAATGCCAAGGAAGTTTGAACATGAGTTTAAGTGTACCGTGAGGGGAAAATGGTTGAGAAATATTGTTTAATGTAATCTTTGACGCATTAAATCATCAATATCATAAAATTGAAAAATAAGATAATTTTGTTGTGCGGGTTTCTTTTTTCTTTTGAATATTTTATTTGACATTATTTCTCTCTCGGAAGCAGAATTTGTTGCTATTTTTTTCACATCTTTCCCTGAATTATTTATTTTTTTTTTATCTTGTTTACTTATTAGTATGCATTACATGAAATCATCAAAACTTCTTATAGCACAGAAGTAAATTAAATGGGATTTTCGAAAAACAAAAATTTTTTCCTCAAAGACTGAACGTTTGCTTCAGTTCTTATATATTTTGAATGAGTGCTCGCGAAGTTCTGCTGACAATACAATACTTGGAAAAAAAAATAATCAAAATATTCTTATTTGCCTGTCTTATTTGCTTGTTTTTCATTTGCAAAATTACCCATTTTAAGAAAACATTGTTATAAAAGTACAGTAGAAAATATACGCATCGAACATAACACTAACACACGCATTATTATTTTTTTTTTTTTTTAACAAAACCACTGTACAGTTTTAAACGTGTTTTAATAATGCTACATGATTTTGTTATCAGTTCTGAAGCTTGACTTCTAGACGCTTGGCATGAGGTGTATATAGGAATATAGGCAACTGCTTCAACTCTGCTTGTTTAACCCTACGCCTACCAGACCTACAATGGACCCAACAGGTACATTCAAAACTATTTTTCTCGTGAATAAAAAGATTGAAAATTCTGTAAATATGTGACTTTTTCTGTAAGTATGTGAAAAAAATAACACATTTAGTTTCTTTTTTCAAGAGAAAAATCATTCTTTATGTATCTGTCGCGTCTATTGGACCCGTCTGTAGGCGGTGGGTTAAAGGGGAGGTGGATGGAAAAGCGGAAGTGGTTAGTTCTCTTGTAAAATACAATTAAAACACGATATTAAAAAGGTTAATAAATTTGTGTTCGTCTCTGATAGTGAAGTACCTGCCGCTAACCTTATAATCATGTCAATTCTACGGCGATGCTATAGATAAATAATCATTGTAACCGAAATAACTTTTGTCAAGTAAATAATAATAATGATAATAATAATAATAATAATAATAATAATAATAAAATCAGCATATTCAATTCCAATACTCAATTATCAAAATAAATCAAATATTAGAAGAAAAAAGTACGTGTAATGAAAAATATTAATTTAAATGATTTCATTCACTTTAAATTAGATGGTTAGATAGCGAAAAAATTATTTCCTCTTCTAAAATGTAGCTGATAATATCTGACAAATAAAATCATGAGACTGTTGTGAATCAGTTGATTTAATAATCTTGCGTGATACGAAATATGCAAGCGGTTCTTTGAATCTAATTGAAAATTTTATAAGCCCCAGCAAGCAAGTGATATATTTGATATTTCACATTGAAACAACACAGAAAAGACTGTACTTTAATTAATTGAAGTATGGAATTAACTGAATAATTCATGGTTGCGTCTCAGGATTTCATTTAGTTTGACTAAATCCTTTTCATTATGTTGGATGGGAAATTATTTTCATTCTTTTTCTTGCACTTTTAATTAAGTTAAATTCTTTAACTTTAAAAGTTTTTTTATTACATTTCATTTTCCTTTCCAAGCCATTCTTTAGAGATTCAATCCTTTTAAAATTGATGAAAATCTTCAAAACTAATAAAAGTTCGAAAGTTTTCAACTCTTTTCGCAAAAGAGACAGAAAAATAAAAGTAAGTTTAAACCTTTTGTTTCTTTAGATCCAGAGTATAAGAGAATTATTTTAAAATAAAAACCTCAAAAAACCCAAATTCTTATTATTTTGATTATGTTATAAAAAATATTTTACTTTTGACTAATTGTTGAGGGTGAAAAACATAAGTACAAAGTTTAAGGAGGAGGAGGGGGGGGAGAGTACAATACAACGCATAATTTTTATATAGGAAGTTAGCATCGCAATTACAGCTCTGCACGGGTTGCGCTGTACCCAACTCGAAACCGAAAATTTTGCTTAAAGTCAACATGATATCCGACTCGAACCGACTCACTTTAATTCGAACTCGAGCCGAATCCGAATTCAAAGAAAATTAATCCATATTTTAATACAATTATTGTAAAGTAGTCTACAATTATATGTCAAATATCTTTTTTGTGAAAAAATGGATCACCTATACACCCATTAATATTCGAATATTTGAATTTTTTTCATTTTTGAAAAGCCGTGGTAACCCGACCGCGACCCGCAAGAATAAACACTCAACCAAAAACATTTAAAGTCAACCCGACACGCACCGAAAAAAAAGTAACTTCAACCCGACCCGACCCGCGGTCCGGTTAAAATCAGGTAGCCCGACCCCATGCAGGACTCTGGTCGCAAATCAGTTTATTCCCTCAAAAATACAAGACTCCTTTCTCTAATCCGAACCCATAGTTTTGTTCATAACTTTAAAAATAATGAAGATTTTTCAATCAAATCTACAGCAGATTTATCTTACTTTGTGTAAACAGAATGATATTATAGTAAGTGGCTATTATCCGTATCTAAAAACTGCTAAACTAGATGCGCTATGTTTCAGAATACATGAGTCACATTACACACACAGTTATCACAGAAAACTGAATATTTCCAACTGAGCGAAAAACATAAATTCCTTTTTCGCTCAATTACAAATATTAAATAACTTTACCAATCAGTTTGATTGTGTTAAAATAATAGTTTATTTTACGTACCCGTTGTTTATATGGAGTTCCATTACTTGCGGTTTATTCTGTTGAGCTGTCTACATGACAAACCAGATGTTATTGCCAATAAGGTTATCTGAGATAATATGCTCGCCGGTTGTCAGCCCAGTTAGCTTAAACGGTAGAACATTGGCCCTGTAAGCCAATGATCTGGGTTCGATTTCCGGACTGGGCATTTTTTCGCTCAGTTGGAAATATTCAATTCATATGATAACTTCACGAATCAGATTGATTGTGTTAAAAAAAATAGTTTAAAACAATATAAGTATATTTTGAATTTCGTTAAAATAACTTCATTAATTTTTAAAGTATGAACCTAAATTTGGGCTCCTTTCGGAGTGATTGATACGTCCTATATTCTTAACTGAATAAACAGATTGCGACCCTAGATTCATATACCAAAATTGCTTTCCCCTGTATACTCTACCTTCCCCCAATGTTTGTACCTATATTTTTTCGACACGTTGTAGAAATCATTTCATAATGAAGATATAACGTACCAAACAGTAAAATAGTGGTGGGAATAAAGAATGTACGAACATGTGGACAGCCAAAACGTCATTGAAAAATTTTGCACTATTGGCAACATGGAAAAGGATTCTGTTGTGACGTCTCTCTTTATAAACAATAGGAAAATATATGTTTTATCACGCACGAACTTCGGAGGCTTCTTTATTTTTGAGCATTTTATTTTCAAAACAGGTAGTGATTAATGTTTGTGTGTTTGTAACTTGCTAGCATTGACCAGCAATTCTGTAAAATAGGAATGTCGATTTCAACAACCATTTTTCTGCGGAAGAAATTTCTTCTGTTTCGGGACGGGAGCAATGAGGATTTCCGGTAGGTGTTTGTTCATTTAGAACATTAATTTCAAATTTCATATCTTCATGTGAGGTGGGGGCGTTCTTCACAGGGCTGTGCTCTGAATTTATCACTTGTGAATATCTAGCACGTAGCGCAACTATACAAACATTTACTTCAGTTTTATGAAGTTTCAACTGGTTCTGATGATTGAAACGCTTGTCAACAAAAACTGAAATTTCAGATCAATCAACTGATCCATGATCAGCATTAACTAATTTCTTTGGAAAAATACTCTTAATTGATAGCTTTCTTAGCATGTTGGCTTTTCCACAAAACAATTGAAAAGAAACTTCAAAACAGAAAAGGAAGAAAACACGAAAGACAGAAAAACACTTCACATTTAAATTTAAAAAAAAAAGAGCAGGCAGTAAGAACTGGAAAGAGACAAGTGAGATAAGTGTGAAATCGAAAAACAGAAAAAAGATAAATAAAAAAAGCAATTTAACAAATTACAACGAGCATTTGGAAAATGATTTTTTCAAAGACTAAAATTTAAGACATAAAAAATCGCACGGAGTTGATCATACATTACGTACGCCATGAATTAAAGATTAATAGTGTTATTACACGTAAAAATTGCAAGCGACAAAAATCGCCTGCGACTCGTCAGATTTCCTGAAATTTACGTATTATCCACCTGAAACTTACGTAATACCCAAGCATTTCATTGGCTGTTCGGGAAAAGGCTTTTCCATCGTAGAAATCTGACGACCCATTTTAAATGAAATTTCATTCTTAAACTTCTAAACATCCCACAATATTACTTTTTACACCATCGTATAGAGAAAAAAATGTACTTTTAAATGCAATTTGATTGAAAGCTGTATCTCAATTTGTTTCTGAGTTATTAATTTTTTTTTGTAGTTTTTATTACTTTTTTGTCATAGTGGCAACAGAAGTATCCATCTCTGTTGTTGAAAGTAAAAGGAAATACAGATTACTGTATAGACCAATCAGAAAATTAATAAAATGCGGATTCAACCAATAAAACGCCTCAGATATGCTTTTGATTTCCTACGCCTGACAGAGAACAATAACCATTTTTCGAAATGGTTAAAAAAAAGAAATCATGTATTGAAATTCAAAAAGGATTACCGAAATAGACCAGTACAATTTTCACTTCCACACCATCCCTAATAAAATCTAGAAAAAAATATGCATGAAACATGAATTAGGAAACATTTTCTTGCACTTTCAAGAATACTATAATGGAACTTCAGCGTTTAAAAAATGTGAAACAAGATTTCGCCAATTACCGTCTATAGTCGGAAAGATGCTCGAATTATATTGTGCATTCCTGTATATAATCTGTAGATCTGTATATACACTCAATATTATGCTAAAATTTAGCTTAGTTACAAAACGCATAACACAGTCAGATTTCATCTTTAGAAATTATCACAAATAGACGGAAAGGCACTCGAATAATTTTGAGTAACCCTGTAAATTTTAAAAGATTAATAAAGATTAATAAAGATTTTTATTCGCTATTCATATTAAACTAAAATTTAATTGATAAGAAAAAGAAAAAAATCTGCGCAACATAACTAAATAAGTACTTTCACAAATTATCATCCGTACAGGGTAATTTATTCGGTTCTTTGAGTAGCCCTGTATATGAATTTATTTATATTTTTCAAAAATATCTTAGCATGCTAAAAATGTAATGCATGATGGAGAAAAATGGACTTAATTTTTTTATTCAACCGTCGACAAAAACATAAAATTCAGTCATTGTAGTGTCTGTTCCAATTGTCTTTTCTCAATTTATAGATTGCCGTTGTGAATAATTAAACTGTTATAAAGCATAGGCGTAACCAGCCTTTTGAACGGGGGGGTGCCCAGAATTTTTAACCTGAATATGTTGGATACAAACAATATCTTATATAGTAAAGCCTGCTAAAACGGAACCCCATCAAACCGGTCAAATTTCCGTTTTAGACAGGTTTTCCTCTTAGAATTCATAATTGTGTGGTATTTCTTTTAAGAAGGGCTCAAACGCGATTTTTGTTTGCGTGAGGGGTTTCAAAACCTCAAAACTAAATCTAATGGTAAAAAAAAAGATATGTAAATCTCCTTGCAGCAGTGAAATAAGACAGTGACTAAGTGTGGGTACAACTGTAAAACCTTTTGGCACCCTAACTTCTTATAAACATTAAAAAGGGCCTTTAATCATGCTGGAAACTTCTATAGGCACAGGGGCATTGCATGAGACCTAACATTATCTATGTCAAAATCTTGTAGATGAAATTTTGCCGCATGATAAATCTCAGATAATACATGCTGCACAACAGTACATACCCACGAAAGTTTTTCAGAATGTGACTCCATGACTTCTTAGGGATCACCGGGGATGGGGACCCAAAAAATTTTGGTGGAAAGTGCATATAAATAATTATTATTATATTATAAATTACAATATTCATTAATAATTCATGTTTTTACCTCAGAATGTGTCCAACGTATTAGGTAAAGCAGATCATGGTAATACAGTAGACGCTCTATTTTACGAACTCGAGTGGACTCATATAATGTGTTCGTAAAATCGAAAGTTCGTAAATGTGAATAGCGTTAGTTCAATGGGATGGTGGTCGGGACCAGTACATCAGCTCGTAAAAACAAAGAATTCTTAAAAAAGAGGTTCGCAAAATCGAGCGTCTTACTGTATACACTAAATTTTGTCAAGATGATAAAAATTATATTATCATGATGCTACTGTAATAATAAAGATAGGTGCTTGTCTGTCTCTGGTGGGTGTGTGTACGCGCGTGCGCTGAACTCTGAAAAAACAATGCAGTCCTCACAGCCGCAAGATTTGACAGAAAGTACCTGTTTGCCTGAAGTCATGCATATCGAAGGCAATTTCTGGAATTTTTCAATTAACTTTTAATGCGATTTTTTCCAAATTAGTAAAAAAGAATCCGATTTATATATTTTATAAAGTAAACTTTGTCTTCTTTTCAATAAAGTTTTTTCGAGATTCTTACAGCGATTTTTCATTTTGTAACAAATTTTTAATGTTATTTTTAGAGGGGTTTTTTTTTTTTCGCGTTCCTTAAAGGAATCCGGTTTAAATATTTTACCAAATTAGTTAATTGCATTCCTGCTGTTTTTTAATCTTTTCCGAATTTTTAATGTGACTTTTAGCGGGTTTTTTGCCCTTTGAGGCGATTTTTTGACTTATTTTGAAGGAAGAATGTCAAATCAGTTCTTATAAGAAAGCAGAAAATTTAATTTGGATCGAAATAACAAAACAATCGCGATAATTCAGAGTTTGTTTATTTCGAGACGGAAGTGGTCATAGCTTGGTCGGGGGTACGTTGCCGAAGGCTGTCCCCCCCGAACCACCCCCACCCCCTAGATTTCTATAATTCTATGTTCGTTTTAAAAAAAGCAACCAGCGAAACTCCACTAGTAATGAAGTTTTCTTTGAGGGGCAGGGTTTGAAATAACGAGCGGGATCGCGCGATTTGTGCACAGAAAAGGAAATTCCCGCATAATAAAAATGCTGTGCAGTATTTCCACCCTCAAAATTCTTTCACAGATCACACAGTGGGTATTTTACATTTTTTTCATCAAGTCCGCGATTTTTATTTCTTTTGTGGAACTTCTGAAAATCAATTCGTGACTCAGTCCCGGAAAAATTTGAGAATTTCTTCAAACGATTGTGAAAAATATCGTTAATTTCGATAAAAGAGTGTAGAAAGAAATCGCAAATTTCGTCAAAGATTGCGCAAAAAATCACGAATTTCGATAAATGTTTGACGAGAAAATGTTGCAAATTTCGTCAAAAAGTCGCGGAAAAGAGTAGAGGATTTTGATAATTGGTACGGAAAGATATCGAGAATTTCCCCGATCGGTCGCGCAAAACTATCGCGAATTTCGACAAATGACCCCTGTAAAAAAATCAGTTTCGTGAATAGAAAAAAAAATTCGTCAAAGGATCCCGGTGAAAACAAGAATTCCTTCAAAGCATCGCAGAAAAGAAATGCGAATTTCGTCAAAAGATCGTGTAAAGAAAACACGAATTTTGTCAAAGGTTAGTGGTGAAAAGTGCAGATTTCGAAAAAAAATCGCGTAGAAAGACGTGAATTTCGTCAAATGATTTTGGTGGAAATTGTAAATATCATGAAATGATCGCAGAATAAAATCGCGATTTCGTCAAAATTTACTGCACTGGGCTAAAAGATTGAAACCGGGTCTTTTTCCTAGTTTCAAAAGAACTCCGCAAAACGAGAAGAAACTCCAAAAACCGCATAAAAATTTTCAGAGGAATAAAATTACTATATTGACTTGAAAGACTGCAACCATATTCCTTTTACGAATGTCAAAATATAGTCACGAAATTCAACCAATCAACCAACTCCAGATTAATTTTAATTTTCTGCGCTATTATTTCTCATTTTCAAAGGAGGCAGGGTCTCTGCACCCCCACCTTCCCCGGCTAATCGCATTTTGCAATTACTGTTTCACATCTGCATTCCCTTTCATATATATATATTTTTTTTTTTGCTTCTTTCTAGACTTTAGACTGCGAAATAAAAGAGACGAATAATTTCTGTTTCTATCCTCGTGAAGAACTTGCGTTAATTTCTCATGAAATTGCAGAAACATGCAATAGAAAGAACGGTGTTAAAAAAAATCTCCCACAAAAAAAAAGACGTCAAAGTGGGATTATAAAACTTCCTTTTTGACTTACTATGACTTACAGATTCTTGTAAATATTCTAGTTTTAAAAAAGATAAAGAACATAGAGTAGAGCGCCGATTATCCGAACAAGTCGGGACCGACCCTAGTTCGGATAAATGGACAGACAATTTAAGGGATGTTCCTGACTATACTAAAACCGTGACACTTAATCCAGGCTTCGGACTGCCAGCACCAGTCACCAGTTTGTGCTGGCGTGTTTATTTATTTATTTTGTCTTTTAAATTTTGTTTACTTTTTTATCATCTAAAATTTTCTTTTTCTTTTTTTATCATCTTGTGAACTCCATAGAATTAGAGATATAGAGATTAAGCAAAAAAGCTTTCGATTGTTGCTTTCTTCATAGGAGACATTCTTTTCAATGCTGCCATATCTCGAATTATTCTTAAATACGTTAGTTGAATAAGATCAGCATTCTTCTACCGTTCAAGCCATTTCATATCTGTTTCCACGCATTCAAAGGCTTCGTTATATGATGGACCTGGGTGATTTTCAGAGCATTCTTTTTCATTTTCTTCAATTTCTTTTTCGTTGTTACTGCTCCCAACGATACAATAAAACGTGGATTCGATTTCGCATGCTAAATCTGAAGGGGAAAAATGAGAGAAACGGGGTGTTTTGAAGTTCAGTTATTATTATTTTTTATTCTTTTTTTTTTTTAAGAAATAGGTTGTCCGGATGATTGGAAGTTCTGTTTAAAATTTTTTTTTGAGAGAAATAGGCTGTTCGGATAATTGGAAGTTCGGTTAATTGGAGTTTCGATAATCGGCGCTGTACTGTAATTTGATAAAAGAACGCAGAATACTTTTTTTTTAATCACAGATAAAAACTTAGGCTGTTAGTTTTCTGAACTAAACTAATTTGCTAAACTAATTGAACTCTGCTTTCACTTATTTTTTTCTTTTGTAGATTTCGATTTTTTTTAAATAACTGTGCTCAAGTCTGCGCGAGCGCGGGGGGGGGGGGGGGGGGTGCCCGGGCACCCAGGGCACCCCCCCCTGGTTACGCCTATGTAAAGTAAAACATTGAATATGGAATGTTTTAAAAACACAATCTTGCTTTAAAAAAATGTTCTGTTGCGATTCCGCTTTGACAAATTTTATTGTATTTGTTTTCTTGTGTTTCATAATTTTAGCTTCAAAACTTTGTTATTAAGTATGGTACCTTCATCCTAATTACAAGCGATCACAGTTGTACTTAGAAGATGTTCAAAATAAACCAAAACTGGAAAAAGAATTGCATCAAGCTATTGGCATAGTTCCAGAGTTATTTTAAAAATTTCTTTCGTATTTCACAACTTTCGTCGTAAAAATATCTTCATCTGCAGCCAAAATAATATACATTTTTAACTTCATAATTTGAAACTTAGAAAACAACACACAATGGGGAAATTTAATGTGAATTTTTTCCCTATCTGATGGTAAAGAAGAAACCAGCTTAATAAAATATTTTGTAACTGGAGGGTAATAGAATTAATGGATAAGCTTTTAGTACGGACTGGAAATAACATTCTTTCACGTCTATCACGAAAATCAATAAGTGAAATCCCATTTCCATTTTGAAATCTAAATTCCTCTCTAAGGTGCGTAACTTTATTGGAATTTTCTAAAAGTGCATTCGACGCTTTTCAAATATCCAACCAATACTAGGGCAGACCTACAAGGAACTTTCAGAATTAATCTCTTGAAAAGAATTCAGTAGAAAGAAAAAGTGAAACCTCAAAATTATAGAATAATATAGAGGTGTGACACTGAGGTTCGTGGTGCAAGATATTAAGAAATGGAGCTTACTAGTTTTTGCAATATCCCCCAGAATATATGCCACTGAAATTTACAACTGTGAACTCAGTAATATTTTCGATCACTAACTATTCTAACTAACTCTCTAATCACCAAGATAAGGAAAAAACTATCACAGTCACAAGTCTTTTTAAAATGAAAACGGTTAATTGAATATGTAAACAATGTTTGAAATAATATTGGTTAATTCCGTGTAATAGAAAAGCTGGGATTTTTTTTTAAATCTTTAAATTACAAATTAACGTAGACAGAAAGATGCCATTTCTGCAGGCATAATAGAAATAAATCTGCGTCTTCTGTGTTTGACAAAATACAAATATTTATTGACTACACAGCGTACAGTCGTGGAAAAAAAAAGTAAGCACCCCTACTAACTCCTCAACAAATTATCGTAGAAGAAAGTTACGGGTACCGAACGATTGGAAATAAAGTCTACTTTTAAAGGATGTATATAAAATTTGCTTAGGTGTACATCTACATATTAAAATGAACCATAACTTTGTTTTTTTCAATGGCAATACACAATTTTAACGCAATATTTCAAATCTTTGGTTCAAACTAGGACTAGACACAAAATTTCAAGTCATTTGAATAATAAGTTTTTGAATTATAAACATTCAAAATTCAGTGCTTCTAATGTTAAATTACATTTTCATATTTTTATTTACATCTCCTGAAATTATGCTCCTAATGTGCTAATTTTTTGTGTAGCAATAATACTAATATATCCAAACTTAAATACGTTGAATTTGCAATTTTTATCATTTTATGATATGAATTATGAAATTAATATTCGAAAAAATTATGAATTGTAACTTACAATTTTTTGATGGATTTAGATTTATTAAATCCTGCTTTATGGAAATCCAAAATTTCACATTTTTCTTCCAAGTAGTTTTCAAATTATGCTTAAAAAACGGCAAAATGATGGTTTAAGGGGCCGTCTATGATATAAGTGACTAGACATTTTGAAATTTCTTATGTTGTCCTGTAATCTAGCAGACTTCATTGATTGCTTGAGTGACGCTTAAGGTGCCTTGATCAAGAAGGGGGCTCTCTCGGTTAACAATCGAGTACCGAACTTCAGTTTGGATACAGCCCTTAAAATGCGTTCGTTTTAAAATAATTAATTTCTTAGAAACTTACGGTACGAATTGCATAAAAATTTGTTTTTAGGCTAATTAAATGGTGTAGAATTCATTTATGCTGTCAGAATTGTGTACTGCTATTGAAAAAATCAAAGTTATTGTTCGTTTTAATATGTAGATGGCCCCTAAGCAAATTTTATATACATAATTTCAAAGTAGACTTTATTTCCAATCGTTCGGCACCATAAACTTTCTTCTACGGTAATTTGTTGAGGAGTTAGTAGGGCGTGTTTACTTTTTTTTTCCACGACTGTACATTCTTGAACATCAAACTTCAGTTTTCCAGTTAATCGTATTTAGTATGAGACACCGCAAGAAAAAAACACTGTCATGCATTATGTTAACCATCGCACAGTAAGTCTCCAAACGAACCATTCCACAATTCATAGAATTAAACAACATCCCTGTTGGTATGGCAGATGCACTTAAGAAATTTTCTAGATTTCTTTCATGTCTCACAATTTCCACCATAAAAATATTTTCATCTGCAACCAAAATAACATTCATTTTTAACTTTATAATTTCAAACACAGAAAACAACACGCAATGATGAAATTTAATGTGAATTTTTTCTCTATCTGATGGTAAAGAGAAAACCAACTTAATAAAATATTTTGTAACTGGATGATAATAGAATTAATGGATAAGCTTTTAGGGCGGACTGGAAATAACATTCTTTCACGTCTATCACGAAAATCAATAAGTGAAATCCCATTTCCATTTTGAAATCTAATTTCCTCTCTAAGGTGCGTAACTTTATTGGAATTTTCGAAAGTGCATTCGACGCTTTCCAAAAATCCAACCATTACTAGATAGAACTATAAGAAACTTTAATTAAGGATTAATCTCTCGAAAAGAATTCAGCAGAAAGAAAGAGAAAATAAAATAAATCGACTTTCAAAATTGTTTTATTCTATTACGGAAAGAAAAAAACTGTAACAAAAGGAAATCATACTACGTTATGCAACGATAGTGACATGCTCTCCAATATTAATATTATGCCTTAAATTTCACCGCTTCATTTATTTCGATTCACATGAAACTATGCTATTTAAAAAAAAAAAATTTGTAGCTTTTATTATTATTATTATATATACCTTTAAATTCAAAAGCTTAACTTTGTACCGCATTGAGCTTTAAAAAAAAATGGAAAATTTACTCTCTAATGACTTAACAAATCAATTTTTTTTTGTCTGTTTCTTTTTTCAAATGAAGCGAAGCTGGTGTAGGTGGGCCCACTGCCTTCGGCAGCGTGCACACGTGTAGCTTGCGCCCTCTCCGGTCTAGAATCGAACGAAAATTTAAATGAATGTTATTTTTTATTTCACCCAGATTACATTAAAACAGTGGTGGCGTAGCTCTCAGAGTAACGGACTCGTGGGTTCGAGGCTCCCCGCTAGCTAAAATTCTGCCATGTATGCTAATGGCACCTGGTGAAAGCAAAATCCGACGCGTGTGCAAAGCCCTCCAAGTTACCAATGAATTATACCTCTGAAGGTGCCTAGTCAGGTGAAGATCTCGTCACCTGATCAAGGTTCTAAATTAAGAAATCAATTCGAGTAGCGATAGCCACCCTTCCGATGCTCTTAAACAAATAGCCATCATATCCGGCCTTGTTGTGGCGAATGGCCTAGTTGCCCAGCGCCGCCTTTTTTTTCAGAAAAAAATATCAAAAATCGCCGCAGAAAGCGAAAAAAAGCTAAATATCGCATAAAGATTTCGGGAAATATTTAAAAATTTCAGAAGTTTTTGTGGTTGGGAAACCTTGCGTAAATGCGGGTTAGGTTCCTTTAGAATAGGGATGCACAACCTGTGGCCCGCGAGTTTCGTTAATTTATAAATGGAAAAACTGCAATTTTTGACTATAGATCGCAGGTAAAAATCGTGAATTTCGTCAATTTACCGGGGGGGGGGGGGGGGGGAATTGAAAATTTCGTCAGCCGAATCGCGAATTTTGTCGATCAGGTGCGAAAAATTGCAAATTTCGCCGATCAGCCACAAAAAAAATCGCGAGATTTTGCATTGATCGGATTAGGAAAAATCGCGAATTTCGTTTGTCGGGCACGGAAAAATCGTAAATTTGGGTTATGGTGCGCGGAAAAATTGAAAATTTTATTGATCGGCTACGAAAAAATCGTGAGTTTTGTCAGTCGCGAGAAAAAACAGTTAATTTCGTCAATTTGCCGCGGAAAAAAATTGCAAATTTCGTCAGTCAGTTAAGAATCGGGAATTTCGTCGACCGGATGCGCAAAAATGGCAAATTTTGTCGATCAGGAGAGGAATAATCTAAAATTTCTTGATCGGCTGTGGAAAACAATCGCGTATTTGTCTGCTAATCGAGAGAAATAATCGCGCGCGGAAAAAATTTGCAAATTTCATCAGAGCCAGTTAATAATCGCAAATTTCGCTGATCAGGCGCAGAAAAATCGCAAATTTCGTGGATCGGGCACGAAAAAAATCGCGAGTCTTGTCGATCGTTCTCGGAAAAATCGCGAATTTTGTCGACTGAGTTAGGAAAAATAGCGAATTTTGTCGATTGGGTTCGGAAAAATCGCAAGTTTTGTAGATAGGGATAAGAAGAATCGCGGATTTCGTTGGTGTGGCACGAAAATAACGCGAATTTTGTTGATCAGGTGCGGAAAAATCGCACATTTCGTCGATCCGGGTCGAAAAAAACGCAAATCTCGTTGTTCGGGCACGGTCTTGTCGATCGGGCTAAAAAAAATCGCGAATTTCGTCAATCAGGCGTGTAAAAATCGATAATTTCGTCCATCGGGCGCCAAAAACAGCGAATTTCATCGATTAGGCGCGAAAAAAAGCGAATTTTGTTGATGATTTTGCTGCCCCTCTGAAACCATATTTTCTATCTGATTATAGGCCACAGATCACCTCCCCAAAATAGAATAATCTCCGTGTTACTGATGTGGGCCTGGACAATCTAGGTATTTTTGTAAGTGGCCCTTCTCTAAAAAGGTTGTGCACCCCTACTTTAGAAACACCCCCACGGAGGGTACCCCCCACCCTAGGCCCAATATGCCTCGTGCAGATAATCGGCTGTCATAAATAACACCAACACCATCAAAAATTGCCGGGAACAAAGTTTACTATATTGGGCTAAAAGATTGAAAGAGGTTTAATTTTACAAATATCAAGACTCGCCAACATTTCATAAAGATTTAAAATTTTACCTTAAATCTCTACTATCTTAATTTTCGATTGAAAAATCAGTTTACCTATCGTTTTTAAACAGTTTGGCTGAACCTTTCTCATACAATCGTAATAAAAAATCTTTATTTTAACGCTTGCAAATTAAAATTAAACACAAGGCATGTTTCGAATTGACAAATTTGAAAAATATATTGGTTTGAAATTTTAAAAATATTTTGGTCGAAAAGTTTGAAAAATATATTTTATGTGTATAAACCGACTAAATATACAATAACACAAGACCCCCCCCCCCCACCCTTCCATGCACTATTTATTTTTTTTCCACTTATTTGTTTTAACGCAATAATTTACTTAATCCTTCGTGTGGCACAAATCGTTAATAAACACGGAAAAATTGTATTCTAGTATATCTATCCACTGTTTTGATTCATGTTTATTAGGGAAAATAAATCAAGCTATACTGGACTTTTGGGACCATGATTGCTTGAATCTATTCATCTAAAGATAGGCCTACATTAATCTCCATATAGTGTTTTGAGAAGAAGAGCATGACAATACACCAAATTAATTAAAGTATTTTATCATGCACTGGGCCATCGTAGAAAACAGAACTTAAATCAATACGGTTACCCCATTCCTTATCTTGATTAGATACTATACAATTGTACTTGGTAAATAGATGAGGAATTTCTAGTGGTTTTTCCGTAAGTCTCGAAAGTCTGTTTGATTAAGTGGTTAGCATTTCTAACCTTTTGTCTTGTCCAATCATGAAATAAATATTCGCTTCGAAAAAATTATTGTTATCATCTATACTATAAGAATAACATAAAAGTTAATAGTTGTTTTAAATTAATGTGCATTATGCTAAATGATTCGGCATTAAGAGTTAGTAACACCTTTTGTTACTTTAGTGTTTGTATACATTTTTTAGCATCAATCTTTCTTATAAAGAAATACGAGGGTGAATCAATAAGTTTTTGTCCTCATATAGAAATAATTGAGTGAAATTTTTGAAAATGCTACATTTTATGAGTCCTTTTCTATATAGTCAGTGTGCACAGTAACACATTTGTGCAACCGGTATTTGAAAGAGAGGGTGGGGGAGGATATATTCCAGGAGGCGCAATAGCAGACCCAAAAGGGGGCATTTCTCTAACTTTTACCGACTCTCACATGTGACATATTGTTGGAATGGCCCGTCATCACTTATTCATGCTATGCACCTCCCGATATTCTCCCCCAAATTTTCCCTCCGGGGGGCACTTTTTAAGAACATCATTAAGAACATTTTTACGGGGGGCAAATTTGGGGGGAGGGGGAGGGAGGTGCATAGCATGAATAAGTGGTCACATGCTTTTCCAACAATATGTCACATGTGGGGTTCGCCAAAAGTTAGAAAAATGACTCCATTTGGGTCTACTACGCGCCTCCTAGAATACATCCCCCTCCTCTCTTTGAAATACCGTTTGCAGAAATGTGTTACTGTACCGGTGACTACATAGAACATGACTAATACACTGTAGAAATTTCATAAATTTCACTCAATTATTTCTATATGAGGACAAAAGCTTATTGATACACCTTGAAAATTAAAGACCAGAGTGGAAGAAGATATCCTTCTATATATAAAAAAAGTTTTGATTTGGAAATGGACCAATGAAAATCTTCGTAGATATTCCGGGTAGATCGGCATCCAATTTGAATGCTTAAGCATGACCTTTCACCGTTAATATTAAAAAAAACTGTTGCATACAAAAATATGAAAATCGGTGATATTATTGAGAAATGTTTGATAAACACGCTGATGCAGACAGTTTTCAAATCGAAGAATTATTTTAAGAGATATTTAATGCTAAAGTTGGACAAAATCGCTCCATTAAAAATGTTTTATTGGAGCAAAAACTATACATGAGAATTTAATCATTTTTAGATCATTTTATACGTTATAAGTTCCCAGTGTGCAGATTCCATTTGTTTTTCTTATTTGACTCATTTTTTGAGGTTTTATTTCAAATTTAAATTCAAATTTATTTACACGTGACTATTACAAACAGAAAAAAAACTTTAAAATTAGAATTAAGTGATTACATGTTAAAAGCAGGAAATTTACGTCATAAGAATGGGCACAGATGTCATATTGGGCACCCCATATTGGCGCAATTTTTTTCCGACAACAATTTGGCGAAAACATCAATAGCATAAACAACAACATCCGGGTTACCATATCAAGCAAAATAACGACACTTTAGCACCAGTTAAGTACCCGTTGCGTATATGAAATTGGCGTCAAAAATAAATTGCGCCAATATGGGGCATATGACATCTGTTCCGAACCATATTTACTCTTGAATTTTAACAGAGAAACAAAATCTTAACGTAAAAAAAATCATTATTATGCGTTAAAACTCGTAATTTGAGGAAATTACGTCATTTTTAAAATGGCAAAAATTATAGCAAAACAATTTAAATTGAAAAATATATTTGCGCGCGATATTTTGAGATAATCTTTTAAACTATTATCGTGAATTCGAAGACAGCGCAAATAATATTTCCTTCTAACAACAAAAGTATTTTCACATGAATATTAATAAGAGAAATAAAACTTTGGTGTAAATTACGTCAGATTTGAAACGATACATTTAAAATGAATTATTTAAAAGAACTATCTTATAGCGCTGTTAAAAAATGCCGGGAGACAATGACACTGTTTACTTAATTCATTTTACATTAGTTTATTTTCAAATGTTTAACTAATTTTTTTAATTAAAAACGAAAACAGCCATTGTATCTCTTAACAGCGGCAGATTTGGCCTTAAAAATCCCCAATCCAAGGAAAACGAATGGAAACCCGTTTACAGAGAGATCGCTACTGTTTTTTTTTTTTTTTTTTTTTTTTTTTTTTAATTCAATATTTTTAAAGCCAATCAAATTAGCGTGCTTGTGGATTTTGGTGTGTCTGAATGGGGGTTGGCGAGCGTAGCTCGTAGGGGGCAGAGCCCCCTAGTGTAACAAAAATTAGAATTCGGGAAAATTGGAGTGAAAGCCTTTTGTTGTAATTTAATTATTTATTTCATTCCTTCTGTAGTAGCATATGTTTGAATATTAATAGGTGATGCTAAATTCTCATAGAAAATAATATTAACATTTAATTATTAAATATTAGAAATTATTTAAATTATTAAATATTAAAAGATATTGTCTCATATATTTAATCCTGAGTAGGATTTTAGTATTTTAGTTTTACCATATGATATAATACCTCATAACGCTCCCATCCGTAAAATAAAACGAATTTTGAGAAAATGTATCATAACAAGTTCTTCCAATAAGCTCTTCATTATTTAATGTTCGTTAGGAAGAATCAATTTCATTTGCGTTACTCATGAGATATCACGAGTTATTTCTAACGAATTTTACTCATATTCTACTTCTTTTTAATATGAATGAATCTTCTTTATTCAAAGAAGCGTATTCAAAAGTATTTATGCTGGACAGAAAAAAATTAATTTCATTTTTTTTTTTAATTATAGATTATCATAAGTGATTTATATTCGATTTTAAACATGTTCTATTTTTGTCTTTAAAAATATAAATACCGTATATACTCGCGTATAAGTCGAGGAATTTCTGACAACTTTTGGTAAGCAAGTTTGGGGGGTCGACTTATACGCGAGTCAGTTAAAAAAGCAAAAACAAAAGCTTCGAATATTGCAAAATTATGGATTTTTATGTGTGTGAATAATAAAATAATATATAAAATATACAAATAATAATAATTTATCAATTAAAAAATTTTAAATGATTTATTTTTGTTTACTTACTACCTTTTCGCATTGGTAAGTGAAATCTTTGGTTTGATTTTGTGCAAAATTGAAGTAAAAAGTTAGGTGGTCGACTTATACGCGGGTTTTTGATTTTTTCCAGACTTTGCATTCGAAAGTTAGGGGGTCGACTTATACGCGAGTATATACGGTAAATATTATTTTTTCCTAATATAATGATCAAAACTCTTCTGCTGTAAAACAAACATTATTTTTAAAATTTTTGTAATTGTTTCCCTTGATTAAATTCGAATTATCGTATCCTCTTCCGGCATTTAAATTAACTTTATTAAAATTTTTAAAAATGAAAGAAAATAGCAAAATCAATGAATCGTAATAAAAAAGAATCATTGTTAAATTAATATAAAAACTATATAAAAATATTGTTAAATTATGCTAATATAATAAAGCTAGTTATGGAAATAGTACTATAGAAGAGCTCCGCTATTCCAATTCTGTAAAACATTTGAACTGTTGAAGATTCGTAGCGATTGTTACATTAATTTAAAAAGTTATAGAGGATATTTACACATTTAGATTACTGACAGAAGCTTAGTATTTTAAATTAAATTATCTTCCCATACTTTCAAATTTATTCTTCTTTCAAAATGGAAAATGGCAAATGCAAACAAGCTGTGGATTGAAGGGTACGTTTTGTTTTTTCTGACGAGAAATATTCTATTCTGTAATTAAAAAATGTTGTGAAGCGCATGACATGGAAATATCTAACTGCAAAATAAGCAACATTATCAATCGTAAAGGGAAAGCCCATAAATCAGTATTTCTGCATGGAAAGAAGACTCCAAACGAATATCCGAAAAAGATTCATACTTTTTAAAATGTTTCTGAAACTGAAATCGCTTGTCATAAGAGACGATCCGCTGGCTGGCTCAGAAATTAATTTCAAAGTTTTGCATACATTTGTAGAAACAATAAACAAAATAATAAATTAAGATTTATTGCTTCAAAAAGCTTAAAATCATAATGTTCAGAGTATTTTTCCGATTCATATGGTTCAACTCTAGATATTTTGTAGAGCCCTGTATGAAAACCTTTCCGCAGGAGATAAATGAAAATATGCTGCTATCCTTGATGAAGCCCGTGTTTACATAAAAGACTGGAACAACAACAACAACAAAATTACAGGTCAATTTACTATCGAAAACGTAGAAAGCAAGTTGGAAATTGCTCGTCAAACGTGGCAAATGAGGTGCGTTCGTACTATAACTAGTTTTATAATTATTTTTTGCACCCCATATTGTACTGAATGTGTATTTATTTGCAATTCATAAATGCATAGTCTGTAACATCATTAAAATGCACTTGCAATAATTTTTTCCCATTCCCCTTAATGTAACGGAAAAATTTTGACTGTCCCTGTAATTAAGCTATACATCCGATTTTCATGAAATTTGAAATGGCTCGACAAAATTTTGTAGCAATTATATATTTAAAATTTCAGCCCATTCGGAAAGCTGTAACATCATTAAAATGCACTTGCAATAATTTTTCCCATTGGCTTTAATGTAAAGAAAAAATTTGACTGTCCCTGTAATTAAACTATACATCCGATTTTCATAAAATTTGAAATGGCTCGACAAAATGTCGCAATAATTATATGTTTAAAATTTGAGACCATTCGGAAAGCTTTAACATCATTAAAATGCACGTGCAATAATTTTTCCCATTGGCCGTAATGTAAAGAAAAACTTTTGACTGTCCCTGTAATTTAACTATACATCCGATTTTCATAAAATTTGAAATGGCTCGACAAAATTTTACAACAATCATATATTTAAAATTTCAGACCATTCGGTTGGGTATTTTTTGCTCTATTATATGCGGACGGACGGACAGACAGACGGACTGAACGACGACTATAGGTGCTACGTATTTATATAATTACGAACGCACCTAAAAAGTTCTCCAAACCGGGTTCCAAGAATGTAAACAAAGTTTCAGTAAAGGCTTAATGATTCTCGCAGGCTTCTTTTACAATGGGAAATAAAAAAATAAGAAGCCTGTAAAAAAATGTTAAAATCAACTCACTATATACAGTGAAACCTCCCTGTACGACGACCTACATTAAGCGACCATCTCCATGAACGACCATTTTTTCATGGAACGAAATTTATTCCCATAGGCCCAATACTATTTTTTCTTCCATTCAGAGACCATCTCAGTTGAACTCCCTCCATGAGCGACCCATTTCTTTGAAAAAAATGAAACAAATTCCGTTTTTTCCTGGTCGCTTAAAGAAGGTTTTATTAGAAAAATAATTCCGGAGAGCACATTATTCATCAAACTTCTAAACTAAGTTTAGATTTTTTATTATTCCGGTAACGTTTAAGTGTTTAAACCCCTTTGTTCGAATGTTCCCCCTTTGTTCAAAAATGGAAATCGGCCCAAGAATTGGCCCAAGACGTCTCACCTACAGTCTACTAAGCCTCTGGAACGCTGAAAACAGCTATTTCTAAGTGCAAACGCACCAGTATTGACGGACTCTAGGAGGTAGTGAAAGAGGAATGGCAAGGAAAAGCCATGGAAATTTTAAGAAAAGCCCTTCTATCATGGAAAGCAAGTTGTAGGCTTACAGTTCAGAAATAAGATTATAAAATAATTTTTAAAAAATTAATAAAATAGTTGTTACATTTTAAACATAAAAAAGACTCAGATTCTTCTCTAAAAATGTATAAACACCACTGTAGAATGTTTTTCTGTAAATTTAAGAGTTATACATATACATGTATTGTATATACATGACTAGTATTATATTTATTGAATGCCTCGTGTAGCATACTGTTGCTTTAAAAATTAAAATATTCGAATACTAACTTACATCTTTTATTTATATTATATAGTATTTATTTGGGAAAAATCAATTCAATCAAATCAATCAACCCTTGAGACTACGGTTACTTGACTCTATCAGCCAAAAGATAAATTCCCATTAATCTCTATATATTGCATTCAGAAAAAAAGCCTGACAACTCACCAAATTAATTAAAGCACTTTATTAAGTATTGGCCAATCGAGCACAACAGAACTCTAAATTAATACCACCACTGCATTCTTTATCTTGATTAGGTTCTAAACAAAAGAATTTCGAAGAAAATAATTCAGAAATGTCAAGTGATTTTTATGTGAGGCTTGGAAGTCAGATTGATTGAGTCCTTAATATATACATATACAGATGCATATCCTTTGTTCAATCAGGAAATAAATATTTGCTTCGGAACAATTAAACCTGTAGAATAGCTTAATATTCGATATTTGATTTCAACTTTAGTATACATTACGAGATATCATATAGACTCTAGACTATTAAGAGTTATTAGGAATTTATACTCATATAGTTGCAAATAAAAAATAAAATAAAAATAAAAAAGTCAATGTACCTTTCGAATCGAAAAATACATTATTCAACTTTTTGATGCAAGTATGTACTGACAAAATGTTGCTTTCTGTACGTAAGTTTGGAACGAAAATGCATCAAAATACTTAACATACTTTATCAAGTATACTGCGTCACCGAGCACAACAGAATTCTAAATCAATATGAAAATTGAGTTCTTTATGTTAATTGGCTGCCTTAAAAAATAGCTGTTGGAAGAAAGACAGGTGATAAATTTCGTATGGCCTTTTCCGTAACGTTCAAAACTCAAATTGATTAAATGCTAATGTATTTATTATTTTGTATGATGAGGAAGTAAATATTTGCTTCGGAAAATTATTGTAGCTATCTGAGCAAAAACAACTGAATAGTTGATATTTGTTTCTGATTTATACGTACTTTATGTGATATCACCAGGCCATTATAAGAAATTTGTCTTATGATCTCATATATTTGTCTAAAGATAGAACTTCATTATTTACATAAAATGCATTGGGAGAAATAGCTCTTGTAAATAATTATGCCAATTGTAAGAAAATGCTATCGGCGGTAAGGTTTGAAACTCAGATTGGTTAAATGCTAATGTATTTAGTAGTGTATAACGCGCACTTTTTCAAAAATTTTGGGCAAAAACAGTTAATACTGCATTATAACCGGAATATTTTTAATGCTGGATGTAATCACACGATATGCATATGAATCAAGAAAAGTATTCAAAGAAGAGATTAACCACTTAAGTGATTCTTTTTTTTTTTTTTTTTTGATACAATAAATTGAAAATATCGGATAAACACCACTTTTTTTAAACTAAAATTTTCGTAATATTTAGTCTATAAATTTCTTTCATTAAATAGTATGAAATTGTAATAAAAAAATAGTGGTATCAAAAAGCTCTAAGTGATAGATCAAGGAAACTCTTCTTGCCCGTACGGGCATACGGGGAAATCTGTTAAATGATTTAAACTGGAAAAATCTTACTTAATAGAAGTATTGCTGCATCTTTATTTCACTCCTTGCACTTTTCTATACAACAGCGCTAGTAACATTATTTAAACGTTAATGAGCAATTCTCATTTCCGCTTCTGCTGTTGTCCGTGTCATCACTGGCACATTCCTCGTAAATCATATCGTGTTCAGTTCCATCCATCTGACTGGAAATTCCAATCACTTTGAAGCTCTTTATTGTCTTCTCGGCTGAGATGGAATTCCAAACTTCACATATCCAGTCACATACAGTTGGGAGTGACGCACGCTTTATCCTCCCATTTGGAGTGAAGTTGGGATCTGTTATTGTCATCCACCTATTGTAGGCATGCGGAAATGCAACCATAAATGGTTCATGACAACATCTAAAGGCCGCAGCACTTTCGTCACTCCACCTGGTAGCACAATCAAATCACTTGAGCGACAAATTTTTGCTTTTACTCCGGGCGTCGTGTGTCTACGAAAGCTGTCAACGACCAGCATCGATTGCTGACGTAAAGCACCTAGCCAACGATCCCACACAACGTTAATCCAATCGTTCATGAACTCATCCGTCATACACCCTTATTACTGCGTTCTTACAATTACGCTGACTGGAAAATATTTTTTGGGGATAGTTTTACGTTTAAAAATCACATATGGTGTCAACTTGCGGCCGTCAGCCGTAATGGCCAGCATAACGTTGCATCTTTGCTTGTCTGCTCCTGTTGTACGAACTTTAACTCTTCTATCTCTAACGGGATGAACGGTTGTGGCTTCTGGCATATCAAATCACAATGGAGTTTTATCTGCATTGCCTATTTGCGACATAGATATCTCTTTTGTTTCCTTATCCTTATAACTTATTAGAAGATCTTGGTACGCTGTTATTCGCATTCTTCCGGTAGCATCTGCGATAGCGTTCTTCTTCTTCTGATAGAGAGACTGTTGCGGATTATAAAGCGTTGTAACCAGCCATAACTCCCCTTCAAATCTTCTCTTGGAATATTCATTTTCCTAGCTGTTTTACAGGCCTCGAACAGGAACATTTCCGTCGAGACTGAGTACCCCGAACGCCTCAAATCCGTTACACGAGGTAAAAGCTGCTGCTCTACTTGCGGACATTTACACGATTTCCCCCCAAAAGCACACTTTTTGGATGGTGCGTTTTTCAGTTTTTCTTCCATATTCCGCCACTCTCGTACACTTGACTCACTAATGCCGGAATTTCAATTTAAAGGACGGTTACCATTTTTTTTTTTTTTTTTTTTTTTTTGCATGATGGATACATTGAATCTCTATCTTACTCACAAGTTGTCAAAAGACGCTTTCAAGTATCTCGTTAAACAAGTGACGTCACCACAGCATGATATGTCACTCACTCCTACCCCCCGTCACTCATTCTCACACTCACTCCCTACCCGAAGTCTAAAAATAGATTTTTCACCTTCTTTCCTGGCCTAACGTAACATTTGTTTCGACTTTCTTTACTGAAACACTGAAATTCATTTAGTCATTAATTCACTTACATGTCAAATTTATGGTGCGCGTTATATACGAAATAAAAAAAAATCGCCATTTTTTTTTGTAAAGTACGGGGTGCGCGTTATACACGAGTAAATACGGTATTTATTATTGTGTATGATTAGGAAGTAATTATTTACTTTGGAAAATTATTGAAGCTCTGTAAATAAAAATAGTTGATATTTGTTTCCGATTTATGCGTGCTTTATGGGATATCATCAGGCCAGTATTAACAATTTATTTCATGATCGTTGGTTCTATTTGTCTAAAGAGAGAACTTCATTATATACATAAAGTGCATGGAAAAATAACTTTTGTAAAGAATTATGTCAATTGTAACAAAATGCCATAGAAAAGAATTAAAGAATTCATTAAAAACCATTCTAAACTATTAAATAATTTACTGTTTGTTTGTTTCCCCATCAAGAATATGATAAAATATTTGTCAGATTCATCACATTGTGCATGGTTTTGTTATTATTATTATTTTTTAAATCTCTGATTGTCTTTTTAATCGCTTTGCTACTCGTGTCTTTTGCATCCCAATCCAGAAAAAAAAGAAACGTTATTAAGTTTTATTATTCTGTACACTTCATGCTGTCGTCTCCGTTTCGCTTACACAGGACAGACATAAATATGCGAAAACTTTAAGTTTAATGAATTTTGCAATCATTTAAAAGGAATTGTGCCTCTTCTGTGACAGCTAGATTTAAAAATAGGATACAAAATTAAATAAGTTGGATAAATTGATATATACTGTTATCACTGAAGTAGAGGAACAAATATTTTAGACGTCAATTTGACATTTGCTTAATGATGGAAGGAATATGAACTATAGAAAGTGATTAATTCCAAATATGTTCCATTTTTCCCCCTCAACAAATGTATGTATAGAAATGATTTGTAAACGCAATATAAAAATTTATTTGTATTATTACAATGCTAAAAATACTTTTAGTAAAGAAGTAACATCAAAAGTAAAAGAATTTTCTTAAAAGTAAAATTCTAATCGCATGCTTTTTTAAAAAAATTACATTTTTAAATTTTCTAAATATCATTTCTTGATTGTTCAAAGTTAGAGTTAAAAAATAAAAATTTAAATCTAGCTTTCGAGGTAACATTTATTTTTTCTGTATGCTTTGAAAAGAAATCGTTCAAATAAATTTAAAGGAGTTTCAAAAATATACGAGGGTGTATCGTAAAAATTTAATTACAGGAGACTATTTTTATATACTATTCGCACCACTATTTTTAAAAAATACATTTCTTACTATATTTCTCTTCAAATGTTCACTAAGCAAAAGATTTTTGTTTTGAAAAAGTAGTGCGAGGTAGCATTAAAAAATATTCACATGTAACTGAAACTTTACGATACCCTCTCGTATATATATCATCATCATCATAATCAACCGTTTTCAATCCACTGCTGGATGTAAGTCTCCCCCAGATTTTTACAATGTTTTCTGTCTAGTGCTTTAGTCATCCAATTAACACCGGTCACTTTTTATATTTCGTCACTCCATCTTACTTGGGGTCGTCTTCTTGGTCGTTTTACATCTCTGGGATACCACTCTAGGATATTTGTGCTCCATCTATTATCTTGTCTTCTTGCAATGTGACCAGCCCATTTCCATTTTAGCCGTTTAATTCTTTCAATGATGTCAAAATCTTTCGTATGATTTCTTATCCAAGTTATTCTATTTTTGTCTCTTCTAGTTATGCCTTGCATACATCTTTCCATACTTCTGCGTGTTGTTTGTAATCTTTGTACCATCCGTTTTGTTATCGTCCATGTTTCTGCTCCATAAATTAGGGCAGGCAAAACACATTGGTTACACACCTTTCCTTTCAAACAAAGAGTCGTGTTACTCTTCAGAATAATGTTGTTCTTCCCAAAAGCACTCCATCCATTTCTTATTCTTCTATTGATTTCATTCATGATACTATTATTCGATGATACTTCCTGCCCAAGGTACACATAACTTTGCACTTCTTTAATCTCAGTGTTGTTGTAGACGATTTTCTTTTTTGATGCAAATGAATTGAACATCATCTTAGTCTTTTCCAATTTTATTTTTATCCCACATTATTGCTAGCTTCTGCCAAATTTTTTAGCATATTTTCCATTTCTCCTTGGCTGTTACTGAAAATTACATACGCGTTTGTTCCCCATGCACTAGGCAAGGGTACTAACATGCTGCACTGAAGGAAGGTAGTCGATTCCTTTAAGTCCTCCTCGAAGGTAATTAAAAGGTCTTCTCCTGGTTAATAAGTAGAGGCTATTAAACAGCCCATATATATATATATATATATATATATATATATATATATATCGCAAATGCCTAACAGATTAAATTTAATTCTTAAAATTTCTTTTCGAGATAGTCTGAAGAATAATTCAAATTATTTTTAGAATATAAATCGAATAATGAACAATGAAACCTATTTCTTAAGATTTGTTTTGCATGAATTTCTTACTGAGATGTTTACGGGATTTACAATGAAATAATTACCAAGTAATTCAACGAAAATGCCTCATTAATAATATTTGTTCTTAATTTACCGAGATATAAAATATGAATAAAATAAAATGAATTTTTATGCAGAGATAATAATTTCTGCACATTATGAAATTAAAATTTGCACTGGAGAATTTTCGAATAGATCAAATAGAAAAGAAAATTCTCCATGTTATTTTTTATGCCTTTTTTCTATTTATTCTTCATAAAACGAAAAATACTATTTCAGAATTTGAGAAATCAAATGTGTATTTTTGTACACAAGCACATTTCTGCTGATATAAATAAAGATTAATATCGATTTCGATAGGGTAAATATAGATGATCACGGACATGAGTATTTTAGAACTTTTCAGATTTAGTAGAGTTTTCTTTTACGTGTTCCTTCTATAACCGCATTCAGTATAAGGGTCATTCCATTGTAACTTACGTTACATTTAGAACGATTTACTGCAGTAATTTTAGTAATGTAACACCAAAAAAATATTCAAAATGTAGAGTTGACAAGATTTTTGATTAAAACTTATACCAAACTCAATTTGGATGAAAATCACCTAAAGGGTCTAGCCGGATAAGCATAGCGAAATGGCCCCCACGACCGATGTTTGAAATAATATGTGTGGTAATAAGGCTCATCATGAGAATACAATATAGAGTGTTTTTAGCGCCTGACCTTGAACTGTCCTTGAGATAATCGGCTAATTATGTGTCGGCGCTACTATTTTTCAAATACATTTTTCTCAAACAGTGTAAAAGTTAAAAAAGTGAAACCAACGCCAATTATTAAAGAATATATTAGTTCATATTATATATTTTTTTCACATTTTTACACAAATTTAAACATAGAAAAATAAACAAAAATATTTGAAAAAAAATTATTTATGTAGTAATTTTATATTTACACCAATCAAAAAATTAAACAATAATGCTCAAAGTATGTATTTTTAAGAAAAAAATTTCGTTAAAATCGAAGATGCGCTTTTTGAGTTATAACAAAAATAATGCTGGAAACTTGCTAAAATATTCGTAACTTTCCCTGTTTGCATTTGCAGAAATACGCTACTATCAATGAATTGGTCGATTCCTGACATTTCCACTCGGGCAGGATGCGCAGTGGGCCAAAGTATGAGAATGTTTCCTTACATACCACTTCGCTATAGGCTTGTTTCGTGTTTGTAAACATTCTGTTATTTTGGCGTACTGTGTATCCTTTTCGCGTAATAATATCAAGTCGATGGTCTAGTCGATTGTGCAGGTGAAGTTGAATAGGCGCTGTAAATATATAAGGTTATCAACATTTTGGCAATTTCAAACCCCCCTCCCAACCTTCCAATATCATACGTTATCATTTCTCGAATCCCCCTCCACCTAATAATATTGTTATCAGTGTATAAAAATTGTTTTTATTTTTACATTTTTTTTCCTTTTTTTCTTTTTATACGTTTGCAGTGATAAACAAATATGGCTGTACATTTTTATTTCCATATTTTACCGATTTAAATGACGAGAAGAAATTCATAAAATATCACTATTATGTAAGAAATAACTATATATCAAATAACATTTTAAAGAAATACTTATTATTTAAAAGTTTTTAATAATAGCTCTTTGTTACATAATGCATTGAACAGTAATATTGTCTTCTTGCAATACGCCCTTGCCGGGACTAAACAGAACTTCTTTTAAACAAAACGGATGGCCAACATTCCTTCCCATCTTTTACTAGCAAAAATAACAAATATAATTTCGAATCTGTTTTCTCTAACAACGAATTATATACGCATATGGCAGGAGAATATTAATAGTGAACGTTTTGTTATTCCATATTTTGGAATGAAATGTTTTATAATCATTCAATGGTTTTAATAATAACTTTGTATTTTCATAAAAAGAAGAAAACAGACTTAAAATAATTAAGATAACAGATGTAAAGTAAAAGATACGAAAAAAGTATATTTTGGTTTTTTTCAAAAATGATAACGATATCAAATGACAACCCCCTTCTCCCCTACAGATATCTTCCGATGTCAAGCGCCAGGACCCCCCCTCACACACACTACCCCCTAAAGTGATACGTTATATATGTACACTGTACGTGTACAGCCCCATAGCCTTCTTCAATGTGAAAATCATAGTAGGCAAATGTTATCATTTTATTTGTCAATTCTTGATATTATTACGCAAGAAAGATGCAGAGTACGTCAAAATAACAGAATATTTACAAACACGAAACAAACCTATAGGAAAGTAGTATAAATGGAAACATTATCTTATTTTGGCGTACTGCGAATCTTGATCAAGTGAAAATGTCATGAATCTACCAATTCATTGACATTAGCATTTTTATTCAAATGCAAACAGGGAAAGTTACGAATATTTTAGCAAGTTGCTAGCGTTATTTTTGTTATAACTCAAAAAGCACATCTTCGATTTTAACGAATTTTTTTTTCTTAAAAGTACATACTTTGAGCATTATTCTGTAATTTTTTGGTTGGTGAAAATATAAAATTACTACATTAACAATTTTTTTTAAAAATATTTTTATTTATTTTTCAATGTTAAAATTTATGTAAAAATGTGAAAAAAATATATAATATCAACTAATGTATTCTTCAATAATTGGCGTTGGTTTCATTTTTTTAACCTTTATACTTTTTGAGAAAAACGTTAATTGAAAAATAGTAGCGTCGGCGCATACTTCGCCGATTATCTCAAGGACAGTTCAAGGTCAGGGGCTAAAAACACTTTATATTGTATTCTCATGGTGAGCCTTATTACCACACATGTTATTTCAAACATCGACCGTGGGGGCCATTTCACTATGCTTATCTGGCTAGACCCTTTAGTGCTATTTCTTCAACTCTGACAATTATATTTGTTATGGTAACTTATGTTCCTTTTTCAGCATTGTAAGTTACCATAATAAATGTAACTGCCAGAGTTAAAAAAATAGCCCTAAATTTAGCTAATTTTCATCGAAATTGAGCTTTGAATACGTTTAATTAACAAATCATGTCAACTTTATACCTTGAATATTTTTTGGTGTTTTATTACAAAATTTACTGAAATAAGTTGTTTTAAATGTAACGTAAGCTACCATGGAATGACCCATAACATATTTTTTTATATAAAAACCAGTGTTTTATTACTTCACAAGGGATAATAAGAGAGAGACGATTTCGAAAAAAATAAAAAATTAAACGTAAGAAATTGGTTTAAATTTTTTTCAAATCTTCATCAAAGTTGTGAAGTGTAATTTTTCCCCCATTACAAAATAAAATAAAAGACCTTTTATCTTTCTTATTACCCCTATCTTACCCTATTTTAATCAATATTCTTCATAAAATTTGTAGCATTTCTACAATTAAAAAATTAGATAGAACTGTAATGTTCATTGCAAAAAACACGGCATAATATAATATTCCATAATCGAGTCCACATCTAAGATTGGTTTAAAAACTGAGCTATTTTCGCAACAATGGGATGAAAATGTATCAGAGTAACAACAATGAATACAACAAGAGGGTTAATACATCAAACGACTTTTACTAAAATACGTCAACAGATTGCGAATCATGGAACGTTTCAAGGAAAACTGATTGCAGCTTCCCAGTTGAGTGATCAAAGGAAAAATTGAATCGGCATAGTTTTTCCGAAAAAGCATCATATTAAATTTGGTGTTATTCCATCTAAAAGATAACGAGATATGGTTGTTACGGAAATAATGGAAAACAAAACATAATAGTCTGTTTGGAAATCTTCACCGAAATATAAACAGCACAATTTATGCCATGATCTAACTGTATGTGAAGTTTGACGAAATTATCTGTATTAGTTCTTTAGATACAGCTATCACAGAAATCGTAAAAAATATAATCGGGAAAAATACAGCATAGCAGTGCTGCCTGTTGGGTAATATATACACCAAACTGTACTTAGAATCATTTTATGTCAAATTCTAACTGAATATGAAGTTTGATGGAACGAAGTTACAAATTGGAATAATTCTACCACCATTATCATCACCATCATCATAATATAGCTTATGCCTTTAGTCCAGTTGAATTATTTTGAATTTTGAAGCTTAAAGTAAGATTAATAAAATATGATGATACTGTGTAATACCATTGGAATTTAAAATATATTTATTTAGAAACATTTTACGTTAGTTCAATAAAATCTCTATTTAAATATTATCTAGATAAGAAAACAAAATCCTATATTTTTTCTTTGTAACTCACCAATCTTTTTATTTTAAAATTAAATGAAAGTTTTCATCACTTATGAAAAGTAACAGACTCTTTTAATAACGTATTTCACATTTAATAAGGCAATGCAAATAGGGAAAAAAAATAAATATGATGAAAGAAATAAAATGATCCAAAGACTTGCAACATTTAAAAATAAAAAATAAAAATCTATATTCAAAGCTTCAATTTTATAAAAGCTGGCGAACTAAAAATAGTTTTTCTCTGAAAATACATGAAAGAGAGCTTGGGTACTCAAAACGGTTTATTTCAACGGAATCTCATTAGAAAAATATCTGAAGATAATACTCGATATCATTAAAAGTTTTGAATAAATTTTTAAAAGTAAAATTCATAAGAACAAAGTTCATTAAAATAGAAATAGCTTTCTAATATATTGAAATAAATTTAAATTTCGAGGCAAGATAAGCTTCAAAGTTTTCTTTTCCTTTCAAGTCATGTAGGCCGAATTTTTATAGTATCGGATTATATTTAATACCTTGAATTTTAATCGAAGTAAATCAGCTAATACAGTTATATTTTATATCCGTTCATTACAAATCGCCCAGAATGTTAACTAATTTTGAGTTTAATACATTAAATTTAAATAATCCAATAATTTTTTTAAAAATGGACTAGAAATTTAAACAGAAATGTGAAATTGCGTCTAAATTGTAAGATTGTTAGCTTACATCATCATAGCTATTAAAATACAATTTTGAGGCTTTTTCTGTTAAAAATATAGCTAGAATCCTGTTCTATCGGCTTCGATTAATTCGTTATTTTCTAAATAGAAAAGTAGAATTACGAAAAGTATAAATACTTAATTCCTGTCTCTTAAGGATTTTAGCTTATTTTAATTTTGGGTATTTTAATTGCTTCATACTTTTGACTTTATTCCTCATCTGGTATTATACTTTTTTGTTCGTGAGAAATTTAGAAGATCTAAGCCGTAACAGGGACTGGTAACTTAGTGGTTAGTGCATTCCGCTTCCACATTACAAGTCCGAAATTCGCCTCCGGACGAGGGAACGGTTCACCCACCCTTTCATCTTCTCAGCGTCGATAAAATGAGTACCAAAATTACTTGGGATTAAACATTTGGGGTTCTGCTCTAGGCTGATCACCTGACCGGGACATACGTGACCTGCTTGAAAAATATCCCACCTTTGGCCGAAAAAATATGTAAGTAACCTGAAGGGAATGGGATCCTAATTCCCTTGAAAGTAGGTCCCTAGCGCCTCCACACACTAAAAGTGTTATTACATGTAAAAATTCCAAGCAACAAAAATTGCCTGCGACTCATTTGATTTTCCGCTTTTGAAAGCCCTTTTTTCCGCTTTCCAAATATTTCATTGGCTGTTCGGGAAAAGGCTTTTCCATCGTCAGATTTCGAAGCATTTGATTGGCTGTTACTGGCAACTCGCTTCGTTTCAGGCGTCTAAGACGCACCAACAGAAGAAAGCTGCGACTCCCCTGGAGTCACAGGATAACATGGAGACGCCTGGAATCTGAAGCGACTTTCACCCCTCGTGTAGTAGCACTTTCAGTCTACCACTCCTTCCACTACCGAAAAGACTTCTGGAACGCTACTTTTGGAATGGTGTTCAACTCCATAGATTAACATCCAAGATCGGACATTCCCATTGAGCGTAATGGTAATGCGATTGCGATCGTAGCACCCTTAGTGACAATGAGGAAGAAACTCCCCATCCTTGTAGTATGCTTATTATTGAGTATCTACCTTATTATGGTCTTTCTTTTTTTAATGTTGCATGTTTACGTTTTCGATAGAATCTTACACCGATACATGAACATAGAATAGACATTCTATTTTATATATCTAATATCTATTCTATGTTCATGCACGGATATATGTTTTTTTTTTTTTTTTTTTTTACATGATTAGTGCACGGTTTTAAGTTCAACGAATACTAGGTAAAAATTTCGTCTTGAATGCTATATATCAAAAGCAGTGGTGTAACATAAAAATATACGAAACGTTGAACTCTACAAGTCCCAGAAAATTTCATAATTATTCCCCTTTGGCAGGAAAAATTTTATAGCCCGTGTTTTATAAATTTATGAAGTTTAACGTATTAAACAATCGTTACAATAATCATTTAAAATTTATGCATTTTCACTTCCTTACAGATAAAATAAAAATATTGTTTTTAATGTAAATAACGTACAATCAATTCAATAATGTTTATAATATTAACATATAAGAAATAATAATAATAATACACTGCTCAAAACAATTAAAGGATATTTGAAGTTTTATATAAAATAAAGATATAAACGAAATTTTTTTTTGCCGAAAATAGAAGGAGAGAATCACAAATGCAAATTTTTCTGGTTTTCAAACTGTGGAGTATGCAAATTTTGAGTTCGACGTCAAAAACGTCGCTTCAGCGGCAGCGAATGAAATTTGACTTTCAACTGGATAAAAGAGAATGAAGACAAGGATGATCGGCATTCAGTGATTGCTTTGTTTCGATGAGTACGATGTCTCAGCGAAGTCATTTGACAGATTCAGAAGCTTTGAGAATTGTTGGTAGGTTAGAAGGGGGGCAAACTCAAGCCGAAGTAGCGCAAGCCATTGGAGTGTCACAAAGTGTCATTTCCAGGATCTGGAACCGTTTTTTGGAGAGTGGATGTGCAGGCCGAAGACCAGGGCAAGGTCGTAGACGAGCAACAACGCCCAATGAAGATCGGTATTTAGCGTTAACAGCTCGGAGACACCGAACCATGAACGCTACTCTTCTCCAACAACACCTTCGCTCGGCTACAGGCACCACGATTTCAACTCAGAGTGTCCGAAACCGGCTCCATGCTGTAGGTCTGTATGCTCGCCGACCGATGGTATGTGTTAGATTAACATCAAGGCATCGTCGCGACTGCAGGGAGTGGGCAAGCGAGCATGTCAACTGGAGAAGAAATGAATGGAGCAATATTCTGTTTTCTGACGAGTCCCGTTTTTCTGTGCATCCGGATAATAGGCGTATTTTCATCTGGAGGGACCGTGGCAGTAGGAATAATCCTGCGTTCGTGCACGAAAGTGTCAGATTTGGCGGTGGAGGAGTGTTGGTGTATGGTGGCATCTCCATTGACGGGCGCACTGACCTCTACATCATTCGAGATGGAGCTCTGACTGGTCGCCGATATAGGGATGAGATCCTCAGACCTATTGTAGTCCCTTACGCTGCAGCAATCGGAGATAACTTCATTTTAATGGACGATAACTGCAGGCCACATCGTGCAAACCTGGTGGAGGATTTCCTTTTCGAGGAAGGAATCGTTCGAATGGAGTGGCCAGCATGTTCTCCAGACATGAATCCAATCGAGCACGCTTGGGACGCTGTAGGAAGACGAGTTTCTGGCCGCCAACAACCCCCACAAACTCTCCAAGAACTGGAAAGAGCTCTTCTGGAAGAGTGGGGCAGAATACCCCAACTCGTCATTAATAGCCTCATTGAGTCCATGCCTCAAAGGTGTTCAACGTTGCTGGCCGCCCGTGGAAACCATACCCCTTACTGAAAATGATTTTCTTTGAAGAAAACACCTTTTCTTATTCTTTTTTTCTCATATGCACAAATTGTGTTTTTTTCCTTTAGTACACAAATGCGCAATAAAATGCATTTTTTTCTGCCAAACATGTGTAATTTATTCTCATATAACCTACTATGTCTGTCGACCATGTATCAATCAGCTAAACAGTTTACCAGATACAAAATCCACCTAAAACTGCAATATCCTTTAATTGTTTTGAGCAGTGCATTACAGATAGGGAAAAATTCCTTTCGACAAATTTTTAGAATTGTATAAATCTAAAAGTTAAAAATAAATAGAGGTACTGACATTATACTCAATAAAATTTTATTTGATATGAATAAATTGACACAATACCTGAATTTGATTTTTTACAATTTAATCTTATAAACTTACATATTTGCATTCTTAACAGATTTTCTGGCGGCTTTCTTTTATATTATTAGTCTAATTATCATTTTGTAAGTTAAAAATGAACAATACAAGTACGGTTAAAAAAAAGCAGCTAAATAAATAAAGCAAGCATGAATAGAATATCGTCTGACACCTGTTTCGTTTTAGGACGAATAGATATTCAAACCATAGAGGATAAACATATTTCTTCAACATAGGTAAATTTCGGAAGTTTGTTAGTTATTCCCCCTAGCCGATAGTGACGCTAGTACTGTTGCCATTACAGATTTTGCCGTAAATGCCCCATCTTGGTCCTTAATCTATGTTCAACTCCAGCGTCGCGTTCTGCATATGGCATCTGTACTCTCAAATCGGGATCCTTTTAATGGCATCTTCAAATGCGGAAACAACCAGAATTCTCAAGGTGTCATGTGTGGAGAGTAAGAGAGGAGGGGGGTTGGCGAACAACTGAAATTCCCTGTTTCGCCAAGAAAGTCTTTATGAGGGGTGATGAATGAGCTGGAGCATTGATGAATCTTACGGCACCTGACGAATCTTAAGAATTGTTTTGCTTTGAAAATCACCAAGCTTTGACAAAATTTGGTGCAGTACCTTTGCTCAGCTCGTTCAGTCATCTTGAGAGAAATCAAAATCCGACGAACACGTATTGCAGCACATAACTCAGTGACCAGCAGGCGGCGGCTGGCTCATTGGAACCAAGAGAAAAAATTCAACATGCGCATTAAGCTGTTTCTCTCTAACGTGCACTAGGTTATAATCACTACTGCGTCAGTTTGTAAATTAATTCATATATATGTATATATATATATATATACATATTGAGCTGTTTTAGAATGATATTGTTGTGCTGTTTTAAAATGATTTAATAGGTTCAAATATTTGCAACATGCAATTTTTCTACAGTTATATTTGGTAATCTCCAATAGATGGCACCACTACAAATTATTTATACTTCTTTTAGCCGTGATTGTGAACACGTATAGACATTTTTAACTTTTTAATTTTTTGAAGTTCAGGTAGATGACAGCATTAAATAATTATTTAATCCGTTCTAAAATAATTATGTTGCCATACTTTATTATAGTACTAGAAAGGTAGCCCGTCAAAAATGACGGAAATTTAGATATAAAGATATATACAACTCATGTGCAAGAATATGAGTTTTCTCGCTTGTTCCACGGTGATAGATGAAAATAACACATTTTAAGAACGAAACACATTTATAAAAAACTGTGTACAGTAGAAGACCACTAATTTGCACAGTTTGGTTCCAATGTTATGCAGATTTGAGGTTTTTTGCGGTCATGTCTATTCAATCTTTGTTTACATTTTTTTTAATTCATATATTGGACAATTTAGATTGTTGAGCCTTAAAAATAAATAAATAACACACTTGAAGTAATGTTAAAAACTATTAAATTGTCGTATACGATTTCATGAAATGGTATTATATAGTATTATATGTGTGTGCTTCACGATCTTGGTTACGACGTTAGCGAAATTGGCTGCAACTTGTCATAATCCTAATAGTGTGGGCCGCTATAACAAAAGAGTAACCAGTTTTTAGTAAAATTTCTGATATAAAGTAGCTTTCAAAAACTTGTGTAAAATTGCAGGCCGTTCTCGTGTTATGTCAGTCCTAGGAATAATATTTCTAACACTGAAGATTTTCCATGTATATATATGGAATTTAGAAAAGCTTCTCCAAAAGAAAGGTCTTGAAATGACATTGTAATTCCTCTAACTTCAAAGTTTAATCGGGCCCTGATGTTGAGTACTGAAATCTAATAAATAAAGTTATTTTGAATATTACAACAGAATTAAACAGTTAAACTTATTTAACTTAAACCCGCTGTTACTTCCCGATGTTATTTTTTAGTATTAAGAAAGAAAATTATTTAAAATTTTCAAATCATGCATTTATGATTTTTTTCCGTCTTTAATAACTAAATAATGAAAAAATAGGCTTTTGTTCTGAGCTCATAAATATGACAATAAAATAATGTAACTAAGAGACATTGCAAAATTAAATCTTTGTGATTACAAACCATAAACAAACGATACCGCCACCATTTTACCTACTATGACGTCATTAGAATATTGCCCATTGATTGTTGGAGAACTTACGTTGTGAATGATTACCTCAATGATTTAATATTTTTGACCTTTCACGATGAATGAATCACTTGTGTTTGTTTAGGTTTATGGAATGAGATATTAAGCTGTGAAACTAATTTCAATTGAAGATATCCAAGGATATATGTATTTTTAATCGAAATTAAAAACAATGCTCTGATCTCGAAATAAAAAGTTTTAGTTTGTATAATTTGTTATTTCTGTTAATTATTTATTTAAGTACTTTTCCATTATAGCGCATTTAAAAAAAAAAAGCTTGGCGCGATTCGGGCATCAGAAAGTGAGATATGTTGCGAAAATATATAAACAGCTATGAAAACAAATCGAATGAACTTTTATCTTTGTTTATATATGCACTTATATACATAAAAAAATCGTTTCTAAATATATATAATTTTTTTATATACAAATTACGGCACAGATTTCAGATATGAACCGGGATACCTAACTGGAGCCAAAATGATGTTATTTTGCCTGCTATGGTAACCCGGCTATTGTTTTTTTATTTATTAATAAATTGTTTATTTACTTTTATTTTCTGTTTTTTAATTATATGAACTGCTTTGTTCTATAGTTATTATTAAAACTTTTATTTATTTATAGTTATTTCCTTTTCAAAATGATAGCAAATAATTGAAAAATATATAAGTAACTGGTATTCGAAAGCGAGATGGTACAGATGTCATATTCGCCACATATTGGCGCGATTTTTTTCGGTTGCCAATTTGGCGAAAACATCAACAGCATAAACAACATAATCCGGGCTACCACATCAAGCAAAATAACGACACTTTGGCGCAAGTTAAGTACCTGTTGCCTATATGATATTGGCGACAGAAAAAAATCGCGCCAATATGGGGCGAATATGACATCTGTTCCCAAAAATTACTTCTGTTTCTTTATAAAAATGGGTACATAGCTATTTTTATATTAAATTGTCAACACAGATGTTATATACGCCCATATTGGCGCGATTTTTTTTTTGACGCCGATGTCATATACGCACCGGGTACTTAACTGGCTCAAAAGTGTCGTTATTTTGCTTGTAATGGTAACCCGAATGCTGTTTATGCTGTTGATGTTTTCGCAAAATTGGCGTCGGAAAAAAATCGCGCCAATATGGGGCGTATATGACATCTGTGCCAAATTGTGTACATATGGAAAAAAATGCTTGTGAGTATGAAGCAGTAAATAGGTTGCCAGAAAATACGTTGGCAAACTTCTTTCTCGCCTAGAAACTTTTCGCCGAAGTATTGTACATAAGCAATGATTGCTAGAAATGCATTTTTAATTATGATATGCGCTTTTATGTTTCACTACATTTATACATACTATACTGTGTGTATAAATACTACAGTTATTATGCAGGGCTACACAAAATAATTCGTAAGGGTTACTGAGTATGAGAGTAAATTGCTTAAAGGTGGTTTTTAAAAGAGTTGTGCATTTTTACGCTGAACTGCATTTAGTTTCCTAAGAAATGTTTGTAGAATATAGATAAAATGAAATACATGGTCACGCAAAGAATTGGATACATAACCATCTATGGATGATAATATCTGGAAATGTGATTTCAGTAGTTCTAAGAGTAGTTTAAATTAACTTTTAGTTAAAAAGTGGCATGTAATAACGCTACTATTGGCTATGGACGGTAATTGCTGAAATCAATTTTTAATTTTTTTATGCGTTTTCTAAAATGTTTACTTAGTTATCTTGGTATTTCTTAGGGCACAGATGTCATATTCGCCCCATATTGGCGCGATTTTTTTCTGACGCCAATATCATATAGGCAACGGGTACTTAACTTGCGCCAAAGTGTTGTTATTTTGCTTGATATGGTAACCCGGATTATGTTGTATATGCTGTTGATGTTTTCGCCAAATTGGCAACCGAAAAAAATCGCGCCAATATGGGGCGAATATGACATCTGTGCCCTTCTTATTTATCCCGTCGACCAAATTACTGTCGCCAAATTGTAAGATTAATTGCCAATAATGGTTGCCATTAATTAATTAATTAAATGCCAATAATGGCCAATAAAACCATTAATTCGACGTTTTATTTGTATTTTTATTAATGTTTTACTATTGATTTGGCGATTTATATAATTTGGCGAAATTGGTCGACGGGATATCTAAGAAGTAACGTTATGTTATTTACCTTATTTCCCTAAATAACGAAGTTTTGTTAAAGCATTTAGGATGTGTTGGAAAGTGTTTCATATTCTATGCTTAACGCATGATTTTTCTTTCTTCTTTAGTCTTATTTTGCATTTATTTTATTCTTAATTTTTTAGTCTTTTATTGCTTTATAGAAACTGTGGCACAGTTGCCATATACGTTATCATATATTGGCGCGATTTTTTTCCGACGCCAATTTGGCGAAAACATCAACAGCATAAACAACAACATCCGGATAACATATCAAGCAAAATTATGACACTTTGGCGCCAGTTAAGTACCCGTTGTGTATATGACATTGGGGTCAGAAAAAAATCGCGCCAATATGGGGCGCGTATATGACATCTGTGCCGAAACTTTGATATTTAATGTTTAAACTCTTCGCTCCACTCCCCTTGCATATGGTACACACTATAACACGTATAGCGCAAAATAATAGACAGTTTGGTACTTTTCCACTGGCTTTGGCATTTAAAAAAAAAAAGCTTGGTGTAATTTGGGCATCAGAAAGTGAGATTTGGGTAGTTTTGCGTTATGCGGACACCACTGTCGCCAAGCGTAATAGTTCGCGCAAAATCGTGAATTGAAGCATTTGAAAAATAAAAGAAAAACCGTTGTCGATACTAAAATGAGCATTTAAAAAATATAACATTTGAAAATTCCAGACTTTTACGAACTATTTCATCAAATCACAAATATATACTTAAAATAAGCGAACAAATAACCGTTATAAAATAAAGCAATAAAATAAAACTCATATTAAACTGCTGGCATAAAATTACAAATATCTTTTAGCATTTTGAAATAATTGGCGCATTAGCATACATTTTGGCATGGTGTTCGTATAACGGAAAAATATCGAGATTTGTTGTCAAATCATATAAACAGCTATGAAAACAAATTTGATGAGCGTTTTTGTTTGTTTCATATGTATATTATTGATGTTTTTATGTACAAATTGCATCTGTTTCTGTATAAAATTAGAGAAACGGCTTTTTTATGTTAAATAAATCGTATAAATATCGAAAAAAAATGCGTGTATATATAAAATGAAACAGTGAATAGGTTCCCGGAAAATATGTTACCAAATTTCCTTTTTCGCCAAGGCACCTATACTGGAAAAGTACCTAAAGCACATTAAAATTGCGCAGTTAGGAGCTCACACAGTACACCGTTGTTTATTGGCGGTTATTTTATTAGTAGCATCGGGAGGAAGATGTAAAGATGTACTTTAAATTCTCACCCATAGATTTCGAAAAAATATCTTAAAAGAGTGGAGTTTAAATTAAATTTCGGTGACCTCATTATGAAAGATTAATGGTTTTAAATGGGAATTTCACCAAATTAGCCAGCTATCGCCAGGTTGGCTAACATTTGGCGCTACTGTGGTAACCCTGCATTAATACTTTTCAACAATTACTCATTTCAATGAGGCGGTCCTACCGGAATAGTGAGGGACACACAGAGACTTGGATTTTATATAAATAGATATTATATATCTTATTTATTACCTGCTTATTTTAAACATCTACTTCTTTTTGTACTTTTTAGTAATAATTTATTCCAGGATCCTTAAGCCAGCACAAAATAATTTTTATTATATAGACTATTTGAGTTAATTATAATTATTTTATTTATAAAAAATTTAATATTATCTGCAAACTGTGATGATTTGAAACCGTAAGGGTTTGCTTTTAACTGTACCCTTTAATTAAGCGGGATTTTTGCTGTGCTAAAATAGGATACATGTTTGAGATTGTGATATGGTCATAGCAATTCTCTTGCTGGGTATGTCTTAAATTTAAATGTTCCAATTTTTTCATATTTTTCATTATTATGGATCTTGCATTGATTAATAATTTATTTAATTCAATTTATATGGCATGGTAAATTTATACTTTTTGGCATATAGTCGATCGGGTACATAATTGAATTCAATTTTTAGTTTATTGCTGGATTCTATTTCAGAAATCGACTATGTTTTTCCTTATATTTGTATTTCATGTACCCCTGAAGAAGTGAAATGCTATATAAGCTTCCTGATACATCCATCCATTTGATCTATTATTTGTTTAGGATACGTCTTTTAATGGTTCAACAATATTTCGCTGGTTATTTGTCTTTAATAGGTTATTGTATCAAAATTTGGTGGTTTTTCATATGTTTTATATGGAATTAATCGTCCACAATGTGCTAATGAATTAGTGGTATTGTGCTTGATTTTGTATTACAAGTTAAAGGTTCCATCTTTATTTTGTATAATGCCAGTGTTATGTATCGATGCTAAATTTATTAATTTAATTTTAGTAATTGGAAATAGATGATGAATTGTAATTATATAATGGTTATATATATATATGTGTGAGTGTGTGTGTGTGTGTGTTTTGTAAAAGATAGGTGCCTTACCCTTCTGTCTGGGATGGGTTTCTGCCTGCGAGTCCATGCGTGTCGGGGAGATCCCCTGGTGGAGCGTAATTAAGTCTAAGCTGGATCTCTGATCAGGCGATCTTGCTCCACTCAGGCCGCCAAAATAACTCTTGCGCGCGGAAAAATCCAGGTCTAATAGTTATCAGAAAGACCCTATAGTCTATATAGCAACTCAGAACCCATGGTTAAAGAAAGCAGAGTTAAACACCTCCATGCGGAGTTTAGTTTTAACCCGTAACAAGGAAAGATGCGATCTGTGAGACCACACTGTGTCGACTTATTGAGATTTTTTTGAGGACGTAGATACCACTTTTTAAAAATATCTGCTGTGCAAAAATTTCTCTTAAAACTATTTTCTTTCTCTGGTAAGTTGAATGGTCAAAGTACTTATTTGTACAATTTCATACTAAATAAAAACATTAAAGAAGGACGATACACCGTTGATTATTATACAAATTGATAATATAAACAGTACATAATTGTACTTGTACTTTGCTAAAAGCAAAGCAAATTGAAAATATTAAAAACTTAGTAAAAAGTCAAATTCTTCCAATAGTTTCGGCTAAAAATCTACACCCATCCTCAGGGACATTCAAAGATATAACGGGTGATGTTTGCAGCTTGATAATAGGGAGGTGAGACATGATGGGAAAACCAAGAGTGAAAAGAATGGGGGGATTGTTTTTTCCTTTCTTTTCACTCTCGGTTTTCCCTTCGTGTCACCTTCTCACCTCCTTATCGTCAAGCTGGAAACATCACCAGTTATGCCTTTGAATATGCCTGAGTATGGCTGTAGAGTTTTAGCCGAAAGTGCTGGAAATATTTAACTAAGCTTTTAAGTTTTCCTTTCTACACTGCTTTTAGCAAAGTACAAGTACAGTATACAGGGTGATTCTAAATTGTTTTTACAAATTAAGAGGGTGATATTACCAACCCAGACGACCAATAATTACATAAGAAAATAGGGTCGCATTCCATTCTAAAAGGCAGAAAAGAGAAAAGTAGAAACGGATCCTGCGAGATCAAGCAATACAAGTCATCACGTCTTACGTCATTTTGTACTTACCTACATAGCATATCTCTAGCATAAGACTATCAAGAATTTACCGTATGCAAATTTCCACTAAGAAGAAGCAGAATTTTGCTCTTAGTTGGTAACGAAGAAAGCCAATCAGAGCAAATATTGTCCTTTAAAAACGGCACAACGCCATCTCTTCAAGTATTATCTTGATAAAATCATCCGAAACTTTTCGCGAATGGTATGGTGGAGTACACGTACGAGGAATTGGCAGATATGCACCTCACATACGGTGAAGCAAAAGGGTTGGTTGGTTAGTTTATTTTTGACCGCCGATTATCTACTTGAGGGATATAGGTCCGAGGGAGGAGTGCCCTTCGTGGGGGTCTTTCTAAGGGAAGCAGGACGTTTCGGTTCCGCCATTTCGGTCCCGCCGTTTCGGTCCCGAGACATTTCGGTCCCGAGACATTTCGGTCCCTGGCCATTTCGGTCCCGAGACATTTCGGTCCCTGGCCATTTCGGTCCTGAGACATTTCGGTCCCGAGACATTTCGGTCCCTGGCCATTTCGGTCCCGAGACATTTCGGTCCCTGGTCATTTCGGTCCCTGGCCATTTCGGTCCTTGGTCATTTCTGTCCTTGGTCATTTCGGTCCCCTTGCCATTTCGGTGCTCACCACCTTATAACTCGGATTCTAATTGTCGTGGGCCCGCCAAACGCTGTAATTTCAACATTATTTGGGCCCTTAAAAAAATTTTTATCATTCCCCTGCCCCTCCTTCTCAAACTTTATCTAAAGTTGAATATAACAGTCCGATAAATTTAAACTTTTATAACTCGTGATTATGAAATCACAGCAAGCTGAAAATTTGTTTGATTGAACAATGTGATATAATTTTACAGGGGACATTGTCTTTATTTTTACTATTATTATTTATCCGAATGGATTTTTTAAGTTTTATTATTTATTATTATCATTAGGTATTTTATGTATATTATAAATTGCTATAAATGTTTTTTTTTTGGTTGTTTTCATACATTTTTAGAACGTTCAAATTATCATTAATTAAATAATTAAACTGTGCTTATTGTTTTTCTTCTTCTAATTAGATTAATCATAAATGTCTTGAATAATTCAATTAGACACTTATAAGCTATTATAGGGAAGTATTTCCTCAAATCATCCCTCTACACCCTCTCCTTTAATAATTCAGAAATGAGATATATTTATTGAAGCACAAATTTAATTTTTCTTATTATTTTTATAATACAAAGTTGCATCTTATAAATTTGTTTTCATAAGTTACTTTACCATTATAAACATTGGGAAAACAATAGTGATTTGGTAACTAGGCGTGCTATGAAAAATATTTTGTTTTCAGAAAACTCCACCCACCACTTCATTTTTTTTCTTTTTTTAAAAATAATTATTGCTTGCAAATTTTCAAGTCTTCTCACCCTTTAAAGACGATTTTTGTGACCTAATTTTATCGAATTCTATTTCTTTGTAATAAGATTATTATTTTTAATTTTATGTAATAATGTAACTATTATTTTAATTAATTTTATTTGAAAATTTTAACTGACAAAACTAAGCTTTTTTGTATTTGTCGTTTATTTATTTATTTTTTATATTACCCTTTCCCTCCCAGATTTTCCCAGAAAGAAAAATAGTTCTTTTTTTAGTTTTATTCTTAATTATATTAATAATTTTACATTTTAGTAACTTTAAATATACAAATAAACAGGTAAAGGATAAATTTCAGTTTATAACTACTATAAAATATAATGATAAAATGAACATAAAATATATTATGTATTTAGTTTATTTTGAAGTAAAAATTTTAATGTATAATAATAATGTTATTAATTTAATAAATTAAAGGATACATTAAATTAAAAAATATATCTTTAATAAAATATTAATTGAATTTTTTTACTAAAATTACTAACTGCATTGAGAATTAATTAATAGCAATTATTCATCACTTAAAGTTCTTATTCAAAATTTTTGATTTATTATTTTCAAAAAATAATTTTTTTTTTAAAAAATCAGTCTAAAACATAAAGTCTAAGTAATAATTAATTAATTAAACATTATAATAATAATAAAATAATAATAATGTAACATTGTACAAATACATAAAATTAATTTTTAATAGTGTTAGGTGACATTATTGTCCAGATGCAGATTTAATTTTTATATAAGCACAGTTATAGTTTACAATTCGCAAAAAGAAAGATATTAATTAATTATAATTAAAAAGCAAGAAAAATATTATAAATTAACTAATAAATAAATAAACAACATATTTATCTTCAGAATCCTTATCATTTTTATACATCCCAATGAAGTTAATAACATTATAATAACCAAAAATTTAAAAAATATATTTGCATTTACCCTAAAATAACTATTATATAGTTCATGTAATAGTTTTTAAACAAGTAACTTATAAATTAGTTATATAAACAATTAATAATTAAAATTATTTTGAACAGTTATTAATAAATACGTTTAATAAAAACAATTTAAATTTTGAGAATTTTTTTATTTAACAATTTAACTATGAATGTTTTCAGTCTTTCTAAGATGATATTAATCAATTAAAGGTGTTCTCAAATCCAAAAGGGCAGCATTCTGACATAAGTTTGAATTAATTTTTGTTCGAAAATGCATGAAACAGTTGGTGTTGTTGTTCAGAAACTAGGTCATCGAGCTGTTTTTTCCAGTTATTTGCAAACGCAATAGATCTTTCAGGAAATAATGTCAAAGTGGACGTTTTGAACCGAATTTCCGCGCGATAGTAGAATAACCACTCAGAAGTGGGTGAAAACGTGTTTGTCACGTGATCAAAATCGCTTATATCTCAATAGGTAATTTATTGATCAAAAAATGGAAAACACAGTTCAATTCCAAATCGCTTCCATGGCCAGGCTTTCCAGTTTTATATCTTTCTGTTAAAAAATGAATTTGTAAATGTGTCAAAACATTTTGCACTTGTTGAGCAGAGCAGTTAAGAAAAGGCTTAAAGAAGAAGTAACCAAATAGTATAAGGCGAAGATGTAGTTGATATTTTTCCTGGGATTACCTTTCAACCAATTAATCCTTATTACTGGAAAGCTGGAGAAATTCTTATCTATCTTCTTGTCACTGTTCGAGAGGGGATTTAAAAGTGGGCTCTATTTAAAAGCTTGTTCTGTCATCATTCAACACTTTTCTGGGAAACCAATCCTTTTTAACCCTTTAACGGTTTATTCACAATAGGAGGGGGAGGTAGAACAATGCTAGGAAATAAGAAACATTGATTTCAACTTGAAGGAAAGATCATCCTCTTGCATGATGTCCCAGGAGTTTCTTTTTTAAGCCATTAAAGATGAAATACCGCGTGGCCCCAAAAAAGCGCCGGCTGACCAGAACAAAGAGAGCGCGAGAAGAATAATACTTCTATTTGGATCTTTATTTAGCATAGTCAAATGGGGGAAGTCAGGCAATCTACACTTGACGTAGTACAGAAATATTTATGTATATATATATTCTTTTGAATAAAAAATATATCGATTAAAAAAAAAAAAAAAAAAAAAAAACTTGTTTTTTAAATTATCAAATTTCTTCATTGAAATATAATTATAAAATTTCACGTAAAAATGATTCACCATACATTACTATTTTGAGATTCTATGTTATTTTTTTATATTTATATTTATATTTTTTATTTGTCATTAAAATATGTACGCTGTTTTAATTTTAAGTATATAAGTCAAATAAATAATAAGAAAATATTTGAAATACAGAATTAATTTTAAATACAAAAAAATATTTTATGATTATTAGAAATTTGAACCTTTGTGTCCCATTTTAACAGAAAAGTCATTTCTTTAACACTATTTCTAGCGGTGTCAAATGACGCCTTTTTAAAATTTTTGATTTATGTTTATTTTGCTCGTAGTTCTTGAATGTAATAAGCATAAAAAAGTCTTAAATGTATTAAAAAGGATTTGTAATTGTTGCAACTTAAAAATTACGAATGATAAACCTTAAATCGAAATCTTTTTAAAGGTGTCATTTGACAATCATCATCAAATAGCGTTGATATTATTGTTACATAAAAAAGATTAATGCAACCTTTTAAATAGTTTTTTTAAATAGTAAATTATAATAATTATTAAAATGAAATAAAAAGTTGTAGTCTGTTCCGATGCAAAATTTAAAAAATAATGTGTCTTTATCACAATTCAATGTTAAGAAACCCCTTTTAAAAAATATGCAAAATACAATATTCATCTAAAATTCGCGTGCCGTTAAAAATGGAATCAAATGAAGATTTGTAAAAATATTTGCAGATTTTTTTCTTTATTAATCACATAGTGACCAAATTATATGCAATTGAATATGTGCACTGCATGGGCATTTGCATACGAAAATTAAAGCTCGACTTATAAATGTTTTTAAATTATCTGGACTTTATATCTATGATAGGCTAAAATATGAGGAGCTTCTATAAAGAATCCACAGAGCTCCTCCTTCCACCCAGTCCTAAAAACGATTACTTCTACCATATGAAATTTGCATGGGGTGCTACAATTTGGATCCGAGTTATAAGTGTTTGCGGTTTTCGGGTCCTTATATTCGGGTTATACTAAAATTTCGAGGGTTCAGTTTAAAAATCCGATAATGTCCCTCCTTTTATAAAGATTACGTTTACCATACAAAATATGAGTGTTTTGCGATAATTATAGATCGAGTTATAAATGTTTTAATTTATCAGGATCTTATACTTATAATACACTAAATTATTGAAAATGTCAATTTCCCCCTCACTTGCTTTTTAAAATGATTAGCATACGAAATTTGTGTGGGCTGTTACTAAAATTTAAAGACCTTCATTTAAAAAACTGTACAATGTCCCCCATGAAATTATGTCACCTATTTCAAGTGCACAAAATTTCAGCTTGCTGGAAAAGGGACCGAAATGTCTCGGGGGTCAGGGACCGAAATGTCTCGGGACCGAAACGGCGGGACCGAAATGGCGGGATCGAAGTGTCGTGTACCCTTTCTAAGGGAACCTAACCCGTATTTACGCATGGAAATCCATGGTTCGAAGGAAACCACGAAAACTCCGAACGATTAGGCCGACGGGCACGATTGGGTTCGAACCCAGCACCTCCGTGAAGCAAAAGTGAATGGACGCGAAGCAAGAAGATTGTACGAACAGCAGTTTCCAACTCATCGTATTCCAAGTCAACCTACCTTTTCCAGTGTTGATCGACGACTGCGAGAAACCGGTTCGTTTGCCATCTCAAACAGGAATGCAGGACGTTCGCGAAATGCACGAACGCCAGAAATGGAAGACCGAGTTTTGACTAGATTTGAAGCAGCTCCTTCCACAAGCACACGAGCGGTGGCATACGGCATGGGTATTTCTCAGCTAGTGGTGTGGCGCATTGTACACGACGAACGTATGCACCCCTACCACGTGCAAAAAGTGCAATCTTTGCAGCAAAAGATTATCCCTGCTGGGCACACTTTGTGCATTGGATGCTGGGGATGAAGATTAACGATCCACAATTTCCTGTATTAGTATTATTTAGTGAATGAGGTAACATTCAGCAGATAAGGCATTTTCAACATGCACAATCAACAAGTTTGGTCTGACAGCAATCCCCACTGCCCTACCCCTCGTAATCACCAGCAGAAATGTAAATAAAAACAAGTAATAAAACAATTACTGATTTGGATCAATAATAATCTCCCTCTTATTTTTATTCAGATGAAAATAAAGTTTTTATAAAATTAAATTCGTATCATATTTCTTAAAAATCAAATTATATGTACTAAACTATTTCTTTTGTTACTTGCGTCAATTTTTTTATTACAGTTTTTTTCTCTAAACACCCTTCTCACACAAATATGTTGTTACTAGATTAATTTCTCCACCAAAAGCGCAACGGCCACTAAATCCTTTAACAATTTTATAGCCAATATAAAAATTTATTGACTTATAAATTTAGCAAAGCTTCTCCATAACTATTACAAAAAACATAATGGATGCCATAATCATAATCTGCTCCTCGTACCATAATCCTTGCCTTACTATTTCAAAAATGTTAGCAGTATATTTCTTCTGGATAACAAAGAGCAAAAAAAATATAACCAGAGATTTGTTTTCCAGTCGTAAAAAAGTAAGTTTTATGGCTGAGATTTTGATTTTTCAAACTAAGCATGACGTCGTAAACGTGGTCACGCGAGACGGAGACTACAAAATATGCTTTCTACAGCCAATATTTTCTTTTTCCTTCTCCAAAAGCATTATTTGTAGTTATTTAAATTTCTTAAAGAGTAAAGTGAAAACAAAGTTAGAAAATAACGTGTGGAAAGTTTTTATCATTTACGGTTTATTTTTAAATCCTCATCGTTGCTCCCACGCAAGAATTTTAATGACTCATTAACTTAGTAATTTTACTATGGTAACCAATAAAAACTGTCTTAATAAAAAGCATTTTGTAGTTTTAATCATTATTGGGTCATTCCATACAAAATGAGCAAAAATTTTAAAAGCGTCGTGGCCACATAGCAAACGATTTCAATAAAATTTGATATACAGATTCAATTCATGTCAAACAGAGTTATGAAAAATATCGTGATTAAAAATAAAATATTTTGGCAGTTCTCGGCATTTAAAAAACTTGTGATATAGAACGGCGTATGTGCAATAGGGCGGAGCGTAAAAATGTTTTCTACGAAATTCTTTTCCCGCTAGCGCGGAAAAGTTGCGGAATGGCCTTAGAAATATACTCACAAAATTTTAAAATAATCAATAAATATCTTCCGGTTCCAGTTTAGGATCTAAGGATGCAAGTTTAGCTGAAAATGTTGTAAATTTTCACATTTCAGTAATATTTTTAACTTCCAACTTTTTCTTCGCGATAGCGTGGAAAAGTTGAAAGAATATATAAGGGACATAAGTCTAAAATTTCAAAGCAATTAATAAATATCTTCCGGTTCCAGTCAAAATATGGAAAATTAGCCAAAAATAATGTAAATTTTCACATTTTAGTGATTTTTTAAATTTTCCATTTTCTATTCCCGCTGGCACGGAAAAGTTGGAAAAATATACAAGAAAGATAAGTGCAAAATTTTAGAATAATCAATAACTACCTTCCGAGTTCCCTTTGGGGTCTAAATATGAGAAATAATGCAAAAGTGAAAAAATTTAGGGATCGAAATATAGGAAAAAATGGAAAACGTTTGCATAAAAATTTATTTATGGAAGCATTAAACGTTTCTTTTACGAAATTAGACATTCGTAAATAATAATTAGGTAGGTTGTACTTATGACGGCCAATTATCTGCACGAGGGATGTAGGTCCATGGGGGGGAGTGCCCTTCGTGGGGGTCTTTCTAAGGGAGCCTAACCCGTATTAACGCTTGGAAATCCAAGGTTCGAAGAAAACCACGAAAACTCCGAACGATTAGGCCGACGGGCGCGATTGGGATCGAGCCCAGCACCTCCCGTCTACCAGCTTCGAGAGCAGAAATAATAATTAGGAACATTAAACAACAAATCTTATTATTCACGCAATACACAGACTTTGTATAACTAAGTGTATTTGGAGTTCCAGAATAAAAGTTGCAAATATGCATTAAATGCATTTCATTCAAATGTTACTATATTTTTCACTTTATACTGGCTTTTTGTTTTAAACGATGGCATGCCACGCCTTGACTCCATCCTGAATATGATGTAGCCATCACGTTTTTTCTCTCAGATGACTGCAAGGGAAGCTTCTGTTGTCAGTTTTACTCCCCTTTCAACACATTAAGTGTGGCACGAAAAGTTTATGTTTCCCAATGGCGATTCCGGATATTCGCCAGATTTTATCAGTTGCATCATGTGTTCGCTCGACAAGTGAGTCGTATTGGAGGTTCCAGTAGTTGGCAATTCTGCCAGTCTATGAGATCCACGTAACATTTAGCTTTAAAATTAAGTGCAGGAATTTGGAACATACGAACTCCTGCTCTCGAATTTCCCCTTGCTTTCAAAATCCTAAGTTCTCGCACATTCTGGTTTGGGTCAACAAGCATTGTAAGGATTATTGCTTCAGGATGACCAAAATAACCATTTATCTGGATGACGCGATCCACAACTAGCTTCAGATCATCTGTAAGATAACGCGAAGTTTGAATTGTTTTCAAAAAATTTCGTGCTCCATCTGTGATTTTGAACCACGCAGGTGCGCAAATTTTTATGATAAACTCACAATCAAATCGTATGCCAATCGCACAGATGATGGTTGGTTGTATTTATGTCGGCCAATTATCTGCACGTGGGATATAGGCCCTAAGGGGGGAGTGCCTTCCGTGGAGGTCTTTCTAAGGGAACCTAACCCGTATTAACGCTTGGAGAACCAAGGTTCGAAGAAAACCACGAAAACTCCGAACGATTAGGCCGACGGGCGCGATTGGGATCGAACCCAGCACTTCCCGTCTACCAGCTTCGAGAGCAGAACCTCTCGGCCACTGGTGGGGCTCCGCACAGATGAAGCACGAAATCTTTGGAAAACAATTCAAGCTTCACGTTATCTTGCAGATGATCTGGAGCAAGTTGTGGTTCGCCTCATCCAGAGAAATGGTTACTTTTTTCATCCTGAATCAATAATAATCCTTGCAATGCTTGTCAACCCAAACCAGAATGTGTGAGAACTTGCGCTACGTAGGATTTTGAAAGCAAGGGAGAAAACGAGAGCAGGAGTTCGTGTGTTCCAAATTCCTGCCCGTAACTTTAAACTAAATCTTACGTGGATCTCATACCAACTAGCGGAACCTCCGATTACCACTCACTTGTCGAACGAACACATGAAGAAAGGTTTAAAGCTTCCATAAATAAATTTGTTTGCAAATGTTTTCCATTTTTTTCTATATTTCGACCCTTAAATTTTCTTCTCTTTTGCATAATTTTTCTTATTTAGATCCCCAAAGGGGAACCGGAAGGTATTTATTGATTATTCTAAAATTTTACACTTATCATTCTTGTATATTTTTCCAACTTTTACGTGCTAGCGGGAATAGAAAATCGAAAATTAAAAAAATCACTAAAATGTGAAAATTTACACCATTTACGGCTAATTTCCCATATTTTGACCCCAAACTGGAACCGGAAGATATTTATTAATTGCTATAAAATTTTGGACTTATGTTCCTTATATATTTTTTCAACTTTTCCGCGCTAGCGCGAAGAAAAAGTCGGAAGTTAAAAATATTACTGAAATGTGAAAGTATACAACATTTTCGGCTAAAATTGCATATTTAGACCCTAAACTGGAACCGGAAGCTAATTATTGATTATTTTGAAATTTTGTGAGTATAAATTTTCTGTGAGCATTCCACAACTTTTCCGCGCTAGCGGGAAAAGAATTTCGAAAAAACGATTTTTACGCTCCGCCCTCGTTCTCAATCGTCACGCTCTGCAATCGTTGAAAGTTGAAAGTTTGAAATTCCGTATCTTGAAAATTATTTAACATAACAAACTATTTATAATATTGCAATCTCTTGAAAATTATCTATATAGTTATTTAATAATAATAATTTGGTAACATCATGGCTAATCTTAAAATGTTTGTAAAAATTGAATATTTGTCATTTATGAGACAATTAAAACCGTTATGAAAATAAAAGGAATTTAAAAACATCTGTAAAATTGATATTTGATATACTGTTACATATGAAATCGCATTACTCTAGAATGGAAGTTGCCATTTATTTCCTTCCTCTTCAAAATAGTTTAGAAACTTTAAAAATATATTACAAAATCACCATTTTTCCTCGTTTGTTGGCACAAAAAATTAAATGAAGGAAAAACCAGACATCAACAATGTTGTATAGGTATAAAGATAAATAAGCCCATGATATGCTTAAAAAATTTCAAGATTGCCTTTTGGTTCTAATATAACTGAATTGGGTTCAAAAAGCTGATATTTGCTACATTCTATGGACTATATCCTAATGATAGAATCAGTTGACGACAGTATATTTTTTCTTCTCATAACATTATGGTCTTAATGTTTTATAAACAATCACGATATATTTTTAAAAGACCTATCAGATTACGTTTTAGCTTTCAATTAGAAAATTTCTGTACATAATAAATAAACTTCAAAATCTTGGAAATGATTTTTTTTCTTACACATTTAGCGTTGCCATCTATAATGACTTATGATCCCTATATAATTATTTGTTCAATTCTACTCTATTTTAAAATGCTCTTGAGTAAAAAAATAACTTGAAAGCAAGAATGAAAGTTATTATATTTAAAATATACACTTATGACATTATCTATAATGTCAAATAATTTAAATTTTTAAGAGATTTCCTTCATGTTCCAACAAATTACAGAAATATTGCATTTCCCCCCTCAAAATTTTCATTACTTATTTTTTTTTTTTTTCACTGAGGAGTAAAAAGGCAAGAATGAAAGTTTGTGTATTTAAAATGTGTACTTTTATCTATAATGTCAAATAATTTTTAAATTTTAAGAACTTTCCTTCATATTCAAATAAGTAATAGAAATATTGCATTTCGCCGTCAAAACTGCTTATTATTTTTATTCTAATTAAGGAGTAAAGAGCAATTACTAAATTACACCTTACTTACTTACCTCTACTCACTACTCACCTCTTACTTATTATTCAATCTTAAGGCGACCGTGGACGTTCAAAATCGCAAAAAACATTACAAAAATCAATTTTTTGTTTTTTGGAAAAAAATGTTCTGGCAATCTTCTACTTTCAAATATTATAAAAATTATTCAAATCCGATAATTTTTTGCAGAGATACAGCTGTTTTTCTAACGTAAACAATCGTTAATCTACCCTTAAAATAAAACTTTAAATCCAGTTTTCTCAAAATGAGAATTTTCGCCGACTGAGTAAGTTCAAAATGCTCCATGCGTCTTAATTTTATACCAATTTTCATAATACTTGGTAATATTGTTGTTGATATACTTTATTACAAAACTTGCTATTAAAATGTGCACATTATTTCATATAAAGATCAAAAAGTAATATTTTATTATTGAATTTTATCCAAAATGATCCATATTACAGATTTTTAATTTTTTTCTGCCAAGGAATTTAGTATAATTTTAAAATGTATAGCAACTTTTGATATAATATCATAAAGCTATACTAAAAAAAAAAAAAATACAAGTTTCTGAAACAAAATTTAATGCGCATGGAGCATTTTTAATTTGTATCACTAATTACCATATTATTAATTAATTACTCATTTGCATATTAATTTTTTTTTAATGAAATTAAGAAATTTTCTTAATTATTGCACAAATTATACGTGTATTAAATTTCAAAACAATTGAGCAAAAATTGTAGAAAATGTTTTTGAACGTCCACTGTCGCCTTAATTATAAATAATTTAGACTAATAATCAAAATTGAAATTTCAAGCATGTAGACAAAATTTCGATTTTGTATCAGCTTATAATGGAAGTTTTAATACTTAAACAATCCTGAAATTTATTACTTTGGATTTACTCATAAATAAATATGATCTAAATGTATTAATTTTCATTAAAATCTATGGCATGTTAGCCAAAGCTGATTTGCTCATTTTGTATGGAATGTCCCTATTATATGTATTTTTTCATTGTAGTACTGAGTTATTTTTTATTAGCCTTCACACCGTGAAGGGCTCATTTAGAAAAGTGTATAATTTCAGTTTATGTTACTAAGACATGGGAACATCTCTTTTATAGGACTTTTCTTTGCTATTTAACCGACTGAACACATAATACTTTATCTTATAAAATAATGCTTGAATTTAAATATTTAAAAATTTTGATGCTTTAAAGATTTCAGCTGTTGTTAAAATGGTAAAACAATGTTATCCCGATTAATGTAAAATAAATTATCTTTGCAATTTTTTTTTATCGTACTGTGCATGGTCGATTTTATTTGCTTTTCAAATAAGTATCTCAATTACTAATAAAGATTTAAACTATCTTATAAACTATCTTATCAAACATTTTCTACTAGCTGCGTGGTAAGCAAGTAGGTAAGTTAGTAGGTAGTGTTTATTTTTTTTCCACGACTGTACAAGTATTGTTATTTTACATGTACAGTCGCGGAAAAAAAGTAAACACCTCCTACTATCTCCTCAAAAATTATCGTAGACAAAAGTTGCTGGGATCGAACGATTGGAAATAAAGTCTACTTTTAAATGACGTAAATAAAATTTCCTTAGAGGACCATCTACATATTAAAATGAATCCAAACTGCATTTTTTTCAATGGCAATACTCAATTTTAACCAGATATTTTAAATCTTTGGTTTAAAGTATGCCTAGACACGAAATTTCAAGTTATTTGAATAATAAGTTTTTGAATTATAAACATTCAAAATTTAGCGCTTCTAATGTTAAATTACATTTTCATATTTTTATTTATAATTTCTGAAATTATGATCTTAATGTTTTATTTTTTTGTGTAGAAATAATACTAATATACTGAAACATAAATACGTTGAATTTGCAATTTTTATAATTTTCTGATATGAATTATGAAATTAATATTAAAAAAAATTATGAATTGCAACCTACAATTTTTTTGTTGGATTCAGATTTATTAAGTCCTGCTTTATGGAAATCCAAAATTTTACATTTTTCTTCCAAGTAGTTTTCAAATTATGCTTAAAAAACGGCAAAACGATGGTTTAAAAGGCCGTCTATGATAGAAGTGATTAAATATTTTGAAATTTCTTATGCTATCCTGTAATGTAACAGGCTTAATTTACTGCTTAAAGTGCCTTGATCAAGAAGGGAGCTCTCTCGGTTAACAATCGAGTACCGAAGTTCAATTTGGATACAGCCCTTAAAATACGCTCGTATTAAAATAATTAATTTCTCGAAAACTTATGGTACGAAATGCATAAAAATTTGTTTTTAGACTAATGGAAGGGTGTAGAGTTCATTTATGCTGTCAGAATTGTTTACTGCTATTGAAAAAAACGAAGTTATGGTTCATTTTAATATGTAGATGGCCATCTAAGCAAATTTTATTTACATCATTAAAAAGTAGACTTCATTTCCAATCTTTCGAACAGAATCAAATAGAGTTTTCCCCTTTTTCGTTAAATACGTTATATCCTAAGTTATTGCAATGGATAAATGTCTCAAGAAATTTCCCGGGCTGCCACGTCTCTATTAAAACCGGCTATGAAGGCCAAGAAGTTGACAGTATTGTCTAAAAGATCCTTTGCATTTCTCGGAAAATGAAAAGCAGTATTCACAGTATATTCTCTTTTTAATCTAATGGAAAACATTATTCCTTAGCATTACGATTTGTATACCTTTGTACACCTTTCAACCAATACAAATTTTGCATAATAAAGTAAACTATTTATATCAAATTTCTCCAACAACCTTATTATATATGTATGTTACTACAAGATTAATCTCACAACTACGAGAAAGTTAACAAATCCTTTAGCGTTTTTACAGCCGATATAACATTTATTGACTTATAAATTTAGTAAGACTCCACCATAGCTATTACAAAAACCTAATGGATGCCATAGTCATAATCTTCTCCTCGCATCGTAATCCTTTCCTTTCCATCTCAACTATGTTAGCAGTATATTTCTAACTCGATAAGGCGCAGGAAAACGAAATAACAAAAAATTGGTTTCCCAGCCGTTTTATGGTTGAGCTTTTATGTAGCAAACAGAATATGACGTCAAAATGTAGCCACGTGATATGGAGATTTTAAGATATATTTTTTGTGGCCAGGATTTATTTTTTGCACTGGGTGGGAGTTTAGATTAGTAAAATTCTTCGAAAATATAAAAGTTTCAGATAGAAAAAAATATAAATACAAATACAATTCCGATCATACTCTGATGTAACCTGTCTTTTAACCAACCTAACTTATCTTGAAATTAATTTTATGTCGATATAAAATGAAGATCTATCTTTTCGTCGACATATTTCCGTTTAGCCTCAAAATGCGGTACCTTATCTTTACTCTGATCTTATGGTTAACCGTCCGTAATCAAATCAATAGTCAAATAGACATGATCAGATTTGGCTCGAAAATATGTTATATTTAAAATCTTTAATGGTATTCACGTTCTCTTTAAAGAACATTATAGCCATGATGGCAACGGTTTCAAACAAATTCAAATTGAATTTTTTTTCTCAATTAAACGATTTAAAAAGTGAAATTATGCGTTATTTAGAAGTTGCAGGAGCTATAAAAGCGAAAGCTGCCGGATGTCCTAAAAAGGACTGTCTGATTTTAAAATTCAAAAACTTGCAAACGGTGACAGATATTTAAAAAATTCTTGCAGGAGTTTTATGCATGAAATCAAAAGTTTATTTTACAGTGATTTTCGATTTTAGTTCGAATTACAAACAATAGATGGCGCTGTAAGCAATAGGCGCTAAATACAAGCTCGATTTTTTGGCCTTTCTCTCCTTTCATGCGAAAAAGGAGATTAAATTGTATTGAGTGGGGTCCCGAAAGGCCAAAAATCGAGCCTGAATTTAGTATCTATTGATCACAGCGCCATCTATTGTTTGTAATTCGAACTAAAATTAAAAATCACTGTAAAAAAAACTTCTGACCTCATGCATAATCTTCCTGCAAGAATATTTTAAATATCTGTCACCCTTTGCAAGTTATTGAATTTTAAAATCAGTCAGTCCTTTTTAGGACACCCGGTATGTAGTTCAAGTCTTTGCCATCATCGTTATGACAACCCTCACCACACTAAATTTTAGAATACATTTCTAATTCTAACAAGGGAAAACACTTTAAGTGAAGCTCGTACCTGGCAATGGGACCTGCTGCATTTTGTAGCCCTATAGGCGAAAGTTAGAAAACCGATGAACTTTGTTTGCTAAAATCGCATTATATATGAGGACCCCAGAAGACAAGGGATACAATTGACAAAATTTAGATTTCGAGTAAATTGAGGTCAGAGTCAATTGGAACATCAACTGTAATTGGCTGAATTAAAATATGAAACTGTTGCTTATTTTACAGCGGTCCTTGAACTCTTATTTCAATAAATGTTAAAGAAAAGTGGAGTACACTATTTTTAAGTAGAGATTAAAAAGTTAAGTAGTTAAGTAGTTTAAAAAGCTTAAGTAGTTGACCTCTAGAACGCAGCACATAATTAGAAAATCACTTTTATATTTCTTTTCCTCCAAACAAATAGCCTTATTTTTCAGATTGCCTGTGCATTTAGCTCAGTTTTTTCAATTCTGTTACTTATACTCTTTGGCTTCTGGGGTCCTCGTATATTTTTGTATACATTTAATTTTAAAATAATGAATTTTTAATTGTTAGTTTCATGCCGAAAGCGAGTTAAGTCGGATAAATTATATGGTTCTACAATTTTTTCACCTGCTGCATGTGCGCAATGTGTATGTGCATATTAGCACATGCTAGAATTAAATCCTGTAAAGCTTGTTTGTGTTAAGTTTGATAATAGCCCAGTGGTTAGGGGGTTGAATTAGGAATTAATTAGAGGAAAGCTGGAAATTGTTTTAATCCCTTCAGTTTAGGTCTAGAATGAATATGCTATGTCCCCCCCCCCCCCGTAGTAGGTGAGCGTTAGGAAATATGTATAGAATTATAATAAAAAAACACGTTTTTGTTACATACCATAACAGTATCTGCAAACATCTAACTCTGTTGAAAACATTGTCAGTACAAATGTTGTAGAGCTTACAATTCTGAGTAAAATGAGTACCTACACTTAATATTTTTGTTGAACATTAATGTCACAAATCCACTTTAAAGTTTTAGACCCGTGGTCAGGGGATTGAACTCAAAATTAATTAGGAGAAAACTGGAAATTGTTTAATCCCTTCAGTTTACGTCTAAAATGAACGTACTATGTTTTTTTCCTCGTACTTGGGTGAATCTTAGAAAATATGTACGTATTTATTTTCGAAAAATACGTTTTTTTTTCTTTTTTTAATCATCTTAAAAATATCTCAAAACATCTAACTCTATAAAAAACATTGTCAATACAAATGTTGTAGAACTTAAAATTCTGAATAAAATGAGTACCATCATTAATATTTTTGTTCAAGATTAAGGTCGCAATTCTATTTCAAAACTTTTCAAATCAAGAGCTTGAAGCCAGGAGAGACTAAGTTAACTTAACAATATCTCAAAACTTCGGCCTTAATATTGAATAAAAAATATTAAGTGTACTACTCATTTTACTCAGAATTTTAGGCTCTACAACTTTTGTACTGACAATGTGTTTGATAGAATTAGCTGTTTTGAGATATTGTTAAGTTAACTTGGTCTCTCCTGGCTTCATGCTCTTGATTAGTGATTAAGACAAAATTTCGAAATAGAATTGCGACCTTAATGTTGAACAAAAATATTAATGATGGCACTCATTTTATTGAGAATTTTAAGCTCTACAATATTTGTATTGACAATGATTTTTATAGAGTTAGCTGTCTTAAGATATTGTTCAGGTAATTAAAAAAAACGTTTTTTTTTTTTATAATAAATATGTACATATTTTCTAACATTCACCCAAGCACGAGGAAGAAAACGTAGTACGTTCATTTTAGACGTAAACTGAAGGGATTAAAACAATTTCCAGTTTTCTCCTAATTAATTTTGAGTTCAATACCCTGACCACGGGACTAAAACTTTAAAGTGGAATTGTTATCTTAATGTTCAACAAAAATATTAAGTGTAGGTACTCATTTTACTCAGAATTTTAAACTCTACAACATTTGTACTCACAAATTTGGAGATACTGTTATGGTATGTAAAAAAACGTATTTTTTTACTATGAATCTATACATATTTCCTATCGGTCACCTAGTACGAGGAGGAAAACATAACATATTCATTCTAGACCTAAACTGAAGGGATTAAAACAATTTCCAGATTTCCCGTAATTAATTCCGAATTCGGCCTTTTTTTGCTCCCCGTATTTTAATTCATTATCTGAAGAATAACAGCTTATTTATGTAAAAAAAGTAAATAAATTTTAAAATTAGCGTAATTTTATGGTCTATAAAAGATCCAATTGACTTTTGTTTAGTTTATTATTATTATTATTATTATTATTATTATTATTTATTTTATTTTTACTTTTCATTAAATATATAAACATGCAAAGATTCACAGTTTAAATTGCATTTATATAATTAAACTGTATTATATAAACATATTAACAGAAAAAAATTTTAATTGCTGAAAAAAATTACTATGTAGACACTTATTCTAATTAAAAATCAAGAATCCCAGACTATAAAAAATCACATTAAAAATATAAAAGCATGTTGTTAATAAACCATGAAATATTTGAAATGTTTGCATAAGTAAATAAAATGAAAATAATACATTGGGTCACGTATTTTATTTCTCTGTTAAAAATATTAGATAACTGTAAACAATTTTAAATAACAACAACAACAAAAAATCTTGTCTATAGATATATAAATAAGCGTACTTTTACTTTTTTATATATTTAAACATGCAAAATTTTGTAGTTAAAAATGCACTTATATGCTACAAAACGTAAATTTAATTTATAATTTTCGCAAATTTCAATTATTATACATATTTTTTGAATTGCGGTTCAAAAATAATTAATGGAAATTTTCGTTCCGAAAGAAAAGCCTAGCGGGATTCGAACTGACAAAGAAAAATCGCAAATCCGGTATGTTGACGACCATGCTACTGAACCGCTTGCCAAAGAAGAAAGTTTATCCGATTATAAGCTGTAGCGTTAACTTTGCGACTTATTTTCTCGACACCCTCTGAGTGTTGCGTCTTATGTTGATCATATATTTATATACTAACTATATTGTATCGATACACAAACGTCCCCGCATTCAGTGACGCCAACCTCAGACCCTCTCCTTGTTAGTAGGCATGATTTTATTGTAATCCTTCCGACACGGATCATGGGATTTTCCCGTTAAATAGAGTATTCCGTTAGTGACATTATATGATTTTATATGTCTTATTGTATTTCTAATGCGTGACTTTTGAGATAAATTAATATAAAATTATATATGTAAAACATCAAACTAAGTTAATACTTGCTAAAAGTGATAAAAATATACTTATAAGCTAAATAAATACTTTTATTTGAATCGGCATGCTTTATCGCTCAGACGGTGACATTATATAATGAAGATCTATAATGATACAAATATTTTTGTAACTTTTTTTAAATTGAAAACTGGTGAACAACTAGGTTAAAACTAGGATCAAAGAACCTATAGCAGACATCAAATGAAAGAAGAAAACTACAGGTTGGCCAGACTATATGACAAAAAACTTCTAGAGATTCATTTTAAAAATAGTAGAATAATTTATCGATCAAGATTTTGTTTGCCATCCATCATCTGAGAATTAGAGAGAGATATTTTTACGCAGTGAGAATATGGACAATGATTCAGCCTCCATGGGGCTACCTAAAATTTGGAAAAGAGATGCTCTGCAGTATAAGAAACTGTAGTATAAAATAATTCGCGTTCACAAATATCCATTTTTATTATTGTACTTGATTTCATTATACATGAGATCGCATGGTTTTTGTTTACCAGTTTTCAATTTAAGAAAAAAAAATTGTATCATTATAGATCTTGAGAATATCGCCGTCTGAGCGAGGTTGGGGTATTTACTTGCCTTGTAAGTGTATTTTTATCACTTTTAGCCAGTATTAACTTTGTTTGATAAATGGATATCTTTTGTTGTTTTTATTCCTGGAACAATTTCCTTTATAGGCAATTAAAATCTTAATCCACATGCACATGCCATAAATCCAATTTTCCAATACCGTGAATACTAATTGCAAGATCAAAAGCAGAAATATAATTTTTCTTTTTCATTTGCATTAAAACTAAATCATTAGGATAAAAAAAAATAGATTTTTTTTTTTCAAAATAAAGAAAAACATTATCGAAAGCACTTCAAAAGCATGCAAATTGATGAATAGTTAAATGATTATATACAGGGTGCAATATGTTATCTATCGCCGACCTTTAATTTCTCAACTGTTGCTCGTAGACATATAGTTCCAATTACAAAAACGTTTCAAATGAGGTGTGATCATGCTGTGGCATTATTTAAAGTAAAAAATCAATTTTATAAAAATTGCGAAATCTAACTTTTTATACGGCCCCCAGTCTCTATAGTTATGTTTAGTAAAAGTTTACACATATCATAACACGTATAACACAAAAGGTTTAACACCTGTACTACAAAAATTGACAGAGTTATTAAATTTCAAATTTTGAGATTTTTGCACATGATTTTGTCTTTTATTGAGAAATCAGTTAAAAGATGAATTAAAGTAATTCGAGATCAAAATCAGGGTACAATGTCATTTTTACGGCAAAACCACCTTTAGCCGTTATCGCCAAATCGGAGTTTCACAAAGAGCGTTATTTCATCTAAAAAGTTTTGCTGATTTTTAGGGTTTGTATACAAAGCTAAGAATGAAATATTGAAATTAAACAGAAAAATAAATATCAATTTATTATAATATCAAAAAACGGCCCAGTAAATGAATACATAAAACGCTTTAATCTACTAGAGGTACTGCTCAAAGTGTTCTTCATTGGTGGCAATGCGCAATTGAATTCGTGGCAGTACTGCGTCCTTGGCACGTTAAAGCATAGCAGGTGTACAAAATGTGCGATAATCAAAAGGATGTTGCTACCTGGAAACCTCCCCATCGTCCGGACATTACGACACGTGTGGTGCGGTATATGGGGAACCTAGATTCTTGGACCCATCTTCTACGATGGGACCTTAACTGGTGATCGTTACCTGCATCTGCTACAAAGCACGGTACGTGACTGGTATGAAGAGTTGCTCTCCGACATGCCTGCCGGGTGTGGTTTCAACATGATGGGGCCCTCTCTGCATAAAACATCAACTGTCCGAGCGTATCTGGCCACCGAATTCGGTTAACAGATCCTTGGAGATGGTGGTTCGATAGAGTGGCTACCGCGTTCACCGGACTTGACTTCCATGGACTTCTACCTCTGGACATATCATGGCATCATCTGGGCTCATCAAGGCAGTCTATGTGACTGAAAATACTTCTATGGTTTATCTGAAGTAGCGCATTATCCTTGATTTTCGCGCAGTTTGTACACCTGCTATGCTCTAATTATGCTCTAAGGTGTCCAGGACCCAGTACTGTCACGCATTCCCTTGAGCATTGTCACCAATGGAGAACACTTTGAGCAGTATCTCTAGAAGTTTCCGGCGTTTTATGTATTCATTTTTTATAGTAGACCGTTTTCGATATTATAATAAGTTGATATTTATTTTCTGTTTAATTTCAATATTTCATTCTTCGCTTTGTATACGACCCCTAAAAGTCAGCTCAAATTTTTAGATGAAATAACCCTCTTTGGTTATACTCCGATTTGGGGTAAAGATGGGTTCGTTGTAAAAAGGATATAGCACCCTGATTTTGATCTCGAATTACTTTAATTCATCTTTTGACTGATCCCTCAATAAAAGACAAAATCATGTGCAAAACTTTCAAAATTTAAAATTTAATAACTCTGATAATTTTTGTAGTACAGGTGTCAAACTTTTTGTATTATATGTGTCATGATATGTGTAAACTTTTACTAAATATAATTATAGGGACTGGGGGACCATATAAAAAGTTAGATTTCGTAATTTTTATAAACTTGATTTTTTACTTTAAATAATGCCACAGCATGAATATTCACTTCATTTGAAACGTTTTTGTAATTGGAACTTGATTGGACTTTATGTCTACGACCAACGGTTGAGAAATTAAAGGTCGGCGACAGATAGCATATTGCACCCTGTATATTGATAAAATGAAAATACGCAGAAAAGCACGATATTAGATAGGTTTTTTTTTTTTTTAAACAGGATGAAAGTTTTTAAATTTCCATTACATAGAAATTTGTATTAATTGGTTCTTAGTTTGTAACTGCGATAAAAAGTATAACAAAAGATTTTTTAAAGAAATCGTTATTGGTATTTAATAAATTATTTTCGAAAAATAATATTTCTGAAAGAAAATAAATGCAAATCAAATTATACGAAAAAAAATTGCTATTTAAATATAATCGATGAACAGAAGTTTAGTTTGAAAGAATTTTCTCGCAATAAACTACAAAAATTAATTTTATTGAACTTTTTATGAAAAGAATTTTTAATAATAAAAAAGTGGGCAGTAAAATAAGTCTTTGTAAAAAAATGTATGAGCACAGAGTTTCAAATTTTCCTTTTTATGCGACAATCTTCGTTTCTATTCATGGTTCTGAAAAATAACTAGTGATATTCTTTTTTTTAACTAGTGGTGGAAAATAAAATAAAAATCACGCCATCTTTTTTTTCTTTTTTTTTTCTTTTTAAAATTCAGCTTGATATTCATTATAAAAGAAAGAAATATTTCTTAGTGGTTCTTTTTAAAAAGGAGTTGTAGCGAAATAAGTCGAAAAGAAAGAAAACAAAAAATATGTTAAATTTTTATTTCATGCCTTTTATTTTAATATCCATATTTATGCATTTAATGTTTAGTTTTCAGTGAGGTAATGAAAACGTCTTTATAAATAAGTAAACTACTTTGTGTTTTTAATCTCATAATAAATAAGAATAATAAAAAAAAAATTGTCGATTACAGAAGATCGTCGCCATTCATAATGATATTCATTCTTCCGTAAGCAGGTAATCTTTTAAAAAGAGAACACATTAGCATATTTTTAGAGTTTTCGGAGTCTGCACGGGTGTTGGTGAGCGTATATCGCAGGGGGCAGAATTATTTTTTAAATATATGCTCTTATCAATTGAGGGCCTCACAGCCATGGTAGACCAAGTCCATTTTGAAACTAGTTGGATGTGCCAATCCCAAAACTTTCTTCTATCTCATATTTCATTTTAATTTGTTTTATTAGAATTTTTATTAGAATTATGCATAACTTCATACAATTTCCGATGGCACAATATTGAAAATTGCACAAAAATCGCTGCTACAACATCCCCTTCCGGCTATAGCTATTACAGCACCCCCTTTGGCGAATTTTTTTCAAATTCAGGGAGGACCTTCTTGCCATGGCCAAAAACATACACAAAAAATTTGGTTCAATTCTATGCACAACTTTATACACTTTTCGATGGTACAATATTCAAAATGCCACGAAAATCGCTATTACAGGGCCGCCTATCTTCGAAAAATTTCCAAATTCATGGAGGACCTTCTTGCCATGGCTAAAAACATATACAAAGTATGTGGTTCAGTTCTATGCATAACTTCATACACTTTCACAACAATATTCAATATTGAATATTCAAATTCATATATTACAATATTCAAAATTCACAAAAATCACTATTACAGCGCCCCCTTCCAGCGGAATATTTCCAAATTCAAGGAGGACCCTTCTTGCCATAGCCAAAAACATACACAAAAAATTTGGTTCAATTCTCGGCATAATTTCATATACTTTTCGATGGTACAGTATTAAAAATGCACAAAAATCGCTATTACAGCGCCTCCTACCAGCGTATTTTTTCAAATTAATGGAGGGCCTGCTTGTCATAGCCAAAAACTTTTAAAAAAAATTGGTTCAATTCTATGCATAACTTCATACAATTTTTTATGGTACAATGGCGACACACGGGCAGACAGACATTTTGTATAAACATCTTTTTTGTGATCTCTGACCCCTAAAATGTGTAAATCTGTCGAAAACCAGAAGTCGAAAAAAATTTCGATTACAATACTCTCTTCTGTTGAAGATAAAAGAAAGTTAAAAAAATGTGATATTTAGAAGGTGCATGAAATCTATTTTATCCACCCCCACAGTGAACCAAGTCTGTTTTCACATACTTTTTCATATATGTCATCTGTTTACAGACTTGGTTCACTGTCGGAGTGGATAAAACAGATTTCACGCACCTTCTAAATCAACTGTCTCATTTTTTTTTTTTCCAAAATGGACTTGGTCTACTATGGTTGAGAGCCCTTCAATTAGTAGTTTAATATTAACCCATTTTAGGCCAAGCATAGAAATTTTATAAAATGTGGTATTATTTTCATTGAAATATGCTTAAATTACATTAATTAAGACAAAAAAAATTCGTGCATGAAAAATAATATTTCATTTGAGAAATAAAATGCATTCGGCATTTTCATGCATTCGGTCAATGGTGCGCTAACGCACCATTAAATTTAAAATTAATATATATTTTAAATTTTTTACGACATTTGTTTTATTGTTATTTTATTTACAGAACTTGAAACTTTAATCCATTATAAAAACATATGATTAATCTCAAGTAGAATAATTATACATTCTCAAATAGTCGAATATGTCAATAACTGTTTCAATAAAAAAAAAAAAAAAAAAAAACTAGCGTATTTTGAAAATTTCTGAACAGAAAGTGTTTGCTCCAATTGAATTACTGATATTTTATAGATATCTCCAGAACCCTTAAAAATAGCCAAAAAATAAAATTAGTGAAAAATATTCGTCACAGTGTTAATAAAAAAATATTTATTGAAATGGCGCGTTTACGCACCTTTGGCCGAAAATGGGTAATTAATTTACGATTATATTTTGTGAAATCAATTTGGGAATAATATAAAGATAGTTTAAAGAATGCTTCATTTTATCTTATCTGTTGCCCATTCTTTAAAAAAAAAGAAATTAAACAAAATTTATATTTTTTCTAATAAATTCACTTGCTTGCAGTTTCTATCAAGCGTAAGAAAAGCGTTGGATTTGGCGTGTTCGGTGCCATGCCAAATTAATGCAATGTGATTGAAATTTTTGGGAAAAAACACTCAAAAAATTAGGTGTTGTTTTCAAGATGAAGATTGAAATTTTATAAAAAGGTGTTTTGTAAAAAACTATGTCTACTTTTATACTTATTTTATTTTAAATTTATTTATTTTTATTTTATTTTTTGTTCTGAACTTCGCACTTCCAGATTTCACGACTTCTTGAATAGAATGTGGCTGTATTCCTTTCGGAAACTTATAGTTTAATTTTGCACACATTGTATAAGGCTGGATGTAGTTATTAACCCTTTATGCTCCGACGGCGTTTTAAAATTATCTGTACAACCTTGTATTTGTAAAAAAAAAAATGTTTGGTCCTTCAATTTCAATGGCATGCCGCAGAATCAATAGTTAATACCTCACTCTATGATCTATATGAGGGGCTCACAGCCATAGTAGACCAAGTCCATTTTTCTTCATTGTGAATAACAGAGCTTTAAAGTTCTTAATACATAATTAATTCAGGCCAAGTGATTTAAAAAAATTATATGCGGTAATATTCAATTTAAAGTACCATTTTTATAGCGCGCTACTTTTACAAACGACAAATTTATATTTCTATAAAATTTATACGTTTAAAAAAAAATAAGGACTTGGTCCTCTACGGTTGTGAAATTTCCATGTTTAAATAAAGATTTGTTTATTATGATTACAAAAACTCTTGATTTTGATTTATATTTACTTATTCAACTTTTTACTCAAAGAGCGAAAGATATTACCAGTTATCGTAATTTATTCACCGTACACAATACTATCATCATCACCATCGACGTCACATGACGTATTCTAGATTAAGTAGCTTGTAACTTGGTATTGACCTCTGCTGGAAGATTCTTGAAGTAAACGTGATGAATTGGCGGAACGTATGGAAGAAGATCCATCCTATCTTTCCTTTTGGCCAAAGTAATTTTTCTACGGCCCACGTACAACGCATCTTGACTGACATTTGATAAAGAACGTAACTTGCGCCCACGAACCCAATTTTCAAAATTTATATGTAGAAGAGGTTGATCCTCATTGAGGGTTTCTTTCAACAATAACATGAAAAGAATAACCTCTCTGAACTTGCAGCCATCCAATATCCACCCAACTAAAGCAAGTTCCCGCGGTATCCTTCTTTCTGCTTGTGATATTTTGTTCCAAAACTGTAGTAGAAAGAAAGTCGGAATTGTTATCTTCAATGACATCAAATTTAGGATATTTCCTCTATGCATTCATAATAGTTTCCTTCCAGTCTCCAGGGACATAGATGTGTTGTTTCTTGATAGCTTCAATGGAGTTACAACTTTCCGCTGGTGTCTTGCAACAATGTTATACTTTCTGTAGGAAAAATTGGCTTTTCAAGGACAAACGTCCTCTTTTCATTATACGTTCGGGGTCACTCCTCGGCCCTTATCTTAGGTCAGTAACTATGGTAACGAAAGAAAAATGAAAAGAGGACCTTTATCCTTGAAAAGCCGATTTTGCCTACAGGGAGTATAGAAAGGTCGTGAAAACCTCTTCCTCCCTCTATTTCATCCCAGACTAGATGCATCCCACATTATTATTAAAGGAATGCACCCCAATGTTATAAACGTACAGATTGCGTTCATAATAAGCTATGTACGTTGAAAGCTTAGAAAGGGTAGTGCTTTTTGCAAGTCGAATGTACAGCAGTAAGTTTCATCTGAGGCTTTAATTTTATCAATTTTCATTTTCTCTCTAGCCTGTTTATCTATCTGCAAGTGGAGCTCTCTCCTTCGATTTCAAGACTTTTTCAAGTGTTTTCACCATTTTTTGTCGAGAGCTTGATTGATATGTCATCACATTATTTACATGTATCTGTACGTGTCGGCTTGAAGTGTAAATTAAACTTTTTGCTGAAGACTTTGTAATAGAATTTCTCTTTGACGTGGGTCTTATTCTTTGTCGTACATTCCTCTCTAGGCCTAAGATCGAATTATGTGATTAGAGTGTTTTTCCTTGTAATGATTTTTTTTAAGAAAACGCTGTCGGTATTTTTACAGTTTTTTTTACCGAGTGGCGGGGGTATGAAAAACAAAATTAATTTCCATTCATAGTTTGTACATCTGATTTATGAACGTTTATTTTTCATCAGAAGTTTTGAAATAGCTACTTATTTAAAATACAACTTTTTTATAGCAATGAGGTAAGATTTAGACAATAGTGGGTCACAGATAAAAAAGTAGTGATGGAGTAGTACACTCATGGATGGACTTGATTCAGTATGGTTTTGAAGGTTTTTTGTATTACTTCACCAACTCTGGACACAGATGCAATCTATGAGAAAGTGTGTGAACTACAGATTTGGTGCACTATGATAAAACACAGTTTTCTACATGAGTTATCTCATTTTTTTTTTTTTTTTTAAGTGGATTTGGTTGGTGTGTAAGGACTATGGTTGTGAGCCCTTCATATAGCATTAGTAGTTCTACGAAACAGAAAATGTTTAAAAAAGTATATTTTCCTCATATTTGTCTCATTGGTACTACTTGATTATCCCGTCGATCAATTTCGCCAAATTATATAAATCGTCAAACTGCTCTCCAAATTATACAAATTGGCGTAATTTTCATTTTAAATAACGGAAAAACAAATCAATTTGTAAAACATTAATAAAAATACAAATAAAAATCGAATTAAAAATCGCTTGATGGCGTAACAAACATGTATAATGTGACATTTACGATCAGCTATTATTGGCATTTAATCTTATAGTTTGGCGATAGTTTTTTGGTTGATAGGATAATCAAATAGTACCATTTCATTCTCGCTTCAATCTTGTCGTGTGCATTGGGTTTCTGCTGTGAAACCTCTCAACATTCATAAATGAGCTTAATTCCCATTTTCAAAAGTCTTAGAAATAATATTATTTGTTAAATCTAAACTTATTTTACTTTGTTTGTAAAGTGTTTTTAGAAGTGGTACTTTTAAGTACCATCCGAACTACAAAGAATAATTTGTTTTGGAATATGGAAAATAACATATAAACACATGCCTGAAATACCATTTTTTCCTTTCAAAATAATAGTTTTTTCTTATGAATTTTTTTATTCTTATTTCGGTTAAAATTCTCAAACATTTTATTACATACAGTTTTGACACAAATCAAGCATTTCTGTGTGGATGGAAAATGATAAATTTAGACTGAAGAACATCAGAATTCCCTAATGAGAGTAATTTTAAATTAATATTTTAGTGAATTAAATATATATAATGAAAAAATGAAATGTCTGTTCTGAGGCCTTTTCTTCCTCATTTACCACCAGTTTGCTTGTCTGCTACTAATTCTAATGCTTCGAAGTTTGTTTTCAAATTCCACTTGCATTTACTCATCAAGATATATTGAGTGATCCCCTTCGTTGATAGGTAAACGAAGGCATTAAGACCATCGTAGGAACTACTGATTTATCTGCATTGGTTCATTGGTCCAAATGAGAAGTTGTAAATTTTGGGATAACGATGCGACGCTTGATACTATAATAAACATAATTCAGATTAATACTGGTTTCTGCATAGAAAACTGCCATAAGCAGAGCACAAGACAATCTTTCTTCGTGACGAAAAAATACATTACAATGACACTTAACTTTGAGACAGCTATAACAAATATAATTAATCAATAAAATACAAAATACGGTTTAGTTTGAAGCATTTTTTGCGCTATTTTATTTGTATTTATTTTTTATTCTGCTACATCTTCTGCGTTATTTTCCTGCATATTCATTCTCAATATGTCGAAAAACCTTTCTTGATAGAGAAAAACCTTGAATCATGTAACTCAGCTCATCGAAAAATATTAGAAACATTTGAAATGATGCAGAAAAAAATTATAATTTAGTCCTGTGTAATTGTTGATTATTTACAATAATTTAGCTACTCCGCAAGGCGTTTTTATGTTTAAGTGAAAGGAACAAATTGTTTTACCAAGAATTTATATATCTTCTTATAAAGGCTTTTAAAAAGTGCAATGAAATGTTGTACTACTATTTTATTTTTTCAAAGCTGTGAAATAGTTTTAGCTTTTAATTGCAGATTTAGGCGATTAAATGAGAAAAAACAATATTATTACATTTTAGTGGTAAAAAAAAGCTGCACAAGTTGGGAACTATGTATTACTTTTTTCTTTTTACATACAACCTGTGGCCAGAAAGTTCGGTGAATGAATTTTTATTTCAAATACAGTATTGTACAGCATCAAATACAATTTACTGTCCTTCAAAGTAATCTCCATGGATGGTAATGCCCTGTTGGGAACGAGTATATAAGTCCTTGAAACTCCTGTAAAACAGTTCTTTCGGAATGGCTTTCAGCTCGGCCGTGACGGTGGAGTCCGTCGTCGCCTAAAAAACCCAAGGAACGGTCAGAAAAATCGTGCATAAAGACAATACTTTTCGTATCCTTTGACTCTAATGATCGTATTCACAAAGAATTCCTCCCTGAGAGTGCTACGCAAGGCTCCTGGACTCTTCTCCACGACAATGCCCGGCCACACACCGCCTTCGTTGTACGGCAGTTTCTGGCAGCGAATGGAGTTGTGGCACTTGATCACCCCTCTTATTCACCTGATTTGGCACCTGCAGACTTCTCCCTCTTCCCCAGATTGAAGTCAGCCCTGAAGGGAAACAGATTTACGGACATCGCCGACATTCAACGCAACGTGACGGCCGAGTTGAAAGCAATTCCAAAAGAACTGTTTTACAGGAGTTACCAGTACTTATATACTCGTTCCCAACAGGGCATTACCATCCATGGAGATTATTTTGAAGGACAGTAAATTGTATTTGATGCTGCACAATACTGTATTTGAAAAGAAAATTCATTCACCGAACTTTCTGGACACAGGTTGTATATTCATTACAAAGAGTTTCATTAATCTACATTATCTTAATATTTTATTGGTTATTTAATTAAAATTGAATGGCATTAACTATAATAAATAATTTAAGATAAAACTGTATATTTATAGATAAGGTAAACTTCTTCAATTTCATTTGAAATACATAGGAAAAATACTCGAATATGGCAGAATTAAAATTTAAAATATTACTGATATTGTATTTATGTTGAGTTTTAAAGAAAAATATTTAGCTGACATTAAAGTAATTATTAATGAAATTCGTTTAACGTAACAAACTATGAGAATTCCTCATAACCACAAACGGGTGATTTTCAAAAAGTGTCGCGTTTTACTGTCCTTTCACATTTGCACAGAAAAATAGTTAAATATCATAATATTAATTATTGCATTTTAACTATCATGTCTTTTTAATGATAATTTAATGATAAAAAATTTAAAAATAAGAAATATATTCTTTTGTAATCAAAATGTCATTACCGTAGGTTGCCCCAACAAGCAATTTATTAGGTAAAGGTTTGGCCAAGTTCTATTTAAAACAGATGGTTATAATTTTTTAATACATTTTTATTTAAGATGCTACTAATTAAAAAAATAATTATTTTCATTAATTAAACTTATCTATATAACTTTTTTAAACCGTGTCCTAAGAAAGAGTGTTACTGCCATGCTTCTGACAAAAAAGTTCATCTGAAATTTTTTAGAGAATGAAAATGCCATTTACTCATATGCCTGGGGAAAAATAAAAATATTTTGCTTTATTTTTCATTACCGTGCTCACTTATGTCATAAAATTTAAAAATTAGTTTTAAAATGTTAAATTAGTTATTTGGTATCTGCTGATGCTTGTATATTAATGTTTAGGCACATGCTTTTTTATCAAGGCAAATATACTCCTTAAAAGTCAACTTGTTATCAGGTTTAGATGAATATAGTACATAGTTTTATAGTTTCAATAAAACAAGCAAAGATTTTGAATGTTTTGGTGAGTATTTTTTCTGTACGTCATTACCGTACCCACTTGTAATTGATAATTAAATGAACTAACATTTCTTAATATGCTTTTATTATATAAAAAATAGAAAATCATTGTATGGGCCAGAAGATATAATGGCTGCCATTTATGCCTGGGGAAAAATAAAAATATTTTGCTTAATTTGTCATTACCGTGCTCACTTATGTCATTACCAAGTTCCTTAAAATTTAAAAATTAGTTTTAAAATGTTATATTAGTAATTTGGTATCTGTTGATGCTTTTATATTAATGTTTATGAGGTAAGGTAATTATTTACAAAAAATTAAAACCTTCTTATTATTTCTAAAAATTTGATTTTGTTATTCCAAAACATGGACAGATTTTGAAAATGACCCAAACGTATTATTAATATTTTTACAGTTTGAAACTTGAATATTTAATAGTGATACAGGTTATATTAATATTGCAATATAAAATAATTTTAAATCCTCCACGTGCTTGGAATTTGATATTTGTTAAAATTAGAACACTCCGCCGTGCATGAGATATAAATACACATCTTAAAGCATTGGAAATTGCATAAAGTATATTCTTGAGTTGAACGTTCATACTGGCTACATTTTTATCACTATTAAAGGAGCAGATGTGAAATATGCACAAATAATGAGCACACCATCTGAAACGAATTCCGCCTACTGCGTTATTTTTAGTGTCTCTCATTCTACATTTTATCATTATTCATGCAAGAATTGACTTTTGGACATTACTTTGAATATTGTCGTTTACCATTTGTTGTAAGTTTTCCAGTGAAATCATATGCCAGATTTTCTGGGAGCACGCTGATTGCTCCTGAATTTTCCGCCTCTATATATGAATTGATTATGCTGATCTCTCTCCATAAATTTGTAATTATAGATAGGCTGTTCAGGCTCAACGGTGACAGAGTCACATTTTAATAAATTTAAAAACTTCTTGCGCGTTTGGTTGGTGCATCTGAGCTAGTAAATAATCGTGGAAACATTCGAAATTATATGTATATTTTGCAGCGCATTGATGAATTTTCTTATGAATTTTATGTTTTTGTTGTTTCAGTTCTGTGACTTTCAGTTTCAGTACGGTAAGAGGTAATTTTTTTACAACTAAGCAAAAATTAATCAAGTTCGTTTAATGTGACCAGAAATGTTTGTAATGACGAAAATTGACTGAAGTTTGATTCTGGTATAGGAAGTCTGTAATTAATTTAGACTATTATTTATTTTTTCCAAAATACTTATTTGTGTAATGTACAAGTTAAACAAGTATATATTTGTTAAACTGTCACAAATCAATAACAATTTTTTTAATACTGAGCTATAAAATTAACTTTGCAAAATTAGTTTTGACACGATATTTATGTCCAGTTTTGATATATTTTAAGTTATCATTTCTTCTTTATGTTGCTCATTACGTTGTCTCTTAACTATACCTGAAAATTGAACAACCAAATGAAAAATTTCAAGTTGTAAAAAAAAGATAAAATTTTATGCATCTCGATTTTTTTATTGTATAGTTTTAATTTTTTACATAAAAAATATTTATATACAATCGGTAGACAGTGTAATATAATCAGTATAAAGAAGAAATGTCGACTCAAAAATATGGAACCAGGATTTTAAAATCGTAGTATAACTAGTTTTGCAAGTTAAAATAATGAACAACCTGGTGTGTACAATAAGGACAAAAACACTTCCTAATAACCCCATAAAAGTTAGGAAATGCGCTAGCCCTTTCGAAATAACGTTTTCTTTTTCAGACGCAAAGAACACGTGATACAGTGAAACCTCTCTTAAAGACCACCTCTCATAAAGATCACTTTTTCATTCCACGGAATTTATAGTCCATAGACTTAATGCAAAACCCGTTCCGTTTTAACCGACAATGTCAACCACCCCTCGGACCAACATCCGTGCGGCATTTTCCGTGTATATCCCCATTTTTGGCAGAAATTTCGGCATGACCTGAGATAAGGAAGAAAGTTTTGCGATTGGCACATTCGAGTAGCTTTTAATTTTTTTACGTTGCGAAATTTCAATAGCTTAATAACAAATTATTCAAATATTAGAGTGTCAAATAAATACAAATATTTCAGATACTTCAGTGAAAATCTAATACTTCTTATAAAGTTAATGCATGATATGTAAATTACAGTTTGTACGCCTAAGGGAAGGAATAAAATATTTTTTGTAAAGTGATATTTGCTTTACTTAATAAAAATCATTCTATGTTTAAATATGGCGACCATTACCTTAATAATTTTCTGGTATTCAAACCCCTAAAATTCTCTCAATCCCTGAGGCTTACGAGCCCTTTGAATATGTATTTTCCAGTGCTGAGATTGATTTAAATATATTTGGAAATTCATTTAGATCACATTTCAGTGAATGGTTATTGCGAAAATGCGAAATATATGGAAAAATAACGAGAACGCCACCTGAAGAGAATTCCACCTACTGCGTTAATATTAGAATATCTCATTTGGAATTTTAACATTATTCATGCAAGAATTGACTTCTGGATGTTGCTTTCAATTTTGTCGTTAACAGTTTGAGATAAACTCTCCAGCGAATTTATGTATCAGATATCACAAGAGCCTGTTTTTTTTTTTTTTTCAAATGAGTTTTCCACTTATTAAATAAACTAATTATACAGAGATTTGAGATTCGTATATTCAAACAGCTTTCAATAAATTTGTAATTGTAGATAAAAGAGAGTGTCTAGACGTATAGAAATTTATAAAGACATCATTCAAAATAAATTTGAAAACTTTTCATAGAAAACTTTTGAGCGGCACACCTGAAGGAGTAAAGGATCATGGAAAGATTCGAAATTATCCTTATACTTCTTTTGTGTAGTTACAAATATCCTTATCATATTTTGGGATGAATTTCAAGTTAGTGTGGTTTCAATTCTTTCAGAATGATAAACTGTAGTACATAAATTATTAAGGCGGTATTTTAAATGAATGAAATACAGCTAAATGAAAATATTGAAAGTATTTTAAACGGAAAAATTATAAAATCCATTTAACAAATAGTAAAGTTATCAACTTTTGAAAAGCTTAAATTTATTTTAATAATACTTTCGCAGTTCGAACTTTTAGAAGTTTAATAGCGATAAAATTATAGAAATAAAAGACTGTCACCTACATTTAAAAACTTTCTAAATTATATATATATATATATGTATGTATGTATTTTGTCTATTGATGAATAATCTTATCATTTTAATATTAATTTTTTGTTCTTTGATTTCAATTTTTGTATTTTTCAGAAAAATATATGTTATTTGAAACCAATGAGTATGAAATTGTTTTAAATGAATAATAATATGCATGCTACTGAAAATATTTACATTATATTTAAAGGGAAAATGAACTAAATTAAGCCAATAGAAAAGTATCAACTTTTCAAAACTCTAAATTAATTTTAATAACACTTTTACGTTTCCAAATTTCAATAGTACAATAGCGATACAAATAATACAGATGTTAAGGTGAAAAATAAACGAAAATACTGCAAATACTTTAGTTACAATATCATCTTTCTTAAAGTAGAATTCTCCTGCATGGGATATAATTACATATATTATGTTATTGCAATTAGAGCTTCTAAATAAACTACTAAAATACATACTCTAAATACACTCCTATTTAGTAGTCTTAATTGCAATCCTGAGTTGAACATTTGACAGCCAGAGTGGAGCAAGATCGCCTGATCAGAGATCCAGCTTAGACTTTATTTACACTCCACACGGTGGGGGGGGGGGGGGGGTCACCCGACACGCAGGGACTTGCAGGTAGAAACCCAGCCCAGCCAGAAGGGGAAGGCCCATCTTTTACAAAAAACAACAACAACCTTAAGTTCAAATTAATTTACAAACTGTGGCCGAAGCCAGGCTGTCAATAGTCCTTCAAGGGGCAGCATAATCAGTAGTTCTGGGAAGTTGCAAACAATTTTAGGGTACCAATAGGGAAAAAAAAATTACCAATTATATTCTGAGTTCAACGATAACAACTTAAATTCAGCTTAATTAAAATTAATATTCTATGTGTCAAAAGAATTTACAATTTCTGCACACGAACAATTTGCCAGTAGATTAATTAACAACAGACTGATATTTTAATTTTGCTATGAGTGCTTTTGAATGCCAAAAGATTTAATATACACAATTTTTGGACCATCAATATACTAACTATTAGTGCAATAAGTTAATTCAATATCTGGTTTCAATCTGTACAAGATTAGACACAATTTTTGAATACTAGTAAATAGATACTTTGAATCCGAACATTATGAACATGATTTTTGAATGCGAACATTATTAACACAATTTTTGTACAAATATTATAAAACAATTTTGAAAGTAAATGTAAAAACACAATTTTTAAGTGCGAATTTTTAACATTTAATCCATTAAATGGAAATAGTAAATCAAAAATATACAATGCAAGTATTATGGTGTATAAATAATACTCATAGAAATAAATTTATGGATTACTAAAGATACTTTTTTGAATGATAAGTTACAGAATTTTTTTTCTTCTTTTCTTTTCCCTTTTCCACTTTATAAAATGTGCAGTGAGCTTCTCAACAAGGTTAGAATTTACTATTTACATTTTTACAAATTAATTAATTGTTTAAAAAGAGATAAACATTTATACAGACAACATTTTTGTCAATGCTCAACGAGAAAATGTGAAATTTGAAATCTGAAAGAAATTTTGTCTACCGCACATCTATTAGTACATCCCATTCGAAAATTTAACTTTATTTATGCAAAAATTGGATGAAAGCTATTCCTTTGAATATTGTCGACTGCACTTTGTAATAAGCTTCCCAGTGAAATATTATATATTAGATTTCTCGAGAACATGTTTGCTCTTATATTTTCCACTTATTGAATAAACTGATACTACAGATCTAACATTCAGATATTGTGTTAGCTCTCGATAGATTTGTAATTATTGCAGATAGAAGAGGTTGTTCGAATTTGCAGAAATTTATAGAAATAACATTTTAACAATCTCAAAACTTTTGAAAGAATATTTTTTGGGTTGCACGCGTCTTAAATAGTGAATGATGATGGAAGCATTCTAAATTAGCCCTCTGTTTTTGTTGTGTATTGATGCATTTTTTTATCATCTTGATAAGAAATTTGTGATTGTGTGGTGTCGATTCATTGTACAGTCGAACCTCTATTTAACGAAGTCGCTAAATCCCGGAAAAAAGTTCGTTATATGGAAAATTCGTTAAATAGAGATTCACTTTTTAAAATATTTTAAACAGCATAAAACAGATTTTAATTTCATAAACACTAAATATTTTTACTAAAAGTAATTAATCACATTTTTTAAATAAATTATATCGATTTGTTTTATTTATTTTACCCACCAATATTCATCATCAATTTATTTTTTCTATGTGTTTAAATCTTTGAAATCTTTAACGAAAACAAAACATTGCCCGGGAATACACTGTATTTTCTGTTTAAAGTATATAGTTTTACATTGAAATTAACGAATTTTACTGACATTATCCTATTTATTATTACTATTATAACAAATAATTTTAACCATACTTTAACATATGCGTCCTTAAATTTAATTTCTGAAAAACTCTGGTAATTTTGCCTGAGTTTTTTCTTTTAAAAATTGCTTTTCCTCGTAATACGTCTCTCATCTTTGCAATGCACCAAAAACCCCTTCATGCGTATTTTCTTCTAACTATAATCCGCGTCTGATTGTTTCAAATGATTTTAGCATTTCATCATGCGAAGTTTTGTTAATTCCTGCATCATGATCGTTTCCATCCTCATCATATTCGTCTTCATCGCAATTCATTGTTGTATTGTTTTTATTTTTCACACTGTCGAAAATATCGAATTCGGATAGTGTTTCCGAGGTCTGAATTTCAGAATTAAGTGAAATACAGTCATCAATCAGCACATCATGGTTAATTTCTTCTTTTTTTTCTCATCTGTATCCACATTTTTTAAAGTTACTCTAAGGGATTATCGTCTAATTCTCACTGTTAGCAAAGAAGGCGCCTTTTAAAACCAGTTCAAGGCCATTGAACATCATAAAATGTGTTTAAAGAAAGAATAAGTTTGAAATGTCCAAAAATATTTTGAGATATTGGGAGAAAAAAAATTCAGATCACAAAAAAAAGTTCGTTAAATAGAGAATGCACTTTGCTATTTGGAGGTCAGTTTACGAAGAAATTCGCAAAATGTTCTTGGTTCCAAGGAAAAGTTCGCAAAATAGAGAAATTCGTAAAATAGAGGTTTGTTAAATAGAGGTCCGAGTGTATTTCAATACTATAAAAAGCAATTTGTGCATAAGTAAATAGGTTTTTTTAAATGAAGTAAATGCAGGTAATTAAAATGCTTAGGTTACATTAAAGGAAAAATTAATGTAATTCGTTTAAGAGAATAGAAAGGTATAAACTCTTCAAAACCTTATTATTATTTATTATTTTGAAATATCTAAAAAAATAATGAATATACCACTTGAAGCAAATTCTGTCCGTTGCATTAACATTACTGTATCTCTTTCGAAATTTTAAGATTATTCATTTAAGGATTGACTTCAGGGCATTGCTTTGAATGTTGTTGTAATTCATTTATAATAAGTTTTCCAGTAAAATTATATGAAAGATTTTCTGAGAGCACTTTGTTTACGCCTGAATTTCCTACTAAATAAATAAACCGATCATAGAGATCTAACCTCCAGATATTATAATTAAGGATCGACTGAAACAGATTTTGAAGACTGAAATCGATACCGAAATCTTATTTCAGTAATTTTTATGTTTTCGGCAAAAAAAAAAAAAAAAAAAAAAAAAAAAAAAGGCCAAAATTTTTTTCTACGTAACTTAAATGTACATAATTATTAATTAATTATACTTAATTAAGTTGGCTCTCTGGGCCTCTGACCAAAACTTTTTATTTTAATATAAAATAAAATGTAATTAGTTCATCAACGACATAGAATTGTTTTCTAATTACAGGAATGTTATCTTATTAAAAAATGTGTTACGTATACATACCTCGATGTACCTTTTACAATGATTCTTCTATGATAAATGATCATCTGCTATACTGCTAGAACTTTCTCAAAGCGTATTCGAAACACTTCTGCGATTTCAAACTAAAAATTTTCTAATAGTGTTGAATCTGCAGCTTTTAATGAGCACGTGAAAAACGTCTTCAAAGTTTAGTCATATATACATTTATTGCTTTATAATTTTCACTCACGTCTGAGTCAGTCTTGACAGATAATTATAAACAGTGAAGTTCATAGCAATAAATAAAGAGTATCTCATTTGAGCCGATATAGCTCAAATGAATGAGTAATGTTGAAAATTTCCGAAGGAAAAAATGAGACTTTTGGAATGCAGATAGTTTCGGTCGAATTTCGGTCCAGTCAAATTTTTGGCCGATCTCTAATTATAATAGATCGGAATGAATTTGTATTTATAGACAGAAGAAGTTGTGCCAGTAAGGGTTTTCATATCTTTGAAAACATTTGAGAGAAAAGTTTTGGTGCAGCAGAAATGGTGAATGATCATGAAAACATTGTAAATTATTCCTATGTTTTTGTTATGTGTTGATAAATTTTCTACCTTTCTTAGTATTAAATTCGTGATCGTGTGGTTTGGATTCTTTGTTCTTCAGTAGGTAAAATGTGGCTTGTAAAAAACGAACCTGTGTCTTTTAAATGAATTTGACGCAGGTAAATAAAATATCTAGCTTATACTAAAGGGAAATTTTATGAAATTCATTTGAAGGAACATAAAGATATGAACTGTTAAAATTTTTTAATTGTTTTTTAAATATTTATACATTTCAAAATTTTAAATCTAACAGTTCTACAATTTAAATAAACATTAGAGTGTCAAATAAATAAAAATGTTCAACATGCTTTAGTTAATATTTGATATTTGTTAAAAACATAATCCCTGCTACATAAGATATAAATACATATTTTACGTTATTGAAAATATAATATATTTTTAAAAAAGTCTTGGGTTAAACATTTATATAATCAATACATTTCTATCAATGTTAAACCAGTAAATATGAAATATGCTCTAAATGATGAGTATACCATCTGAAAAACAAAATTATTTTACAGCATTGAAATTAGAACATCTCATTCGAAATTTTAACATAATTCATGGAAGACTCGACTTCAAGACATCGTTTTGAATATTGTCTTTTACCGTTTGTGATAAGCTCTCCAATTCAATAATACATAGATTTCCGTAGAGCATATCGTTTTCTCCTAAATTTTCACCTTATTAATTAAACTGATTAAACAGATCGCTCTTAAGGAATTTGTAATTATAAATAGAAGAAGTTGTCAAGACGCACAGAAATTTATACATGTTACATTTTAACACATTTTTAAATTGTTGAAAGAATTTTTGAATGGTACATCTAAAATACAAATAAATGATCATGAAAGCATTTGAAATTATTCATATATTTTTGCTGCCCATAAATTAATTTTTTTTATTAACTTCATGTTTGTGTGGTTCTACTTCTTTGCCTTTCAGTACGATAAGAGGTGATATTATGTGAGGTGATACGATAAGAGGTCACTAAGAATGTTCTTTTATTACTTGACAAAAATTCAAATAAATGCAAATAAGATTTTTGTCATAAGTATGGTTACTAAAGTTTTTATTTTATTATTCCAAAATTATTTGTATTATTTTTTTTCTTCAGGTAACTCAATGATTATTAATTTGTAATAAAACATTATTTTTATATTTTCTCTTCATTTCAAAACATAAACCGAAAAATAAAATGAAGCATTTGCACATCAAATGATCATTAGAAAGTTTAGTGCAATACTGGGAAACAGGGGCGTAGCTACAAAATTTTTTTCGATGGGAAGAGTTCAAAATTTTCCCAACTTATAATTCAAAAATTTCCCAACGTGAAACAAATTGCTCTATTTTCCAACTAAAATGATATGTTCAACGTGCATTTAATGATAATCATACTTATACGAAAAAAAAAATATTTCCAAAGAAAAATGCTGAAACTAAAAACATAAAAATTATAATTATTGGTTCATTTAATGAAAGTTTATGTCTTCTATTGTGTACGAGTCATAATCGTACTTCATATGAAAATAGCCTTATATTTTTAGATTTTTGAGAAAAGAACAAAGTTTTGGAGGAAATGTATTAGAGAAACTGTTGATGGACAACAATAGAGAAATGCAGGTCTGGTAGATGTATGATATTTTCGTAGCACAGAGAAACATAATGAGAAATTGAGTCTGGCTGCTTTTTGTATTTCTTTTGAAAAATAAACTATTTTACTATTACAGAATTCAGAAAGATAACCAGCAAAACAATAAAAAATCCTTTTTTTTATACTTTTTATTTAAAAAAAAAAGAAAAAGTGTTTCAAATATCTATAATTTCCCAACTCTAAGCTCAAATTTCCCAAGTTCACATATATGGGGGGGGGGGGGGGGCTCCTTCCCCATAACCACCCGTCGCGACGCCTCTGCTGGGAAAACTCCTCGAAGAGATAAAGCAGACCTGCCAACCTTTGAAAATGAGAAATCGTAGCACATAAAATTAAAATTAATCTAGAGGTTGGTTGGTTGGTTTTTTGTGTTTCGCAGCCATCTTTTGATATTCGTAAAAGGAATAAGGTTTGTCTTTCAACTCAATATAGTAATTTTTTCTCTCAGAAAATTTTTATACACAATTATATTCACAATTTTTTCCCAATTGGGGAAATTCCTTTATTCTGCAAGGAAAAAAAAAAATTCACGAACTTCCAAGAAATTTCAAAATATACTTGCAGAAGAATCATAGGTCTGTGGAAGAATTTAAAGGGGAAAATACTGCACAACATTTTTCATTATGCAGGACATTCCTTTTTCGTGCGCAAATCGTGCGATTTTGCACACTATTTCAAACCTTGCCCCTCAAAGAACACCCCCCCCCCCCCCCCAGATATTCTTAAAATGGCACCCTTGTTTGTAAGGAAGGGAATTCCTGTACTATAAATATTTACAGAAACTAGATTCACTCGTGGTTAATATACATGAAGAGAGTTTTATGTTAAAAGGGTTTTTTTATAGCCCAGATTTTTTTTTCCCCATGAGCATTTTTTAATGTCGAAATTTGCGGGCTAATGAACCCTTTTTTTTTTTAAACTTTCGCAAATGAATACTTTGAAATTTTGGAAATTTCGAAACAGAATCACTCTTGAAAAATATGCTGCGTTTGATAAAAATCGCAACTAGAAACAAAAAAATGCATTTGTGTTGTTTGCAAAAAATCGTAGTTTAAGACCGATTTTCGTAGCATCGTAGTTTATAGGTCCAAATCGTAGCAACTACGATTTTTTCGTAGCAGTTGGCAGGTCTGTATAATCTAAGTGAGGTTAAAACAAGAAGTATGGTTACTAAAGTTTTAATTTTTATTATTATCAAATAAATTATATCTAATACTTATTAGCTTTTTTTACAGGTAATTCAACTATTTGTTATTCGTAATGCAAAATTTGTCCTATGTTTGCTCTTTATTTCAAAATACCAGCCGAAAAGAGATGAAGAATTTGCAAAATGTGATGCCTAATTATGGGTGGACATTGTTGGAAGAGATGAAACATTACCCCTATTAAAAATATAGGAAAAATAAAAGGCCATTTGTGGACAATGTAAGAGATGTAAAAAAAATAAAACAGTGGAATTGAAAAAACCTGAAGACCTACATCATCTAAATCATTCACTAAATAAAGACTCTCTTGAAGAAAATATCTTTTTATTTCCAGCTATGCAGCTGCAAAAATAATTGAAATTAATGTATATTAATAAGATCAATATTAGATTAGATTTAATGCATATTAAGAAGAAAACAGAATAGAAATTAGACTTTTTGTTAAAAAAACCCTGTGTAAAATCCTCAAAGGAACAGTTAAAAATCAGAGTATCAAAGCGTCTGAACAAATACTAAAGTTTTAATTTTATTATCATCGAATTAATTATATACAATACTTATTACTCTCTTTTACAGGTAATTTACAGACTATTGTTTTGTAACATAACATTGTTTTTATTCATTTTGACAAATTATTAACGATCGTTGCTTTATTATATTAAAAGGGGCGAGGGATCCCATTCGCTTAAAGGATCAACTTTTAAAAATCTTTATTTTTCTATGTTAATTTTACATTTCGAAATTTCGATACTGTAAAAGAGATATAAATTATTCACCACTTAATATACTAGACTGTCAGATAAATACAAATATTTCACAAACTTCAGTTAACATTGGTTATTTGGTAAAAACATAATGATCCCCGAATAAGATAATCAATTAAGACATGTGGATTAATACCCGATTAAGACATATCTTCCAGTATTACGATTAGTATGAAATATTCTCGAAAATTCATATGGACCAAAATTTCAGTAACTGTTAAGTGAGAAAATGGGAAATATACACAAAAATAGAGAACACCATCTCAATCAAATTCCATCAACTGCGTTAATTTTTAGAATGTAATTTCAGCATTATTCAAGCAAGAATTGACTCTAGGACATAGCTTTAAATGTTATTGTTTACTCTTTGTATTTAAAATTTCCCAGCGAAATTATATATCAGAATTCACGAAAGCATGTTGTTTGCTACTGAATTTTCCACTTATTAAATAAACAGATTATACAGATCTAAGGTTCAGATTTAGATACAGAAATCGCTCTCTATGAATTTGTCATTACATATAGATGAAGTTGTCCAGGCGTACAGAAGATTAGTAAAGTGACATCCTAATAAAATGGAAAATTGTTTGAGAGAACAGTTTTTGGTGGTACATCTAAATAGGGAGAGATTATGTAAACAATCTAAATTGTTCTTATACTTCTGTTATGTATTGATCAATATCATAATCTTGAAAAAAAAAATGTTTGTGTGGGTACAGTTCTTTGTCGTTTATTAAGGGTACTCGGTATCCTTTGATGAACTTTGAAGATTATTTTTACTGATGTACATTTACTTATTATATACACATATAAATATAGGTAATACTTGGGAAAAACTGATTTTGACGAGAAAAAAAATCATTTTGAGGGTGAAAATTCAGATTTTTATTTATTTTTTTCTAATTAAAAGAATTTTAAAGTTTACTGTTTTTTGATACATTACTATGTTTAAAACACTAAAACTTCTACAAATTTTGTCAAATCATTCCATTGTTTTTTGCATCCCCAAAATAGTGTACTTAATAAAATTATGGATGGATTTTACAATATAATGAAAAGAAGAAAAAAAATAAAAATCGAAACGTTGAAGAAATAATGTTTTTTGCTGCGTTTTTGCCTGTGTTTGTATATTTTATTTATTTTTTTCTAAACTAATTCATTAATTGTAAAATAGATCCGTTACTTTATTAAGTACATTATACTGAGTATACAAAAAAAAATGGAGTGATTTGACAAATATTTGTAGAAGTTTTAGTGTTTTAAACACAGAAATGTATCAGAAAACAGCAAACTTTAAAATTCTTTAAATGTTTAAAAAAAATTAAAATTTTAAATTTTTACTCACAAAATGATTTTTTTTTTTTTTTGTCACAAACATTTTTTCCAAATATTACCTGTAATAATATGTGTAGATCAGTAATGAAAATTCTTCGAAGTCCTTCAAAGGGTAATGAGCTCCCTTAAGGTAAAATGTGATCAGAAAACATCTATTTATGTTCTTTCAAAAGAATAAAATGCAGGTGGAAAAAAAAAATCTCGATTTATTAAGGAAATTTTAAGGGTGTACAAAAGAATTACGTTTAAAGGACTTAAGAAATATCAATCCTTTCAAACTTTTAAATTTATTTTTATAATACTATTATTTTTCAAAATTATGGAAAATATCATCATGTAATAATGGTACAAATTATGCAAGTACTAAATTTTAAAATCAATTTTTTGTGTTTCGATACGATAACAGGTGATTTGTCAACAACTAAAACTGTTCTTCTAATGAATGGAATGAAAATATTTAAGTTATATTGAAAAAAATAAATAAATTATGGAACTATAAGGATGTCATCTTTCCAAATTCTTAATTTTTACTTTATTCGTTATGTTTCGAGATTTTAATTGTTTTAAACTTGTACAAATCATAGAAATGCTAAAGCATGAACTGAAAATAAATATTCAAATCGCTTTAGTAACATTTAATATTTGATAAAAACATAATGCCTCCCGCATCAGATATAAATAAATACCTTACATTATCACAAATAGCATAAGATATTCTTGAACATTTATAAAGAACAAATTTTTGTCAATGTCAAATGAGAAAAGGTGAAATACGTATAAAAACAATGAGTATGTTTTTATGCGTAAATGCTTTTGAATTTACATACATGCTCCTAAAAATAATTTCTCTTTTCGAATTATATAAGTATATCGCATTCCAAATTTTTACTTTATTCGTGGCAGAGTTTGATTCAAGACATTGTTTTAAATATTGTCGTATGCGATTTCTAATAAGGCCTGCACTAAATTTATATATTATATTTATCAAGAGCGCGCTGATCAAGATCTAAAATTCAGACGTATCTATGAGACTGGAGGCACATAAGGAGGACGTGAGTTTCAAAACTAGCTTTATCCAAATAAATCAAATTTTGGGAAATCGCGAAAAACCTCTGACTGCGTCTATTGGTTTTCATTATAAATCAAGATTTTACAATGCCAGAAATACACGATAAAACTAGTTTTTTTTTTTTTTTTTTTTTTCAGATTGTAATGTTTTTTAGATGCAGGTTCACCAATATAATAGATTGATAGAGAGAACTCGATTTTTAGCTCACAGGCTATCAAAGCCTGAGAGCTTATGTTCCCGCCGGTTCTGTATGTACGTGTGTACGTACAGAACGTACGTACGTATGTACGTAACGCGATAACTCTTGATAGAAACATCCCATTTGCTTCAAATTTTTTTCTAGTTTCATTCTGATAAGCTTCACTGATTAGTTTTCTCTGATCGCTTCTCTGATTAGTTTTGGGGGTTCATTGGTTAAGGATAAAGGGGAAAAGGGGGTTAGTCCACCCCCCTCCCTTAATTCAGATAAATGGTTTTTTCATGCAGAATTATTCGATTTGCTCCGAATTTGGTATACCAATTTATTATGTTAAGGAACTTCCCTGATTAGTTTGGGGGGTTCATTGGTTAAGGATAAAGGGGGAAAAAGGTGGTTAGTCCACCCCTCTTAATTCAGATAAATGGGTTTTTCATACAGAATTATTCGATTTACTCCGAATTTGGTATACCGGTGTATTATGTTAAGGAGCTTCCCTGATTAATTTTGCGGTTCATTGGTTAAGGATAAAGGGGGAAAGGGGGGGTTAGTCCACCCCCCTTATTTCAGATAAATGGTTGTTTCATGCAGAATTTATTCGATTTGCTCCGAATTTGGTATACCGGTTTATTATGTTAAGGAACTTCCCTGATTAGTTTTGGGGGTTCATTGGTTAAGTATAAAGGGGAAAAGGGGAGGGGGTTAGTCCATCCCTCTTGATTCAGATAAATGTGTTTTCATGCAGAATTATTCGGTTTGCTCCGAATTTGGTATACCGGTTTATTATGTTAAGGGACTTCCCTGATTAGTTTTGGGGGTTCATTGGTTAAGGATAAAGGGGGAAAAAGGGGGGGGGGTTAGTCCATCCCTCTTAATTCAGATAAATGGGTTTTCATACAGAATTATTCGATTTGCTCCGAATTTGGTATACCGGTTTATTATGTTAAGGAACTTTCCTGATTAGTTTTGAGGGTTCATTGGTTAAGGATAAAGGGGGAAAAGGGGGGTTAGTCCATCCCTTTTAAATCAGATAAATGGGTTTTCATGCAGACTTATTCGATTTGCTCCGAATTTGGTATACCGGTTTATTATGTTAAGGAGCTTCCCTGATTAATTTGGGGGGTTTCATTGGTTAAGAATAAAGGGGGAAAGGGGGGCTAGCCCACCCCCTTAATTTAGTTAAACGGGTTTTTCATGCAGAATTATTCGATTTGCTCCGAATTTGGCATACCGGTTTATTATGTTAAGGAGCTTCCCTGATTATATTTGGAAGTTCATTGGTTAAGTATAAAGGGGGAAACGGGGACTAATCCCCCTTCACTTATTTTTTTGTGGCGCATTATTCTTTAAAATAAGAGTATAATATACAATTAGTTAGAATAGCCTGTGAGCTCAGTGCCATCAGTTTAGCTGGGCATTTTTTTTTTATTATTAAATTTTGGATAAAGCAAGTTTTGAAACTCACATCCTCATTTTTAACTGGTTCTCTAGCGCGTGTGTGTGTGAAGAGGGTAATATTTTAACAACTTTGGAACTGTTGAATAATACATCTGAAATAGTCAATGATCTTTATAAGATTAAAAAAATAATTTACTGTGTTGATTATTTTATTCTGTTGATACTAATTTTATATTTGCAACATTTCAATATCTGTCTTTCAGGGCGGTAAAGGTTATTTGAAAATTACTGAGTAAGTTCTGTCAAATGAACGAAACAATCATTTGACATTTATTAACCCTCTCGGCACTGAATTTTTTTTCCAATTTTGGGGAAAATTACTTTTACACTAACACAATTAAAGTAACTATTGAAATCACAGAAATTACAGTTTACTGTAATTTAACGAATGTGTTCTTTGCAGAAACTTAACGAATGTAGTTATGTTGCGTGTTTTTCATATAAAAATAGTCTAAGGAAGAATTTTTTAAGACGTTTGGAAAATGTCGTATTACAACCAGATTAAACAAACATAAAAAATTTAGTAGTAATATTTTTTATCTTTTATCACAAATTAATAATTCGGAAAAGGAGTCCCTAATTTAAATTTAAAGCGTGAAACATATGTTTGAATTAAAAGAAACGACAACGGTTTACTAATAATTAATAAAACTTTTATTAATAATATTTTTATTAAATACTGAAACATAAGTAAAGTTATAATAGTAAATGTATCGATTTATGCTATCACTATTAGGTGATGAAATTAAGAAAAATGATATTTTCTTTCAAATATTGCAATTCGAAATAGGATCCTCATATGGGGCTCAGGGGGACGAGAGGGTTAAAAACATAATGTCCCCTTTGTAAGATATGAATAAATGTCTATAGGTATTAGAAATGGTATAGGATATTCTTCATTTCAACATTTACAATGGCTACATTTATATCAAGGTTACACAAAAAGGGGGGTTTGAAATACGCTAAAATAATAATTGTACCATCTGAAACTAATCCCATCTTCTGAATTATATGAGTATATTTCGTTTCAAATTTAATAATATTCATTTCAAATTAGCTTCGGGATATCGTCGTATTTGATCTGTAATAAACTTCCCAGCGAAATATTCTATATTAGGTTTGTCGAAAGCTCGTTGTTTGCTTCAGAGTTTTCTATTCACTTAATGAACTGATATAATGCAGATGTAAGTTTCAAATACTGAAGCAGCTGTAGTGTACTTTGTAACTACATATGGAAGAAGTGTCCTGGAATAGAGAAATTTGAAAAGTTTCTATTGTGATAAGTTTGAAAACTTTTGGGTAATTGATATAAAATAGCGAATGGTCATGGAACCATTCTAAATTATCCTTATATTTTTGTTGCGCATCGATGATTAATCTTATACTTGATGTAAGTTCTAAGTTTGGATGGGCCCAATTATTTGTCTTTCAGTACGTTAAAATATGATTTGATAAACAAGTTCTGAGGAAGAATTTCAGAAAGAAAGCTATTTCTATTTTCATACAAGGTCAAATTGTTTACAAAATTATAATTCGTATTAAAAAATTCTTCCCTTTATTAAATGAAGAAGAAAACAAAATTATGCAGAAAGAGCGAAATTTAATTTGGTCAACAATAATTAATAGTGTGACTGATATAACTAAGTTTTATTTTATTATTCAACTTTGCGAGAAATATCTAATCTCGTCATCTCTGATCTCAAATATCTGCCATACCTCCCTTTCTGATTTTGCTAAAACTTTTGAATTAAATTTGGTCGTCGAAATCATCAAGCACCAAAATTGTTTACCAAACATTTCTCTTTTTTAATTAAATAAATTTTGGATTAATTATTATTCTTTTGGTGCTAATTATTATCATAATATTCTTGCTTTAATTTTACACAAAATACATACTAAAAATGATTTTTTTGTACATGTTTTATAAGTACAGTAAAACCTCCCTAAAGCGATCATTTTCCGTGCCAATAAAATTTGGTCGCTCCGAGAGGTGGTCTCTGAACGGAGGTGGCATTTAAATCTTGTTTTTGATTGTTGAAAGTAGGGTATCAAGTTGTGTTACGAAAATTTATTATTCACATTAGAAAAAAAATATATAAAAATTTACGTTACAAAACAAAATATTAATTTAATTACACAAGTTAATTACTACAACGGTTTAAAAAATGTACATATTGACGTTTGCTTTGGTTTTACAAGTTTATCGTTTATCATTTTTTCCCCAAACTCTTTCGAAATTCGATAAATAGATGCAAAAATTTTTCGTCTTGAACGGATAATGGATACTCCATTAAATTATCTTCTTGTTTGAGAGTTTTCTGACAGGATCGGACAGGGGGTTTATCGTCCGAAATTACTGATTCGTCATCAGAATTAGACGCTTTGCCTGAAAAGGCACAAAGAAGTTTTACACTTAAAAGTTACCAGAATAAAAAAAATCTAAAAAGTTAAAATTAAATTCTTACTAACCTGGTTCCAAATTTTGATGAATAATGTGCTGTTCCCAATTTTCACAGAAATCGTTCTAACATTCAAGTGTTTTTTCATATTTAAAGACATTGCGATCGTATTCAATTCCAGATACTTTAGACAGTTCGATGGATTCAGGGATCAATGTTTGCCAAATCAAGAACGTTTTCTATTGGCTCATTTGATAATCCACAAGCTTTAAAACATTTCATGATTGTTTGAATTTTTACATTATTCCAAGACAATCCAAGAAACTGCATCACATACCGTAATGTTTTTTTGCCAATTCTGAAGCACTTTTAGCATCATCTATTTGACTTACAAGTGCCTGTAAGATGAAGCGGCGGTATTCCAATTTAAAGCTTTGAATAATGACATGATCCAAAGGTTGAAGTCTGGCCGTTGTATTTTGTGGTAAAAACTGAAGTTTTACACTGCTTAATTTTGTTTGGTTAACACGACACGGGGATCTAAAAGTAAGATAATGTTTCTTTGCTGGAGGTTCCTTTTCTTATCAAATGCCACGACCGCTTCTTCAAATATCAACGACGTCATCCATGCCTTTGAATTTGACTTCTACGTTATACCCATTTTAGTCATATTCACATTTTTAAAGCATCATGGTTGTTGAGATTTCCAAATTACTAATGGTTTTTCTTTTTTACCAATGGAATTAGCACAAAAAACCACAGTTAATCGTTCTTTTGTTTTTAACCTCTTTTCGCTTCTTCTGTCTTTTCCAAGAAACTTTTTGTGGGTAGTGCACGAAAGAAAAGCCCCATTTAATCATGTTATAAATATTTCGATATTCGTTTTCGGCAAGAATCAAAGGTAGTCGCACTTTCCAATCTTCGCACAGATCATTGCCCATATCTGCAGCTTCTCCAAAAATCGATTTAAAGGCAATATTGGTTACAAAATTTCTGTAACCAGCTATTACTTGCACAAAAATCTTTGAATCCGAAGGCTTCGGCTATGTAAATGCCTGTCTCTTTTATTAAAGTTCCACTAAGTGCTGCATTTTTTGTTCTTGCGGCTCGAAACCATTCCATCAAGGCATCGTTTCATTCTTTTACCGTTTCACTCTGGCCATTCTTTTAAAATGGCTTTTTTATTCTTCAAAATTTGGTTTATTTGCGTTTTGTTTTGAACAGTTAAACATTTGAGTCAATTTTCTTTCCGACTTTAGATTTCAGGTAGCTTTCATTACAAAAAGCTACCTACTGCAGCCGTTCGGAGGAAAGCGATTTCAAAAAATTTGGTATATTTTCATCGATCATGACCCCCAGACCCCGAAACCACCCTCCGTTCAAAAGTTGATATATAATATATACATATATCTGACCTATGTCACACTGTAACTCTCGTAATTATGAACCGATTTCGATGTAATTCGGTGTGTACATAGTACATACCAATGTCTCGACTGAGTTCGTTGGCCAGCTGCATCCGACGTTTTGTTACAAAATGGCGGCCATTTAAAATTTTTAAAAAAATTTAAAATTTAAAATTTGGTACCAAAAAATTAAAAATGGAAAAATATTTTTTGTCTTATGTATTTGACCTTGATACAAAGATTCCGGAGCAGTTTTTGTTTCGTCTATATCTTTAAAAATGGCTGAGTTATAGCATTTTGAATTTCTAGCGTGGCTGACATTTTGAAACGTCCTGAATTTTGTCACGCGATAAATGGCGTATTTATGAACCGATTTCGATGTAATTCGGTGTGTACATAGTACATACCAATGTCTCGACCGAGTTCGTTGGCCAGCTTCATCCGCAATTTTGTTTCAAAATGGCGGCCATTTAAAATTTAAAAAAATAAAATAAAATTTGAAATGTGGTACCAAAAAATTGAAAATGGAAAAATATTTTTTGTCTTATGTATTTGACCTTTATACAAAGATTTCGGAACAGTTTTTGTTTCGTCTATATCTTAAAAAATGGCTGAGTTGCAGCATTTTGAATTTCTAGCGTGGCTGACATTTTGAAACGTCATGAATTTTGCCACGCGATAAAAGGCGTATTTATGAACCGATTTGATGTAACTTCGTTTATACATAGTACGTACCAATGTCTAGACCGGGTTCGTTGGCCAGCTTCATCGGCCATCTTGTTTAAAAATGGCGGCCATTTAAAATTTTAAGAAAAATTTAAATTTGAAATGTGGTACCAAAAAATTGAAAATTGAAAAAATATTTTCTTCTTATGTGTTTGACCTCGATAAAAAGATTCGGGAGCAGTTTTTGTTTCGTCTATATCTTAAGAAATGGCTGAGTTATAGTATTTTGAATTTCTAGCGTGGCTGACATTTTGAAACGTCCTGATTTTTGTCACGTAATAACAGGCGTATTTATGAACCGATTTGGATGTACCTTGGTGTGTACATAGTACATACAAATATCTCGACCGAGTTCGTTGGCCACATTCATCCGCCATCTTGTTTCAAAATGACGGCCATTTAAAAAAAAATTAAAAAATTAAAAAATTAAAATGAGATACCAAAAAATTGGAAAATGAAAAAGATTTTTTTTTTTTGTATGTGTTTGACCTTAATACAAAGATTCCGGAACAGTTTTTGTTTCGTCTATATCTAAAAAAATAGCTGAGTAATAGCATTTTGAATTTCTATTGTGGCTGACATTTTAAAACGACCTAATTTTTGTCACGCGATAACAGGCGTATTTATGAACCGATTTGGATGTAACTTGGTCTGTACATAGTACATACCAATGTCTCGACCGAGTTCGTTGGCCAGCTTCATTCACCATCTTGTTTCAAAAGGGTTGCCATTTAAAAAAAATTAAATTTAAAATTTAAAATGAGGTATTAAATAATTGGAAAATGAAAAAGATTTTTTTTATGTGTTTGGCCTTGATACAAAGATTCCGGAGCAGTTTTTGTTTCTAAAAATTTGTTCTTTTGTTTATATCTTAAAAAATGTTTGAATTATAGCACTTTGAATTTCTAGCATGGCTAACATTTTGAAACGATCTTGTATTTGTCACGCGATAACACACGTATTCACCTATTTCGATGTAAGAAGGCATGTGGATAGTATACATCAATACCTCGACCAAGTTCGCTGGCCAGATTCATCAGCCATCTTTTTTCAAAATGGCGGCCATTAAATTAAAAAATATATATATATTTAAAGTGAGGTGCAAAAAAATTAGAAATTGAAAAAGGTTTCTTTCTTAAGTATTTGACCTTGATATAAGGATTCAGGAATATTTTTTGTTTGTCTTTACCTTAAAAAATGGCTCAGATATAGCAGTTTCAATTTCTATTGTGGGTGACATTTTGAAAAATCTGATTTTTTGCATGCGACAGCACTCGTATATATCAACCGATTCCGATGTGAGTGAGCATGTGCACGCGCACAGCAATTACTAAGGTCTCGACCAAGTTCACTGGTTAGCCTCATCCACCATGTTGTCTTAAAATGGCACGCACTTTAAGAAATCGCCGAATTTGGCAGCCAAATATAAGTTACTTTAAAGAAAAGCAGCTTTGATAAAGCTGACTAATTTCGCGAAATTCTCATTCATTATATTGATAAAAATTAGTATTGAATCTCCTATATTCGTTTTCCACTAAATTGATCTTCGTGTGTTTGAATGATATAAGTTGGCTTTTTTAAAATAAGGAATTTGAAAGCTACCTCTTCCTCCCGGCACTGGCCGGAAGGACTTTTTATGTTCATATATGGCATCTATACGTTCCTCTAAGTTTTTATATCACACTTTTTGCCGCCATTAAATTAAAAAAAAAAGTAATTTAATTTTTTTTTAATTTATAGAAATCTATAAACACAAACTAGCAATTTACTTTATAAGTAAATTAAATTTCTTTTAAAAGAAATAAGCTTAGCAAAGTAAGCTAAATATAGTACCATACATTCCAGCGCATAACAAGCCCCTGCACAATTACGACTTGTATATTTTTATGTATTGCATTACGTGTACCCTTTTTTCCCCGAAGAAACGTTCATGAGATATGTAACATGACAATACAATAAAGAGCGTTAAAAAATATAATAACTAGAAGCGACCTAGTCGTAAAAAAACCCAGTGGGTATAACTCTGGAGAATACTATATGCACTATAGCTTTATTTCAGAAAAAGAGGGTAGGAGAGACTTGGGAGGGTTGACCATACGGGAGGCTGGACCCACCCATCAGTTTTCATATTTAAAAGAATTTCAGAGTTTTATCAATAGGTGTCAACCAAAGCTACCGGAATGCTCAAACAACAGTCTCTGTTTCATACAGACAATCGAGATAGGTGTGGAAAAAATCAACTGCCAGGCGTTTTTAACCTAAAAGTTGTGTCTTTTAGAAATATTTTGTAAGCTTTTTTCAAATAAAATGTATCACAGGAATTTAAGAAAGTAGGTTTTAAATAATGCAGAAATATCCAGCTTTCGTTCCAGGCATAAAGATTATACAGTAAGTTAGACTTAACATAACAATGTGCTATTCTTTAGAAAAAGGCTATGTGGGGAGGCTTGACCCAGTTAATGTGAGGGAGGGTTGACCACATGTTCAAGACTTCTTTAACATATTGATGGCGGGAAACGAGAATTTTCGTTTTCATTAAAAAAACTCATTGACTAAGGGCGTGGCTTCTATCTTATAGAAAATGAATTTATATCATGTTGTCTATATTTTTTTTTTTTTAGATTGTAAGAGATTTTTTATTAAGATAATTCATTGAAAGATATTTACCGATGCATAAACTTAGGAAAACTATCTAGAACACTAATTTACAAAAGACTTTCAGAACAGAGAGGAGCTTCTACTGTTTTAAAATTCAGATTTGATAAAAATTGCCCGTCGGCTATGTGTTAATTAAGGGGTTTTGGAAATCTTTTTATTATATACTGTGCATAATGAAAGATTAATGGTTATATATGAAAATGAATGTAAATTTATTTTGCAAAGGTACAGTAAAATGGAGTGATGGAAAAGAAAACATTTAAAACTGATTAAAGAAAGATGTAAAAAGTTGCTATTTGTACCGCACGAAAAAAATTAATGAAATATAAATGAGAAAGTTGATACGAACTTTTTTTCCATTTAAATATTACTTACAATAGGTAAATAGAAACAGTGGAAAATACTGGAAAGTACGAAAGCAGCAGTCTTAACCGTTTCGGGGGCAGTGGTATGTTTATGAAACCATTTTATTTTAATCCCCAAATTCCACAATTCCATCAGAATTTTGCTAAAATCTTTCCAATTTAATATGTATGTGAAATATAGTATGTTTCATATTTCCAAATAAACTAGTTCCGATATTCTAGTGCCAGTAATTTATTTCAACGTTTTAGTACTGAAAGTACTTTGACTCTGAATGGATTAAAATATGTTAATGATAAGTTAAGTGCTCATGCGGCTGCAAAAGAACATAGCAAGAATCGAAAAACTATTGGAATGTATAGACAAATTTCAACACAATGTATAGAGTGAGATGAGGCCAAACTATGTGACAACTAGAGTTGTCAGATCGCATGTCACAGAATGTAGTGCAAAGAGACATAGTAAAAAGCGCGACAGTTGCTTCGACCGGGCTTAATAGTATATGACACCCTATGAAAACGGAACCTGTCTCTAACGGAATAATGTCTTAAATATTGAAATTTCATTTTCCCTGTTGTACAATTATACCTGCTCAGACAAAATCCTCCGTAACAGAAAATTCTACCCCTCTGACATGCAATTGCGCCTAAACAAATTTGTTGAAGCCTCATATTTTCAAAAATATTTTTTTATAATAATTAAATCATGTATCATAAAGTTATTTTACCTTTTTTTTAATCTGATTCCATTTCTCTTCACAAATATTTCAATATAAAACAAAGTGGATCAAGTCTCCCTTATAGTGGGTCAAGCCTCCCGTATGTGGGGAGCCTTGACCCATTATTTTCTCATGATTAAAATCAGTCATTTTTCAAATGTCTTGTATATTACACTTATGTAGCAATTTTATTTTGATAACTGATTGTATAACGAATAAAATGATATATAAAACTTTATTCTACGTTCAATATTTAAAAAATAAAAAATCATTTTGTAAAAAGTGGGTCAACCCTCCCTAGTATCCCCTATACAAATTTCCCTAAAACAATCCAGAAGTGTACATGGCGTATAGCATCGCATATCTTCCCCTACGTCCCAATAAATTAATTCAAACCTAAAAAAAAGCAGCAAATGCGAAGTACTGCCAAGATTATCTGCTGGAAACTCCACAAAATGTTTGGAATCGTTCACTCAAATAATCACATCCTTTTATCTTGTTCTTTAATATAAATATCTCAGTTCTTATGCTTAATTTTAAAGCTTCCGTTTTTATAACCGACGAACAACACACACCTGTAAGTTTAGATCAGTTTTCTTGTTCTAAAGATGCATGTGATAAACCGGAATTATACAAATAAAGTAACAAGGTAATCTAATAAGTTTAGCCTCATAATAATATACGAGGATGGATAAAAAATGTTTACAACGGTAATAAAAAAATACTTATTAACAATAGTCCGAAAATGCAAAAGGAAATAAAGAGGCATACTTATTGATCACTTTTTTACATAATCACCAAATCGATTTGGGCATTTATCTGAACACAGGACCAACTTGTTAAACCCGGCTTCGTAGAAATTTTGTCCCTGCTCATTAAGTCAATTCGCGGCAGCTGCTTTTTACATGACTGTTCGAAGAAAACCCTGTGTTCCCTTCGATTAAGTATTCTTCGATTAAGTGTTCTTCATTTAAGACTTCGATAAATGTTTCCTTCGATTTAAGAAACAGAAAATAGTCGCTGGATGCTAAATCTGGGCTGTTTTGGGGTGGCTGGTTGTGTGTGAGGGTGGTTCCAGACTTCCCACTTGGACTATTGTGCAATTCCTGAGTTTGACGAGTAGTATGGGACCGGTAATGTCATTTCCAGGACATTTGCGTTGGATAGCTTCATGTAATTTTGTCAAAGTGGCACAACTGCGACCACTTTTCTAAACGTCTTGCTATTTCAATCACTCTGATGTCTCCCCGAATTTATGAGTATTATGGTGATTATGTGAAAAAATGGTCGAGAAATATGCCTCTTGATTCCCTTTTGCATTTTCGGTCTATTGTTAACAAATTATTTTTTATTGCCATAGTAATCTTTTTTGTTATTTATCTTCGTATATTGATATTGGTAGTTTTAAGTGAATATAAATATGTGAATCTGAATAAGCCTCTGGAACTTACCCCAACTTATTAATATTCTAAATAGAACAAGTTCCGGTGTGAACTAGAATAATATTTAGCCCCTAGAGATGTTGCAGTTCTCGTATCAAACAATACACTTTGCATAATGAAGACAATACCTTCACAAGTTTAATAAATGAATTCTCGCATCATTCTGTTTTTTTTTTCTAGATGTTTCTTGCTAAGTTACGTCTTTGGGATGGTATATTTAATTGAGATACTTATAGAATAAAATATATAGAATGAAAAACCTAACTTCTGCATCATATTTGCATTTTCTTATGTTCTTCCAAAAGGAAACAGTTCATTATTAATTTCAAAACGTCTTCGTAAAATATTAATATACGAATGCAAAGAGGAATTTTGTATCGAATACAGTACTTTGAAAAATCTTATTTATGAAAGATAAACATTCCCTAATTTAACGCACAAAAAGAACTTTTTTCATTAAGCCTTAGTATTTAAAAAACTTTTTACAAATTTAATATGCAACTTTAAAGGATTCGTGGATTATTAAGAGTGGAATTCGTAGTTACTGGTTCAATTTGTCAAATTATATTTTATACTTGAAGAAAAATATGATTTTATAAGTACGTTTATCCTGAAATCATACTTTAAAAATATATAATTAAATTTCCACATTCTGTTTTTAGCATCAAATATTTTTCCTAAAAGATTTTTTTTTTTAATTTGCCTTTTAATCTATAAATTCTTTATAGTTTTACGCATGGGTATAGAGCGTAAATAATAAATATTCTTATGTGTCCATAAAGGAGATGCTACAAAATTACCAACAATGTATTTTTTATCAATAAATATTTACCTAAACACTAATGTTCATCGGACAAACGCGTTAAATTAACAGTGTAAAACGAACATTATTTTCTTACACTTGCATTCATAAATTATGTTACGCATCTAAAAAAGTTTACTTGAGAATTGATAGCACCCGAAAATCCGATATAGCGTGTCTATATTGGGTTGACAAAACTGATTAGTCCACAGTAAAAACTACTGGGAAACGTTTACGAAAAATACAGGCAGCAAAAGAAACTTGTTTCAGAAATACTGCTTTAGTATTCCGTATTCTGTTTGTTTCCGAGATTGCTGAAGATAAAGGAACAATTTTGGGGACACTTGGGTAAATCATAAGAAATTATATTACAATTTTGAAAGCTTTTTATTGCTTGATCAAGAAACATTTCTCTTTTTCAGGTGCGTTCTTCGTTATATAAATTAGTGCTCGTGATTATACGTATGATACAAATAAAACGTACACGTAAATAACCGATTTTACCACATTATACCTATCCAAAATCCGAATCGGTATAATCTCGTACGTTTTATACGTACCCAAAAGTACTTTCATACTAAAGGAAAACGAAGGAGGGGCAGACCAAGAATGACTTTAAACAACATTATTAATGAGTCATTGACGGTTTATAATTAAGAGATGTCGTTGCCCTGGTCAGGGAGAAATAGAGAACTCTTTAAAATTATTTTATTTGTCGAAGTTACCGACTCGTTAGTGGAAATTCATAAGAACAATGAACTATGATGAACTAAGGAAAATGAACTATGTTTGGTGAATTTACTTAGCAGGTTGATATCCTATTATAATAAATATTGTTTATAATATTATAAAGGAGCACTGCACATTATTTGCCAATAAGTAACAGTTAAACTTTATCTGATTCAGGATAACAGCAAAACTTACATTATCAAAATGTCTTTAGTAATGTTTCCTACATTCCACACTCAAGTCATGAAATAAAAGAAATTCCAAACTCCTTGACACAAGTTCAATGGATCTACGTATATATAGACTCCGTATCTCTGAATTTGTCAGTAATTTTTCTGTTTGAATCTTACTGGAATGAAATCTGTTGTAGTTAGCGATCACTTTTATAATTCAAAATCAGAAAAATCGAAAACTTTCCTTTTTGTCCTTTTACAATAGATCCTCCAAATCTCGGAAATCTATTGAGTTTTGCAGTCAGTGGCTTTTTCCCACATCAGCCACAGAAAAATGCACCACTGAAATTAACACATGTTTTCAAATCGTATAAAATTTTTAATAATAACATCGATTTAAAACATTTTGCAGTTATAAAATTCCAAAATTTAAATTCAGGTGTTTTTCTCACTTGTTTTTGCCTGAAATTGTGTACTCTCTGTAGATTTCACTAGTGGCCCATATTTCTTACTACGCAGAAAAAATAGCAAATGTTTGTTAATGTACAAAAATATACTATAACCACGTATGAAAATATATAATAACTACTTCACAGTTATCCATGATTACGAAATGCATTCTTTATCTTTAGAAATCTCAGAAACCAATATATTTTTGATATTTAAACAAGTATTTATGAAAACAAAGTTTCTTTTGATGATTTTTCGGAATGTCTGCCAGTAGTTTTGATAGTGTATTGATCAGTTTTTTCAAACCGGAAAACCGGTTTTTATGATGCTATTAATTCTCGATTAGACATTTTTACTTGCATAATAATTTATACATGGGAGTGTAACAAAATAATAGTAATTTTAATGTTAATGTTAATCCTTCAACTTTATCATACATTCGATCCCCGTTATCCCGACCAGAAAAAAAGTGTCGTCATAGGCGGAGTGTCACGTTAACCGGTGTTGGAGAAAAATATGTTTATAAAAAGCTGTATTATTAATTAATTTACGACAATTTTAAATTCATAACTGTTTTTGCAGTTTTAAGAAATAAAACATTATTTTTAAACAAAATAAACACACAAACAAAATTGAGAAGAATAAAAATCAGATTTATGATGACTTGGTTTTTTTTATTGTTACATGAAATACTGATGATGATGAATTAAGGTTTGCTCATCCCTAGATGATCTTCCTGCAATTATTTTTTCGATATTATACAATGAATTGTAATCAATATTCGTTGTTTGAGAAATGGATGTTAGGTAATTTCTGATCGTTTCAATGCAATGCAATGCAATGCTTTGATTTTAGTTGGATGAAAAACGCCGTGTAACCACAAGAAATCGCCGCCTGACCATAGCAAAGAGACCGCGAGTAGACTGATACGTCTATCTGAAGCTTAAATGTGTCATTCATGGTGCGTGGGTTTATTTATTCATAAAGGATTGAAAAGGATTGAAGTAAAAATTCTCATTTATCTCAATGGGTATTTTAGACAAAGATTGTATGAAAGAAAGATTTTATGAAAAGTTTGGGCAAGACATTTCTTACCGCTTAATTTCCGTGCTTATAAGATGGATTATGAAAAATGGACAATTTTCTTAAACCGTCGGGATATCCGGAGTTGAAAATTATTCAAGGACGTAAAATCCGGAGTTTAGATTAAAATCATATACAGAAAATCGGGACTTTGAAAAACTGGCGTGATAAGCGGAGTGACGTGAAAACCGAGTGTCGGGATAACGAGGTCCGACTGTATTTGTCTTTAAAATATGCTTTTTTTAACATGAAAATGTTAACTTGAAAATTGATCGAATCCTAAAAACTTTATGCCCGGTTACGAAAACTTATAATTACACTGTAAAAACTACTTGGAAAGGTTTCCAAAAATCTGTTGCAGCAAAGAAAATTTGTTCTTATAAACGCTTTTTTAAATATCGAAAATATTTTAGTTTATGACGTTAGATACCACGAGGGAAGATAAAGGACGATTTTCGGAATAGTTTGTAAATTAGAAGAGATTATTGTATATTTTCACTTGTGGTTATATTATATTTTCCTAGAGTAAGAAACATTTGTCTCTTTTTACTATGCATGATTATTTTGTTTTCCATCGTCTAAACGTAACATTGTCGTCACCTTTAAAGAAAATCATATTGTATGTGAGAAAAGAAAAATGCTACAGAGATATTTTCTGATAATGTGTCTTCTATAACAACTTTTTCGAGTTAAATTAAAAAATATATATATGGGGCATTCTCACAATCTTTTAACTTTCATGTCCCTGAAAAATCATTTTTTATTTAATACATTTTTTTGTGGTTTTTTTTTTTTATTTCATATACTTGGGAACATCACATTGCATGATTGCACAACAATATTAACGAGATAAATAAGTTTTGGACGATGTTGGGGGTCCAAACACATGGAAAACTCATCTACCGTCCCGTGTCCCTGAAGCTGATTTTGAAGTATGGAGCTGTCTGGATAAAATTGTTTCAATAAAAATAATTCAATCTAATTTTTTTCTGAAACTGTAACAATTGTTTTATATAAATATGTAGCTAAAAATTAACCTGCACACATTTTTAGGGTTGATATTATTTTTTGAACTCTGTCCCTGGATTTTAGATTTTTTACCATCCCTCCTCTAAAATTATACAGAAAATCACTTCAGATGCAGCGACAGAATTTTTTTCAAGTTTTTGCTCATGCAGAAGTATACCAGAGAAAGAATATCTAAAATTCTTTGACAGGAAATTTACTGCAGAATATAAATCGGCATTTAAATATCAATTTCAAGCACCGTGGCTTTATCGGTAGTCTTACCGTCCCCAAGGTTTATTCCTGCATTTTTCGAGGTAAATTTAAAAAGAAAAAAACTAATTTAATCCACTGTTAACAACTGTTTCGAAAAATCAATGAACCTTGTGGCTATCACTTAGTCTTAACATGATTTTCCTAAAAATAGGTGGTAAATTTTCCTTACCGTCTCTTTTTTTACCATTTCGTCCCTTTTTTTACCTTACCGTCCCTTCTTTAACACCCCTTTAAGACAATGTTATACAAAAATTCTGTATTAAAAGTACTACATTTGTATTATTTCTTATTTGAATGTCCTGTGGGTACTATGCAAATTCATTATAAGTAAAAATTTAGAAGAAAATAAAAATTTATAGGGGTAAAATGGTAAGGAAAATTAAACTCGCAAGTTTAACCTAAACCTCAGTTAAATAAAAAAAAATTTCGCTGCTGACCATTTTTTCTTTATTTTGAATCATTAAGGCATTCGTCTATTAGATTAAAATGTTATTTTAGCAAGTTTAATTATAAAATAAGCGCCAGATTTTTTTCCCCAAAAGTCAAAAGATTGTGAGAATGCCCCATATATATTACGGTAATTTGATTAATCGATAATTATTAATGATAATCGGTTATTATTAATAATTAACAAATAATATCCAAATAAACAGGTTGATGTGTAATTTATGGAATTTATCAAATTAAAAGGTTATTATTAATAATTACCAAACACGTTCGGTCAGTGTAATAAGTTTCAACTCGTATGTGTTAAATTTAATTTAATAGAGGTCAAAATTTAAAACTTTCTACTTATGCTACATTTAAAAAATATATTCTTTGCTAAAAGTGTGCATTTTAAAACTATACAATTTATTCTTTCACTATTTCAGTGTTTAAAAATTTCCCCTAATTGATTCAGTACTTATAACAATAATTATCTTTAACCCCGTAGGCCTGGCGTACTATTAATAGGACATGCCTTTTGACTGGATATTATTGTCTCGTAACAATTATTTTTATTATTAGCTTCATACAATAATGATATCATACGTTCCAGTAAAGCACATATTCGCTACTATGCTTTCAATTACATTGACCGACCTCAGTTGGTAATTATTGTAATAACTGGTAAATGTGATTAATATGCATTATTTATCAAATTTACCAAAAAGATGTGGTTATTATTAATGAAAACAGGATTACTATTTATAATAACCGTATTAATCAAATTGACCCTAACATATATAATTTACTGAAACTTTATTCAATAAGGAAGTGGATATCGCTAATACATTTTTCATTATTGATAATATCCAACATCATGCAAATCTGAAACAACTCACCAAGGAAGAAATGGATTTCGTAAATCGATTTTCCATAACACAGCACATTATTCAATTCAGTTGCTCCATAACTTTGCTCCAGAAATGTTGAAGTATGTAGATAAACAACTCAGGAAATAAAATTGCCTGCTAGAATATCTTCATTCTCATGAATACTCTTCCTCTTCATATCTTTATATAAAAATATATCCCTTTGCTAACATTTATAATGAAAATTTATGACAATAACATACTTGCTTTTATAAAAGATAAGATAGATGAAATGATTTAACAGCTATTTAGTTAAATAAAGCACTCAAAAGTTGAAAATTCGAATTTTTCTATTTTATCATTTTGCCTGCAATCTTTAATAAATTCTCTTTCAAAAGAAAAATAATAAATATCTGTGTCCTTATAATTAATATGCCTTGTATATAGTCAATTTATTTTTAATTTTTTTTATTTTATAAAGGCCATTCTACGCCATCTGAGAAACTGGAGCTTACAAGAACATATATTAAGTTGCATGATAAGCATTGATATAAAGCGGACATTTTGTATCAGTCGTGTTTCTAATCATAACTAATAAATGTGGGTGAAAAGTACACCATTCTACAGATTGTATAAGTTTCTGGTGTCCAATAAATGTGTCGGCGAGAAAAATGCTTTACCAAAAAAAAAAAAAAAAAAAAAAAAAGTCTGTATACGCAAGTGTAATTTAAAGGTTTTGCAACGAAGCATTGTTTGAGGTCTTTAGACTGTAAGTGAATATCTCCCGTGCTTTGAGTCAGTGCCTCTGCTGCTTTGCGACTGAAATTGCAGTTAACTGTTTGAGCTTCTTTTAGTAAGAAGTTGCTTGTCCTATGAAAATCAAAGTATTTTTCTCGCTCTTGGAATTCTAAATGAAACAAATTTAAAATAGTGATTTGTTGTACAATTAAATTTTGAGAATACTATATTTACCGGGTGTCCTAAAATAGACTGCCTGATTTTAAAATTCAATAACTTGCAAATGGTGAGAGCTATTAAAGAAATTCTTGCAGGAGGGTTATGTGAGGTGTCGGGAGTTTTTTTTTACTTCGATTCTCAATTTTAGTGTAATATAGCAGTGATAGATGGCGCTGCAAGCAATAGACGCTAAATCGGGGCCGGATTTTCGACATCTGCCTCCTCTCAGTATTGATGCGAAAGAAATAGGTTAAATATATGGACTGTACTCCTAAGAAGAAGATCGCACTGGATACTGAAAAACACTCCATATACTATCTAACCTCCTTCTTTCGCATGAATACTGAGAGAAGAAAGAGACCAAAAATCCGGCCACGATATAGCGCCTATTGCTTGCAGCGCCATCTATCGCTATTATTTTAACTTAAAATAGATAAACGCAGTGAAAAAACTCCTGACATCTTACATAACCCCCCCCCCCCCACACACACACACACACCCACACACATAGCTAGAATTTTTCTAATACTTGTATCCAATTGCAAGTCAGTGAATTTTAAAATCAGTCAGTCCATTTTAGGACACCCGGTAATATTATAAACAAGTAGGAAATTGCTCGTCAAACGTGGCAAATGAGGTGCGTTCGTACTATAACTAGTTTTATAAATATTTTTTGCACCCTATATTGTACTGAATGTATATTTTTTGCACTTCATACGTGCATAGTCTGTAACATCATTAAAATGCAACTTGCAATGTTTTTTCCCTCATTGCCCGTAATGTAACGGAAAACTTTTGACTGTCCCTGTAATTAAACTATACATCCAATTTTCATAAAATCTGAAATGGCTCGACAAAATGTTGCAGCAATTATATATTTAAAATTTCAGGCCATTCGGAAGACTGTAACATCATTAAAATGCAACTTGCAATATTTTTTCCCCCATTGCCCGTAATGTAAAGAAAAACTTGTGAATGTCCCTGTAATTAAACTATACATCCGATTTTCATAAAATTTTAAATGGCTCGACAAAATTTTGCAACAAACATATATTTAAAATTTCAGACAATTCGGTAGGGTAGTTTTTGCTCTGTTATATGCGGACGGACGGACAGACTAACTGAACGACGACCATAGGTGCTACGCATTTATATAATTACGAACGCACCTAATGAGTGTAATTATAAATGAAATAGAGCAGCTGAAATAATTTATTTTAGATATCCACTGTAGACACTTATTCTCAGTTCTTATTGTTGTTGAATAAAACATTATGTCTTTAATGCCCCAGCAAAGAAAGAAACAGTGGGCCATCAGCTATAAAAAAGATAGCAGCCAGCAGTGCTATCAGCGGTAAAGTGCAAGGGTGCCATTACATAAACCTGTCGGAAAGTGTCCAAGCCGAATGCAGCTGGCCCATCAGTTATGGCCAACAGCAGGCCAGCATTGGTATGCCATCACATTACTTCTATCCGGCACTTTTCCCGCAGTACTAGCACCTATCCCACTGCTATTCCTTTGCTGGCCCAGCACTTTACTTTACAAAAATTTCTTATAGAATTCTATAAAAAAAACAAAGTATTATATAATTATGGCTCTTTTTTCTATAAGCTAGTTTCACCAAGAGCTATAGAAACATCTGTAGAAGTGTCTATAACAGAAATGTCTATAATATTTTAACTGCATATGGTCACCCTCCCAAGTACTGACCGCCCTCGATGCTGCTTGGTTTTTGTGATCGGATTTTGTGAACAAGTGCTTCCAGCGTACGCTACGATTGCTCGTAGTTTTCAAGCTCTCATTACACTATTTCAAGTTTGTTTCTTTTGTGATTTACGTTCCCAATCATTAAACTGGTATAGAAATTATTCTATTGTATAGAAATCCTATGTATTTTATACGCTTTTTTTTTATTATTGATTCTGAACTGCGTAAATTATGAAAACCGAAATCCTTTGTAACCTAGTAAAACCAGATTTAAGGAGAAAAAAAAGTGCGTTGAAATTAAGAATTTATTTATTTATTTATTTACTTATTTATTTTGTTGGTGGTAGTGGTGCTATATTTTTTACAGTTTCAAAAAAAAAAAAAAAAAAAAAAAGCTTCATAGCTTAAATTGTGTTAAGATATTCATTTCAGATTTGTGTTCAAATACTCAATGTCTTCAATATTCGCAGCGCCACCTAGCGTAAGGGTTGCCAGCAATAATAGTGCAAAAGTTCGTGCACTTCCATGTAGTGGTGAGCCAGCGCATGAGATAAAATGGATGCCCATCAGAATTTATCTAACGATTTCCAACAGCAAAGTTGACTGAAGCTGTCCAGCAGTGGTCATGCAGTGGTAGACCATGAGCCAGCACTTCTCCATCATGGCCAGCACCTGTCTTGCTGCTGGCCAGCAATTTCCTCTTTGCTGGGGCTAAAGTATTGTGTTAATCAATGCGTAGTAACTTTGACTTAACATGACGATGAACTAAGAAGTTACTTGTAATCTATAGAAGTGTCTGTAATAGAGTGATTAGGAATAATTTGGATATTAAATGTGCTTTTTAATGAATGTTTCTTGGTTATTATTGACAATTAACGATATAGTGACAGGTGATTCGAAAATAAAACTTGCGGCTTACTCGCCGAAACATTTAAACCTACATCTTTTACAAAAACAGACAGGCGATTGAAATGATACTCAATCTTCAATATCCGGACAACAGCTAACTTACTTTACCTCTACATTTCAGTTCTTAGAGCTTAAATTTGCTTACTGCAGTTTTATTCGTGATACAGATACATACGACATTGAGATGAGAGCCACCGCTCCCTGAATACTAGGCCTGAGCGCTGATATAAAAATGGCGGCTATCGTAGGCGGATTTTATTTATTTATTTATTTATTTATTTATTTTTCATTTGTACAGTCTCTAGAGTTTTAACACCAGTAAATTCCAACAGTCTTCATCACCTTATTTTTTAAAGTTAAATAAAGACGAAGATATCTTTAATAAAATACCGGTTTTCAATTATTAGGGACCATACAAATGCTGAAAAAACCCCACCTACGATGGCCGTTATTTTTGTGTCAACGCGCTTGTATTCAGAAGGCGGTCGAGGTAGGTGGCGCTTGGGAAATTGCTGAGGTTGCCTGTTGCTATGTGTGCTCTATTCAATGCTGCCAGCCATACTCGCATATATATTTTTAATTTAATGTCTATTTTATTTAAGGTTTTGTTTAAGCATTAATCTCTATTTAAATACGGAGTAAACTTTAAATTAGCGTAACTTCAGAGAACCCTGGGATGTGTTCAAATGTTCCGAGTGACAAAAAAGTTAAGGTTGCCGATAGCTCAAGCGATGCATTTGTCATTTGTGTAATAAAAATTTTCTTTGCTAAAGTTAAGGAAAAGTTAACACTATAACATTCATATAATGATTTAGAGTGTTTAGAATTTTAATGTTCAATATGCGCTTTCAGATAGAGATTATTATACTTACAATAAATGCTTAGTATGTCCGCATTCTTTGTCAACGACATTTTTGTACCACAAAATTATATTTTCTATCACTAAGTACAGTAGGTCTGATCAATGTCCAGAACATATCGAGCAAAGCTTTCTTTCATACTTTTATTGTTGTTTCTCTTACTACAATTTATTTTTATTTCATATATGACTATTGCATCATTATTATTATATGTAGTTTAAATTTTGTCTGATTTGCCGCAGTAGAATGTTCTCTTAAGTCCTCTAAGTGGGTAACTTACTTTTTGCTAACCCTGTACTTTACTGTGAGATTTTCATTTTAAATATTAGCAACAAAATATCTTTATAAAAACACATAGGGAAACATGCCTTATTTGTTTCACTTCATCTTAATTGCAAAACTTAACTTAGAAAAAAAAAATTGATAAAATAATATAAAAGGCTAGCATGTTTAACACAATTTTCATCAAATAGATTTAAGCGAAATCTTTTAATCTTATTATTAAAAAGTCTTTTAATCCAATTATTTCTGTTACATTGTTAAAAAATATCGCCAGGAATAACACGAAAAGACAGTTCCACGTCAGAAAATCTCAATTTTCTTCTCTCAAATATCTTAAATAAACGTCCTCAAAGAGAATTTCCTCACCCCGAATTTTTTTTTTCACTTTGAAAAATCCTAATTTTGCTACATAAAAAGCACTGATAAAATGTACATTATTAAATTAACAGTAAGGAAAAAGAACTTTTCAAGTGTATGGAATATTTTCTTACAATCACAATATCCCTTCAATGATTGATTTTTTATTTTGTTAGGGTTGAGGGTTGAGGGTTGAGGGTTGATTTTTGACGGCCGATTATCAACTCGAGGGATATAGGCCCTAGGGGGAGTGCCCTCCGTGGGGGTCTTTCTTAGGGAACCTAACCCTTATTTACGCATGGAAATCCAAGGTTTCGATGAAAACCACGAAAACTCCGAAACGGTTAGGGCGACGGGTGCGATTGGGTTCGAACCCAGCACTTCCCGTCTACTAGCTTCGAGAGCAGAACCTCTCAGCCACTGATGGGGCTTTATTTTCTTAGGAAAACATTATATTTGAGTCTATTTTTGTTAATTATCCACTAGAAAAATAGTGAATAAATTTATTTATGTTTCTGTTGCTCGTAATGTCATAATGCCACTCCTGAGTTACATAACAAAAATTGCTCAAAAAGTGTAAATTTAAAATTATATACTTACTTTAAGGTGCCTTACCATCGCAAAATAACAATTATTCAACGATGTAATAATTTTTATAATGCTTTTAATAGTTTACAGAATTAATAATGAATACCTTATAAAGATAGAAAAAAAAAAGCCAGTCGAGTACACTGCAAGCAGTATCAACAGGAGATATTATAACCTCCCCATGATAACAAATCAGAATAAAAACAGATTTCGTAAGTAACGCATAACAGTTCACCAAAAGGCCAATAAAAAGCGCCAAATGGCAAGAAAAGACCATGTAACTCCTGAGTTACACTGTGCAGTAAAGGGATATGAAAATGAAAATCCTAAAATTTACATCAAGATATAAATTGTTTAAGGCCTAAGACTCAATAAAAAATAACTGTAATTCTAAACCGAGTTCCTGTGATCTCATTTTTCAGTTTTCCTGTAAGTTTTGTCCTAACTAATTAAGTTTTCTCATTATGTTGTCTTTAATATATCTTATACTTTCACAATTCTACTTCACTTGCCTCTCGATTAGAAGTAAAAAAAGTAACTACTTTTTAAATGGTATTAAAATTTTATGTGTAATATTGGTTGATGTCGTTTTACGAAAGTGTAGCATTTTCCAGGGTCAAATTCTCCTTCTTTGGGCTAAAGGAATCATAAAATTACCTCTGTAAGTCCAACAGTTTGCTTCTGTTCTCGTATTCTAGCTTGGTTTTAAGTTAAACTAAAGAATAAAGAATAATCCTTTGAAATTTGTAGATTTTATTAGACTTTATGGCGTTTTTAATTTTTTTTTTTTTTTAATTCTGCAATAAAATCACCACCTTCTCACTCAACTTTTAGGCACTAAAATTCTGTCAATGTTACAAATATCGGGCTATTCAGATATTTTTAATCAATAATTGCAGAACTAAATTTTTCTTTTAACTTTATAAAACTTGACGGTGCAATGTCTTTAAAAATTCCATTTCATCTTCTTTTTTAAAGAAGTCAAAATAGTTCTATAAAGAAACGTGCTTGTTGTACGAATTCTTTTCTAAAATTCGAAACTGGCAGAATCGATGGAATGTCGGTTTGAAATTTCCAATTCTGAACGTGTTACTGTAATATATTTTCCTTATTTCTTCTAAAAGAAGTTTCTAGTTCCATTTAAAAATAAAAGTAACTAATAAAATGTATTTCTTTTTTAACGTCAGCATTTCAAATGAAACAAATGCTTATGTTAGCATTGTTTGTTCCTAACATAACAATTGCAGACAGCATTTTCCCCAATACAGCATTTTTTAAAAATTTCATCGTGTTGAAAAAAAACAAATATATATATATTATGTATATATAAGCTTAAAACATTAGTGTTTGCTTTAGTAATAAACGGTAATTTATATCCGAGAGTAAATATTTCAGCTAATGCTAAATATTTAAAGGGGCTAATGTTTAAAAAAAAGAAACAATGCAAGAACAGTGTAAAAATATATTATACGAGTAGTAAGAAACAATAGAATGTAAAATTAATAAACTACTAACTCTTTGTGTGATTAAATGCACATAAGTTTAAATACTCGAAACAGAGATTTTTTTTAATGAAATATTCTAAGAAACAATGCTTGAATAAGTGAAATATTGTAAGAAGTAAGCAGTACAGGCGCTCCCCTACATATGCAGGGATTAATGACCAGTAAATCCACCGTAACTCGAAAACATATTACAGGACTACTTCACTCACGTGAAAACAACCGTTCGCTAATGTTAATCCTATAAAAGAAAATTTTTTTTTTTTTCAATTTATGGAAGACAGCATAAGATGGATATTTATTTGCTTAAATGAAGGCTTTTTTCAGTGTTTATAGATTTTTCATTTTTCAAGATTGCGAAATGTAAAAAGTAAGTTTATTTGTATTTTTTTTATTAAGGATCCAAGTAAATAAGTCAGAATCTTAGCTTGTAGACTTCTTCGAAATGCGTATTTTTAAAAATTTTATATTATACTAGGGGACTCTGCCCTAGTGATGGGCGATTTCGATTTTTTTAATCGATTTAATCGATACTATGGCCAACTCGATTTAATCGATACTATGAATTTTTTAATCGATGTCTCTAAGACAAGATAGGGTAATATCATTTTCATTTTCCTTCAAAGATTGAAGATAAAGTAGTTGGATGTGCCAATCCCAAAACTTTCATCTGCCTCATAAATGTTAAAACTTCAAAATTCGCTATCACGGTGTCAAATTTAAATGATAACATATGCGCATCATGAGGATTCAAAAAGCATAGGTTCGTTGATGTATGTGCCTTTTAAAAGAAAATATAAGCATTGCATTTTCCTAACAAGCCATTGAATTTCGGCTCACACCCTCTTAGGCTAATGTCAGACGAACGTCTTTTTGCACGCTTTTTTCGCTCTTACGCTATCCCTACACCTTCGCTAGCATGTGTAGGGACGGTGTAAGAGCAAAAAAAAAGCGTGCAAAAAGACGTTCGTCTGATATTAGCCTAGATGTCCGCAACGGAAAATCCCAATTCAAAGAGCATAAAAGTGACAGTTGTTGGGCAGTATACATCCAAGCCTAATAAGGATCTATTTATCTGAAAGTGTAACAGAATATGAAGTTTGATTAAATTCCGTGCATTAGTTTTGAGATATGGCTATCACGAATATCATGCAAAAAAACAGTATAGCAGCGTAGCCTGTTACATGATTAACACGAAAAACTCAGGAACAACTTATGTCAATGACACATAATATTAAGTTTGATGAAATTCCGGTCATTACTTCTTGAGATATTATCGCTAATATCTTGTAAATTCTGAAAAACAGTGTTAAATTCAGGGACTGGTACTGGTGGACAACCCCCCCCCCCCCCCCCCACGGAACATTGAAATTTCCCTCATGAAGATTTCAGATTTTATGCTTAAGGGACAAAAATCCAATCCCCCCCCCCCCCCGAAACTCTACAATGTCCCTCTCCAGAACCATAGAAATCCCTACCGGAGAAAAATGTCTGAATTCACCACTGCTAAAAAAAAGCAGCATGGCAGCACAACCTGTTATATCATTTACCCGAAAACCTAATCATGAACAACTTATGACAGAATATTAAGTTTGATGAAATTCCGTTCATTAGTTCTTGAGATATGATCCCTAAAATCGTTTAAATCCAGAAAAACGTGTTGAATTCCGGGGGTAGCCCGGAGGAACATGCGCCCCCCGCCCCACATGCAACATTCAAATGTCCTCCCAGAAGGTTTGAGATTTTATGCTTAATATACAAAAGTCCAATCCCCTTCCCCTCTGAACTGTCCCTCTTTGGATCCGCAGAAATCCCTCCCGGAGAAAATTGTCTGAATTCAACACTGCTGATAAAATCTGCATAACAACGCCCCCTATTGGGCGATTTACACCGAAATCTAATATGCAACAATTTATGCCAACGTCTAACTGAATGTGAAGTTTGATGAAAACCAGTGCATTAGTTCTTGAGATAGAGCTATTGCGAATATCGGAAAAATGCAGCATAGCAGCGCCACCTGTCCGTAGATTTACATCAAAAAGTAATCAGCACCAATTTATATGAAAGTCTAATTGAATCTAAAGTTTCAACAGATTCCATGCATTAGTTCTTGAAATAGACCGCCCACAATTTTTTTGTCAGAGACAAACAAATAGACAGACTGACAGACAGACAATGTATAAAAATAGTCAAATCGTATTCCAGACAAGATCTTCTAAAACGAATAAATCCTTCGAAAACCGGAAGTCGAAATTTTTCACGAATCCAACGCTTTCTTTTTCTAAAGACAAAAGAAAGCAAGAAAAAATGACCGCATCGATTCTGCCCGTAAATTAAGATCAGAAATGGCGAATCGATTCAGTTCAGATTCGATGTCGATCTTTAGATGCGGGCAGAATCGCTATATTTTGATTTACTTCAATTTTTTAGATTCGGGCGAATCGTTCAGTTCAGATTCGATGCCGATTTTTAGATGCGGCTGAAATCGTTATATTTTGATTTACTTCAATTCAAATCGCATCGCGCATGATCCACGATTCGGGTTGAATAAATTCCTCCAATTTTACTGTTTTAGTGGCAGAATTGCTGTAAAATTTTGTATAAGAGCCTTTTTTTTTTTTCTTTCTAGGTTCAGTGTTGAATGGCGGGTTGATTTCTTGACTGCTCCGGTCGGAATGAGGGGGGGGGGGATTTTAGAGTTCCGTAAGGGGGGATGCACATTTTTCCATTAAAAAGCATAAAATCTCAAAACTTTCGGGAGGGACATTCCAATGTTCCCCCGGGTCACCCCCTGAATTCAATACTAGGTTAAATCGTTATACTTTTGTTTAGAAGCCTAGTTATTCGGGTTACTAGTTTATTATGTTGTATTTTTCAAGTTCATAACTTCTAATCCTTTCCGCCCCCAACCCCCCTTCCTCGCCAATCTTAATTTACAGGGCCGTTCAAAATATGAATGCTATTTTAAAAATACCCAATTCTCGTTCTATTTTATTATAAATCCACATTTTGAAACCTTGACCAAAGATACATTTGAGGTCGCTCCTCCCACCGTTTGAGACTTACCTGCCCCCCGGGGGGCATATTTATTGTTTCTTCCAAACCATCTCGTGTAACATTTTATTGGAAAGCTTTTAACGTCCTCTTTTATTTTCTGTCCTTCCCCCCCCCCCTCCCTAGTTACACGCTCTTGGCACTTTTTAGCTCACAGGCTATCAAAGCCTGAGATTTAATGCGCCCGTCGGTATTGTATGTATGTATGTACGTAACGCGATACTCTTGATAGAAATATCCGATTTGCTTCGATTGTTTTTTCGATGTTCATTCTGCTAAAGCGCTTACCTGATTAGTTTTGGGGGTTCATTGGTTAAGTATAAAGGGGGGGAACGGGGGCTAGTCCCCCTACTTAACTTAAATAAATGGGTTTTTCATGCAGAATTATCATATTTTCTTCAAATTTTGGTATACCGGTTAATTTTGATAACGAGTTTCTCTGATTATATTTGAAGGTTCATTGTTATAGTCTAAAGGGGGGAGGGGGAACGAGAGGATAATACTCTCCTTAATTTAGATAGATGGGTTTTGCTATCCGATTAACTTCAAATTTGGTATACCAGTTTATTCTGATAAGGCGCTTCCCTAATTAGATTCGGAAGTTCATTGGTTAAATATAAAAGGGAAAACGGGGGCTAATACCCCCTTAATTTAGATAAATGGGTTTTTGTATCCGATTTGCTTCAAATTTGGTATACCGATTTATTTCGATAAGGCGCTTTCCTGATGACATTTGGAGGGTCATTGGTTAAATATAAAGAGGGGAAACGGGGAGGGGCAATTCCCCCCCTCCCCTTAGTTTATTTTTCGAGGGTCATTATTCTTTGAAATAAGAGCATAATATACAGTTAGTGTGAATAGCCTGTGAGCTCAATGCCATCAGTTTAACTGGGCACTTTTCTTTTTAGCTCACAGGCTATCAAAGCCTGAGAGCTAATGTGCCCGCAGTTTCTGTATGTATGTATGTACGTACATACGTAACGCGATAACTCTCGATAGAAATATCCGATTTGCTTCAATTTTTTTTCTAGGTTCATTCTCATAAGGCGCTTCCCTGATTAGATTTGGGGGTTCATTGGTTAAGCATAAAGGAGGAGGGTACGGGGGGCTATTCCCCCCACACTTAGATAAATGGGTTTTTCATGCAGAATTATCACATTTGCTTCAATTTTGGTATACCGGTTAATTCTGATAAGACGCTTCCCTGATTAAATTTGGAGGTTCATTATTTAAGTATAAAGGGAGGAACAGGGGCTAACCCCCCTTAATTTAGATATATGGGTTTTTCTATCTGATTTGCTTCAAATTTGGTAACTAGTTTATTCTGATAACGCGCTTCCCTGATGAGATTTGGAGGCTTATTGTTTAAGAATAGAGATGTGACGGGGGGGGGGGGGGTATTCCCCCTTAATTTATTTTTCGAAAGGCATTCTTTGAAGTAAGAGTATAAAATACAATTAGTATGAATACACTGTGAGCTCAATGCCATCAGTTTAACCTGATACTTTTCTTTTTTATTTATTATTGTTTCAGTGAGTGCACTCTGCATGTCAGCGAATGAGTCAATAACTGTTTATGGTTTTTAGATTACTGCTGGGGGAAAAAAAAGAAAAAAAAATATAATCAAGAAATGTACTTTTATTTATTTGTTAACCAGAGAAAAATATGTTATTTCATTCTTAATGGCTCTAGGATGAGAACTTTTTTTTCTTTTTTTCTTAACAGCTAAATATTTGGTAAACATTAAAAAGAAAGATATTTATAAACTGTAAATGAGATAAGGAGATACAGTCGGCTCTCGTTAATTCGAAATCGGTTAAATCGAATCTTCGCTTAATTCGAACTAAACATGAAGTCCCGAAATTTTCAATGGCAGAATAACGTTAAAACTTTTCATTTATTCGAACTCATTTGCTCTTGACTTCGTTTAATTCGAACTAACGAGAATTCCATTTTTTTCATTTTTCCTTACTTTCTCACGGACTTCAGATCCTTGAAATAACTTTCTTTCTTTCATTTTTGTCAGAATTGTTCTGAACTAGTATAATAATTCCATGCATTTGAAATCCGCTTTCTTAGTGTGCCCTGTCATTCCATCAATGACACATTCGCCCTTTCTTCCATTGTGCTTTTCCTAATCCCTTCTGTAGCATTTGACCCAGTGACATTCCAAGAAATTCACTGAGTGGACATCTGTTAAGATAGGGGAAACCTGTTTTATCACTACATTCTACTTTCACTCTGGGGATCGAATTTTTCAGTCAATGGTTTTACTTACTGCTAAATTGTTTTTTGAGAAAGTAAAAGATCTTGTTTCTTTAAAATATGGTTCCACGTGGAAGTTATATATCGTTAACTCTAGAAGCCAAAGTGGAAATTATTAAAAAGGTAGGATGTGGCCAATCTAAGACAGAAATTGCTGCAGAATATGGAATAAAAAAGAATACGCTGTCTACTTACTTGAAAAATAAAGAATTCATCCTGAAATCATGGGAAAAGGAAAGATTTGCTAAAGGACGAAAACGTATGAAAACAGCAGCCCATGAGGATTTAGAGGAAGCTTTACTGTTATGGACAAAAGATGCATTGGCAAGAAATGTACATTTGAGTGGACCTATATTGGCAGCTAAAGCGAAAGAACTTGCACTACTCATGAGTATTGAAAATTTCAATTGCAGCGAAGGATGGCTGACACGTTTTAAGCAGCGAAATAACATCGTACACAAAACTGTGTGTGGTGAAAGTGGTGCTGTAGACCTCGCTGCTTGCAATGAATTCTGCGAAAAGCTACCCGAACTTATTTCTACTTATGCAATGAAAGACGTGTTTAATGTCAATGAAACAGGGTTGTTTTATAAACTTATTCCTAATAAGACTTTAACATTTAAAGGTGAAACGTGCACAAGTGATAAACTTAGAAAAGACAGGATAACTGTGATGGTAGGTGCCAATATGGATGGAAGTGAGAAGTTAAAATTGTTAGTTATTGGTAAATCAACTAATCCACGTTGCTTCAAAGGAGTTAAAACACTGCCTGTTGATAATGTGGCAAATGCCAAAGCCTGGATGACGCGTGAGATCTGCATCAATTGGTTAAAAGAACTGGATACAAAATTTTTTCGTGAAAACAGAAAAATTCTACTGCTGCTAGATAATGTGCAGAGTCATTGTAAACTACCAACACTGAGCTCTATAAAGATTGAATATTTACCCCCTAATACTACAGCACAACTGCAACCGATGGACCAAGGAATAATTCAAAATTTAAAAACTAGTTACCGTAAAAGGGTTCTAGAACAAATTTTATTTTCGACTGACCTTAAAGAAAGCTACGACATAACATTACTCACGGCCATCAACGATTTATATGCGGCGTGGGACGCCATACAACCTGAAATAATAGAAAAATGCTTTCGACATGCCGGATTTATCCATCCATCTAAAAAGAGTGGTTATAATGCAAATGACGAAAACGACAGACCTTTTGAAGAAATAGAATTTCAAAATTTTCTGAAAAGTTTCAATGCGATATTACGTTCGCAGAGTATGTAGCAGCCGACAATAGTTTAGAAGTATCTGGACCCTTAACTGTGGAAGAAATTGTTGAAACAATTCACGAAAAATGCAATGAGGAGATGGAATCGGATTCTGGTGATTCTGCTACTATGTCCCAAGTGCTTTCCTTACCCACAGAAAAGTCAATTGCACAATCAATTGAGTGTTTGCGTACATTTATCCTGATGCAGCCGTCATCAGACAAAGAACTTAACTGTTTGTTACAAATAGAAAAACTGGCTAAAACGTCAAAAATGAATAGGACTATGCAAACAACAATTGATAATTTTTTTCATAGAGATGATAAATAAGTGTAAATAATTTCTTAAATGTTCATCTAATTTCAGGTAAGAAAATTATAGTACAATTAAAATGTAATTTTAAATGCCGTTGTTCTATAGTGCATTATTAATTTTTATGTTTTATTTATATTATTTTAATATTATTAATTACTTTATGTATTTATATCTTTTAATTTAATATTAAGTCATTCTAACGGCAACAACCGAAATTTAAAAAAAAATACTATAACATTAAAATTCCTTTGTAATAGTACCCCTTTAAATATGTTTTCTCCCATACTTTCCATAATTCAAACTCTGGATAATTCGAACATTTCTTGTGGTCCCGATGAGTTCGAATTAACGAGAGCCGATTGTATATATTTTAAAAAGGGAAAGAAATTTTAGTTAAATATATTATTAAAAGGAGAATTTTGATTATTAATTGGGGGGATAATTAGTATGTGATACTTGGTTAATTACATTCATCACAGCTATTTTAAAAGAAGATTTGCAATATTTGCATTTCCCCCACACTTATAGAAGACCCTAAAAAGACTGAAAAACCATTTAAGTTTTTAAATAAATTTAGAGCCTTCAAAATTTCGCTCATCTGCGCATTTTTAAGAATGACGTTTATAACAAGAAAGTCCCCATCTGTTTGGTTGAAGGAAATAAGAGTTAGAGTAGAAAATACATGTCTTCCGGATGAAAAAAAAAAAAAAAAATCATTTCTTTCTTTTTTTTATCTGACCGAGATCTTTTTTTAAAGATAAATTTAAATATAATATAAATTATTATCAAAATTACATCTTAAAAATAATAATTTTAAAAGTTAAAAAACCTTATTTTTTGACTCAAAGGTCTGTAGTAGCTTACTTCTGGGCCGCTAACATTGTCTATGGCCCACATAAATGGAGGTGAGGGATAGACGTTACGACCCTGTTGATTCGCTACGTTTTGGAATTACAGTAAATTCTGTCTAAGGCGGACTCTGTATAAGCCGGAAATCTGTCTAGCGCGGAAATTTTTTCAAGTCCCGGCGAACCCATAGAAAATTACATTAATTCATGCTGCATAAGGCGGAATCTGTCTGACGCGGAAACGGAAAGGATTTTAAGGTCCCACCGAAACCAAAATTTTCCATAAGGCGGGAATAGGATAATTTAAAAAAGAAAAGCGTTTTGTTTATTAAACTTTAAAACTGATAAGTCAAATAACTCAATGTCGAGCATGTTAGCTAAAATTCCGTAAGCTTTTAAAAAAGTTAATTCAAAAGAACAGAAACTTTAAATTTTAAGGAATTTATGCTTATGCCATTTTTTCATATGCAAAATTGCATCTAAAAGTTAATATTTCTAGTAAAATGAACATTTATGAAAATGATTACGTATTTTCGAAAGTACAATATATTATACTTTAAGATTGTACTCAAATTCAAAATTATAGCGTTCTTTTTTATTCTCGAAGTTTTTTTTTTTTTTTTTTTTTTTTTTTTTTTTTGGTGTGTATAAACTTCCAGTATGTATTACAGCAGTACTAAGAAATTGAATAAAGTTTCTCATTTATCTTAAAAGACAAAGGATCTTCCAGAATTTCAGTTTTCAACCGATTTTCTAGTCAGGAGAATCAATAAATGATCGTCATCTTCCAAGGATTTTCTTTTTTTTTTTTTTTTTTGGAGGGGGGGGGGGGGAGCTTTTTTGCATAAGCCGGAATATTGTCTACCACGGAAATTTTTCTCAGTCCTGACCGATTCCGCCTTAGACAGAGTTTACTGTACTATTTTTCAGCTTTTCTGTGTGAATCTGTGAACATCGAAATATCGATTCAAGTATCGATTCTTATTGCGATCGATTCTGTTTTATACGATGTCGATTTTAATCGATTCTCAAATTTTCCAGAATCGCTCATCACTACTCTGCCCCCTGCAAGCTACGCTCGCCAACCCCCCTTTCAGACACAGCAGAATCTAAAAACACGCTAATCTGATCGGTTTTAAAAATATTAGAGAAGATTGAATTATACTGAAAAAAGCTGTGCAGATCTCCCTGTAAACGGGTTTCCATTCAATTCCCTTTGATTGCAAAAATTTAAGGCCGAATCAGTTGCTGTTAAGACATCCAATGGTTGTTTTCGTTTTTGATTAAAGATGATCAGTTAAACATTTGAAAAGAAGCTAAAATAAAATGAATTAAGTATACAGAGTCTTTGTCTCCCGGTATTTTAAAACAACCTCTATAACAATAACCTAAGTCATGTGACTATCATCAACCAAAAACAACTTTGGTTGTTTTTGGCGCCTTCGCTACCCGCACAGGGTATATAAGCCAGCGCGTCTCTGTCTATCATTTTGCTCAGCCTTGCTTTTTCTAGTACGCTGTTCCTTTTTCCCTATCTTGCACTGAAGAAGAATCTCGCTAGTAGATTCGAAACAGCTGTTTGCTGCTTTTCACTCATTATTTGTGCATTTTAAACGTTGGTTTACTACTTTTTAATATTCTTGCACAAAGGCTTTAATTGCTATTTTATTCTTATTTATTGTTTCAATTGTTTTCTTTTTGTAATGATTACAAATAATCACTATTGTACATATTTTGTGCAGATAATGAAACAATGTATAGCGCTGTAATCGTAAAAAAAAAAAAAAAAAAAGCAAGAGGGTACATGCTATCGACAGATTATGCTAAGGGTATACGCTATAGTTTTATTTGCGAAAAGAGCATATGTTCTTGAAAAAGGGAAGGTACACAGGACTTCTTTTTAACCCCTTTAGGGGCTCATTTAAACAAGATTCTCACCAGAAAAATTTAACTAAATTTTATATTTTTAACTTTGGGGGAATATCATAGAAAAATTGCTTTTTCTTATTTAAAAAATAAAATCTTTCGACTATTCCGTTGAGAATTCAATACTTAGAGACATTTTTGCTTGTCCCTCAAGGGGTTAAAGAAAAAAACGGTTTAGGGCATATCCTACCGTATACCCTCCACTATAACACTGAAATTATATACTTATAACTATTCTAAAAAGCTTAAGGAGACAGTTTACCTCAAAATTGATAAAAAAATCTATTAAAATTGATTGACAAAATTGCTCAAAAACTACCTTTAACGTTATAGAAAGTTTTCCTGATTTATGATTAATTAAACTTTTAAATCATTTATTTCAATGAAAAAAAGAAAAAAAAAAGATGATGCATGAGTTTTAAACGATGGATTTTTGAGCAACGAATCCTACGCGATAATGCTACAGAATATCTTTTTTGAACTATATATTGTTTTTCTCATTTTTCCTGACGTAGATTAAAAATTCTGCAATACATAATAATAAACACATTGCATCAAACAAAATTATATTTCTTTTCTGTAAGTAATTTCAGGTGATTCCTAATGACAAGATATTGTAGTGCTTCTTTATGATGATCTTCGAAAACCTATAATAAAAACTGTTCTTAAATAGTAATATTTTTAAACTGAAAATGCAAAATTATAATATATAGTTAAAACTATATTATGTAGTTTGAACAAGATAAGGGACAATGTCATAACTTATATGCAACGTGTGATTTTTATTTCTTAAACATTTAAGTATTTGATAATTGAATAACAGTAATATAACAACTTGGCTTAAGAATTTAGAAAACATAAATGGTTCCTTTGCTTATGAATGGCAAAATTATTTATTTATTTATTTTTATTTATTTTATTTTTTTGTGTGTGAGCATATTGACTCTGTATAAATTCCGGAACAGGGGAGAATATTGAAATTTGAAATTTTGGCGGAAATTGATACTTAAAAAAATTAGAAATAACACAATATACACTTATTTCACATCTACTTGTAAAGAAAAAAAGTAATTTCAGAAATAAATTTCTAGTTATTTATTGGTTTGTTTATTAGGTAGCTTTCATTACAAAAAGCTACCTATTGCAGCCGTTCGGAGGAAAGCGATTTCAAAAAATTTTGGTATATTTTCATCGATCATGACCACCACACCCCGAAACCACCCTCCGTTCAAAATTTATATATATCTGATCTTTGTCATACTGTAACTCTCGTATTTATGAACCGATTTGAATAAAATTTCGTGTGTACATAGTACATACCAATGTCTCGAACGAGTTCGTTGGCCAGCTTCATCCGCCATCTTGTTTCAAAATGGCGGCCATTTAAATTTTTTTAAAAAAATTTTAATTTAAAATTAGGCACAAAAAAATTGAAAATAGAAAAATATTTTTTTCTTATGTGTTTTACCTTGATACAAAGATTCCGGAGCATTTGTTGTTTCGTCTATATCTTAAAAAATGGCTGAGTTATAGCACTTTGAATTTCTAGCTTCGCTGACATTTTGAAACGACCTGATTTTTGTCACGCGATAACAGGCGTATTTATGAACCGATTTGGATGTACCTTGGTGTATACATAATACGTACCAATGTCTCGACCGAGTTCGTTTGCCAGCTTCATCCGCCATCTTGTTTCAAAATGGCGGCCATTTAATTTTTTTTTTATTTAAAATTTGAAATGAGGTACCAAAAAATTGAAAAATGAAAAATATTTTTTTTATATGTGTTTGACCTTAATACAAAGTTTCCGGAACAGTTTTTGTTTCGTCTATATCTAAAAAAATGGCTGAGTTATAGCATTTTGAATTTCTATTGTGGCTGACATTTTGAAAAGACCTGATTTTTGTAACGCGATAACAGGCATATTTATGAACCGATTTAGATCTAACTTGGTGTGTACATAGTACATACCATTGTCTCGACCGAGTTCGTTGGCCAGCTTCATTCGCCACTTTGTTTCAAAAGGGTTGCCATTTAAAAAAAATGTAATTTAAAATTTAAAATGAGGTATTAAAAAATTGGAAAATGAAAAAGATTTTTTTTATGTGTTTGGCCTTGATACAAAGATTCTGGAGCAGTTTTTGTTTCGTATATATCTTAGAAAATGATTGAATTATAGCACTTTGAATTTCTAGTATAGCTGACATTTTGAAACGATCTGATATTTGTCACGTGATAACACGCGTATTTATTAACCTATTTCGATGTAAGAAGGCATGTGGATGTGGATAGTATATCGTAATGTCTCGACCAAGTTCGGTGGCCAGCTTCATCAGCCATCTTGTTTCAAAATGGAGCCCATTAAATTAAAAAATATATATATTTAAAGTGAGGTGCAAAAAAATTAGAAATTGAAAAAGATGACTTTCTTAAGTATTTGACCATGATATAAAGATTCCGGAGCATTTTTTGTTTTGTCTTTATCTTAAAAAATGGCTCAGATATAGCAGTTTGAATTTCGAATGTGGTTGACATTTTAAAAAATCTGATTTTTTGCCTGTGACAGCACTTGTATATATCAACCGATTCCGATGTGGGTGAGCATGTGCACAGGAATTACTAAGGCCTCGACCAAATTCACTCGTTAGCCTCATCCACCATGTTGTCTTAAAATGGCAGGAACTTCACGATATCGCCGAATTTGTCAACCAAATATAAGTTACTTTAAATAAAAGCAGCTTGGATAAAGCTGACTAATTTCGCGAAATTCTCATTCATAATGATTTAGTATTCATAAAAATTAGTATTGAATCTCCTATAATCGGTTTCCACTAAATTGAGCTTCGTGTGTTTGAATAATATAAGCTTGCTAATAAGGAATATGAAAGCTACCTCTTCCTCCCGGCACTGGGCGGAAGGACTTTTTTAACATACTCTCTTTTGTACAGCAATTTCGATTGTATTTTTTTTAAAAAAAGTATATGTTTACTTGTAGTTCTTTTGATGCGACATAAAATTTGTTTTTTCCGTATCATTTTTTACCTCTTTCAAAATTTTTCGTTTCCTCCAAATGCTAAATTTTCTTTTCAAACAGAAATTTGTTTAAAAAAAAATTCAAATATATCATTCCTTTACTATAAAATTCAATAACACGATCATGAAACGTGCTTCGAGTATGAATTTTCTTTATAAATGTGAAAATAGGGATTGAATTCAGTGATGTGAATAAAACCTTCAGTTTCAGATATGAATCGTTTTTTCATATTCTTTTAAATTTCCTTCATGTTTCCTTTGAATGATTAATACTTAAAAGGATTTAAAACTAATAAATCTTCAGATCAGGTGCCTCAAATTCAAATTTTCAAAACATTTAAATTTCATCTCAAGAGGAAAGGTGCTCATACTCAGAAAATTTTGAAAAAGTTACAGAATGTTTATAAAACAATTCCGGCGGAGCCTCGATATTGTGTTCGCAAAAAAATAATGAAAATCTCTTTTTCTTGGCGATTTATCGCTGGTTGGTGGCACAGTGAAATAAAAAAAAAAGCTTTATGATAAGTACTCTTTAAAGCAAAACTATTCTTCATATTCAATTAGTTTGAATAAGTTTTAGTTAAATGAACTTTTATAACTACAGATTTGTCATGTATATTTATATATATGTATAATGAAATTTAACAACTGTTTAACGACGGTTTAGAACAAATTTTAAATTCATTAAAAGTGTTCCAAACTCATAATTAAGGTCCGATTCTGATCACTGTTAATTTGAGTTTGATAATGTTAGTGTGGAAACAACAGTAGCATAGAACTGTTACCGTGTAAACAACAACTTATTCAATATCGTAATGTATAAGAAAAGCTTTCTTAATCGGACAGTTACTTTTAAAATACACTTAAAACTTATTCAGCCAGTGAAACCGAGTAACATAAACCGGTCGATTTTCCACCAACCTTTAACTCGCAGTTCAACTCCCAATTGAGAAACCTTCGGTTGACAAATCTAACCGCCGGTTAATATTTCGAATTCATCGATAACTTTCAAGCCACGATTAGTCGACCTGAGTTAGTGAACTCTCGGCTGAAATCTGCGTAATTGATCGGCCAAAGGAATCACATGACCTAGTAATCATCTCTGCGAGTTCTGTCCTTCCTTGACACCATCTTAATCTGTTTCTTTTCAACAACGAAACTAAAGGCAGTATTGAAATTGGAAATGCATATACTTATCATGTTTAATTTTTAAATAAAACATTCTTATAAGTAAATGTGCAATTACCATTTTGATTTCATGATTTTGTTCGTTTACAGAACAAAAGTTTCAATAAAATTGTTAACAATAAAATTCTTAACAATAAAATTCTAAAAAAACAGTTGATTAAAAAATATCTTGATTAAAAAAATCATTTTCTTTAATGTAAGTTTAATAAACATTTATCTGATCAAACTAGTAGTATTAAGTAGAATAAAAGTAAATAATGCAATAGGTTTATTTATTTTTTTTTTTACAATGAATATTAGATATGAAGATATTTTCATATAATTATTTCTAATGCATATATATTTTATTTAACAAATGTCTGTACAGATTCAATTAAAATATCTTGGATAAAATGGCATGCCGGTAGCAAAAAAAAAAAAAAAAAAAAAAAAAAAAAAAAAAAGACGAGTCCTTAGAAAATCCTGTGCTGATTATTACACATTTTTTTAGAGATCATGTTTAATATCTTTAGAAGAAGGCCGAGAACATGTATTAATATTCTTGATGTATTGCGAAAAAAAAAAAAAATCTTCCGAAAAAATGTTTCTTTAAACAAAAATCATTATTTCAAACTTACTAAGTATGTAATAAAAAAAATAATTATTTATCTATTATGAACAATTGATCACATATACACAATTCGGTAGAAAATTCATGCTTTAAGCAACTATGAACGAGGGACTCAAATCGAAGAAAATTTGTTTTCTATTTTTTCATTATTATTAAAAAAGAGAGAGAGAAAGAAAGAGTTTTGAATCATATATTTTTACAAAATTGGTATTTAAAGAACATATTTCCATTTAGATTTGTTAGATGGCGCCACCAAAAAATACTTTGTAAATCAATAAAATTTGAAGCTTCGTTTTCGACACACAAATTAGTATAATTTTGCATTCATAGAGCAAAAATATCCAAAAAAGGGGGAAAATGTAAGTGACACATTCTTTTATAATACCATCTTTAATAATTAATGCTTCGTTTCATTAGTAAATTCCAAAAAGCTTTGTTTTTTAAAAAGAAGCATCAGCGCACAATTTAAAACGACCGCCATCTTTCTTTCTACTAGGCATGCGCGTTTCACTAACCTACCTACCAGAGCTTGGTTGAGTAAGTCAACCCCAGGTTAGTATTTACCTCGAATTTCGTCAGGTTGGGTAAACGGAGAATTGGATTTCGCATTCAACCGAGAGTTAAGCTCCGAAACGCGAGGTTGAAGTTGACGGAGAATTACCGGGTAAGTAACATCAGCAACACGCAACTTGTATATATACTATAAGCTTATAGAAAAAACAACAAACTGTTTTATCGCTTAAGTTTAAATTCATTAAGTACTGCTCATTTAAACACTCATTTAACTAGCCATTTCCAGTTGCATTAAAATCACTTGCATTTGGCAAGGAAAGATATAGCTCGCCAAGCGCGTGACGCGTTCCAATTTTCGCGCCAAATATTCGAATATATTCTATTTTTTTTACAGACGTTCTATTGGAATCGTCGCTAAATTTGACTGATCATTTATTACATACACAAGTAGTTTCATTAGAATTTTTTTCAAACTATTCTGAGTATGCGTTTTAAGGAGACCATACTTATCAGTTCACACAAAATCAAGTATCCTGAAATCCGCAATTAATAATGTTAGATTATTTGTATTATATTATAGATTATTTGTATTTGTCTAGGCATATAAAATTTTTCACAGATTAAAAAAAATATCTTCTTTCTAAGAATTTGAAATTAACCCGATTTAATTTAATTTTTTTCTGATATACTATAAAGTTCAGTTGCTATGCAACCGTTAAAGGAAAAAGGAAAAATAAAAGAAAAAGACTTGCGTATTATTGAAAATTGTAAAAAGGATAAAGAAAAATGTTTTATGCTTTTTAAAGTACGCTCAGAATTCAATAAAAAATTATACGGGGTATCGCGAATGGCCGAGGAAATTGTTGTCAAAATTTCAAGCAGATTTGATTAAATTAAGACATCGCAAAGCAAAAATGTATCATCCATAATGTAACATTTAAATCAGCTATTCAAATGTACCATTTTCATTTCATAAAATATGAAAATGGTCTGAATTTCCATAGAAAATCATTATGGCGTAAAAGGAAATGCTTGATATATTTCGAATGAATAAACCAAATTTAATCAAAAATTATACTGCTAATTCCGAGTACCTCGCCAATAAGCCTAATAAAATAAAAAGATAATCGGATGCATTTTGCTGCAGTTATCTCAAGACATACAGACAAATAAACAAACAGGCACCAAAAACTTTTCGTGTCTCCACGTTAAGCTTCAACTGCCATTTCGGCAAATATATACTACTAGTGTATAACCCCCGTCAAAGATGACGAAATGTTTATTTGTGTTTCATTTTTATAAGACTTCATGCAAACAAACAGCGTGAAGATTTTATTATTGAATAGTTTTTATTGTCGAAAAGTACATTTTAAAAATGACAAATGATTTCTACAAATGTAAATGATGTGGGCATTTTTTTTACTAAATATTAAATTTCTGAAATAGTTCAACGATCAATAAAGACTCCGATTCTAATATTTAAACTTTGTAAGAAATGAAAAATAGTGAAAATTACGTCATGTTGATATAATCATATCAATTTTCCTCCTTTGTTTTATTAATGTAAAAATACATTTTAAGCTAATCATGAAGTCGGCAGCAAAAACGTTTCACACATACTTTATGCACGTACTTTTATGTTTAACCACAATATATTCAAATAAAAAAATATTTTCCATTTAATTCCAATGAAAATATCGAATAAAGTCATAATGCATAAAATAAAATTAACTCAATAGACAATATTCTCGTGGTGTCGCAATAAATATGAATTTTTTTCTCTTATAAAAGAAAAAGTACACGTGCATAACGTTTCTTATATCGAAAATACTTTCAAATGAAAAAATACGTTCAAAAAGCCACGTGTCTTTATTATTTTTTTTATTGTTTCTCTTTTATCTGAAGCAATGGAAGTAATCCGATAGCTACTATTTGAATAAATTTCATTAAAAAAACTTTAAAATTAAAATTAAAATATGAAAATGGGAATATTTCTTAAAATAGCTAGTCCAGGCACATCTACAAATGAACAGCTTTCATTAAAAAATAAATAATTAGCAAAATTGGTTCGATAGAAACCTCAGGCAGGTGACTAAAAAACAGCCTCGTGTTTTAAATATATAGATGACAGGGTTCGCCCCAGAATAGATACCTACATTTTCCTATGGTTGGATTTCATATAAGTAGATTGGATAAAGCAATAAAAAAGACACTATTTCCTCTATGCACTTTAGTTCTATTAACCCATTATGCTCTGGTCGGTGAATTTCTTTCCACATAATGTTAATACATAAATGCCACATTGACACTAGTATTTTGAAACAAAATCTTCGGTTTCTTATGCGCACGAATAAAGGCATTTACTTATTTATAACTAAATTTGATATTCATTTCCAATTCCACTGTGACATTTGGGGATTAAAATTAAGTGGGAAAAAATACACCCACCAGAGATTAAAAGGTAAAACAATTTTGAAATTAAGTGTCACTCAAAATTATATCAAACTTGATTGAACTTTCTCCTTCGTATAAATTTTCTTGAAATTGCAAAAACTGTAGCGGAAAACTACGCTCTAAAAGTGCAAGGTATAAAACTATTAGCCCTTTCAGGCGACGAGCGTCTTTTTCAAAATTTTAAATCTTTCATCACCTGTTTTTCAAAACAGAAATTTTTTCCTAATTCAATAGGGAAAATGCCCTGATTAAATAAGGCAAAATTTACAATAAAAAATAACTGGTAGGAATAATCCAGGATTCTGAGCACTTTATGACGATCGTCCCCAAGAGGTTAAAAAGTACTAAATAGCGTTTTATGTTAGATGTTTGAAAAATAAAGTCTTCTCTTAGCACTAGTGAATCTTGTTATTTGACTGGTTTACACGTTTGATCCTGGGTTGATTGATTTGACTCTGTAATTTTCAACGGTTATCTTTTTAAGAAAACTACACATGAGATAATCTCTTAAAAGTTTTTTGGACAAACTAAAACAAATTTCTATCTAAATACCTGAGGTAAAACACTTACTTAAATGAAGAAAACACTATTTCACGGAATAAATATTTCTCCAATATTTGTGCAAAGAAAAACAATTTTGAGATAAAGATTTAATTTGAGTGGAAGTTAAACCATTTTCAAATTAATGCACTCAAAATCAAATCAAACGTAATTGAACGCTTCGAATCTCAGATCTTCTAAAAATTCCTAAAAGTATACTGAAAATTTAGACTCTTAAGTTGTAGAGAATAAAATTAATAAAAATTAGTAAGTGGTGTTTTACAGATTTTAAAATCAAGCGACTAGCAAAAATTGCTATGTCACTGATTCTCACATTTTATCCTGGTTTGATTGATTTGACTCTCTGGCGTTATCAACAGATTCCTCTGGGTAACCTGCAGACGGCGAAGATCTCTTGAAAGTATTTTGTCTAGATAAAAATTTATTTCTCCGTAAATATCTCAGATAATACACTTACTCAAACGAAGAAAACTATGGGATTATGCAATTCTCCAATATCTGTGTGAAGAAGAACAATTTTGAGATAAAGATTTAATTTGAGGGGATCTTAAATTAAATCATTTTCAAAATAATGCATTTAAAATCAAATCAAACGTAATTGAACGCTTCGAATCTCAGATCTTCTAAAAATTCCTAAAAATATACTGAAAATTTAGACTCTTAAATTGTAGAGTATAAAATTAATAAAAATGAGTAAGTGGTGTTTACCGTCCGAGGATTTTACTGTATTTTTATAAAAATGCTTGTAAATTCCAGGATATATATATTTACTAATCGCAGTTTGATTCTATAATATCTTTAATATCACTTCTTTCTATATATGGTTCAAAATAAAATTCGGTGTAAAATATTTTAGTCTACAACCATTTTAACATGTTTTCTAGAAACGGAAAAATCCGGGCCAGACGGTTAAAGGGTTAAAAATCAAAGCGACTAGCGAAAATTGCTATGACACTGATTCTCACATTTTATCCTGGTTTGATTGCTTTGACTCTCTGGCGTTGTCAACAGATTCCTCTGGGTAACCTGCAGACGGCGAAGATCTCTTGAAAGTATTTTGTTTAGATAAAAAAATTTTCTCCGTAAATATCTCAGGTAATACACTTAACTCAAACGGAGAAAACCATGGGATTATGCAATTCTCCAATATCTGTGTAAAGAAGAACAACTTTGAAATAAAGATTTAATTTGAGAGGATTTTAAATTAAACCATTTTCAAATTAATGCATTCAAAATCACATCAAATGTGATTGAAGTCTTTTAATCTCATACGAAATTTTTCATCAATTAAGTGCTATTTCGAGAAATTTCTGAAAACTATACCGAAGAATTAGGCTCCAAAGACAGAAAAGTAAGTGAATAAGGTTTTATTTTAGAGATTGTAAAATAATCCCATTAGCATACAACTTGCAATCTCATCGATTTTCACATTGTGTTGATTAATTTGACTCTACAGTTTTCTTTTGAAGTAACCTGCTGAGAGTTTCTTTTAAGGGCAGTCGGAATCCCTATACTTGCCATGTTAAATTAATGTACGATTTCTCACAAACTAATTAAGATATGGACTTGAAAAAAATTTTATGCATAAAATAAACAATTCTTAATAATCTGAAGTTAAATTTATAATTAAATAAAGCTTAGATTTTTTTTTAAAAATCTGAAGTAGAAACCACATTCAGATTTCAAAAGACATGCAATTTTTTCAAAGATAACGATAACAATAAAAAAAGTTCTTTTTATGAGTTTAAAAAATTCACCTCATATTAAACAGGGATATGTATAGAATGTTCAAGAAAAATTTCAAAGCATAATGTATAAAAGTTTTTTCAAAAAGGTACGTCGAAGCTAAAAAAACAACGTTTTGATAAATTCAAGTTTAAAGTAAATAAAGGCACTTACTTAAAACATTCCTGCTCCATAGTACTTATTTTTTGCCTTTTTTTGTTCACATTCCTCTTGGAGTTTCCTTTTCAATCTTTTAAACACTCTTTTTTCTTTAGTTTGCTGTAAATGGTCATATTCTGCTCTTAGCATTCGCTCGCGATCAAGAGTTTTTAAGGTGTTTTGGCAATATAGCCCTGGTTCTATGCCTAATTTATGAAGCACATTAATTTTCGCAGAATGCCTCGTTATTGAAGCAGGCTCCCGCATCAATAAAATATAATAAAACTTTCAGAAAATAAAAAGAAAACTACTGTGTCAATGCGAAGTTCAACTAGCAAACTAAACAAACACAAAAAATCACGTTGTTTATTCCAAAGTAAATCAAAATATATCAACTAAAATAAATCGAATAAGTTGTAGTAAATCACTATGAGGAGGTAAACAAACAGAATTACTAAAACTTTTTCAACTTCTGGTTGCCGTAGAAACAAAAGTAACATATCTGTAGAAAGAGGAGAAATGGTAGACTCAAAATATTAAAAAATCGATAATTTGATATATTTTAGGTTTTGACCTTCCAACTGCCCTTAAGAAGACAACCACCTTTGCGAAGTCCTATGGAAAACGGCTGATATTCGTTTTCTTTTTTTATTGGAAACTGCTGAAGATTTTCAATCATTTTTAACACTTTTTAACATAGCTTAAAAGTGTTTATGAATTGGGTTTGTTTACCTGCTTGTTGTCTGTCTGTCCGTTCTCTAACTCGCGTAAATAAACTCGGATTGTCATGCAATTAGTGCATGTTATTGAACATTGACTGTGACATGTTCGGTATTGAAAATGGGGCGTGTACTATGTATAGTTCATTTACAGGGGCACACAAAATAATCCCTTTACACTACGATCTATGGGGAAAATGGTTTTAGGTTATTTTAATGACGTTACGTTATTTTAAACATCTTGAAATTAATATATATTTTTATGAAAACTTTTTTATGAAAGACTAAGATGGGTGAAAACCTTTTTTAAAAACTTGTTAAATCTGACTAGCTTAACACGGCTCCAAATGACCTTACCGTTCGTTCTGAAGGAACCTGAAAAATACTTTTCACCACATAATATCACTATCACTGTAAAAGGCCGTGAGATCCGATCGCTCTTTTTTTCAACTTCATAGAAAAATTGCGAAAACTTGCAGCCGAAGAGACAATCCAAAAAGCTAGTCGGAAACTCCGCTTGAAGTTAACACGTGGCTCGATTTCAGGAGAGAACTCGTGTACCCGAGGGAAGGATGCATTTAAAATCCACTGAATCTGTCTCCTACCGCACTATAAAACAACTTTTACCTAATTAACATATCATTGCAAAAATAACTGCGCCAACCAGATTCCGTTAGATTCAAACGTACTTCGCGAAGCTTTAAGAAATGACAGAATAGACCTCATTGAGGCACAAATGTTAAAATTCATAATCTCAAAATTCCCTCGACTACTAGAGCATCCTTATAAAAGAGTAGCTAAGTACTCTACCCAAACCTCAAGTAATTTTCTTACTTCAATGGAGCAAACATATTTTTAATGATGAAGCATTTCTCTAATATTTGTGCAAAAAGAATAATTTTGAAATAAACATTTAATATGAGAGGAAGTTATACCATTTTCAAATTAATGTACTCTAAATCTAATCAATTTAAATTAATAATTTTAATCTTTCAAAAAATGAAAAAAATATAAGCGCTTAAACACCTTTTCTCGAAAATGCTGAACACTACAGAGAAAATCTGTTATCGTTGCCAAACGTATTCTCTGTTACATTAATTAAATATTAAAAATAAATTAAAATCCAGTCTCTAAAATATATTATTTTCTATTTAATAAACTAATCATTTTAAAATACTAATTAAATATTATGAGAAAATATTTATGTATCATATTTTTTTCGTTTCTCATAATTAATTAAAACTTAAGCATGTCACAATGCATGTTTAAACAAACCAACAAGTAGAGTATATACATTTCAACGTTAAATCTAAAAAAAAAAAAAAAAAAAAAAAAAAAAAAAAAAAAAAAAAAGAATGAATGGATTGTATTTCATTTATTTCAATTTCTCCGAAGCAATACAAACGAAGCCATTTAAAACTTGCAATTTTGGGTAATAGAATGTGCTTACAAAGGGCTTAAAGGATGAGATCAATGTTCAATTTTGAAACAACTAGCTAATGAAAGGCTCTCCAGAATAACTTATCTGCATTTTAAAATTAATATTTGCTTTTGCTTTTGAAAGCGTTTCGCTTTAAAAAAAATTCTGCTAAAATTTCGACATGAATATATTTTATTTTCGATTTAACAATGAGTTCAGTTCTGAAATAAGTGATATTTAAAACAAAGACATTTTGTGATAAGCTATAGATTTATTAAAATACATAAATCTGAAATGTCACATAAATGTATTTCCAAAAAATGCTTATTTGATATCAATTCAGCTAAATTCGAAAGAAAATTCCTGAATTATTAGGCTGCTTCCCTCCCCCTTTTACTTTTTGTTTAAAGAAATGACTATATTTAATATTATTTTAAAAAATATTTATTGAATCCTAAGTTAATTTATAATAATGAACTGCTTTCTATTTTTTTATTATATATATTCAAATATACTAATCAGATTCAATTCACAGAAATATGAACGAAAGTTACCAAAGCTTTTGCTTAAGCCATTTATTTAAATTTCCAAATTCGAACGATTTTCTTAAATATGCATTTTATTTTTATGCTTTTCTCTATTCTTGACTGAGTTACAGAATGATTTTCTAAATAAAGCGACATATTTTGTCATTTTTCATACGCAAAAATGACATTTCAAGTACAGTTTTAATGAACTGAAAGTGCTACAAAAATACAAAAGAAGAGCGAAATATATTTTGATACGAAATTCAGATTACAAAGTTTCTTTAAATGTGAAAAAAAAATCAAAATAAATGTTTGACTTGCAATTACATTTAGAAATTCATTTCGAATTCCATTTCTCTTTTAAAATGCACATTTCTATATCCGTTTATCTTAACTGGCATTTTACATGCTTGTGAAATAGTCATGCCTTTCATTTTTTAAGGAAAGTTGTTTACTATTATATAATTACCATGATTTAAAAATTTAAAACTTTGGAAAGTAACTTGATATTCAGAGATCGTACCTTAAATATTTACATTTTTCACTATATATTTTAATGTATTGCAAAAATGAAGAGCTCAGATGACAAAGGTGGTATGTGGCAAAAAAAAAAAAAAAAAAAAAAAAGGAGTTAATCATATGATTGAAGGTAATCAATAGTCCTCTACCATCTGTTAAATTTCTGTTTGAAAAAAAACTCATACTCACAGACCTTTTAATTGATAAAGGAGGCAATTGACGTTAAACGCAAATAAAGGTTTGGGACTTTACAGCTCATTTTCTCAAAATGATGATTGTGTCACTTACCACCTTTATTTTCTCAGCTCTTCAAATGATAGTGAAAAGAAATAAGAATAATAAAATTTAGTGAGATATATTCTAGAGATCTGCGCGGGTTGGATTGTACACGAAAATTCCATTTGAAATCAACCCGCAAGCCGAAAAAATAATTTTCCGCGTCCCGCAACCCGACCCGAATCTGACATATTTCAACACGCGCCCAACCTGAATCCAAAATGTTTCAACCCGCAACCTAACTTGAACCTGAAATGAAAAGAAAGTAAATCATGTTTTAATACAATTATGGAAAATAATCTACAATTATATCTCTAATACCAATTTTATACCAATTGTATGTTTTATATAGAAGAATAAACGAATCTACATTCTTTATTTTCAAATATAGTTTCTAATTTTCTTTCAGAGTGTCGGGGTTACACTAGAATAATACTTGCGGGTCATATTTATGGTTTTTGCAATTCGGATTGTTTGGATTTTCACAAAACGTTTGAACAGAACTATGTTTCAGATGAAAATAAATACGCATTTGAATATGAATGTGTATAGATAACCGAATTACTGCTTGAGAATTAGATGTATATAAGAAAGGTGATCATAGATTATTCTTTCTTTAAGAACCATTTTTTCTTTTATCGAAATATAAAAAATTTCCCAACATTTCTTGTTTGATGCACACAAAAACACATGTATCGTATTTGTGATAGTTTATGCACACACATAAATGTTACGTGTGTGTAGATTTACAGGTGTTCGCTATTCAGAGGTATAAGCGTACACATTACATTGCGAAAGATGACCGGTCACTTGCGATTTTAGACGTTTTCTTAAATATCTAGAAAAATACATGAGGAATTATCCTGAAACTCTAGGTGTGTAAACGGAATAGCGCAGGTCATATATTTCCGTGAAGTTTTTTTTCCCGAAACCCCATAGGGGACCGTCAACAAATTTAAAAAGAACGAATATTTTTTGGATAACCCTGAAAAAACTAATGTAGCAAAAGCGTTCAAACTGTAGATTATGATTAAGTGGCTATTGTGATAAACTGTGTTCATTTTTATGAGAATAGCATGTATACTCGTAGTAAAATTAAAGTTTTTATAAAAAGAGTCCCAAATCTTGCCAAGTTTTTTGCTTATAATTTGTAGGATTCTTAATATAAAAAAAAGTTATTTTCATAAAATATAACAATCAACATTGTACACAATACCCTGCAATCAAAATTAAAAAATTATAATAATAATTGTATTAAAAATGAGCAGATTTACTAAATAATGACTCACTGTGCATGCCCAAATACAATCTGAATTTACTTTGCATAATTTGTTAGCTAAATGTATAGAGCAACTTTGTTAAAGTCTCAAAAACATAGTTTGAAAAATCTGAAAATTATCGTTGATAGAATAAGCTCAAAATCCATTATTCCCAAAAGGAAGTAAAAAGATGAGGGGCTGTATCCAAAGACAGGAGTACGTGCAATATTCTGTATGCTATATTGGCACTGATCAATGGACATATGGATACAGCCCCTCATCTTTTTCCTTCATTTTGTGAACAACGGATTTTGAGTTTATTCTATCAACGATAATTTTCAGAATTTTCAAGCTATGTTTTTGAGACTTTTACAAAAGTTGTTCTATACATTTAGCTAACACATTATGCACATTATATTTTGATTGCATTCAAGCATGCGCAGTGAAACATTATTTAGTGAACCTGCTCATTTTTCATACAATTTTTACTATATTTTAATTCTGATTGCAGGGGGATTGTGTACATTGTTGTTTGTGATATTTTCTGAAAATAACTTTTTTTCATATTTAGAACTCTGCAAATTATTAGCAAAAAAACATGGCAAAATTTGAGACTATTTTTATGAAAACCTGAATTTCTCTTCGAGTATACATGCTATCCACATAAAAATGAACACAAATTATTTCAATAAGCCACTTAATCATAATCTATAGTTTAAACACTTTTGCTAGATTAGTTTTGACACGGTTATCCAAAAGATATTCGTTCTTTTTCAATTTGTTGGCGGTCCCCTATGGGGTTTCGGAAAAAAGTCTTCACAAAAATATATGACTTGTACTATTATGTTTAAACACCTGGAGGTTCAGGATATTGCCTCATGTATTTTTCTAGATATTTAAGAAAACGTCTAAAATCGCAAGTGACCGGTCATCTTTGGCCATATAGTGTATAACTTTTAGGAATTGAAAATGTATTCTCTAAATGGAGGGGCCTGTTTTTCCGGAGTGTTCATTATGGAGATCTTATTGTATATAGATTTTAAGCCTGAAAAAATATTTTGGACATTCTTTTGAAATTCGGATCAACCAGAACTCGACCGCAAGAGTTAAAACGTATCCGAAACAATGAAAGTCAACCCGACCAGATCCGAACTGCGGGTCGAATTGGGTGCGGGTAAAATCGGGTAACCTGATTAGATGCAGGACTCTAATACATTCAATATATTTTTTCTTATGGTAAAAAAATAAATTGTAAGAACAGAAAGCATGATGATGCAAAACTCTACAAATATGAAATACATCATTTTTTTCTGAAGAAAATACGGATTTGAATGTTATTGGCTATCGCTATTTGGCTTTCTATGAATGCGAGTCAGGGAAAAGTTTTTAGTGAGGGAAATTATGTATTAGATTATTTAGGCTGATTAAGGAATATATGGGGGATACATCACCGGGTTAAGCGCACTGAGATATCCTCTAAATTCAAGCCAAGATTAGAGTTTGTATAGAATTTTATGTTAGTCCCAGAGCTGATGTGGCTATCACAGTTGCACTGGAATGTCGAATTCGGAATTAATGCCATATTATTATTTTAACTAAACGTTCAAAATGCTTAAATTATTTTTTTAAGCTGCGAGAATTTTCGAGTGCAATTTCAAATAATCGCAATAAATTATTTAATCATATCAAAATTAAAAAATAATATTTGGCACTTGAAACTCTTTTTCTTTCGTGGTTGCAGTTATCATGTCAAAATATATGAGGCACAAAGTCAAGTGCGCATGCATTTTGGAAGATACTTTTAGATTCTTTGGTTTATGATAAGTAACTTTCGAACGTTCACAGAAAATAAGAGTGATATGTATTAAAATGCAGAAGGGGTCACCTAACCGTTTCCAAATGCAATTTATAACATTATAGACATTGAGGACATTGGACATATAGGGCATCGAGCAAGAAGAGTAATGATAATTTTTTTCCAGTTGCAGCAGATATTAACATCAAATTGTTAACATAGCAAGTTTCGGATATAGTATTAGTAAAGTTTATTATGTATTACCAAGTATTGTCTGCAATATATATATTATAAAGTAGGTTTTTGAGTCGTGGCTGGTGTCATTTAAAAGAAACACACAGTTCATGTACAACTTGCTTTATTGGAGCTGAATCATTCTCAGCAATCCTGACACTGTGGCTACTAGTAAGAGACTCCTGAAATCTTAGTGTTTCTATAAAAATTAATATTTATGATTCAATAAATGTCAACTACAGAAATTTTTATTATGATTTATGATCTATCAAGTACTTGTTGACATTTGTGAGAATCTATCCTTTAACACAATGATTTTAATTGGATCTATAGGTAATCATCTAATGTTTATTTTAACTGAAGTTTATTATGAGTTATGATTTTAAGTACTTATTTCAAAATAAATATGTCAATCAACTTTTACTTTAGTACATTGCTTTCAGAATCATTTAGATGTTTCTGATAGGTGGGGCTCTAATGATTTAAAGTGCTATTTGGGGCAGATATAGAATTTTATTTAACAACTAAGGGGAAAATATACTAATTGAAAGAGTTTATAAAACATCTTATCAGTTTTATAAGATATGTATATTTATATAGTCAAACTTAAAAAATCAAAAAACCTCCAAATTGCCTCAACTGGGGTAGTTGACAGATAACGCATTTTTAATTTTATTTTTTAAGTTGAAAATAAATAAAAGTAAAATCTAGGATATGATGGTTAGATTACAAATTTTATTACAAAACTTGGTCAATGCTCAAATTTTGTTATTTAAATAACAATGTCTAGCATACCAAAATTTAAATATACTAAAAACTTCCCAATTTCCCCGCTGTACCCAACCTGGAAATAAAGAAAATGCATTTACATTAACGTTTTTTACTTCGAAAACGTATTTAAATGTAATTATTTACATATTGAAAAATATTGTGAATTTAATAACATTTTTATATTTTCTTTTCTACGTAAGCTAATTCTTAATAAAAAAAATTACTTTTATTCAGATCTCAAAAATATTTATGAAAGAAATATTCCAAACTTCTATATACATTCATCATTCTTTTCGGTTGATAACTAACAGAAAATTTTAAAGTTACCTGTAACGTAACTGCTTTAAACTAAAATAATACTTTGCTCATCTATCTGTGGTTAAGTTAGTTTTACATCACCTGCGATAATTAGGAGTCTCCAAGCATTAATTTTGCTTTCAATTACACGATGTCGACGTAAATTGATAGTTTCCGCTCGAACATTTTTATTGTGCGGTGGAATCAGCGCTCATTTATTTGAAAAATGTTACAGCTCATATTTCAAGAACTATCGTAGCAGCTTAATTTATTACTTTTGAAGTTCTTGATACTTATAATTAATCAGCCTGATAAATCGCATACATTTTGCAACTGACCTTTATTTTGTAAGAGTTCTGCATTGCTATTTTTAAAGAGGTGTTGACTTTATTAAATTCGCTATAATCGCAATATGTGTGTGTGTGCAATAAAAAATAAAACATGTTATAAGTTAATATTTTTATTTTTTTATTCCTAAAATACCAACTTTATTTATTTAACTGTTATAGACATTAATTCTACATTGCAATCTGTAGTATGCCAAAAATAAATCCAAATACAGGCTAAAAGTTTCGTTGTAACACTGATACAAAACAGAAAAATGTGATCAAAATTAGTTAAAAATTCTTTATAACCGTATGCGGTGTAATTTATCATAACGAATAATCCTCATATTAAAACTGAAGTTTTAAAAATCGCACCTCAACACCATAATTTTATTATTATCTATCTATATTACAAAGGACAAACATGTTCGTGCGTAACGTTGGCGTCAGCAGACGATTAAATTTAACTTTTACTGCATTTTTTAAACATTCTAAATATCGAACATTTTCAATTTTTGTATCGTCGAATAGAGAAAAAATATACTTTAAAATGCAATTTCTTTGAAAACTGCATCGTAATTTTCCTAAAAACTATATCGCTATTTACTCAATTGTCATTGTTTTTTAAATAATTTTCAAACTTTATTACTTTTTAACTCTATGGCGTGCAGACGATTACCAAAGATAAGTCCATGTTTGCACTTAAAATAACATAAATTTGCACTTTCAAAACAATATTTGTTTCCATCTTATATTCCATAACAAAATTAAAATATTCATCAATCAATAAATAAAACAATAAAATAGTATAAATAAAACACAAATTTAAGGCATGTAATCGAACATTTATATAAAAAAAAAGGCTGATTGTAAATAGTGATTTTTGGCGATTTCTTCGGTTGTTAACTCTTGGTTCAAGTCCCACACGAAAGTATCACCTTTAATAAATTTCAAAATTTTGTTTGAATGCATCATTGCTATTTTTCATATAAATATGATTTTTCGTAATGTTTGTGGGCATTAACTGTAACAAATCTATTAATTATCAATTTAAAAATATGGTTTTCATTTGTATTCTGCAACCCGGATTGTCCGGAATTAACCCCTTGTATATCTTCAGCATGCCAAAAACTGTGGAAATAAATTTTTTCATCAATTTTGAAGGATTAATATTATTCAGCTAAGAATCTTTTAACTACATTAATCTATCTTTTCCATTAAAAAAAAAAATGGAATTAGAGTTATTTGTTTAAATTCAGTAGCTTTTAAAGTATAGGGATTTAAACTATCCCAAATGAGATTTATTTATTTAATCGTTCAAATAATGCATTTAAACTACTCCGAAATACCTTTGGGATTTAATGAATTATTCCACAAATTTATATGAACATGCATGCTATAAATTCATATGGTATTAGTATACTGTAGTCAGAAAGCTGAGTACCTTAAAAGTAAGCTATATTGTCATGAATTAGTGATCTAGCAATTCAAAAACTGTGCAAGAGGCTGAAGTGGTCAGTTTCAAGTAAAAATGAAAAATTAGAATTCTTAATAATTAATAAAAAATGTTTGAGAATAATGAATTGTTTAAATTACCGTATTTTCCGTTGTATAAGCCGACACAAAATTAGAGAGAAATAACATGATTTTACATTTTAATGCCAATATTTCTGTATTGTATCATTTACAATATATAATCAAAGAAAAATATCGCAAATTCAGCGATTTAAAAGTGCGTAGAAAACTATTACAAATAATGGCATTTAAACGTAAGAAAATGTTATTTCAGTCGAATTTGGGGGGCAGACGTATACAACGGAAAATATTGTATTTGCTAATGCTGTTATCATGAAATCAATTTATATATTTAAAAGACAAAAGGGTGGTTTTTAATAATCTGACCTGGCCTTTTACTGAACCGATTTTGGTAATTATTTTTTTTTTATATATAAAAGCACTTTATTTGTACTTGTAGATGTGCCTGCACTCGCTATTATTTTTAAATAAACCCATTTTTAAATTTTAATTTTTAAAGTCCTTTTTGAAATTTCTTCACATTGGTGGCAATCGGGTTACTTCCATTGTTAGAGAGAGAAGGGAAACAATGGGAGTTGCCATATCATTACGGATGCCATTTTCATATTACAATTAAAAATAACTTTTTTTAAACTTTTGTACAGAAAATGACGTCACGATTTAAATTAACGCATTTTTACTCATAAAGCTGTTACATTTCAATATTTTTTCCCCATTCCGCTGATACTGAGATTGAGACGTTCATCTCAGAGTGCTTCAATGATTGAAAATGATGTCATAGTAAAAATGAAATGAGTACTGTAACAAAATGACTGCCTTCCCTTATTTTTATAGCATATAGATGGCGCTGTTGCCACTGTCGGCAAAATATCCTGAGATATTTTGCCAAACATGAAGTGATGAAGTGAAGTGAATGTATGTAATCATGATTGCGCGGGTTTTAGTAGAGTTTCGGCGTGTGTACGAAATGTATCTCCCCTAGAGATGTTTGTATGGAAATATGTATGTTCCAAAGTTATTTTTGCGCTTTTCGCGACTTTGTATATATTTTGTGTGTAATTGATATTAAAATGTGTTTGTTTAAGTGTCGAAAGAGTTTATCCAAACCCACATCGACACAAAATGACGCCCAACGTGAAAAAATCTCCTTCTTCAAAAACGAAATAAAAAGGAACCGCTATACCAGGTTCAAAATATTGTCATCCGGAGAATAATGACAGTGGATAATTGTGTATTTGTCATCCTGACAAAGTGATTAAAAAGAATCTCCAAATTCTAAAGTTTGAGAAACCATTCTCAATTCTGTAAATGTGAAACCCTAATTTCAAGAAAAGCGTTTTCCTTCTATAGTGTATTGCCGCCCTGGCAAATGAGTAAAAAGAATCAGCTAGATTCGTAATTGTGTGAAATCGTCATTTCAAGAATAGTTTTAAAAAGAACCACTTCGGTTCTAATGTTTGCATTCTTTTTTGATAATAAATCAAGTAATTAGTGCCATCCTTATGGAATAATTATTTGTGGGGTATGCTTCAATCTTCAAAGTTCTCAAGGTGAAAGTGTGCTGTTTAAAATCATAAAATATCTTTGAGTTTGTTACATAATTGCTGTTTGTGATCCTCGAAAATTCTTTACGCAGTTTAAAATGTTTTCGAAATAACTTTCAGTGTTCTACTATCGCCGATATTCTGTGTGTTTAAAAGAAATCTGAAACCGCCATATGAATCAGCGAAAAGTGATTAGCTAAAGAAAGATAAATCTTATTTTATTTGTTTTGTTACCGGTAAAAAGTTGAATTTTTTTTTTTCTGTTTATTGCTGGCCGGCTGGTGTTTATTTATTTTTAAATGCTGTTTTATGTATGTGGTTTTTTTTTTTTTTTTTTGTTCTTTTGAGTATTATGAAAGATTAATTTTCTGAAAAAGAGATTTATATAATTTCTTTTGGTAATATTTTTTTCTTTCAATCAATATTATTTGAGTAAGTCAATTTTATGATTATTTGTTCTAACTGTGCACAGCGTAGTATATTAGAAAAGAAAAGTGATTTCAGTAATCGTCAATAATTATTTAGAATGTTGTTTATTTTAAAGAAGTAAGTAAGTACTTTATTTTGATATTTTTGTTGCTTTCATATTTATTTGTGAATGAAAATTTTTTCACATCAAATTATCGATGATATTTCATATACTTAAAATTTTATGATTTAAATATTTCTGACAGTTTTATACGGTAAGTTATATTAGAAAAAAAAAAAAGTTGCATATTAACTGATTATAATATTTTTGCATTAATATTTACATGAGCTCATGTTTAATTAGAGATAGATTTTGGTATGGTATTAAATTATTTTTTGTATGTTTCATCAATTGTTTATGAAAGTTTATGCATATTTACCTGTAAGGGGAAGGTAGTTATTTTGTTATTTGATTATTTAATGGGTCAAGTATTGCATATAATTTTGTAATTTAAGCATAAATTTAACTGATTTTAGGAAAAATGGCGTTTCTTTCTAAAGGGAAAAAAATCGATTTATATAATTTGGCTACCGAATTAGAACTTCAGGTAGATGCAGATGATAAAATAGTAGTCTTGCGTGAAAAAATTATGAAGTGCGCCCTTTTTAAAGACGATGAACAATTTGTAAAAGAGGCATTGATTGTTATCGTGGAAGATAGAAAAAAACAAGAGAGCATAGAAGAACAAAACAGAAAAAAACAAGAGAGCATAGAAGAACAAAGGGTTGAGGACAAACGTATCGCAGAGGAAAGAGCTTATGAGTTAGAAAAACTTAAGCTGCAAGCTCAAAACCATACCGCGACAACTGTCCCACAAAATCAAATGGACCAGATGCGTATAGATATTAAAAACATCCTACCACCGTTTAATCCGGAAAAAGATAATATGTCGTTGTTCTTGACAATGTTTGAACGTCAAATGAAAATGTTAAATGTCTCCAAAGATTTTTGGGTCTCACAATTAGTCGCCGTACTTCCGAATGACATTGCTAAACTTATAGCAAGAGAGCCTGAAGAAATGTTCAAAAACTATGCACATATTCGTGACATTTTGTTAAAAAGATTTAAATTAACAGCGGAGAAGTTTAGGGTATTATTTAGCCGACATCAAAGAAGAGAGAATTCTACTTGGAAAGATTTTTACTTTGAAATTAGAAATTATTTTGAAGGTTGGTTATCCGAATTAGAAGTTAATTCATTTGAAAAGCTCTCAGAACTAATAATCGCTGATCAGATTAAAAAAAAGTGCCCACCAGAATATAAAAATCATTATTTAGATGGTTGGGACAAACTAAATGACCCTGTCTTGTTGGCCGAAAAGCTTGACATATATGAAAATATTAGACCCCCTTTTCAAAAATCAGCTAGTAATTCAAAATCGCGTGAAACACACAAACATGTTTTGTCAAAAAATTCAAATGGTCAGGAATTCTGGAAAAATCAGGTAACCAAAAATGAAGCTAGCGAACATTTTGGAAACTTCAAAAATACTTCTACCTCAAAATATACGAATTCACGCTTTGTAAACGATGATAAGCGCCCAGTTATAAGCTGCTATGGCTGTGGGAAACAAGGTTTTGCAAAAGCAAAATGTCCTAATTGTTCCCCATCTACGCAAGTAAAATCAGCAAATTTTAGTTCCCTACATCTCCAATCTTGTTATATTAATACACAGGCAACACCTATGTTGTATATAAAGGTAAATAGTATTACAGGGGTAGCTTGCGCAGATACCGGAGCTACACATTCCATTGCTGGGGAAATGTTGTTCAAGCTTCTCCGTGACCAAGGAACTTCGTTCGAAGAGACCAGTGTAAACATAACGCTCGCTGATGGCATACGAAAAGAAACTAACGTTCTTCAAGCAACAATCACTGTTGAAATAGAAGGTCGTAGAACTAATACAACGATTTTTGCGTTACCCGGAGCCACCGGAAATAGAACATTGTTAGGCATAGATTTTTTGAATAAAATGGGGATTGTGTTGGATATGCGAAGCCAAAGTTGGTATTTCCAGAACAATCCAAGATATAAAATTCCTTTTGTTGATGATCCTTTCAAAACGACGTCTGAAATCCCAACACCAAATGTCAAAGTTAACACAGTTATGTTAAGAGAAAATGAAGGTCAAAACCTATCTGCAATACAACGAAAGAGACTTAATGACTTGCTTGAAAAATTTTCCAATACCTTTCAACCAGGGGGAGAAGCAACACCCGTCGTCGAACATCACATAAACACTAGAGAACATCGTCCTATATCATTACCACCTTACAGATTATCACCGGCAAAGAAAGAGTTGTTGAAGACAGAAATTGATGATCTTCTTGCCAAAGGAATTATTGAGCAATGCGAATCTCCATATTCTGCACCAATCGTGCTCATTCCTAAGCCAAATGGTAGTGTACGTCTATGTGTAGACTACAGGAAGCTCAATGAGGTGACTATACCGGATACTTATCCACTCCCTCGTATGGACGATCTTCTACATCAGGCAAAGACTGCCCAGTTCATGACCACTCTGGATCTGAATGCTGGCTACCATCAGGTGAGTGTCTATGGGCCTGATCGTGATAAAACTGCTTTTGTATGTCCTCTCGGAACATACCGCTTTCGAAGAATGCCTTTTGGACTCCGTAACGCTCCTGCAACGTTTCAGAGGACGATGGATAACTTTCGCAACGGACTCCCAGATGTAAATATTCTCTCTTACCTTGATGACCTCATTATTTTATCATCAAGTTTTGAACAACATCTATCTGATCTTGAAGCTGTTTTTCAAAGATTAGACAAATGGAAACTTTCTGCAAATCGAGAAAAATGCAACTTTGCATGTTCCAGAGTAAAGTACTTAGGACACTGGATAACTCCAAATGGCCTAGAAGTTGATCCTGGGAAAATTGATGCTATTGTGAGGATCCCGCCTCCCAAGAATATAAAACAACTGCAATCGTTTCTGCAGACATGTTCATGGTATCGCCGTTTTATACAAGATTTTGCAGAAATATCCAGACCGCTTAGTAACCTCACTAAGAAGAATGTGCAATGGCATTGGGGTGCCGATGAAGAAAATGCATTTCAAGCCTTGAAGCAATGCCTGGTTTCATCACCAATATTGAAACAGGCTGATGAAACAAAACCCTTCATCATTCGAACCGATGCAAGCAATTATGCTCTTGGAGCAGTACTTCTCCAGGGTAAAGGTGCGGAAGAGCATCCGATTGAGTACGCCAGTAGATTACTGACTCCTGCAGAACGCAACTATCACACCACGGAACGGGAAGCTCTTGCTGTTGTCTGGGCTCTTAATAAATTCAGAGGATACATCGATGGAACAGAAGTTACTGTGGCATCCGACCACCAGCCTCTCCGATGGCTCATGAGCTTAAAGTCCCCTTCTGGAAGACTTGCCAGATGGGCTTTACAGTTGCAAGAGTTTAATGTGAAAATAGAATACATTCCAGGTAAAGCGAACGTCATAGCTGACATGCTTTCTCGTCCTGCGTGTGATCATATCAGTAAAGAAGATTGTGATATTTGCGCCATAATGATTGATATCCCTGCTAAAATGCCTAGTGATCTACGTGCTGAACAAATGAAAGATGAAGAATTAAAGAAAATTATTAAAAGTTTCGAAGATGAAGAAAAAACTCTAGACTACACTAACTGGACTGAACGTGGTTATGTTATGAACCAAGGAGTTTTATACAGGTATTCCCCAACTTCGGAATCTGAAGAAGCACAACTAGTAGTCCCCTCACATGAAAGGGAGAAAATTTTAAAAGAATACCATGACTCACCTACGGCTGGTCACTACGGTGCTGAAGGTACATTTAATAGAATATCCAAAAGATATTATTGGACTGGAATGCGTTCATACATTGCAGATTACGTCAAACATTGTGCTGAATGTAATAGGTATAAACCTTCTAATCAAAAACCATCCGGTTTGTTACAAACACCAGTGTATTCACAACGATTTGAAGTTCTATTAATTGATCTTTTTGGCCCTTTACCAAAAAGTAAGAATGGTAAAAGATGGATATTCATAGTAGAAGACTGTGCAACAAGATGGGTTGAACTATTTGCCCTTACAGAAGCTACTGCAGCACAGTGTGCAACTACGTTGCTCGAAGAAGTTATCCTTAGATATGGTCTACCCAGACGTATAATATGTGATAACGGACCACAATTTGTTAGTAGTGTAATGCAACAACTTTGTTTTCTTTTGGGTATCAAACAAAACCCAACTCCCATATACCATCCTCAGGCAAACCCTGTGGAGAGAAAAAATAGAGATCTCATGCCGAGATTGGCTATATTAGTAGAGAATGACCACTGTTCATGGGAAGAGAAACTTCCAACAATACGTTTTGCAATGAATACTGCTAAGTGTGACACCACTGGAGAAACAGCAGCATTTTTACAATTTGGGAGAGAATTAAGAACGACAGACGATGTTCAACACGACATTCGTGCTGTAATTCACAATGACAACTTTGTACCTGAAATTACACCATACCTCAAGAAATTTGCAAACTTCACCAAAGACATTAAGGACAAAGTTGAAGCTAAGCAAGATCAAAGAAAGAAATACGCTGACCGTAAAAGAAAAGCAGGACATTGTTTTGCTCCAGGAGACAAGGTTTGGGTTGACTTACATCCAGTAAGTAAAGCCTCTAGCAATAAAACTGCAAAGTTCATGCCTAAACGTGACGGACCATACATTATTTTAACTCCAAAATCGCCCACCACATTTGTTATAGCAAGCATGGACAATCCAAATGAACCTCTTGCTACATGTCATACTTCAGCTTTGAAATTGTGTAATGACTCTGACATTGTGCCTGTTGCACCTATTAGGAAACGCGGCAGACCACCTAAAAAAGTTACTGGTTCCTCACCGGGACGTCCGCGGAACCAGAGGGGGAGGTTGTTACAAAATGACTGCCTTCCCTTATTTTTATAGCATATAGATGGCGCTGTTGCCACTGTCGGCAAAATATCCTGAGATATTTTGCCAAACATGAAGTGATGAAGTGAAGTGAATGTATGTAATCATGATTGCGCGGGTTTTAGTAGAGTTTCGGCGTGTGTACGAAATGTATCTCCCCTAGAGATGTTTGTATGGAAATATGTATGTTCCAAAGTTATTTTTGCGCTTTTCGCGACTTTGTATATATTTTGTGTGTAATTGATATTAAAATGTGTTTGTTTAAGTGTCGAAAGAGTTTATCCAAACCCACATCGACACAGTACTTTTTTTCATAAAACTAAATATTTTACTATGAATGTGTTTAAAAGTAAATTCCTGGATTCCGCCGGTACTCCGATCAGAGCCTCAAGTCAAGAGTGCGAATGTTTACATACAAAATTGTAACTGGCAAAGTGGCATCAAGTTTCGAAATATATTTATTAATAGTAATCTATTGCACGTTAAACTATTTTTAAAATAGTGAATATGAATAGGAAAAGTATGCATGTAAATCTTGCGACAGTGAAAAAGATGTTATTTTTAGATTTCGTTGAAAACAAAATTATAATTGTGTCATAGTGACCCAATTTTCGTTGATTTTTCACTGCATAATACCAAAGATCAAAGCCTCCATTAATAACTTCATAATTTAATTATCTTGATTGCATATTACTGATTACATATAGGAATGAAGTTTAATTTTTCAATAATTTGAAAAGTTGAAATTAAACTTTAGTTAAAAATAATATATGTTTTAAGTGTTAGGCTAGCCAATATAATATTGATTAAACATTGTAATTATTTTTGTTGTTGTTATTATTTTTTTTTCACTTATCATCAATATAGTACTTATATATACTTATTGTAATATTTTTATATAACTACATATATTATTAATTTTAACTAAATTAAATAGAAATTATAATATAAAATGTATTTAATAGAATTGTTCTTATAAATATAGTATAACCTTTAATTTATATTGCTAACATGGTATATATTATGCTTATAATACATTAAAGTAAGAACTTAATATTTATAAATAAAAATTAAAATAAGTTTAAGTCATATCTTATCTGAGTTCCAAAATTTTGTATTTCTTTAATACGACTGTCAAAACCGATAATAAAATAATGAGCTCAAAAGACAGTTTTATTTTCTAAATATTGTATTTGAAAAATAAAAAACTTTTTAAAATTCAAGTAATTTTATCCTAAACACAAATTATGAATTCAAATTAATTTGTAATGAGCTTTAAAGCACACTATCGAGAATACCATTCAGAATATATTCTTAATCATTGTACTTTTATGTATGTACTAAATATACTTTGATGTACTAAACATTATTTTTACTTGAAACATTAAAACGAATCTCACACAAACTATTTTGTTTGCTTTGAAATACCTCACAGTACATTTATAACCTATTTTTTCCGATAGAAGAATTTGATATTTATTGGCATTGCAATGGCTTTCTTCCAAAAACTCTAAAAGAATCACCACTTGTGTGCAGAAAACATAACTATAAATGCATAATAAAATATGAGGTCTGTTAATACCGCATCAACGAAATAAGTCCCGGGTGCATAATCGATCACTTCATCTGTTACAGCAAGAGTCGCATAGAATCAATAATATTGACATATTACTACTGAGAGGTACTAGTACATGTACATTAACTGAATATAGCCATAGATTATTGGCATAATGCATATGGAAATAGTTATGTAAGAAATTGAAGAAAAAGGGATGATAATAAGTAACACGTATATAAATATAGTACATGGTCAATAGAGTCAACTTTTGAAAAATCTTGGGTGGGATTAAAACATTTTGAGTAAAATAACACATACAATTTATTTTCCTTTATGCGTGTGCGTGTGGTAAGAAAGGGGGGGGGGGAGCGAAAGACCATGGAGGGCGAAAGACTAAAGGTGATATTTCGAAGTCAAATTATGTTTTGTTTTTTAAAGAAAAATATAAAATTATTATTATTTAATTAAAATTTAATAAATTATTTTCTTATAAGTTCTTCCTTATAAATACTTTAATATTTGTTATAAATAACATAAAAATGACTATTGAAAGTGCAAAAAAAAAAAAAAAAACACTAAATGTTAAGAAAAACCAAGTACTTTATCGATTCAAGACATTAAAACAGATGGCATAATTTTATGCAGGAAATTTGTTTTTAAGAGGAATTTAATTACACATCCACTTTCAGTGCTCCAATAAGCCTAATTGATGTCCTTAATACTTTTTAAGCAAGGTTATTTTGAGAGCATCAATAAAACCAAATTTCGTTTCAGCGATTAAATAAATAAATAACGATTTAAATCTATTGAAATTGGGTGGTCTGATAAATCAAATTGATTGGGTGGGTTCGAGCCCCACCGGTCCATATAGCCACTGATAACTAATGCATGGCACAGGGTGTCGGTATAGATGAGTTAGAATCTATGACAATTTTTCTGCTTAGTAAGCTGTTTTTTTTCTTTTGGTTATTTTGTTAATTTTTTGTGTTTTTTAGTCTTATTTTATTTCTTGATGTATTTTATTCATACTGGGCTTTTTTGATATGTTATAAAAAGTTTATTATTCTCATTTTTAAAATTTATGGCAACAATATACTATGAAATAACAAATATTCATTATGAATTGTGGATATGAGGCTCCTGTGATAATTCCATATCACATCCATAGTTTTTTTTTTTTTTTTTTTTTTTTTTTTGTATTTTGAATACCTTGTTTAATTCTTTTTTGTCATTTATTTTTACATTATTTTCACACATGTGCTTTCATTATAATTATATATATATTACGGTAGTAATAATACATTCCCTGAAAGGTTTTCATTATGTATAGGGGAGACTAGGGAGTGTTGACCATAGGAGAGGCTTGACCAACCCTTCTGTTTTCATATTTAAAAGAATTTCAGATGACACCAGAATTTTGCTAAAATCTTTTCCATTTAATATGTATGTGAAATATAACTTTTTTCTTATTTCCAAATAAATTCGTTCGTAAATTCCGGTACCAGTCATTTATTTCACCATTTTAGTATTGAAAGTACTTTACCCCTGTAAAGGTTAAAAGATGTTAATGATAAGTTAAGTGATCATGCGGCTGAAAAAGAACATAGCATCGATCTAAAAACTTTAGGAAGGTCTGTAGACAAATTTCACCAGGATGAATACAGTGAGATGAAGCCAAACTATGTGACAACTAGTGTTGTCTGGTCGAGTGTCACAAAAAGTAGGACAAGGAGACAAAAAAATAGCGGGACAGCGGCTTCTATATGCGGACATAATAATACATGAAACCCTATGAAAGCAAAACCTGTCTCTAATGGAATGTTAAAATTAAATTAATCTCTTAAATATTAAAATTTCCTTTTCCCTGTTGCACAATTATGCTCAGACAAATTCCTGTTTAAAACAAAATTTTTCTCCTCTGACTTGCAATTGCGTCTAAACAGATTTGTTTAAGCATTATATTTTCAAAAGTCTTTTTTTATAATAATTAAAGCATGTAGCATAAAGTTATTTTGCTTTTTTAAACTGATTTTATTTCTCTTCACAAATATTTCAATATAAAATAAAGTGGGCCAAGCCCCCCATATAGTTGGTCAACCCTGTCATATGTGGGGAGTCTTGACCCATTATTTTCTCATGATTAAAATCAATCATTTTTCAAATTTCATATATGTTACACTTATGTAGCAATTTTATTTTGATAACTGATTGTATCGCGAATAAAATGATATATAAAACTTTATTCTACGTTCAATATTTAAAAAATTAAAAATCATTTTGTAAAAAGTGGGTCAACCCTCCCCTGTCTCCCCTATATTTTGAACCTCTTCAGTAGTATAATGAAACAGGCATAGATCCCAATTGAATTAGTCGGGTCGTTCCCACGAAAAGGTACAGTCGTGGGAAAAAAAAGTAAACGCCCTAAAAACTCTGTAACAAATTATCGTAGAAGAAAATTACTGGTACCAAACGATTGGAAATAAAGTTCTCTTTTAAATGACGTATATGAAATTTCCTTAGGGGTCCATCTACATATGAAAACAAACCCAAACTTTGTTTTTCCCAATAGGAATTTTCAAGTTTGACACCATAAACAAATTCTACACCCTTCAATTAGCTTAAATAGAAATTTTCATAAAATTTGTACGATTAGTTTCAGAGAAATTATTTATTTTAAAATGAGCATATTTTACGGGCTGTAACCAAATTGAAGTTGGGTACTCGATTGTTGAAATGCTACAGAATGGCTTCTATAAATGAATTATTTCTTGCCATTGTGACCATTTCATTTGCTTAATACGTGTAGACTATTGCCAGCCCAAATGTTTCAGTGAAATGAGTAAAATATATATTTTTTCAAATTATGCTTTTCTGCATATCCTTTACGGCCTCTTAAACCATCATTTTGACTTTTTAAAGCTTAATTTGAAAACTACTTTGAAGAAAAATTATAAAATTTTGAATTCACACAAAGTAGGTCATAATAAATATAAATCTATCAGAAGAATTGTAAGTTGCAATTAATATTTTTTTAATAGCAATTTCATAATTCATATTATAAATTTTTTTTAATTACAAATTCAGTGTATTTATTATTTGGGTGTTTTAATGTTATAACCACACAAAAAAGTATCGCATTAAGATTATAATTTCAGAAAATATTAATAAAAGTATGAAAATGTAATTTAACATTAGAATCTCTAAATTTTAAATGTTTATAATTCAAAAACTTATCATCCAAATGACTTGAAATTTCGCATCTAAGCATAGTTTGTACCAAAGATTTAAAATATATTGCCAAAATTGGATGTTGCCATTAAAAAAAACGAAGTTCTATCTGGTTTTGATTTGTAGATGGAACTCTAAGCAATTTTTTATACATCATTTCAAAGTAGATTTTATTTCCAATCGTTTGGTACAACTAACTTTCTTCTACTATAATTTGTTGCAGAGTTAGTAGAGTGTGTACTTTTTTCCCACGACTGTACATTTTGCGGTCCCGAACGGATAAATAGTAGGAAATGTTGCAAATTTACTAATATTTTCATTTATACGTATGTAATTTAAGTTAAGTAGGCTATTCAATATATTTCTGACAAAATAATTTTACTATTTAACTTTAATCTTTTAATGAATATATGCCGAAAGTCCCGTCCTTGCACGTCCCACTATCTAAAACACAACGTTCTTTTCACTGACGTTTAAACAATTTACATTTTTAACTATTTTTGTTTTCAATAATAACTAATTAAAAGACTTTAGTTAAGTTCTATTCTAATATATTTTTTAAAAAATGAGTTTGTTTTTACTAAGGAATTTTTTTATAAACTTTGTCCCTCCTCAAAATAGTCTCCCGCTGTGGACACTGAAAATAAATAAATAAAAATACTAGAAATCAGGAATTCTGCTTTTTCAGAATTTACGGTCACCCTCGATGAAAAAAAAATATATGTAAGGTCAGTTTGCCTAAATGTGATAACCCCTAAATGCAACAATGTCCTTTTACATAAAATCTTAATGCAAGAATCGGAAATGGATGTTATATAATGAAGCATACGAACTTCCGAAACAAAACCCAAAACATTTTTTTGATGTAAAACGGTTTCTTTAAAAGAAATTTCCAATCAAATTAGCATCGTTCATTTTACATCGCCCCCATGTTTCGTAAATGCGACAAAAATTCCCGAAAGTGGTTCACGGCTTTTATTTTTTAACTTTGAAGATCAAATAACATTATAAACGTCAAGAGCTACGTTGTCCGTTTCAGTTACCTGACCAATTAAACTAAAGAAAAGGCGACCAGTTTCCGGTTTAGAATTTGAAGTGGACAACGCATTTAGGCGAGCTTGTTTTCAGCCTGTGCTTAATAGCGACATACATATTGATGTAAATGCGGCGAAACATTCAGAAAATTAACGAAGAAGTTTATATGGGATTTTTTATATATTGTGTTAAAATGATATTTAAATAAAATTTTATATTTAATTAATCTGTGTTGAGTCAGTATAATCCTCCATTAATGTTTTTCGTTAACCAGGTGTTCAAATATGTGTTTAAGACGATCAAAAAAGAAAAAGACGCTTCTTTAAAAATTTTAATAAAAAAATGTGTAAGAAACGCTGTGTCTATTCAGGTAACATAATATAGACATATGATTAAAGAATTTGCAATAATTTTACACAATGAAAATTCTAGAAAATCTTGTGCAGATTGAAAACAATTTATGTTTATTTTAATGCGGTTAAGTAAGTTATTTTTACCAACATTATACCATTCGGTAGCTTAAATGCTGTCTCCGATTAAAACGTGATACAATTGAGTTATTCCCTGGTTTAGGAGTCATAATTGTTGTTAGCATTTTTATAAAACCTGATATTTTAATTCTGTTTTCACTTTTTATTCGTTATAATCGACATTTTCTACTTTTAAACTAGTAAAAGTTGAAAACTAAATAAAACCATGTTTATCTAAATAAATATTTGTTACCATATACGTATTTTTAAGTACAGAAAATGTTATTTTTTTTGTGAAAGTGCAAGAAAAATGAAGAGGGGGGGGGGGTGCAACAGAATATCAGGTACAGAGCTTCTCTTTGGCTTAATCAGAATTATTAGAAATAGTGTACGATTTTATCTATTTCTAAGGCTGATATATTTATCATGTGACCTTTTATAATAAAGTTATATGTAATAAATAGTCTAGTTAGCAATATTATAAATATCTTTTAAATAATCTTTAAACCCGTAAGCTCCACACTGTGAATTCGAACCGACCGAAATGTCGGCGTCTTTAATTAATTCACATTTTTCATTCAAAAAATAAGAATTTTGGTAAAATCAAATATTTCATTTGGATTCCTTATTGAATTTCGTATATGGATAATATAGTTATATTTCATTATCACCAGAGTTGAAGGTACGGAAACCCAAATCGCACTGGTGTATAAATTATGAGTCACTTTTGACGCGCGAATTTTAAACGATGTTTTCTGCGACAATCATTTAATTGTAGTTATGTCCATAGCTCCTTGGCAAAAGGGATGAGAGTTTTTTATATTAGGAATGATTTATTTATTTGAGGGTTATTTATATTAGGCATTATACGCAGCATTCAAATAGCTTTCGCATATTAGCAGTGTAAAATTGACAAACAGCACGGTGCTGCGCCGTGATAAACATTTCAAGAATAATATTGAAAAGTTTAATTATAATAGTCCTGACCTTAAATTTTAGTACAGAAACAGTACTCTGTGAGTTAATAGAGACTTCCATTCATCTTTAAATCAAGTGATCTCGGAGACCGCTCACAGTAGTTATTCAACAATTTCTGTCACAGCAGTTAAGGGTTAATTAATTCAAAAAATAATTACAGTTAACCATTAACTGCTGTTAGAGCTACTTTTTTTTTAAATTTTCGCAGTTTAACTTGTAATTTCCCATTTAACTATTGATACAGCAAAATTTTGCTTCATTTGGAGCCTAGTACTATTGTGTTTGAAATGTTTGAAAAATCGAAATTTTATTAAAAATAGTACTGTACAAACAGTTTAGTGCAAAAACAGTATTTTATGAGTTAATCGCACATTTTATTCATCTTTCAATCGAATGCTTTCGCAGACCGCTCACAGTTGTAATGTAACAATTTTCTGTCGCAGCAGTTTATCGTTAAATGAACTTTTTCAGATGAATTGTTATGTATAAAATGCATTATCACATTTAGGACTATGCACATCTCATTTAGGTTTTAGCTGCTATAAATGCGACAAAAATGACCTAAATGTGACAATCCTATATTGTAGTTTTATACTACAGATAATTATTAAATTTCTACAAAACAAGTTAGGTTTGAACTAAAGGTACAGTATTCAGTAATTTCTTGCTTAATAAAATATACATTTATGTAATAAAATCCCAAATATACCCTAAATGCGACAAAACTATCGTGTCTCAATTAGGCAGACTGACCTTATATGTATATAAATATAGATACAGTAGAGTCCCGATTATCCGAGTTAATATGGACCAAGCTCCCCTCGGATAAGCAAAAGACTCGGATAAACAGGATTTCCACAAATCGTCACCAACTAAGGAGATGAAATATAAATTTTCACTTAATTCATTAATTAGTTCATAGTTTTTTCAATCGCACTTATACCTTTGGAATGGATCATTTTCTTCTGATGGACTGATGGCTTCCATTATTATGAAACAGCCATTATAAATGAAGTGTTAGGTGAAGATGAAAGAGCAGCCGTAAAAAGTTAGAACTCTGATTTTCTGGTCAGAATTGAAAAAAAAATGGCCATTTTTTTTTTTTTTTTTTAAGAAAATAGATGTGAATTAGGAGGTAGATTTCGAAGTTAAGTACTAATTTCGCCTACAAAAACTAAATTAAGATTTGAGTTAAACCCAGATTAACAATTTTATGTGACCGCTTTTGACGAATTTTTAATTTCATTTTTTTGTAAGAGCTGGTTTTATCAGAATCACATTTAAAATTCAAAAAAATATTTTCCCAACAATTCGAAATTTTCTGACACATTTAGGTAGCTTTCTTTACAAAAAAGCTACCTATTGCAGCCGTTCGGAGGAAAGCGATTTCAAAAAATTTTGGTATATTTTCATCGATCATGACCCCCAGACCCCGAAACCACCCTCCGTTCAAAATTGATATATATATATATATATATATATATATATATATCTGACATATGTCATACTGTAACTCTCGTATTTATGAACCGATTTGGATGTAATTCGGTGTGTACATAGTACATACCAATGTCTCGACCGAGTTCGTTGGCCAGCTTCATCCGCCATTTTGTTTCAAAATGGCGGCCATTTAAAATTTTTAAAAAAATTTGAAATTTGAAATGTGGTACCAAAAAATTAAAAATGGGAAAATATTTTTTTCTTATGTATTTGACCTTTATACAAAGACTCCGTAACAGTTTTTGTTTCGTCTATATCTTAAAAAATGGCTGAGTTATAGCATTTTGAATTTCTAGCGAAGCTGACATTTTGAAACGTCCTGAATTTTGTCACGCGATAAAGGGCGTATTTATGAACCGATTTGGATGAAACTTCGTTTATACATAGTACAGACCAATGTCTCGACCGAGTTCGTTGGCCAGCTTCATCCACCATTTTGTTTAAAAATGGCGGCCATTTAAAATTTTAAGAAAAATTTAAATTGGAAATGTGGTACCAAAAAATTGAAAATTGAAAACATATTTTTTTCTTATGTGTTTGACCTTGATAAAAAGATTTGGGAGCAGTTTTTGTTTTGTTTATATCTTAAAAAATGGCTGAGTTATAGCATTTTGAATTTCTAGCGTGGCTGACATTTTGAAACGCCCTGATTTTTGCCACGTGATAACAGACGTATTTATGAACCGATTTGGATGTACCTTGGTGTGTACATAGTACATACAAATAACTCAACCGAGTTCGTTGGCCAGCTTCATCCGCCATCTTGTTTCAAAATGGCGGCTATTTAAAAAAAATTTAAAAAATTTAAATTTAAAATGAGATGCCAAAAAAATTGGAAAATGAAAAAGATTTTTTCGTATGTATTTGACCTTAATACAAAGATTCCGGAACAGGTTTTGTTTCGTCTATATCTAAAAAAATGGCTGAGTTATAACATTTTGAATTTCTATTGTGGCTGACATTTTAAAACGACCTGATTTTTGTCTTTCGATAACAGGCGTATTTATGAAACGATTTGGATATTACTTGGTCTGTACATAGTGCATACCAATGTCTCGACCGAGTTCGTTGGCCAGCTTCATTCGCCATCTTGTTTCAAAAGGGTTGAGATTTTTTTTAAAATGTGTTTTAAAATTTAAAATGAGGTATTAAAAAATTGGAAAATGAAAAAGATTTTTTTATGTGTTTGGCCTTGATACAAAGATTCGGAGCAGTTTTTGTTTCTGAAAATTTGTTCTTTTGTTTATATCTTAAAAAGTGGTTGAATTATAGCACTTTGAATTTCTATCATGGCTAACACTTTGAAACGATCTTGCATTTGTCACGCGATACCACACGTATTCGCCTATTTCGATGGAAGAAGGCATGTTGATAGTATCATCAATATCTCGACCAAGTTCGCTGGCCACCTTCATCAGCCATCTTGTTTCAAAATGGCGGCCATTAAATTAAAAAAAGTTATATTTAAAGTGAGGTGCAAAAAAATTAGAAATTGAAAAAGGTTTCTTTCTTAAGTATTTGACCTTGATATAAGGATTCAGGAGCATTTTTTGTTTGCCTTTATCTTAAAAAATGGCTCAGATATAGTAGTTTCAATTCCTAACGTGGGTGACATTTTGAAAAATCTGATTTTTTGCCTGCGACAGCACTCGTATATATTAACCGATTCCGATGTGAGTGAGCATGTGCACAGCAATTACCCTCATAGCATGCATGGTCGCAGTGACGTCATTGTGACGTCACTGTAAGTCACTGTGGTCACGTCACATCTGTGACCAAAATGCCATCACTCAGTGATGTCACATTGTGACTGAGATGTGAACTTCTTAGAAAACTTTAAAAAATTACAAAAATTATTAAAAACATGTTATTTACTGTAAAATATATTTTTCTGCCGGATTAACAAATTTTTTAAACCGTGGTCCAAGTTGCATCTGTGCCTCTAACAAAAACTTTTTATTTTCATATAACATAAAATGTAATTAATTCATCAGCAACACAAAACGATTTCCTAATTATGAGAGTTTCATATTATTAAAAAAATGTTTTAGGTAAGCAGACCTCGACTTATCTTTTATAAAGATTTTTGTAAATGATCATCTGTTATACTAGAAGTTTCTCAAAGAGTAGTCGAAACATTTCTGTCGTTTCAAACTAAAAACTTTCTATTACAGTTAAGGCTGCAGCTTTTAATGAGCACGCAGAAAGCGTCTTCAAAGTTCAGTCATATATGCATTTCTTGCCTTATAATTTGCATTCAAGTCATTTTTTTCCCTCTTAGTGTTTCACTATTTTAAGTATTTTTTTTTTTATTCTACTTCTTTCAAACGTTTAAAATAGAATTGACATTTTCCGAATATAAAATTAATGTACAAAATTTAGGCAAAGCCCACGACATAATTAATTATTCATGTTTTATTTTTTGTTTTCAAAATATATCTTTAAAAATTATTTTACAAGTTTTATTCTACAGAAAATTAATATTAAGAGAATGACAGATTGACAAAGAAAAACTCATCTCTTCTCGATGTTGTATTTTTTAAGAAGATATTTTGTATATATATACAAAATATCTTCTTAAAAAATACAACAAGATTATCGAGAAGAGATGAGTGTGATACAAACTGATACCTGTGATACAAATTTTACTTTAAAAAAAAAGGAGGGAGTCATCATTATTACCAATAAATTAATTTGTATACATTTTGAAAATTTAAGCAATGTTTTATCTAGTAAACTCTAATTATGGATAATATTATTATTATAATTTACGTAAATGAAACTTTACAATTCAATAAAACTGATAAAAATAAAAGATGAAATACAATAAAACATTTTCAAACAGGAAATTGAATTAGAGACAAATTGACAAAATTATTACGCATTTCCTTCCGAAACTGTGGTATAGAAAAACAAATAAAACCAAAAAACATCTGCTTTGAACTTCGAAACTTAAAAATCGTCTGCATCTGTACTATTTCAGTTGTTACCACTCGACCGCAAAATAACGGATAAAAGTAACAGTGAAACTTTTTAGAATAAACGCGGGACACTGGACAGTTCTGTGGACACTGTGGACACTGAAGTTCTGTGGACACTGGACAGCATAGATGTGTTGACACGGATTTAAAAACTGAAACAAGAACGTTCTCAGGATCCAAGTTAGTTCAGCTAACAAAATATAAACCCGAGAAAATTACGGTAGCTTTGACTTGTTGAAGATGATTCAAGTCATTGCTATCGTACTTATAATCGGATTTAATTGGTTCCCCAAAATCAAAGTATCACGTACAACGTCAATGAAATTAGGTATGTAAAAATATTATTTTCCCTGTTTGCTTTTTTTTTTATTTTATTACAACAATTTTAGTTAGTTTCTCATTAACATGCTGTAGAACATAAATATTTCATTACATTTATTTTTTATTTTGCTGAAATATCTAAAATATTATTTTCCTTGTTTGCTTTTTTTTTTTTTTTTTTTTTTTTAATTACAATGATTTCAGTTATCTTCTAATAAACATGTTATAGAACACAAATATTTCATTACATTTATTTTTTATTTTGTTAAAATATCTAACTTCCTTTTCAACAGCTTTGATCAGATTATTAAAATTAGTGATTTAAATTGCATTTTAATCTGGTTTATTTTCTTATTTAAATATTGGGTTAAAACCACATGGTGGCATAATATAAAAGTATATGGACAAGTATTATCATCAATCATTAACATAATTAATAGACATTTAAAGATAATTAAATTATTTAAAATTTTTGGATGTTATTAACGTTTACCATAGCAAGACCCCTATTTGTAATGAAGTTTGTAGCATGTTATTTCATTTACAGGGACAGTCAATTGTATTCCATTACATTACGGCTTGTGGGAAAAAATCGTTTCAAATGATTTTTAATGATTTTACACGCTTTCAAACAGAATAAAATTGATATGCATTTATGAAGCGCACTAAAATGTGCATTCCATAGAATATGCGATGCAAAGAATAGTTATTGTTCATTTACAGGGCTAAAAAAGGAATTCCAATACATAATGATATAGGGGTGGAGGGAATTGTTTGCGGCGTACTTTATTTATGTTAATCTATTTGATATGTAATGAAATTGATATACGTCGTTGAGGTTTACATACTATGAATTATTTCATGTATAATACGAAGTGTATATAGCATTTACAGGGACACACAAAATATTTCAGATACTATATTGTATCCGAAGTACTGTTCATTAGCGATGATTGCTGGAAATACATTTTTAATTATGATATACACTTTTATGATTCACTACATTTATGCATAGTATATGGTGTATATATATATGCTATAATTCATATACAGGAATATACAAAAGCATTCGAAAGGGTTACTGGGTATTGCTTAAAGGAGGTTTTTAAATAAGTTATGCATTTTAACGCTGCACCGTATTTAATTTACTAAGAAATGTTTGTAGTATATAGATAAAATGATATAAAGGGTCACGCAAAGAATTGGATACGTTGCCATCTATGAATTATAATTTCTGGAAATGTAATTTCAGCAGTTTTAAGAGTGTTTTAGCTTGAATAAAATTTTAACTAAATAGTGGCGTGTAATAAAGGTTCTAGGTAAACTACAGGGTTGTACAAAATTATTTAAGTATGTTTCCATATATTAGTATAAATTGCTAAAAGAGAATTTCAACCTGTTATGCGTTTCCTTGATAAACTAAATTTTTCCATTATATAGTATATATATATATCAATCTACAGATCAAATACAGGACTGTTTAAAAGAATTAGAAAACATATTTGGCTGTGGATGGTAGGGTGTCAACGATTTTAATCGGTTGATTTAAATCAGCGATTAAATCATGATTTTAATCAACCGATTTTTTAAAAAAAATCATTGATTAAAATCAAAAATTTTCTAAATGTTTAAAAGGTCAAAAAAAGTATTAAAATCTAACATGAACATAATTTGAAAGTTTCTACAGGTATTTTGACTTATTAATAAACAAAAAAAGAGCTTTAAATAATTGTTTCTAAGCTTAATTCATTAGTATTGTAAAAAAATTAAAAGCATTGTTTTTAAGCTTTTATCCAAATTAAAACAGTTTCATTTAAAAATGATATTTAAATCTAACATAATTTGCAATGTCATAATTTCCTTTAGGTAATCAATTTATGCATTATTTTATATAAAATACACATAGCAAGTATAATTACATTTCTACAAGTAAAATAATAAATAGTAATTAATAGCAATCTCAAGTTAAAGAAGAATGAAAGAATGACATCTGCTCAGCAGCTAAATTGTAAATGAATGCATAAGAGAAAAAGAAATAATTGGTATAAAAATGCTAAGCACAGCAAGAGCTTCTTTGGTATAGGTTGAATAAATGTTTATTATTATTATTATTATTATTTTATTTATTTATTTATTTATTTTGTAACTCATATATATTAAAAAATTGAACCATTGAAAGCTAATAGAGGTAATAATGCTGTTACTTAAATATTTTGAGGATTTCAGATATTAGTGGCTAACTTATATTTATTCTATATGAATGGGTTTAACTCATTTTCATTTTTTTCTTTTTGGTTAGCATACACGTACATGTGTGTAAGTATAGATTTTGGTGGTTTACAGAAATTTTCCTAAATACAAATGCAAAATGAGCTGCAAATAATATTTGTTAGTTTTGTTATTTGTGCTACTATAACTAATGAATTTTACTTATTTGCAGTTTTTATTAATTCTGTAATTACTTATACTGCTTCTTCTAGGCCATTTTGTTTAATGGTGCCACACCATGCCCCTTTTGAAATTGGCAAAATGCACCCTGCCTTAAAAAAAGAAAAAAAAAGTTGAAATTTACCTGTAGTTGTAGCCAGAGATTACTTGTAAAAAACTTCCCCATTCAACAGTATTCTAAATTCATGTGGAAAAAATCTTGCAAAAATATAGAACTTTATTTCTTTAGAAAAAACAGGATATTATTAAAATATGTTATTTAATTGTATTTTTCAATTTGTTATTCATAAAATTATTAAAAATTAAGGACACTTTACTTTTAATGCTAAAAAATATTCTTTTTTTTTTCTTACATCATTACTAAACACATTACTAATATATTTCCTCATGAAATAGTGCCCGTTTTTTGAACTAGCATCCTGTCCCTTTTTCTTTCTAAAATGAATTATTATCATTTTAATAATTAAGGCTTAAAAATGTATAATATGTTCCTAATTAGAGAGTTGATTGTTTAATAATTAATTTGAAGTAATGTTAGCTATTTAGTATAAAATGCAGTTAATAATTTTCATAAATGTTAAGTATCTCTAGTATTTATAAAGTTTTACATAATTATTACAATATTAATGTATATAACATTATTGTATAATACTACCTAATGAAACTACTAATTTGCAGTTTTTATTTCTGTAATTACAAACTAACAATTATAATTGTATCAATTAAAGTGTAAAAACATAGATTATGTTAGCAATTAGTGGTGTAATTGTTTTGGAAACCTAAAACTCATGATAGCTATTCAGTATTTGAACGCTGGGGTAAAAATCATACAAATCTGATTTAAATAAAAAAAAATCTGATTTAAATAAAAAAAAAACGATTTTATTTATTTTTTTTTTTAATTATGATTTTTTTACACCTTAGTGGATGGTAACTGCGTAAATCAGTTTTTAAATGTTTTACGCGTTTTCATGTTTACTTAGTTATCTTATTTACGTTATTTCCCCCGATGTCTTGATAAAACATTTAGGAAGAGTTGGAAAGTGTTTTATAATCTATGCCTAACGCATGATATATCTTACTTGTTGTTTCTATTTCCCAGATCAGTCTTTTCATATAAAACATACCAAATCTAATTAGCTCATATTCACAAAATACAATATATACGGGAATAAAAAATTTAAATAAATAGGGCTTATCATGTAGTTCTATAAGTAACAGTTGTATTAATGTCCGTTAGACTCCATGTTCGTATTTAAAAAAGCAATGACAAATCATAACACATTAAAAAGCTTACACATTCTTAATATTAAGCTTGAATTCAAGATCAAGCTAACTTAATAAAAAAAGATGTCAGTTAATAAGCATTGTTTTTTAAATGGAAAATTAAAAATATTTTAGAAGAATAGGACTCCAAAATAGCGATATCTTGCTAAAAAGTACGGTAAAAAGATAAAATTTTATATTTCAAACAAAACTTTACTTTAAAATTATCGTAGTTTTTATGACAAGAATCATCACAGTATTAATACTTGGACATTTTTCCAGAGAGAAACATTCGCCTTGCATACAATATTTCAAATGAAAATCAAATTTCAAATAAATTGCTTAAAAGGCGCAAAGGCCAACATAGTGAAAAATATCCACGCCGGGTCTCAATCCCGGGTCATCAGTATAGCGCACTGACATTCTACCGACTAAACCACATGGAACGATACCCAGCCTGGAAATTTTCTCCTTATTACATGTTGGCAAGGCTACAAACGCCACACAAGATGGAATATTTATCGTGAGCCACCGTCATGGGGCAAACACGAAACTTAATTAAACCAGCATCGATTAAATATATATTAATACTTGAAAATTTTCCCAGAGAGAAACATTCGCCTTGCATACAGTATTTCAAATGAAAATCAAATTTCAAATTAAAATTGCCTTTTAAGCTATTAATTTGAAATTTGATTTTCATTTGAAATATTGTATGCAAGGCGAATGGTTCTCTTTGAAAACATTTCCAAGTATTAATATAGTTTCAATCGATGCTGGATTTAAGTTTCGTGCTTGCGCCATGTCGGTGGCTGACGATAAATATTGCATCTTGTGCTGCGTTTGTAGCCTTGCCAACATGTAATAGTGAGAAATTTTCCAGGCTGGGTATCGTTCCATGTGGTTTAGTCGGTAGAACGTAAGTGCGCTATACTGATGGCCCGGGTTCGAGTTCCAGCATGGAATCTTTTTCACTAGTTCGCCTTTGCGCCTTTTAAGCAATTAATTTGAAATTTGATTTTCATTTGAAATCATCACAGAGTTTATGACAAGTTCGTCACAAATGACACATATTTCACAAATTGGTCACAGTGTGACTTCAAAACATTGTCACTTTCGTCACAGGTTCGTCACAAAGTTAATGCCAAAATAGTCACAAATGACACACTTTTCACAAATTAGTCACACCGTGACTTCACAGAGTGGTCACAATGTGACGTCACAAACGACCTCTAAAACGGCCATAACGACCTCACATTCTAGTCACTGTGACGTCACATCCACGTCACGTGACGTCACATCGACGGTCACAAAATCACAGTGTGACTTCACAACGACGTCGCCGTGACGTCACCATGCCTTACGGGTACTAAGGTCTCGACCAAGTTCAGTGGTTAGCCTCATCCACCATGTTGTCTTAAAATGGCAGGCACTTTACGAAATCGCCGAATTTGGCAGCCAAATATAAGTTACTTTAATTAAAAGCAGCTTGGATAATGCTGACTAATTTCGCGAAATTCTCATTCATAATGATTTAGTATTGAATCTCCTATATTCGGTTTCCACTAAATTGAGCTTCGTGTGTTTGAATAATATAAGTTGGATTTTTTTAAAATAAGGAATATGAAAGCTACCTCTTCCTCCCGGCACTGGCCGGAAGGACTTTTTCAAATTCATTTTTAAAAGTAAAAACTTGAAACTTGCTGACGTGATTTTTTGAAGAGAGTTATAAGCGACCTGTGTTTTTATTTTTCGTTCAATTAATTAGAACTTGATTTACAAACAATTATTTTCTCAGTAAGATCATTTTTTTTTCCGTTTCCAGCACTATCGCTTCGATAAATTCGGTTCAAAATGCTCCCTTTGACAGCATTATTTGAAATATATTGTGCCTTTATAAAAAAAAAACAAAATTGACCAATACAACCCATTATATAGTTCTGAATAAGAGAACCTGCCAATTGGGTGTACTTGAGAGCAAAAATTAATTTAAAAATAACTCAGAAAATAAGCCGTTTGGATTTGAGTACACCCTTAATACGATAATTTTTTCGTCAAAGTCTATTGTTGTTTAATTTGTTTTTGCTGTAAGAGTTGATCCCATCAAAAACTTCTCAGTATGAAAGTTGTAGATAATATTGAGAAGTTGTATAATAAATTCAAGCGGATTATATATCTTGCGAATTGACGAAATTATGAATTTTTTCTTCTTCAACCGCCCCCCCCCTTTTTGGGGGGGTAAGAGTTGGTCCTATCAAAAATTTGTCAATATAAAAGTTGTAGATAATATTAAGAAGATTGATAATAATTTTTAGTGACTTTGGTATCTTAAGAATTGACGAAGTTATGAATTTGTGTCTCCCTAATACCCTATTTTTTCGCCCCTTCGACCCATTTTTAATTTTATCAAAAATTTGGGATACATAAATTTCTGCACCTTTTCCTTGAAGTAATAATAACTTTAAACTGATTTGATATGTATAATAATTAAGAAGTTGTGGAATTTTTTCAGTTTTCACAAAACCCGTCCCTATTTCCATTCCCTTGGACCGATTTTGCCCATTAACGAACATGACCGAGATTTTCTACCCCTTGATACTATGTATCAGTTTGAAAGAGATTAATGCAGAATTATGGAAGTTAACGTGTTCATAAAAGAGTGACACACACACACATCTATGTATGTATGTATCTATCTTTTAATTTCTAAGAAAAAAAGTACCGGAGCCCTAATATTATGTGGTACTGGTACTACAACTGTACCATTTCCCCCTACCCCCCCCCCCCCATCATGCCATTCCAATCTGCACATTTATATTTCGTACGTTATTTGCAAAATTTGAAGCTTTTTTTTTTTTTTCCTTTAGCAAAATATTTTTTTTTTTAATATCCAGCAGGATATACTTAGCTGTCAACTATTGCACTTATTAGTTATTGCTCCTTCCGAATAGTAATCTTTGCCTAGTTTTAGTGTTAATTAATTGCAGAATTCTGCGATTAAATATGGCAAGGATTATGATTCGGAAATAGTGTTAACATAAAAAAGGGATGTTTCGTAGCTATGCATTTCTTCATAAAAATGCATAGATACGAATTGCACTGGGCTCCGGAGCCATGTATTTTTGAGCTCCGGTGAATTCCGACCAATATTTAAATATTTACTAAAAACAGAGAAGTACCGGAACTGGGCTCCGGTGAGCTCCGGCGCAAATTAAGCCCTGTATCTATCTATCTATCTATCTATCTATATATATATATATATAGAGAGAGAGAGAGAGAGAGAGAGAGATAGATAGATACATACATAGATAGATAGATATAGATAAAGATAAAGATAGATGGATGGATAGATAGATAAAGTTTTGAACTGGGGGTGGTTTTGTGTTTAGGGGTCATGATCGGCGTAGATCTGAAAAAATTTTCAGAAATTCCAACATAGGGGAGAATGGAATAGGTAGTATTTCTTACGAAATCTATCTTAAACTGTTATTGGCGAAGAGGAAAAATGCTATTGGCGAGATTTGTGCCCGGCTAACAGAAAAGCACCTAAAAAATGTGTAATGTAGATTGCAATAGCTTGGACGAAAACGTGAATCAAAGAAATGCGCCTTTTGCCTTTCTGTGTCTCTGCTCATAAAGAAAACTACAGATAAACAAAATTACTCTAAGGTGATCAATGTCCCCAAGTTTTCAGAAACATGCTGATGAACTTATGAAGTTTAAAAAGGGGTAAATCGTAGAAAATTTTAAATATTTAATGCTCTAAAGCTTCGAAGCAGTTTTTGTAATATAGTCAGGAGCAATATTAATAGGATGTAAATTTATTGATATTATGAATATTTTTTATATGGGACCCCTGAAATTTTGGTGCCCATATTTCTGGATCCACAGCACCGTACATTAAACAAATCCTGACGATTACTACAATTAACAGAAATAGTCAGAAGAGACATTTACTACAGTTTAATGTTCAAATACCCAGTGGCGACAACTTATATGATCCCATGGGGCGCGAGCCCACCCAATAATTTGATCTCTCCGCCCACACAATTTCAATTGATTTAATTCGTAATTTATTTTTCTAAATATTTAATCGCTGAAATGAAATTTGGTTTTATTAACGCTCTCGAAATAGTTTGAAAAATAGTAAGGACACCAGTTAGAATTACAGGAGCACTGAAAAATCTCTTCAGACGATGCATAGTTAAATGTTTCATGAAAACAAATTTCCTGCATATTTTACCCTCTGTTTTGATGTACTGAAGTGATAAATCACTGAGGTGACTAAAATGTATGCTTTTAGTTTTTTACGCTTTCAATAGTTAGAAATTTCAATGTTACTTAAAATAAATATTAATGTATTTATAAGGAAGAACTTAGAAGAATATAATTTAATAAAATTATTTATAAAATTATAATTATATTATAATAATTTTAAAAAATTGCTAAGAAAAAACATAATTTAATTTCGAATTATCACCTTTAGCACTTCGCTCTTCCCCTCTCTCTCCTCACACATGCACACTAAGGAAAAAAATATATAAGTGTTATTTTCTCAACAATTTTTGAGCCTACCCAATACTTTTTAAAAAGTTGGCGCTACCGCAAACACCTGTGAGAAATTAGGTGCAAAAGTTAAGTTACCGATATACTTTAACACACGAGCGAAAATACCCGTTCGCTAACGTTAATCCAATGGGAGAAAAATTTTATCTCATTTGCATTTTAATACTTTTAATTTTTTTTTTCTGTACAAAGGCCGTTTCTTACTTTTTAATTGTTTTTGCAAGTTTGTTTTATGAGAATACTTTCACTTTTGAAACCGATTCCGAAAGTAAAAGTTAAGAATACCTGCAGACAAAATTTAAAAAAGTGCCAAACGGGCTTTGTAGAGATCTACCTCAGCTAATCCAATGAAAAAAAATCATTTAAAAATATTCAAATGCAAACGAGATATCTTTAAAAAAAATTCTCCCATTGAATTAACATTAACGAATGGGTGTTTTCGCCTGACTGAAGTACCTTCTTAATGGAAAAACTGTAATAACACTGAAAAATAGAATGCAGCCATTGTTTCTAAAAATGACATTTTCAGATTTAGAATAAAAGAATAATATCCCCAGACAGATGACTCACATATGTTATTTAAGCAAACACATTTCTCAATTTCTGAAAATAATAAATCTTGAGCATGAAGTGATAAATCTATTTGTTCGTAGAAAATTCAATTACTTTCTCTTGTAATGATTGTTTTTTTTTCTTTTTCACCTGCAAAGAATTCTAAAGAATCTTGATTTAATTTCGAATTCCTTATCACTTTACTTTGTTATGCGAATAACAAAGCATTGTTGAAAGAAAGTTTTACCTGCTTTATTTCATTAAATGTTTACATTTCCTTTTGTGTTTGAGTTTATAAAAGTTAGTAAAAAAAGGCCAAGAAAGTGTAAGACTGACAAGAAATGTTTTTTTGTTTTCCTTGATATTTTTTTTGTTTCTTTCATTAAACGCATTTGATGAATTAAATTTACAATAGCAGTCCAATTTATTAAACAGGTGCACTTGAAAAATATGCTTAGGTAAACAGATATTTTTGTAATTTTTATCATAATCATTAAGTATATTAGAAAATTAATACCTTTCAAATAAAAACTGATATTTTTTTAGCATAAAAATAATTTTTTTTGAAGTATTTGTAATAGAAAAGCCATATTTTTGTTTTACACAAAAAGTGCTTTCGAAATGTTTTTCTTCAAGCTTTTTATTTTTCTGACTTTATAAAAAAGGCTTTAACACTGAAAATTTTACACTGAATTTGAAAATTAAAACATTTTCTGTTTTAGATTATTTCAAATTCATCATTTTGAACCAGAAATGATTACCGTATATTCCGACTTAAAACGCGCAATTTTAATAGAAACAAATTCATTGAAAATTACAGAAGCACTTTATACGCCGGTAATAAAAATTAAGAATAAAAATTATTTTAAGAACTAACATTTCTAATTTTGGTATTTATTTACAAAAAGTAATTTTCGCTATCAGGTTACATAAAAAGTACAGTAGAGTCTCTTTTATCCGAAACTCTCGGTTAACTGAAATTTATTTTGAAAGCTTTTATTTTATTATCACATTTTTTGTGTGCAAAATCCATTTTGAAAGCTTTTTTTTTTATTACTATCATATTCCTTGCATGCAAGCGTGCCTTTGAATTTAACTTGAGCTCCCGTAAGCTGCGAAGTGGAACGAAGAAAACGAACAAATTAACAATTCTGAAGATTTTGAATGTTTTGCGAAAGGTTTGGCATGCCTGAGCAGCAGAAAGACTGTGATACTGGTGAACTAGTAATATTAAAAAACTCTGTGATTGAGCTTCGAAGCAAAAGCAGTCGAAACTGCGACAAACAAAACATATTTTCAAACTCTTGTGATACATGTAAAGAGTACTTAATTTCAAAATTAAAATTCAGGTAATTTATTCTGGTTTCTATTTTGCTGTTGCTTTATTTTTATTAAGCACTTGTTACCATAATAAGAAATATTGCATATATTTCTCCTTAATCTTAAAATTGAAGCATCCTCGATTATCCGAAAATTTCGATTTTCCGAAAGATGGTCGGTCTCAATTACTGCGGATAATCGAGATTCTACTGTAATAGTTATGCAACGGATAGTCATAGTTAACGGAATTTCGTTGCAAAACTCTTTAATACCGCAATGTAATTAGCTTATTTGTTTACTACCACTAATTTTTTTTTTACCACCAGAATTCATAACAACAGTGTAGCTGAAGGTAGGAGTGTATATGATGATCAATTGGCGCGATGTCGAAGTTCGGGCAAATAACGACGAACATCAAGTACATGCACTGTAAAAAAATGCGACCAATTTTCTTGTAGGAATCGGAAAAATAGTTGCCCTTATCGTACCGGAAAAATTTCCGACCCAGCTTGGAATAAAATCCGTAAAATCGAAATAAAATCCGTAAAATACCGTTTTATAGACTATTTCTTTTTTTTTTTTTTTACGGATTTTTTTCCGAGCTGGGTCGGAAAATTTTCCGGTACGATAAGGGCAACTATTTTTCCGATTCCTACAAGAAAACTTGTCAGATTTTTTTTTTCTTTTTAACAGTGTGTGCAGTTTGGAGAAATTTGCTTCAGAGACTTTGTTAGCCTTACGAACGGAAGACAATCAAACAGAAGACAAATTAATACACTAAGCATGACGATTTCTGTGTCTTGACTAAGATCATTATGACCCTCAAAGGCAGTAGCGCCAATTTTTCAAATATATTGTGAGGGCTCAAAAATTTTTGAGTAAAATAACACATACATTTTTCCCCCTTAGTGTGTATGTTTGTGGATAGATAGTGGGAAGAAGTGAATCACTAAAGGCGATAATTCGAAATTAAATTATGTTTCTTTCAAACCATATTTTTAAATTATTATAATTTAATTTTATTTTTATAAATAATTTTATTAAATTATATACTTATATGCGTTCTTCCTTATAAATAAATTAATATTTATTTTAAATAACATTGGAATTACTAACTATTGAAAGTGCAAAAAACTGAATTTTAAGAAAAGCATACATTTTAGTCACCTAAGTGCTTTATCGATTCAAGACATCTGAACAGTTGGCAAAATAGGCAGAAAATTTGTTTTTGTCAGAAATTTAACTAGACATCCGCTGAAGAGGTACTTATAAAGCGACTTGTATGTTTGTACCGCTTTGCGTTATGCTTTTCAAAGATGCTTTTTTCGGTGTTTTCACTGACCACATCGCATGTGTGAACGTATTTTGTTCGACCTAAAAATTAGCTAAGCATTTTGTAAACATATCAGCTAACTGCTGTTCTGTAGCAACATACTCAAGATTTATATTAGACAATTAATATATTAGACACGCTATATGAAAAATCAGAAAAAAAAGTCTATTTTAAAATTGTAGCTATGCAATTTAAACACATAGTGATATGTGGAACATCATGTTTTAAATAAAATATTAAAAGTAATTGGCGATAAAATGTAATGATACTATATTGCTTTTTCTTTGCCCTGGAAAGAACTAAAAAATCCCATATTTTAAATGGAGAACATGACGCAGTAAGCCTTAGTAACATACACATATTTCGTAGACTTTCAAATAACATAATGATACTAAAATGAATTTTAAATGATTACCGCAAATGGGCGGTACGTAATCGATTTATTTAGTTCGACCGTATACAATAGCTCCAGTGCTGGTGTAAGTCTAATTGATGGCCTTACTATTTTTCAAACAAAACTATTTTGAGAACATTAATAGAATAAAATTTCATTTCAGCGATAAATAAATAAAAAAATAAATTACGAATTAAATTAATTGAAATTGGATATGCAGAGAGATCAAAATATTGGGTGTGCTTGCGCCCCATGAGCTCATATAAGTTGGCGCCACTGCTCAAAGGTAAACGTTTTGATACCGTAGAAGACATCAAAACCAACGCGACGGATGGCTGAACTTCGGAAGATACCAAAACAGGACTTTCATCTTTGTTTCTAGCAATGGCAGGAGCAGTTGAGCAACTGTGTGTATTCTTACGGAACCTACTTCGAAGGCTATTAAGTAAATGTGTACCTATAGTGTGGTAATAAAGAGTTTCAAGGAAATTCCGGGAACTTTTTGCTGTCTCTCGTTTAACTTTAACAACTTTACAATAATCTTATTCTATGCAATAAGTTTTATTTTATATGATGAAGGTTTCTTTGCAAAGATGAATGTGCGCGTAATATGTCGAATCTATCTAAAAATAGAATAATAAAGCCTGAAAGTTTATGTGCGTGTTATATGCCAGATTATTCGGAATATGAATATACTGGATATACCAAATATACTGACTGAATATACCGATTGGTACATTAAAAAAAAATTGTATCTTAATTATTAAATAATTATAAAATTTTACTATTCCCAATTTTTTTATGAAGGCACAATAAAATTAATACTATATAACTAAAGTATATTACAGCAGTTTCTAATACTTTTCAACAGTTTTAAATATATTAAATGTAAAGAGTAGAAAATGGTTAAAAATACCTTTAAAAACGTGTACTTTTACATATTAAAAGTAATAAAGGTAGCTCAAATTATCTCTGTATATGTTTAATACCAACTTCACGATGTGTCTGTAAATAATAATAAGAAAAAATCCTCGACAATAGTCGGTAGGGAGAAAAGAAATATAGTTATTTCAAATTTAGGTGTTACTAATTCCTATGTATACCACGGCCAAACTCGATTCACCTTATAGGGTGAATCAATTTTTAATATACGGTAAGCTTTGATTCTTGCATACCTCCCCCCCCCCCTCCTACACACACACACACCGAGGAGTACATATTTTTCCTTTCTTATGTTATGAGTGTTTTAATACGATTTAGGATTTATATTTAATGAGTCTCTGATGGATTTTTGCTTGCAGTTCGTTTAAATGTTTTTACATTTAACAACATTTACATTCAGGTAATAAACGTAAATTTATTAAACAAATTTTGGTGTGCAATTTTGTTTTCTCCCTTAGTGCGATTTTTATTTAGTGCGGTACACTTTTATTAGGTGCTCCCTCTGTAATTGCGGGGAAATCTTCGATTAGTGCGCAAAGTCCAAAATGGGCGATTCTTTTTCTTTCACCAAGATTGCGTCGAATTTTTTAAAATGAAATGTTTAGAAGATGCTGAAAAAAAGAACATCAGTAAAAATAAGGAAATGCACCACCATTTAATAATTTTTTTTTCTACTGCAGGATGAGCTAAGATGATGAAAGAAAAAAAACTGTACATTTTTCAATTCATAAATTTTCGCTTAAATAAATGAAATTGTCTGAAAGTTTGGAGTGATCAAAATATATTGCATTAAATTTTAAATCAAATTTTGTAAATAATTAAAAAAAAACCTAATAGTAAGTAAGATAACATAAGTAACTTAACGAATTGCAGTAAAGCAGTAAAATTGACATTTTAATATTTCTTAAATATTACTTATTTAATTAACTCACACATTGATGTGAATAGAAATTCATGAAAATTAGATACAATTTAAAAAAAATTCTTTAAAATAAAAAAAAATTAAAAATTAAACTTTCTAACGATAATACAACAAAAATAATACTGTAGTACATTATTAGATTGTCTTTTTATGAATATTGGTTTTTTGACAAAGTTGACTGTGGATCTATTGCCTTCCCCCCATTCAATGCATGTTTCGATCAGTACTGTAATATCGCTGGATTAATTAACCGCACTAATCTAAGGAAAATCGATCATACCATTTGATTTTTTTTATGTGAAGCGCTCATATTACCATCGTAGTGTTTACATATATTAATACCTAAAGAAATAAAGTAAAAATTATATAAAAACGCTTTATGAACTGTCTTCAATAACTAATTAGAGAACACTTGTGAATAGTTCTTATAAAGAACATTAATCCCCCCTCAGTCTATAAGAAGCCACAATAGTAAGTATCTCATAAAAATCACTGGAGTTGTATAATAATTTCAACTCACTAGTACTTCACTTGACGTTACAGAAGTGATAAATTACCATAAAATCTTCAGGTATGACACTATTCAAACGTTTATGACTGCATAAATATCCTGATGTTTCAAGGGCTCACATAATAGATACTCATGACATTTCAACTACTTGAAAAGACCAATGCTTAAATAGAAAAACTGGGGAGGCTGCACATGGAGAGCAATTTCAATTGCTAAAGAATTAGGATCTCCGAGGAAACTTTGCGTTACAGTGTATTCTGGAATTCCTAATCGATGAACCCACATGCGGAGTAAAAATAACTGCAAAGTTGACTTTCCTGTCTAAAAAGGATCCATGTTTTTGTACCTGTGAAATTGTTATCTGATGTGCATGTTTATGAATAAAAAATAGCGTTAACTTATCTCTGTCATCGTAAATCGTCATAACATTAATGGCATTAGGAACGCTTCCTATTAAAAAAAAATCAAATTGATATATTTGAAATACATTAAATGTGCTTAAGAAATCTATATTTTTTATTGCAGTTTTTTATGCAAGCAATGTTATCTTCAAACAAAAATAGACAGGCAGTTACTGTAAATCATAAATTGTTTTTTTAGCTGTCAGAACAGAAGAATTTTTTCATTCTATCGGGATAGGAGTGTGGGGTGGGGGGTCATAAGATATCTACACATCTCTTTTTTGTTTCTCTAGTAATAAGTCTACCTGTTTTAAATAATTCCGAAAAGCCTCTTTTTCTGCTACTTTAAAACAAACAAAACCAATTTAAATAATATTTCCATCATGAAACTTAAAATAATAAAACATAATTTAAAATATAGAAAATAGCTAGTAAGTAAACGATGCATTATATTACATCCTGTACTGTGTATAGCTGCTGTTTCTAAATTATTTTAAAAGCTTAATCTTAAGTACAAACATTTATTTAACGTTAGAATTCTTATAAAAATTTTGCAATATTTTGACAGAAAAATCTTATACAAATGCATTACATCGAATGGTTCTCAGTTTATCTGAAATTTAATTTAATTTATGGAGGTATCTTGCTTCGAATTCAAAGTTTCAAAAATAAATATTTTCATTAAATACTTTAACTGCTCTAAAAAACCTCGTTGCCTTGCTGTAAAAGATAGCATGCTAAAAGTAGAATACTTTTAGCATGCTATCTTTTACAGCATGGCAACGAGGTATCGAATTTTGTTCTCTGTGTTACTTTGGAGATCGTGATCCGGTTAATAAGCGTTCAAAAATCAATTAAATCTAATGACAAGTTTGATTAAATGATATAACTATCAGAAAAACAGGAAGTTGCAGCAAAACAAAACAGTGAAATTTTTTAACTTAAAATGATTAATCTCTGTGATTTGCATCGTCAGATATTTTTCTTTAAAAAACAGCAATTACTTATTAGATATTTTGATAAAATTGTTTTAGGCAGATATCGATTAGAAAATTTTCTGCTTACGCAATAAAAATTGCCATAGAATTAAAATAATAATTCTGGACTTCATATTTTTAAAATTATTGGAAAGATAGTCTATAATCTACCAGTGTAGGCAAAACATTATAATGTACTTCATCATATTGTGTTTTGTTTTTTGCTTATTTTATTTATCATATGGAATTGATATTTAAAAAAGTGAAATAAAATTTCGATTTAATTTCTGAAGAAGACTTTTCACATGGCAATTTTAGTTTGCAGAAAATTAGCAGCACTCTTGCTTTGCAAACCTGCAAAGTTGCAGCAAGCTCAGTATGTACAGACTGAAAGTTTATTTATAACAAGACTGCAGCAAAATAACGCAAACGCAGAAATCACCACAATCAATTTCTTTTTCATATTCCTAAAGTTTAGACCTTTAAGAACGTGTCTTCAAGAAATTTTTTTTAATTCCAATAATTTACGGAGTTATAGCTGTTTCAGTCACGCAGTAACTAAGCCCGTCATGCCGCCGGAGAAAATCCGATAATAGACGGCGGACAATGCCCCACTACCCGACCATTTTTGGAGTTGTAACGACTTGACTCGTCACCAATGGAACCATGTGTAAATCATTTAAATCAGCACTATGCTTGACATCTGAGCATCTGCACATTTATTTTTCTCACGACATTACATTTGCTGCGTTTTTTTTTTTTTTTTCAAAACTACTTTTTTAAACATGGATGACATGATATCTCAAGTTCTATTCAACCGATTTATATCAAATTTTGTACCAACCTTTAATTAATAACTTTCTATCACCCGTACCATTTTTGTATAATTTTTTTGTACTATTTTAAAAGATTAAAAATTAAGTAAAAAAAAGTCGAAAAAGGCCTTTTATTTCCAGACAGCTGCCGTTTTGCTAAAAAAAAAAAAAAAAAAAAAAAAAAAATCCGTTTTCTCTTAGGTGGGGGTTATAACGACATTAGGATTCAGATTTTCAGTAATATAATTAATTTATTTTGAAAAAATTAAAATGTTAAGTAAGTAATCATTTTACTGCATCTTTACACATGCCATGATATTTTATTTTCCTCTTCATTTATTTAAATTGTTTTGGAATCTTATCCGTACTGTCCCTACTTAAAAAAAAAAAAAAAATTAAAACATACGAAAAAAAAATTCTCAAAAAGTTCAAATTGTAGGAGAATAAATATTTCAATAATTTATCATAAGAATTGTATATTTTATTGATTAAATCGTTTTCCACCTAAAATCATTTAATAATATATAATATGTCAGAAAAGTATCCTATAAAATACTTAAGTAAAAATATAGCTTAAACGGTACCAAATCCTTTTATGTAATTTGCATTTTTACCCATTTGCCATGACGTTTTATTTTCGTTTTTAACTATTTAACATTGTTGGAATCTGATCCCTACCGTCCCTACATATACAAAAAACACGCGAAAAAATGTTCAAATTTTAGGAGAAGTAAGGATTTAAATTGTTCTCTAATTTTATAAACAAAATAAATATTTCTGTAATTTATCACAAGAATTGCATATTTTATTGATTAAATCTCTTCCTTCATAAAACTATTAATAATATTTCAAAAAAGTATTCTATAAAATACTCAAGTAAAAATGTAGTTCATAGGGTATGAAATCCTTCTAAATATGAATGCAGAATATTCTTAGTAATTTTTTTTATGATTCAGAATTGAAATTGGGATAAAGGTGGGATAAAGGTGATGAAGTAACTGGTTTTTTAATCCGAAAATTGAAAATTAATCAATAAATTAAATATTTAAATTCGCTGTAAATATTAACTATTTTCAATTAGAAATCATATTTAGCTGAAACATTTGCGCATTTTGTTAAACATCAGAGTCGACATAAATGGAATAGTGGGCGTTTTAGATTAAAATTTCCCCTTTTCCATTTAACAGATCTTGAAAATACAAGGTGTTTCTAAACTCATGGTACATACGCTAGGGGGTCATAGAACACATCAAGACGAGTAATAGTGAATAGGAAACCAAGGGTCTCAAACGTCTTCCGAAGGAGATAGGCGCCTTTAAAGTTTAGGCACCAAAATTTCAAATGATTATAAAAAACGGAAAAATTAGTCGATTCGTTTGCGGTTTTCACTAAAACTATCCTTTATGTCAGTATTTTCTTGAAAATAAATTTTAAAGATGCAGTTCAAAAAATGCCGATAGAGGGCGCTTTTGACTTTGGAGTAACCAACAACTATTTTTTACTGTTATTTTTTGTATCTCATTACATGCTTTCAAAAGCTTAGACTTAAACTTAAATTTTGAGCTCAAAATCTGAATCGTTGGGAGTGGTTAAGTAGCGCAAACTGAACTGTGTTCAGGTGTTAAAATTTCAAACGATTATAAAAAACGGAAAAATTGGTCGATTCGTTTGCGGTTTTCACTAAAACTATTCTTTATGTCAGTATTGTTTTGAAAATAAATTTTAAAGATAAAGTTAAAAAAATACCGATAGAGGGCGCTTTAGACTTTGGAGTAACGAAAAACTATTTTTTACCGTTATTTTTTGTATCTCATTACATATTTTCAAAAGCTTAGAATTAAACTTAAATTTTGAGCTCAAAATCTGAATCGCTGGGACTGGTTAAGTAGCGCAAGCCGAACTGTGTTCAGGAGGGGGGTTCAAATTTCAACTCATGAACACAGTTCAGTTTGCGCTACTTAACCACTCCCACCGATTATAGATTTAGAGCTCAAAATTTAAGTCTAAGCTTTTGAAAGCATGTAATGAGATACAAAAAATAACGGTAAAAAATAGTTGTTCGTTACTCCAAAGTCTAAAGCGCCCTCTATCGGTATTTTTTAAACTTTATCTTTAAAATTTATTTTCAAGAAAATACTGACATAAAGAATAGCTTTAGTGAAAACCGCAAACGAATCGACCGATTTTTCCGTTTTTTTATAATCATTAGAAATTATAACAACTGAACACAGTTCAGTTTGTGCTACTTAACCACTCCCAAAATAGTTTTAGTGAAAACCGCGAACGAATCGACCAGTTTTTCCGTTTTTTTATAATCATTTGAAATTTTAACTACTGAAAACAGTTCAGTTTGCGCTACTTAACCACTCCCAATGATTCAGATTTTGAGCTCAAAATTTAAGTTTAAGTCTAAGATTTTGAAAGCATGTAATGAGACACAAAAAATAACGGTAAAAAATAGTTGTTGGTTACTCCAAAGTCTAAAGTGCCCTCTATCGGCATTTTTTGAACTGTATCTTTAAAATTTATTTTCAAGAAAATACTTACATAAAGAATAGTTTTAGTGAAAACCGCAAACGAATCAACCAATTTTTCCGTTTTTTATAATCATTTGAAATTTTGGTGCTTAAACTTTAAAGGCGCCTATCTCCTTCGGAAGACGTTTGGGACCCTTGGTTTCCTATTCACTATTACTCGTCTTGATGTGTTCTATCACCCCGTAGCGTATGTACCATGAGTTTAGAAACACCCTGTATATGACATTTCGTTATGTACAGTCGTGGGAAAAAAAGTAAACACCACCTACTGACTCCTCAGCAAATCATCGTAGAAGAAAGTTACTGGTATCGAACGATTGGAAATAAAGTGTACTTTTAAATGATGGATATAAAATTTGCTTAGGGGGTCATCTACATATTAAAACGAGCCCAAACTTTTTTTTTCAATGGCAATACCCAATTTTAACAAGATATTTCAAATTTTCGGTTAAAAGAATGCCTATGCACTAAATTTCAAGTCATTCGAATGATAAGTTTTTGAATTATAAACGTTCAAAATTTAGTGCTTCTAATGTTAAATTACATTTTCATATTTTTATCAATTTCTCCTGACATTATACTCCTAATGTGCTAATTTTTTGTGTAGCAATAATACTAAAATACCCAAACATAAATACGTTGAATTTGCAATTTTTATAATTTATGATATGAATTATGGAATTAATATTTGAAAAAATTATGAATTTGCAACCCACAATTTTTTTTGATGGATTTAGATTGATTAAGTCCTGCTTTATGGAAATTCAAAATTTCACATTTTCTTCCAAGTTAGTTTTCAAATTATGCTTAAAAAATGGCAAAACGATGGTTTAAGGGGCCGTCTATGATAGAGTTAACTAGATACAGTAAACTCTCTGTAAGGCGGACTCTGTGTAAGACGGAAATCTGTCTAACTCGGAAAGATTTCTAAGTCCCTGCGAATCCACAGACATAGAGTAAAATTTGTCTAAGGCGGAATATTGTCTACGGCGGAAAATTTTCTTGGTCCCGATCGATTCCGTCTTAGACAGAGTTTACTGTATTTTGAAATTTCTTATGCTATCCTGTAATCTAGCAGTCTTCAATGACTGCCTGAGTGGCGCTTAAGATGCCTTGATTAAGAAGGGACCTGTCTCGGTCAACAATCGAGTACCGAACTTCAATTTGGATGCAGCCCCTAAAGTACGCTCGTTTTAAAATAGTTAATTCCTGGGTAACTTATCGTACAAATTGCATAAAAAATTTTTTTTGTCTAATTGAAGGGTTTAGAGTTCATTTATGCTGTCAGAATTGTGTACTGCTATTGAAAAAAACAAAGTTGTGGTTCTTTTTAATATGTAGATGGCCCCTAAGCAAATTTTATATGCATCATTTAAAATTACACTTTATTACCAATCGTGTAGTATCAGTAACTTTCTTCTACGATAATTTTTTGCAGAGTTAGTAAGGGATGTTTACTTTTTTTTCGTACATATAGAATGTTTTGAAAAAGTATTTAAATTTTCTGGGTTGGTTGGCTGATTTTTGACGGTCGATTATCTACTCTAGGGATATAGGCCCGAGGGGGGAGTGCCTTTCGTGGGGGTCTTTCTAAGGGAACCTAACCCGTATTTACGCATTAAATTTTCTGGGAGTTAAAAGGCTTCTATAAATAAGATTACCCCAAATAAATTTATACTTAAAAATTATCTATACAATTTCTAAATAAACAAGAACGAATAATCATGCGTACAGCATAGATTATGAAACACTTTCCAGCACATTCAGAATACTATAACAAACTTCACAGTTTATTAAGGTGAAAGATGATGTTCAAATAAACACTTTCGAAAACTCATAACCATAACGTATTTAAAAACCAAATTTCTGCTATTACCATGAATAGTCGAGAAAACTGCTATTCAATTTTTTAAAAACATTTTCTCATGTTCAAGGGTTCGCGGTATCTGTATGCTTTCAGAAAAAAATTTTCTTCAATTTTTGTAGATTTTAAGTTTGAATTTGATGTATAATACGTACTTCATGTATCTACGTTGAATAAGTTTTAATGATGAATCTCCACTCCATACCTTATAGTTCTTCATCCATAGAGCTAATTTTTTCGAACTTTTCACATATCCACAGTAAATTAACCCTTTGCACTCGAGGAATCCGGAGCGGAGCCATTTAAAATTTGTTTTCAAACTCAAGGGTTCTGCTACGAAGACAATGCAAATAATTTTGTGATACCTGCCTAGAAAAGCCAAGATTACATGATATCACAAAATTATTTGCATTGTCTCCGTAGCGGAGCCCTCGAGTGCAAAGGGTTAAGAAATAGACGAGGATGTACAGAAAAGCTGCAAAGCTTTTTTATAAAATGCTAAAAGGCGTCAAGAGTATAGACTGGTAGACTGTACTAACATGTGTACAAACTATACTATGTGATAATATTTGTAAGCATTTGGTTTTTATTAAAATGATTAAGATTTTTAAATATGATAAAAGTATACTTATAATTTTCCATTTCTTTTCAGTAAAAATTAGTAAACTAGTCTCCATTAAGATAAATATAATAAATATTGTAATGTGCATTCTCATAATGGTAGTTATAATAAGCATTAGGTTTTAATAATAATAAATGTGCAATAATATTAAAATTTTGAATTCTTGTAGCTGGTAAACATGGATGAATGTCTTTTGGGCTTTTTATATTCCTTAAAGACCGCTATTTTCATACAACATTCTTTTAATTACCTAATCAGAAACTAAATTAGGTGAATATTGTTGAATGGAAATAGTGGTATAAAATACCCGGAAAACTTTCGCTCCTGAGAAAATGAAAGATAAATTTTCATAAAAGTGACAAAAAACAGTCAAACTCACAAGTTTTTCAAAGGTGGTAAAAACCACGGTAAAAACATGTTTTTCCAAAGACGGTAAAAACCATGGTAATAACCGGTAAAAACCATCAGATGGTAAATACCGTTCAACCCTGAAATTAACCCCAGTTATCCACCTAGATCCGAGGATGTCAAAAGTGATCTTAAAATTTTAAAATTCGAGTGAATTTTCCAGATATTATTTTTTTTATTTTTTTTTTTGTAATTTTTAATGACATTTCTGTAACGATGTCAACTAAATTGCTCCATTTTTCTAGATAAAAGGGAGAAAATCAAACCTATAGGAATTACTAGATTTGTTTGTTTGACATCATTTTCAAATTGAAATTAACTTTTATTTGAATAGATGTTGAAAACAATATTGGAATTGAATTTTTCAAGAAATACAAACATATTTTCATATATTTAAACTTCAGGAATCAGTTTATTTTAAAAAGCAAAAAATCGTCAGTCGACTGGAACACTGAAATAAATTCCATTGACGTAAAAAGAGAACAAAATTCATCGTAGCTTTTTAAATTTAATTTAAACAAGAAAACAAATTTTCAACTATTTCCTTAAGATGGCGATTAAAACTTTTCACAAGGACGTTAAAAACAAAATATTCTAGCGAAAAAAAAAATTGTATTCCTCTGAGAATTTATTTTAATTCATAAAAGTAAAATGCTTTTGAATAAATTCGCCAAAACAAAATTATTCTTGAATAAGTTCACCCAAATGACGTCATTTCTACCAGCTACAAAATTAGAAGCCAAATCTTGGAAGAACGAAAAGCTTTTGGAAAATAAAGTTGTAGAATATGTGAATTTTTTTGGGAAATATTTTGACTTGAATTGTAAATATAATTTATTATTTGAAATGTTGTACTTAACCCCTTCGGGACGAGCGTCTTTTACAGAATTTTTAATCTTTAGTCACCGGATTTTTAAAACAGAAATTTTTGCCTAATTGAATCGGAAAAATGCTCGGATTAAATAAGGCAAAATTTACAATACAATTTTACTGGCGAGAATACTGACCGATTCTGAGCAACTTATGCGGCACGAATACCGGTCGCTCGTCCCCAAAGGGTTAATAAAGTTAATACTATAATTATTGCCTTCTGAATTTACAATGAAGTAAGATTTTATTTTTCCCAAAAGAATCGAATGATCTCATGCAATTCAAAAGCAACGCACTGGATTGCCACGGAACTAGTTATTGTAACAATCATAATCTGTATGTGGTTTATCACTCCGTAGTTATTATTTCTAAGCTTCCATTACTTTATTTTTTACTTCCGAATATTAAAAATATATAATTTATGTTTTTATGTCCACCAAGTCAATCAAATGGGGCATACAAATAGAACTGCTATCATTTGAAAGGGGGGAAAATGTAAGACTAGTAAAAATGATTGAAACAATTTACTCTATGAAGAAAATCGGTTAATTCCTATGGCGATGTTAATCCATGCCATCGTTTCTAATTTCACGACCACTTAATCAATAAAAGAGTTCATGCTGATAGAATTGTTATCATTTGAGAGGAATCGTGATCAATCACCTTACAGAATCATAAAGATTGTAAGTGACTGCTATAATTTCATCTAAACAGAAAACCAGGTGAATCCTCTAAATGTACGAATCAATTCCATCATTTATATTTTCGTGCTCACATATATTTTCATGCAGATAAAATTTTTACCATTTGTAACGATAAAAAATTGTAGAAAAAAAAAATAGATAATCATTGTATATAATTGAAACAGCTTTATATATGGTGGAAATTGGATAAATCCTATAAATTTGTGAATCTAGTATACATTTATGTATACTAGTATACATAGTTATTATTTTGATTTTTGATACCTACTTTTAAAAACCATCTCAGGTTTGTTAGCTTCAAATGAGGAGGGCATGATATCAATTTAACAACAAAAACAACAACTTAAAATTACACTATATGCAAATTACTTAAAAGAGGAAAAATATCACGCTATTCAAAAATCTGCATTATTTCCCGAGTTATCTATATATTTAAATTCCAGGCTGTTTTTTTTTAGTCAGGAGCCCTGAGCTTTCTACGGAACCGATCTTGATAATTATTTTTTTTTTAATGAAAGCTGCTCATTTGTCGATATGCCCGTACTAGCTATTTTTTTTTTTATTTATTTCCATTTTTATATTTTATTTTTAATTTTAAAAGTCTTTTGTGAAATTTCTTTAAAATGAACACGTAATATTCCACTTCCCTCTATACTATATTCATATTTTTATTTTCCCAATGTTTTCCGGATCTAAAAAAAGTGACTTCCACTTTCACTCCTTTCGACACCAACTACGTGAAATTTGAGAATAAGACGCTTGTATTTTTGTATTCTCTGACGAAGGCTATGTATATAGTTGAAAGTACTAAGGATATTAAAGTAATTTAACACCTTTTAAAAATATTTCTTCAACTTTTAAGTAATTTGCATATAGTGTAATTTTAACTTTTTAAAGATGAATTTAGCATTCTATTTATTTAAAAACAACAACCTAAGAGAAAAAGCAGTGGAGTTGCAATTTAATTCTGATGGCTCCAATTGAGCGTAATAAGACATAAATCTAAGAGAGGAAGAAATCCTTTCGCAATTCATTAAAATCAAGTTCTTCACTTAATTCAAAATGTTTAAAGAACAATTCTCTTTACTAGGAGCACATTCCTCTATTAATGTTACTCAACTAAATAGACTCCATAAACCTGAGTATCACTTTATTCTAAATAGATAAAAAGACTCTTTTTTACTAAACCCAGCAGCTTTGTAGTAATTCCATTTTCCACGTGCTATGCCAAGACTTCAATACATTTTGATCGAAAGAAGCCTTCCTCAACGACACATTGTTGATTGCGAATAGCGTACTTCATACGGCGAGATCTACTAGAAATCCCAAATTTCTTCGTACCACTTCTACATATAACTACTATAGTAACTTAATTAACATACCATTGCGCATAATCGTGACAACCAATTCATAGATCCATTTGCACTTAATGAAAATTAAAGAAAGACAGAATAGATTTCTCATTCATGCACAAATATTAGCGATGCAGTACACGATCACACACGATCGCACACAAAATCACAAGAACTCACTTGTCCAGTAGAGTACTCTTTTAAAAGAATAATCAGGAATAGAGCCACAACCCCTCTATGAAATCGGGAAAAAAATTCCCCAGCTAAATATATCCAATATTTTTTTCCCTACTTAATTGATAAAAATATTCACATAAATTGAATTACTATTATTTATGACGAAAACAGATTGTGACATGATTGATAATGATTCTAAATGATGGAAGTAATTTTATCTAATGGGAAACTCGGAGGAATCCTATACAGATGTGAATCAATACTATCATTTATATTTTCATGATTGCCTAATCAATAAAAATATTTCATTAAAATACACAAGATACAAATAAATGTAAATACATTGCTTAAAGGTGCGCCAAATATAATAAAACCCTTCAAAAACACATTAAAGTCATTTGAAAAAGAACCAAAACGTTTTCAACCGAAACTTACTCGGCCTTCATCAGTGAAAAACTCCTCATCAGTGAATTTTTCACTGATGAAGGCCGAGTAAGTTTCGGTTGAAAACTTTTTTTTTAAAATTTTTAATGACTTTAATGTGTTTTTAAAGGATTTTATTATATTTGACGCATCTTTAAGCAATGTATTTACATTTATTTGTATATTATCTATTTTAATTATTAATCAAGGTGAATTTTGCACTGATATTTTAACTTTTTATTAAAAATATTTCATATACTAAACAAATTATTATAATTTGCGAGGAAAGGATTTTGTAAGGTGAGTGATAATGATTGTAAATGATTGAAATAATTTCATCTAAAATCACAAGAACCTATGAAGATCTAAATCATTATAGAAGATCCTCGAGTCCATTTAATAAATAAAAATGTTTATACAGATGAAATTGTTACCATTTGTAAGAAAACGAATTTGCAAAATGATTGATAATCAGTGCAAATGATCGAAACAATTTCATATAGTGGGAAATTATGAAGAATCCTACTACATACATGTGAATCAATACCATCGTTTATATTTTCATGTACTGTTAATCAATAAAAATGTTTCATATGCAGATAAAATTATTACTATTTGCTAGGAAAAGTTTCTGCAACATGACTGATAATGATTGTAAATGATTGGAACAATTTGATCTATAAGGAAAATCGGATGAATCCTATAAAGTTGCGAATAAATACCATCCTTAAATAATCCAATGTCTCATATGCCACAATTATTTTACTATTGATTTAATGACGAGAAGATAAATGTCTGTATATTTAATAAACTTATAACAAAAGACTATGTTTTCATTGTAAATTGCAGGAATTCATTTAACATTATCAGGATTTTACAATGTAAAAAGAAATTGCGAAACTAATACAAATTAAGTGTTAAATAAGACTATAAGAAATCATTAATTATTTTGGACTTCAGTGTAATACGGAGTACAAATACATCTTTCCTTTAATAATATTTTTAAACTAAATATTTAAAATTTACATACCAAATTTTATAAATATTTTACCTTAATTATTATTAATAGCTTTACTAATTAAATAGTTTAAATTAAATTTCATTACACTTTGAAACTACTATTGAATGGAAGTTGAATATTTTTAGATACATAAAAGAAAAATATTGCGCCTTGGAGAAATTGTTGAAAGTAACAATATGCATTACACGAAATATATTAGTTATTTGTGTATTATATACTTTATGCATTAATTGTACCAAAAAGTTGATGCCAAGTTTAGATTCACCATTTTACGAAAATTTCTAATTCATATTAAATTTTGTTGAAAGGTTATAGACCTTTAACGAAACAGATTGGTTATTCTAGATTTAGGGTTCGGAAACAAATGACTGTTACTCGTATTTTAATCCTAGAATGCCCACCCTTCAACATACTCAAGGTGATGATAACCTTTCGTATCTCAAACGACGCGTTCTAATTTAAATTAATTTAAAAATAAATGAACTATAGTGTCAGTAGACGATTTAAAATTGTTGATGAAACTGAAAGTAGGAAATATATTCTTCCGATTCCTATAGCTTTCTTCCCAGGTACTTGCATTATTTCGCTTCATATCACTCTTGAACACGTCGAACAAAAAGGTGAAATTATTCTGAGACGGAAATCGATACAATTAGAAGCATTTTTTCATTTTCTATTTTAAGACTGACTATTAAGAATTTGAATGCGTGTGTCAATGCATAATAATTTACATTAGTTTACTGCCAATAATTGATTTCGTTCCTTAAGGATCGAATTTGTATACATAAAAGTTTTGCCATCGAAAGAGCAAGAAATAATTCTGGTATTCTTTATTTGCAAAATTCTTCCTAAATAAATGTTTTTTACCTTTGCATATCACATTTCTCATATTAATACGAACATTTACCAAAGAAAACAAAAGAAAGGCATTTTAACCGTACAGCATACACAGAGATGCCAACGTAGTGTTTTCCAAATAAATTATATATTTTTGGCATTTGAAATTGAATTTCTTTCATCACCAACATTTTCATCTAATTTGCATGTACTATCAGCTCTAACTGAAAAGTTTTCTCAGCGAAAAAGCAACAAACTTGTTACAAAAGCGTTTAAAATGAAGTGAAACTTTAAAATACTAAAGTTAGTGCTAACAATTCGCCTTTTTAGACAACGGTCGTTTTCAATAAACGATATGCGAAAACCTTTAAAAATAAAAAAAGCAGCCTTATCTGTAATTCTTTTGCTATATAAAGGGACTGAATAACCTTGTTCCTTGGCAGGGGGTTGGAGCAAAACAGATTTATGTGCCACGATCTTTGTCCTTCAGACGAATGTTTATCATTCCAGTTTGAAGACTGCGTATAGGTCAAATCCTGTAGCAAGAGCCATAAATTGTTTCTCTGGGCTTTCTTTTGAAAGACTGTGTGATCAGTTGTGGCTTTTTTTTTTATTGCTCTTCAAAGGTTTTTAGGACAAGCACACAAAATCAACAAAATAAATTCTTCCCAGAGGATGTGATGAACATTTCGGGAATCCTTCTCCACTATCGTCGCATTAGCTTGTCCATAGACAAAAGAATGGCTGCATCAAACAAGCCGGAAAAGTTCCCGTCCGTCGCATAAGTATATTTCAAGTCTAAGGCTCAAGGTCTTGTTCCCAAAAATTTCGCAAAAATGTGAAATTTACTACATCTACGTGAATGGAACGCAATTTAAATTGTTACTAATAGAATAATACATAATAGAAACTTATCTCACGTTAAATGGGAGAGAAATAGTTTTGTTTCCTCACTTTTCTGTCTCATTTTCATTTCTGTAGAAATTAAAATAAAATGAAATAATGTTTTCAGTTAAAACACTTTAATTTCATAAAATTTTAATTAAGTGTAATTTAAAATACTATGAAATGGAATTTATTTTCCTTTATGTATATATACATATATATATATGTAAGAAAATTATAAAGATTGGACCTATTGATTAGTTGGCTACCCCGCCAAACCCGTGATTATCAGTCATTGGGCCCGTATCCAAATTGAGGGACGATTCATTACAAAAACTAATCAATAGGTCCAATCTTTATAATTTTCTTACAATTCATAATACTGTCACATTTTAACGAAATGACAGTATTCACTGAAATTAACTTTATTAAGTTTTATTTAAATAATCAAAAAGGTGGCAATCAATTTCCATAGCTGCTTACAGGTTAGACTTCAGATACCAAGTGGCGTAGAGGTATATCTCTGAAATTGCTCATCTCCTAGGGTTACCAGTTAAAAAGGGCCATGTGTTTCTATTAATTTAACGATAAAATGGATTAGTTGGCTACCCCGCCAAACCCGTGATTATCAGTCATTGGGCCCGTATCCAAATTGAGGGACGATTCATTACAAAAACTAATCAATAGGTCCAATCTTTATAATTTTCTTATTGTAAGAAAATTATAAAGATTGGACCTATTGATTAGTTTTTGTAATGAATCGTCCCTCAATTTGGATACGGGCCCAATGACTGATAATCACGGGTTTGGCGGGGTAGCCAACTAATCCATTTTATCGTTAAATTAATAGAAACACATGGCCCTTTTTAACTGGTAACCCTAGGAGATGAGCAATTTCAGAGATATACCTCTACGCCACTTGGTATCTGAAGTCTAACCTGTAAGCAGCTATGGAAATTGATTGCCACCTTTTTGATTACTCTGAAATTGCTCATCTCCTAGGGTTACCAGTTAAAAAGGGCCATGTGTTTCTATTAATTTAACGATAAAATGGATTAGTTGGCTACCCCGCCAAACCCGTGATTATCCGTCATTGGGCCCGTATCCAAATTGAGGGACGATTCATTACAAAAACTAATCAATAGGTCCAATCTTTATAATTTTCTTACATATATATATATATAATTCATTGTGCATGGAACGAAATTCTTATACCAAATTTATTTCACCAATGAAAAGAATGTGACCCAGTTCGATAAATATATTCGTACCTATATGTGTGTGGCGTGTGTGCTTGGTGTGATGTGGTGTACAGGGTATAAATATGTCCATAAATTTAGCGAGTACTAATAAGCATCAATACATACAATTTTTATATAGGAAAGTACAATTACAATTTATTTATTCAGTCAAATGCACAGAAACCAATATTTCGCTTTTGACTTTAACAATAATGAAGATATTTTAGCGAAATTTCCAACAGATTAACTTTCCTTGGTGCGAAATATGGTGACAGGACGGAAAATGTTGCAAATGTACTGTAATTTGTCAGTGATACCGTATGTACTGTCAGCTATATTGTAAATTAGGAAGTGTCCAGGTCAGCTGTCTAAACGTGAATAATGATCATTTCCAGCTTTTACCGATGCCAAAATAAATCTGTTGAAAATATTGTTCTTTGGCATAACCTTGTGGAATCTTTTTATAATTAGAGTTATTCACGAAACTGGAATGAAATGAATGCTTGGGGTATAATACCTTGTATTTTTAACTGAAAAAGTGCGCACGCACTGTAAAAAAATTCGTATAACGTTACCCCATAAAATTGGTGGCTACATAGCGGCCACAATTTTATGGCATAATTTAACCTAAATAACTGGTGTTACGTTACACGAAAATAATGTGAATTCCGATATTTTCACGTTATTATGGTATAATATTACACCAGTTATATCAATTTAAATTGCACCAGTTATATCAGTTAAATTACTCCATATAATTGGGGCCAGCATGTTGCCACCATTTTATGGAGTAACGGTACACCAATTTTTTATTGTGCGGCTCTAGTTTATTTTGCAAAAAGTGTTTGTTTTCATGGGTATTATCAGTCATAAACACTGTGACCCTCTTGCCTGTCACATCCTCCATGTGTTTGTAAGGGGGTTTTTTGCCATTTTTAGTACTTTCTTACAAATTCGATTGGAATGTAGTTTGTCGATGTCTGTTTTTATTCCTGTCTTCTAGTTCTTTAGAAGTTTTAAAAATCCATTTATACCGAAAACTCTACACTAAAATTATTAATTTTAAAGTTTTTTCCAGAGATAAACATTCGCCTTGCATATAATATTTCAAATGAAAAACAAATTTCAAATTATTTTTGCTTAAAAGGCGCAAAGGCCAACCTAGTGAAAAAGATTCCGAATCGAACCCGGGGTCATCAGTATAGCGCACTGACATTCTACCGACTAAACCACATGGAACGATACCCAGCCTGGAATTTCTCAGTATTTCAGGTTGGCAAGGTTACAAACGCAGCACAAGATGGAATAATTTTTTTTTCCGTGAGCCACCAACATGGGGCAAACACAGACACTTAATTAAATCCAACAAAAATAGAACAAAAATAATTTGAATTTTTTTTCATTTGAAATACTAAAGTTATTGTCATTTTCTATTTTAAAAGATATTAAATTTCTTACGATGCTTGAATTTGTTGTTATATGAAGTGTTACATTTTTGATAGTTCATCGTAACTTCAATAATTCTTTTACAAGGCCAGATACAAAAAAAAAAAAAAAAAAAAAAAAATCTTATCTGTGGTCCCAGTAAAAAATCTCATGTAGCCCCCAAATTAAACTATGTTGGCGAAATAGTCCTAATTTTCCTGATACAGGAAGAAATCGAATAACAAATCTAGATTGAAGATATTATTTCAATGAAATATGCAATAAAAGGAAATACGTGTAGGAAAAAATCCTCTCTCACCTACATAAAAACAGAAGAAGCACATTTTTATGGAGGTGAAAGAAGATGCTTCATTTCCTTTCACACATTTTTATGGAGGGAAAAATGCGTTTTTTCCATTTCTATGCAGATGAAGATTTTTTTTTTTCTTTTTCGTCAAGATATTGATTTGTTCCACTGATCAGCCACATTTATGATTCCATATTCAAATTTCGGCTTACGCATGAGTTAAATAACGTATTTGAAGTCGTTCTGCCGTTTTAAAAATAACCTATTGTTTTAACTATTTTAGAAATCCACTCAAAACTACAGCCAGAAGTAATTTCTTTAAAATAATTTCAAATGTTATGTGTTTTTTACTAAGTTATCGTATTATTACCAAAATAAAATGTCATTTATTCTTTCCAACCAATGAATAGCAATAATTATATATTTCTCCTAGTAGGAAAATATTGGGTCAATTTTGCTTGCATAATTGCTGTATCAGTCTATATTAGGGATGCACAACCGGTGGCCCGCGGGACAAAAGTGGCCCGCGATGGGTTAACTTGTGGCCTGCGAACTTCGTAAATTTATAACTGGAAAAAAATCGCAATTTTTGCCCAGAGGTCACAGGAAAAAATGTTGAATTTCGTCAATTTTTCGCGGGAAAAAATTTCAAATTTCGTGAGTCAGTTAAAAATCGCGAATTTCATTTATCGGCCGGCCGATACCATAGATATCAACATAGGAAATTCCCAAGTTTCCAAATTGTCAGTCGTTAGTCGAAAGATAATTCGAATTTCATCAACCGGGCACTGGAAAATCCCAAATTTCGCCGATCAGGCAAGGAAAAATAGCGAATTTCTTTGTTCGGGCACGGAAAAATCGCAAGTTTTGATGATCGAGCACGGAATAATCGCAAATTTAGTCGATCAAGTGAGGGAAACTAGCAAATTTCATTGAAAAATCACGAATTTTGTCGATGAAGCACGGAAAAATTGCGAATTTCGTCGATCAGGCGCGGAAAAAACGCAAATTGAGCTGATCAGGCGCGGATAAAATCGGAAATTGAGTCGATCAAGAGCGAAAAAAATCGCGAATTTTGTCAATCAGTTGATGCAAAATCGCGAATTTCGTTGATTGGGCACAGGAAAATCACGAATTTTGTTGATGATGCGCGGAAAAATTACAAATTTTGTTGATCGGCTGTAGAAAAATCGTGAGTTTGGTCAGTTTATCGCGAGAAAAAATCGCAAATTTCATCAATTTGCCACGAGAAAAAATTTTAAATTTTGTCAGTCAGTTAAGAATCGCAAATTTCGTTGATCGGCGCCTAAAAATTGCGAATTTTGTTGATTGGATGCGTAAAAATCGCGAATTTAGTCGATCTTGTACGAAAAAATCAAAAATTTTGTCGTCAGGTTCGGAAAAATCGCAAATTTTGTTGATCGGACTCGCAAAAATCGCAAATTTCGCAGATGGGGAGTGAAAAAAATCACAAATTTCTTAGATCAGGCGTGAAAAAAATCACAAATTTCGTCGATCAGGCAAGGAAAAATCACAAATTTCGTTGATCGGGCAAGGCAAAATCACAAATTTTGTCGATGAAATGCGGAGAAATCTCAAATTTCGTTGATCGGTTCCTCCTCCCTCTTCCCTTCGTTCATAAATTTCTCATTTTTTTCAACACTAGCCACTATCATGCCTATGTTTGCTTTTTAGCACTTTTAATAAAGCAAAATTTGTACTCCCCCGAACAAAGTCAAGCAATATTATCACTACGTGAAAGTAATCCTTGCTATATCTCTGTTATATATTCAAACATAAGCTGTTGGTATGCCAACTAAATTGGATATGTTGACTGGGTAGGGGAACCTAGAGGGGTAACCCCGCCTCCTCTGAAACCATGTTTTCATCCGATTATAGGTCTCAGATCAACTTTCCGAAATAGAATTCTTGGTGTTACTGATGTGGCCCTCGACAACCCACAAATTTTTGTAAGTGGCCCTTCTCTTAAAAAGGTTGTGCATCCCTAGTCTATATTATTCCTACATTTAGACGTTTACATATGGCAATATTGGCAAAAATTATTTTGCTTTTTCATTGTCAGTATTTCCAATGTAAAGCAAATGATTCAGCAATATTGGTGATTCATTGCAAATATTTTTAATGTAAAACTAATATTTATGTAATAGTGGCATTTTTGAAAATAAATCCTACATAAAGCCAATATTTAAGAAATATTGGTGATTAATTGAGAATATTTTTAATGTGAAGCCAATATTTCTGTAATATTGACATTGTCTTGCAAATCATTCCTATATAAAGTCAATATTTAACCTGTACTTTTATTGTATTGGGCGTACTTCCAATATTCTTTGGCGCATTATTGGAGCCCAATATAGCTAATATAAACAACATTGATTTGCTTCTAGAGTCATATTTAATAAGATGTTAACAGCAAAAATAATTACTCATTTTAAATTAATGCTAACACTATCTTATTACAATACTCTTAATAAATATTTTCAAACGCAGGGGATCAAATTTAACTTATTATATTTACCCTAAAATAAATTATACTTAAAAGAAAACATTTGAAATTAATTTGGAGTAATTTCAAACTATCTTATCAAGGGAATAGAATACCGAATCGAATTTAATTTATTGTTATTTAAGAGGAGTTTGATAAAACTGTGCACTCTAGACAAAATTTCCATTAACTCTGACCTTTCATTGAACTACTGGGGATTATCCCTCATTCTCTTATTCTAGACAATATCTTAATTCCCTTTAAAAATCTTAAATTTACCATTGTAAATTGAAAATTTGTAAGATTTTTGTTAAGTTTAGTTAAAAGGAAATTTACGAGTTATTTTAGAAAGATACGGAAGTAATTGTCAATACTTTTAACTAATTGATTTTTTTTTTTTTTTTTTTTTTTTTTGTATTTAAGAATTGAAAATGAAATAATATATTTCATACATAAATGAGCATTAACAACTTTAAAAAATAATTGCTGATTTTAAATTAATGCTATAATTATCTTATTCAAGTACTTTTAACAAATATTTTCAAACGCAGGGAATCAAGTCTAACTTATATTAACTTATTATATTTATCTTAAAATAAATTATACCGAAAAAAAAAACCATTTGAAATTCATTTGGAATAATGTCACACTATCTTATCAAGGGAATAGAATACCGAATTTAATTCATTGTTATTTAACAGGACTCTGATAAAACTGTACTATGTCGACAAAACCTCCATTAACTCTGACCTTTCATTAAACTGCTGGGAATTATTCATTTTCTCTTATTTCAGACAATGTCTTAATCCACTTAAAAGTATCTTAAATTTACCTTTCGAAATTGAAATTTTGGAAGATTTTTTTACGTTTAGATAAAAGGAAATTTACGAATACTTTTAAAAAGATACGAAAGTAATTGTCCGTTAGGAATTGTCTTTTGGTAATTGTAGTAATTATATTTTTGACTAATTGAAATTGATTTGTATTTTTTTTTATTTAACAAATAAAAATGAAATCGTATATTTCATACATAAATAAGCGTTACAGACTTTAAAAATAATTGTTTTTTTTTTAATTATCAATAATTTGGTATAGTGACCTTAAAGCTCTTCATCAGTCAAACTAGAAATTCCCCTCTCAAATGCTAAGCCCATGGGCTTGGAATGTATCCGTATTTTTCAAAATTTTCCTAGGAAAAATTAAAAAAAAAATTCTTTTGTTTTCCGTATGCTATTCTTGAAGAATTTTCCTTTTTTATTAGACGAAATATTCTTTAAATGCGTTGTTAGTTTTATTTAACGTGTTAAAATCTTACTTACAACTCGCCAGCGTCACTTAGATTTTCATCTTCTTCTTCTTCAGGAGTTTCCACTAAACAGTAGGCTTCCTCGACCCATAAATATAGTTCTGAGAGATCCTTTCCATCTCTCTCTGTCCAGAGTGATATTATCATTTAACATATATATATTCATTGTCTCTCGTACAGAACTTTGCCAAGTCATCCTCGGTCTGCCCCTCCTACGTTTGCCATCCGGACACGATTCAAAGATAATTTTAGGAAGGCGCTCTTCTTTCATTTCATTGCCCGGTCATGACTATACCATCTAAGCTTGTTATAATCGACTGTGTTGACAACATTTTGTTTGGCATGCATTATTTCACGTATTCCTGAGTTTCTAATTTTATCCAGCCCTGACTTTCCCGCTGATCTTCGCCAGAAGTCAATTTCGGTAGAGAGGAGTTTCTTTTTTAACTGGAGATTTAATGTCCATGTCTCTGCGCCATATAGTAAAATGCTTTGCACAATAGCATTATAAATTAATCGCTTAGTTTTAGGTAGAATGTTACTACTCCACAGAACAGAATTCAACATTGCTATTGCTTTTTTGCCTTCAACAATTCTCCTGTCAACATCTCTCTGTCTTGATTCATCTTCATGTAATGATAGATCCAAGGTATTTGAATTCCCCTACAGTTTTAATATTAGTATCATTCAATAAAACGTCACTGAAACGTTTCTGACCTGTAGTTAAATGTTCTGTTTTACTTATATTTATTTTTAATCCCCATTCTTCGCAAGTGTTCTTTAATTTACGAAGCATGTATGTCGCATCTTCTTAATCTTCTGCAATGATGGCTTGATCATCCGCAAACAATAAATGATGGATATATTTATCGTCATTCAGTTTCAGACTCATTTTATGACATTTCTTTGTCCATTCTCTAAGGCATCAATGTACATTTTAAAGAAATGTTGGCGAAAGACAACACCATTGCAAAAGGCCTTTACAGTTATAAAAAGTTCAGACACTTAGATTTTAGCACTTAAAGTGTAAAATTAAGTACATATTTAGAAACATTTTGGCAAATAAAAAAGAAAGAAAGATTATTCAAGAAGAGCATACAGAAAACAGAAGGAAAATTTTTAATTTTCTGAGGAGAAATTTGAAATATACGGATGCATTCCAAGCCCATAGGTTTAGCATTAGACAGAGGAATTTACGTGATAACTACCCTTGGGACCTTCAAACTTATTTTTTTATTTTTTATTATTGTACTTTCAATACTATTCAAGGGCACACTATATGAATTATGACATATATTTATCACACAATAAATTTAAAAAATATATTTTTGGAGAAAAATAAGGAATTTTCCTGAATATTTTAAGCGTTATGAAGAACTTTAAACAATGCTCCATGCGCATTCTATATCAATTAAAATCCTCAATATTTTTATATACTTTAGTATAAAGGTAAGAAAAAATATTTTCTAAATTTTATGAAATTTTCAGCATTTTTGCATCATATTTCTATACTTAACTATGTTTAACTTTTCCAATTATATTTAGTTAAAAAAAACTATGCACAGTTTTATTTGCATATGTAAATAAAACTGGCATAAAAAATATTGTGGATTTTAATTCTTCGTAACGCTTAAAATATTCAGGAAAATTCCTTATTTTTCTCTAAGAGAAATTTTTTTTCATTTCTTGTGTGATAAATATATGCCACAATTCATATAGTGTGTCCTTGACTATAATATTTAAAGTTCAATTGAAAAAAAATGAGTTTGAAGGCCTCTTGCCTAATAAAAATTAGCTGAAAATAGGCTATTGTATTTATTCTTAAATAATTTACACATTGCAAAAATATTCAGAATATTTTCACACTGTTTTATCCAGGAAATAAAAAACTGGGTTTCATTTACTATTTTTGTTTAACAGTACTTTGTCTAATGAAATTATACAATCTAAACGAAACTTCCATTAACTTTGACCCTTCTTTAAGCCACTGGGAATTGATCAATTTTCTCGGATACTAGACAATGTCTAAACTCACTTAAAACTGTCTTAAATTTATCTTAAGAAATTAAAATTTTGGAAAGTTCAATTAAATTAAATTGAAAGGAAATTTACGAGTGCTTTCAGAAAATGTTTGAAAGTAATTGCCAATGCATTGATTAATTGAAATCGATTTTCGCGTTTCAGTAGATAATTTTTGTTTTGTAAATTTATATACATGAAAATTATAAACTTGAAACATTTCACGACATCTTTGAGGATAACTGTGAAAAGCATTTAATTAATAATAATATAATCAATAATAAGGCAAATCTTTGTTAAGATAAAGCTCATTGTAAGAATTAAGTTTAAGATTTTATCTGCAATGGATTTAACCAATTATCGAAAACTGTCTTTTACTTATAATTCTTTTAAATATTGAAATTTTTACTTATTTAATAGCTCAAAATTTGAGATTAGATAAAGGGAGAAAATTCTATACTAAAATACTGGTTTACAAATTCAAAAGTTTCGCGAACCTTAAACGGCATGTAAACTTGCCGCTCGTCATGAATATGTTAATAGGCACCATTTAAAAAAATTAAGCTCAATCTAGCATTTTTTTTTCTGTAATTCTTAACCTTATGTCAAGAGTGTTTTCGGTCAAAACTCCCTGTTTTGTGCTACAATCACGAAATAATCATGGTCTAATCTTTAGAACATGATTAAATGAACACATGAGCTAACATGATTAAATATTTCAAGTAGCTGTTTTGGGATTCTTAATAAGAAAATAGGCTTTTAACACTTTCTAACATAGTTGAAGAGCGATTATGAATTCTGTTTGTCTAGCCATGTGTTTCTCTGACCATCTGTCCGTGCTCTAACTCGCGTAAATATACTCGGACTTCAATGTAATGGATATTTGTTATTTAAGTTTACTATATCATGTTCTTTTAATGAATTTTAATGATGTTACACTATTTCAAACATATTGAAACTGATATAGAGCACTAAGGTGTCTACAAGACGCTTGCTGTCGAATACGGCGTGTATAGCATTTAACGTTCATTTATAGGGGCACACAAATAATTCGGCTACACTACTGTCTATGAGTAATAATTGCTACAAGTTTGTTTTTAGTTGTGCATTCGTTTTTAAATGTAGGGGAGAGTGGTAATTAATGGTCCAATTTTTGGTTTGTAATTTTTGTAATTTTTTCTAATATTTTTTTTTTGGCTCAGAATTGGCTCTTCAGTTACTTTACTTATTTGGTTATATAAAAGAGTCATAAAAATTGGATTAGAAAATGTCTATAATGAATGATAACAGAAAATAAAAATATAAAAATTTGGCCCATTCATCCCCACCCATTGGGCTGAATGGGCCATTGAAGGTAATGAATGGGTCACTAAATGAATTCAATGAAAAAATGTGAAATTAATATTTTATTCACTAAATATGACAAAATTAAAGGTACTTGACATGATATGATCAAATTATACTGAAATAGTAAGTAATACACAATGCTTATCAAAATTTATGAACATCAAAAGTGATATTATTTAATCACATAATTGTAGCAGAAAAATAACAAAATAATGTGATTATAAGAAATAAAGAACATGAAATATACATAAAAATAATAGATAATACACATTATGATTTAACGAAATTTATAATTTTCAAAATTAACATTAAACGACGTGGTTGTAACAGGGTTGGAATTGCCTACTAATTGACTATTTAGTGTAAATTTCTCGTATTATTTATTCTACCCATCAAATTCAGAATATAAATAATTATTCTAACTAGACAGTAATTTATTCTAAATCCATTACAGTCAGTTATGTTTCATATTAAAGAGAAAATCAGAAAAAAGGAAAGAAAAACCATAATTTCATGATCAGGGCAAAAATGGCCTATTCATGACCATGATATAGTGACTGATTCAGCCCACCTATACTTCTGGAATATATTCAGGTTTTTCTAATACATTAAATTCAAATAACATCTAAATACACCCTTAAATTAGTTTACAGATATGCAAAGACTTACTAATACACATATCTGCAATGAAATAATAGATACTTTTAAGCTTATTTATTTTACTGAAAAGGGAAAAAAATTACTTTTCAATCAGATTTGAACATCCTACTCTAGTTGGAAAATGGCTTCTCCCAAACAATGGAAAATTTGATGAGTTTGGTAGAACAAATAGCTTCATCTATTGGTGGCATCTAAAATAATTTTATGCAAATACTTTTTCATATTTTGTTAATGGCCTATTCATCCCCATGGCCCATTCATTACCACTTTCCCCTATCTAATTTTTTACATATTACTGGGCATGTATAAATTCTATATATCACATACAGGGCTGCACAAAAGAATTCGTTTTTTGCATCGAATGTTGCGAGTTATTTTCAATTACTGACGGAAGTTGCTGAAGGGGAATTTTCAGTTGTACTATACGTTTCCCGATTGCATTAAATTTTGGCATGCTATGCAGTATGTACAGAAATGTTGTATTTGTTAAGGGGTCTCAAGACTCTTAAAATTAAAAAAAAAAAAATTTTTTAAGAAAATTTTCAACATTTTACATCTTAAAATGTATTTGATTTTAAGACACAATTTTAATTAGGATGAAAGATATAAGTATGTTCTTTCATTTCATATATTTAAAAAATATTCAAGATGCAGAATTAGCATTTACAGTGAGCTCCAAACTGTCAGACATTTGACGAGCAGGAAATCGGCATAACAGATTACGTGCAGGATTACAAAATAAATTTTGCAACTAGAATGAAAATTTTGGTGTCTACTTATACTTGAGATTGTAACAATTACCCTGAACCCAGATAAATTTTTATTTAAAGCATTTTTATATTTTACTACAAGGTTGTATTTAGCTAATGCAAAATTTTGAAAATTTCAATAGTATAATCACCTTTAAAAATATTTTTTTGAACAATAAAACGAAAATTTTAGGTTCAGTTTATACAGACTAACATGAAACACATGTTTTGAAAATTTCATGAAAAAATATTCAGAAATTTTTGAGATATCTCGCGTGTTATGCCCAAAAACGTCATTTGGAGGAAAATGACTTCAAAGTTTCGGAAACGCCACTTCAGCTATTGAGAGGGTATAATTCTAAAAGCAATAACTTCTGTTCTAATATGCGAATTTTATGAAAACAATTATATCAAAATGTTCGGAAAAAGCAGGAGTTTAAAATCTAAAAAAAATTAAAATTTCGAAAATTTTATAGATAAGAGTCTTGAGACCCCTTAAGATTAGATGTGTACCGTATAACCACACCGAATCTCTAAAAGCCATTACTTCTGTTCTAATGGGAATTTCAAGGAAAAAGTTATATCAAAATTTTCAGGAAAGATAGGAGTTTAACGTCTAAAAAAATTAAAATTTTTAAATTTTAAAGTCTTGAGACCCTTTAAGGTTAGATGTGTGCCGTATAACCACACCGAATCTCTAAAAGCCATTACTTCTGTTCTAATGGGAATTTCAAGGAAAAAGTTATATCAAAATTTTCAGGAAATATAGGAGTTTAACATCTAAAAAAATTAAAATTTCAAAAATTTTAAGTTTTAAGAGTCTTGAGACTACTTAAAAAAAGTACCACTTTCGATATCAAAATACATATATCTAAATGAATTTGTGAGATCACTATTTACTATATGACTAGAGAAGAACATGTGTCGTGTGGCGGATTCCAGGGATGGTTTCTGCAAATTTTTCTATTTTTTCTTAAATTCCACGCTTTTCGCAAAATTGCGCGGAGTGTCACAAAAATTGTTTAAAATTACGTTTTTCTTTCAAATACTTTCTTTATAAAGAGAATTTTTAATATTTTTGTATCAAGTAAAGTTTATCAAATGAAACTTAACAGTTTTCCAATTTATACTTCCTGCAAAATCTGACGCTTTTTTAAATGTGAGAATCCAGGGCTTCCGCCCCGAATGCCCTACCAGAAATCCAGGCTCTGGATCCAGGTACATTACTAAAACCGCTCCTTGGGCTGGCTCCAAAAATGTAAATGTACTGCTAAAATCGATTGTTACATCCTTACACAGTAAAATATTTTTTATAGTTTTTTTTCTGAAATATCGTATTTTAAATTTTGTTTATTTTCGGTAAATGTTATCTTTTCGACATTTATATCTTCTGAAAGTTGTATTTTTCTAGAAAAAGTAAATATTTATTTTATAACTGTCTTAAAAAGGATTGAATCAGTTTGACGTTATTGCATTTTTGAAGAACTATTTAAATCCTCATGACAAATCAGCAAGTTTTGCTACATGAAATCTGCATTTATCTAGAAAAAGTAAATATTTATTTTATAACTCTCTTAAAAAGGATTAAATCAATTTGGCGTTATTGCATTTTTGAAGAACTATTTAAATCCTCATTACATACAAGCAAGTTTTACTGCATGAAATCTACATTTATTGATAACATTTAAAGTGTGAGACGATAAATAACTAAAGACTAAAAGCAAAGCTTATACAACAATTGCTGCAATTCTTAAAAGGAGCAAACTACTAGATTTTAGTAAATCGAAAAAGGAATACTATCGAAATTACTCAAAATAGTAATTCTTAAAGTAACTTAGTTCCAACAAATAGTTTGGTCACGGAAAACAAAGGATCGACCGCAACAGGTTTTTAAGACCGAAACCGAAGCAGAAAAATAATTTCGGTAATCTTCCTATTTTCTGCCAAAAACGAAAATGTACAAAAATTTTATTAAGTAATTAATACATACCTAAATATACAAAATTATTAATTAATTGTACGTGTAATTATACATGTGGCATAAGTTGGCTCTGTGTGCCTCTGACCAATACTTTTTATTTTCATATGAAATAAGATGTAATTAATTCATCTAAGACACAGAATGTTTCTAATTATACGAATTTCATCTAACTAAAAATGTTTTAGGTATAGATACCTCGATTTATCTTTTATAATGATTTTTTGTAACTGATCATCCGTTATACTACAGCTTTCTCAAAGAGTATTCGAAACATTTCTGCGGCTTAAAATTAAAAGTTTTCTGTTACTATTAAGTCTGCAGCTGTTAATTAGTACGTGAAAAGCGTCTTCAAAGTTTAGTTATAGATCTATATGCATTGCTTACTTTATAATTTGTACTCACGTCTTGATTCAGTGGAGACTGATAATTATAAACAGCGAAGTTCATAGCAATAAATAAAAAATGTTTCATTTCAGCTGATATAGCTCAAATCAATAACTAACGTTGAATATTTCCGAAGGAAGAAACGAGATTTTTGGAATACAGGTAGCTTTGTTCGCATTTTGGTTCGGCCGAATTTTCAACAGACCGAATTTTCAAATTTCAACCGAATTTTCGTTCGATCTCTTACTGAAAACTCATTTTGAAATAACAAAATTGTGTTATTGAATGCAAAGAAAATATTAATACAAAATGTACGAATATAATATTTTTTATCACTTTTACATTTTACTCTCTTTTAAATATATATATCGTAAAAACATATTAAGATAAATATAATTATTAGAGATAGTTTATTCATTTATAAGTGTAATATTTTTATTATTTGCTGATTATAAAAAGCAAAATTCAATGTTATTAGCTATTTTACTGTCGCGCTAAAGTCTCGTGATTGTTTGCAAAGTTTAGCGCAAATCTTCCTCTAATTCTGGCATAGTTTTTTCAGCGACAAACGTTTAACTTGAGCGATGTATAATAAGTTGGTCAATTTAATTCGACATGAAATACTTTGACACTTTTTAAATTACTTTATGACTTTTACCGCATTTTTAATAGCCTATTTAGCATATGAACAATAAAGAACAAAAGTTTTGTCAAAGTATAAAACATATCTTATATCTTGGCATACGCAAATACACCTCGTAATTCTACTTCACTGATTGAAAAAAGAATGGAGAAAAAAATTATTCGACGACATTTTATCGTTAGTTCGTGATTTATGTAAAGCGTGCTTTTAGGGTATGTATATAGTATTTGTTAAACTATATTTTTATGGTATAATATAATTGTTAAACTATCCTTTTTAGACGCATTCGGAATTATATAAACATATAGCAACTATAGTCGCCGTCTGGTCCGTCCGTCTGTCTCTCTGTCCATTTGTCCGCTTATAACAGCGCAAACACTACACAACCGAATGAATTTTAATTTAATATATATAGTTTTTTCGGGATTTTGAAGGGTTATTTCAAATTTTATGAAAATCGAATCAAAACTTAAAAAGATATTAATAAAAGTTTTCTTCATTCAATTAAATCAAATCATACATAATTAATTCAATGGTATCCCATGATAGGTAATGATTCTAGGTTCCCATGGTGATTATTCTATTAAACCTTATCATACGTAATTGATTTAATGATATCCCATGATAGGTAATGATTGTAAGTTGCCTATTTCCGTATTACTGAGTTTATATATATGATCGTAATAAATTTTGTATTCATGCATTTTTGCATAAGTGTGCATCAGCTATTGCACCACGATCTGAATATTTATATAACTAGTTATAGTACGAACGCACCTCATTTGCCACGTTTGACATACAATTTTCGACCTGTTTTCTTTTTAAGGCAAAAAAAAAAAAAAAAAAAAAAAAAAAAGATATTGCAGCAATTTTGGAAGATCTACATCCAATATATATATATATATATATATATATATATTTGTATGCCATAAAAAATTGAAACATTTTTTTCTAAATCTTTTTATTTATGCTAAATGCACTATACTTGTAGACAAAGAAATGCTTTCAGATTCATGTAATGTTATCCGACTTGAACAGCTATGTATTTAAATTGAATATTTCAAACGACAAATAAAGTCAATTCGGTAGAAACGGAATGAAAGGGGATTTCAATTTCGGATGTCAGTAAAACTTTACATAGAATACATTAAAATAAATCTAAATTTCTTTATGATGTGATATAAAATACAGAAGATGATGTAGCAAAAAAGAAAGTTGCAATTTGTTTTCCTTTTATCTAAAAGCCATTATTTATAAAATTTCTTGATGTCATTTTATAATACAATTCAAAATAGTATGCACCGTTCATCTTAACCGTATTGGAACAACATAAATATTTTAAAGATCGAAACCTTTTAGAGTTATTTAATTTGTATTAGATTTTTTTAATAAATATGATTAACTTTTATTCATATTCGTATTCTGGTACATTTCCAGTATAGGGGCCTTGGCGAGGGAAGGAAATTGGGCAACATATTCATTGTTTCATATATATAATCATTTTTTTTTTAAATATTTCTGCAATTGATTTATTATGAAAAAACATTTATCTATTTTTATAATGAAACAGAGGAAAATTGTATATAAAAAATGATAATATAATATCAAGTTATAAAAAAAAATATATCAGGTTTTTTTTTATATCTGTTTATATCGCTTGGCAACAAATCTCAATTTTTGAAGCCCAAAATGCATCAAAGCTTTTCTAAAAAAATCTCCACACATATATATATATATATATATATATATATATATATACATAATAAATTTAAAATCACAAATATATGAAGAAATTGATAAAGTCCTAAAGATGATTTAGAAATGAACATAGGAAACCAGTATGTAAAATGAGAAACTATGAATGACTCACAGAATCATCAGAGGAGCTTGTGAGTTCATTATATCGGCCATTCTCACAATCTTTTGACTTTCATGTCCCTGAATAATAATTTTTTTTATTTAATACACTTTTTTTTTTTTTTTTTTTTTTTTTTATATATACTTAGGAATATCCCATTGCATCATTGCACAACAATATTAACGAGATAAATAAGTTCTGGACGATGTTGGGGGTCCAAACACCTGGAAAACTCCTGTACCGTCCCGTGTCCCTGATGCTGATTTTTAGGTTTGGAGCTGTCTGGATAAAATTGTTTCAATAAAAATAATCCGATGTAATTTTTTTCTGAAACCGGAACTATTGTTTTATATAAATAAGTAGCTAAAAATTAGCCTGCACACAGTTTTAGGGTTGTTATTATTTTTTAAACTCTGTCCCTAGGTTTTAGATTTTTTACCATCCCTCTTCTAAAATTATACAAAAAATCACTTCAGATGTAGCTACAGAATTTTTTTCGAGTTTTTTATCATGCAGAAGTATGCTAGAGAAATAATGTCTAAAATTCTTTGGCAGGAAATTTACTGTAGAATTTAAATCAACATTTAAATATCAATTTCAAGCATCGTGGCTTAATTGGTAGTCTCACCGTCCCCAAGGTTTATTCCTGCACTTTTCGAGGTAAATTTAAAAAAAATTAATTTAATCCAATGTTAACAACTGTTTCTAAAAATCAATGAAAACTGAGGCTATCACTTAGTCTTAACATGATTTTCCTAAAAATAGGTGGTAATTTTCCTTACCGTTCCATCCTTACCGTCCCTTTCTTTACCATTTCGTCCCTTTTTTCCAATACCATCCCCTTTTTTTACCTTACCGTCCCTTCTTTAACACCCCTTTAAGACAATGTTATACAAAAATTCTTTATTAAAAGTACTACATTGTTATTATTTCTTATTTGAATGTCCTGTGGGTACTATGCAAATTCATTATAAGTAAAAATTTGGAAGAAAATAAAAAGTTATAGGGGTAAAATGGTAAGGAAAATTAAACTCGCAAGTTTAACTTAAACCTTGTTAAATAAAAAAATTTTCGCTGCTGACCATTTTTTCTTTATTTTGAATCATTAAGCCATTCGTCTATCAGATTAAAATGTTATTTTAGCAAGTTTAATTTTGTCAGATTTTTTTCCCCAAAAATCAAAAGATTGTGAGAATGCCCCATATATATATATACATATCTGAAAATCTTACAAAAGAAAAAGTTGTTTGGGCTACCCGAGATGAATCTTTTAACCCATTTGTGCGTGAATTTTTGTTTTCTCAAATTTGCTGGTAAAAGCATTTTAAAATGTTGCAAAATCATCTGGAAAAATACTAAAAAATTTACACAATTTTTTTTTTTTGTATTTTTTTGATAAAATGTAAATATACTAAATATGGGACTATGTATAATATTTGTAATAGTATAATATGCATAATTATATGTTTGTCTAAATTTATATAAAATAGATTTTAAATTGTATATTATATACTATAATTAGTGCTTTTATGAACTGCTAAAAAACTATATTTGTTTCTTTACTGACACTAATAACATTATAAGTATTATTAATAATAAACTAAGAATAATTGTATTTGAGGCTTAAAAACAATTTATTTCAAAATCATCTTGAAAATGACTTTACATAAATAACTGTCTTCGAAATGCCTAATAAAAATATGTACTCATTCGTGCCGAGTACCCTATACGTTGAAAAAATGCATAAAAATTGGGCTTGAACGTATAATTTTACAATTTCAAAAAAGTTAACAAGCTAAGATTATGACTCATTTATTTGGATCCTTGATAGAAAAAACACAAAAATACTTACTTTTTACATTTCGCCATCTTGAAAAATGAAAAATCTATATACTGTGATAAAAGCCTTCATTTAAGCAAATAAGTATCCATCTTATGCTGTCACCTTTCGGTAAAAGATAAAGACATTAATAGATAATTATTTCATACAATTTGCATGTTATAAAGAAGAAAATTGTACAAATTTATTAAAATTCGAAGCATCCCGAAAATGGGACGCTAGACATAAATGGGTTAAACTTCAGAAGAAGATTTATTATTATTATAGTTATTATTACCGTTCTTATTTTTAGCATTTGTTAACCATAGTTTAACTATATTGTTAGAGATAGCACGGTTAGAAATATGTGGTACTTGTTAGTTATCCCGTCGACCAAATTACTGTCGCCAAATTGTAAGATTAAATGCCAATAATAGTTGATCGTAAATGTCACATTCACTTGACAACACGTGTTTACGTCATCAAATGATTTTTATTTCGACGTTTTATTTGTATTTTTATTAATGTTATACTAATTTATTTGTTTTTTCGTTATTTAAAATAAAAATTATGTCAATTTGTATAATTTGGCGAGTGGTTTGGCGATTTATATAATTTGGCGAAATTGGTCGACGGGATAACTAACAAGTACCAAATATATTTCTTGTAATGAAAACGATCAGAATTTTCGTTATGTGTAAGGGTCTGCAATATTGATTGCAGGATATGTTTCACAATGCATGATGTGAGTTTCTTAGAAAAAGTGTCTTTCATAGATAACGAGTTCTTTTTTACGCTCTCGTTTTGGTTTAATTATTTTTACTTTCCGAGTTTGCTTTTTACACTCTTTTATTTTTCTCAACTTGGTTTTTTTTTTTTTTTTTTTTTTTTTTTTTTTTTTAATGCAAAGACGGAATTTTGTAATCGAATTTCCACTCACTTTCTGATATGCTAGAATTATAAAAAATAAGTTCACAAATGCGTTTCCGATGACAGTACAACATTTTAATAATTTTAGTTATGATTACAGTAACAAATGTATATGAGTTACAACAGCAATGGAGTTAATTATACTCCAAAAAAAGACCAATTGCCTGTGAAATTGAACTAACGAATCATTTTAAGCACTAAAAACTAGAAAATATTAATTAAAAAATAAAGAGTGTAAGGTTAATTTTTTTTTCAAATACGCTTTAAACAATTAATAGCTTGATATTAATTAAATTATCATTATAGCTTAAGAAATCAACTTAGATTTCGTATAGATTAGTTTATAATTTTATTTCTTTCCTGTTGCCATTCCTTAAAAGAGAAATAGAGCAAGAATTATAATTTGTCCAATAAATTCACTAGCTTGCGCTTTCTTCCAATTGCATAAAAAAGTAGTGAATTTTCGATAATCGAGTTCGTTGCTATGGTGTAGCTATTTATCTGAATTTATTTGGAGGGATTTGTTGGTTGAGTTAAATAAAGGCCGTTGATCTGTACTAGGAGTTAGTAAGTAGATTGCGTATCCAGAATACTTTGGTCCGGATTCCTGCAATAAGAACTGACGATAAAAACGAAATTGAAGACACGTAACAAAATCCAAGTCCTTTTATTTGAATTCAATAAGACGTGGTGAGATGATCCCCCTAACACGAGCAGTACCTTTGCGACATTACTCTTCTAGGGCTGGTTGTAAAGTCTCTCGATAAATAAATCTGGTGAGCCAAGTAAACAAGTTAATAAAAATATCCGTTAACATGTTACATACAAAATTTAAAATCTAACGAATCACTCTGGCGCTACATAACGGATGAAAAATGTTTATTCATAACGATTAAAGAAATGAGCAATAACCTTTTACATTATATCAATAAACACTGCGCCAAATAACAATTTTAATCTGCCATCCGTCATATATAATTACTTATTTACTGACAGATGTTAAATTTCACATATAAACAATATGCGAAGATTCGCGAAATGCAAGACACATTTAACTAATAAAGAAAAGATAACAGAAAGATTTATCTAGACAGGAAATAAAGTATTATTATGATTATCTCTTGATTATTAATGACCTGTCAACTGTAGCTAGAAATATCTACTTTTATTTAAAAAGAGAGTTTTTAAAATGAAATAGGAAATCGAGTTATATTAAACAGTCAATGAATACTTTAAGATTTATGAGTGACAAATAAATTAACGGAATGTAATTTAGGAATAACGCAATACATGATTTAAAATCATAGTTGCCTACGCCAAATTAATGTATTTTAACGAAAATTTTCGAAAAAAACCTCTCAACCGTGTAATTAAACGTAATCTTCAAGATAAACGTTGAATGCTTATAAAAGAGTATATTAAAATAATATTTTTTTTACTTTTATAATTCCTTAACTCGTTGTTCAATTACTACTATTAGTTCGCATTCTCCCGATATTTATTTATTTATTTATATATCTTGTTCAAATTTTCAATCGTTAATAAAATACTTATTATTCATCCGATCAAGTTGAAATAAATTTTTTTAAACTTGTACTGGATGACAGTTGATGTTAATACAGATTTTAAAATATTAATTCATTAATTAATTTTTAATTAATTAATTTTTGTTTTACATGGGAGACAAAATGGCGGCCATTGGTTATTGAAGCATTTAATGCATCTTCATACCTATAAGGGGGTTATCGTAGGGGGGACACTGTTCTGCCGCCAAACACCGCCAAGTTTGTCGCCAATTAATATTTCGCCAAATTCCCATAGACTTCCATTGTAAACCAATAGAAAATCAACAAATTGAGATATTTTAATGCAACAAAAACTAATATTAGCTTAGGGGATTATATTAAATTTTTCTTTGATGACCTAAGTAGGAATTGACTTTAAAAACAAAATTTTTATATTACTTGTTTTATCTGTCTGTTTATCAGTCTATAACATTCGCAAATATTCTTAAATTGTTACGAAATGTATATCTGATTTTGTGATTCACATCACCGTGCTTCTTATTAAAAATGGTGTATGTAGCCTTCATAGTGATTTTACTCGAACACGCTCAATAATTCATTGATATGTTACGATTCAAAGTTTCTGTGAAATAAATTTTAATTACTTTGTTAAATTTATTTATGTTATTCACAACTTTATTTAAAATGTTTCCTGTTGTATTTATATTTTATAACCCCATATAAAATATATCGGATACATGCTCTCTATGAGCGATAATTGTTGAAATACAGGGTGATTCAAACTGAATGCAGCGAATACAAACGGCTATAACTATTTAATCGGAAATAATTAATCGATAAGAATTACACATAACGTAAAAGGAAGTTCAAAATTTTGTTTACATACTTTATAAATGTTCTATGTAGCTCTCTTTGATCACACGGACCACATCCTTTTTGATCAAACATACGATACCATCTGTGTATGTTGTTAATATTTAGGAGACTTCTGTGTGTTAGTATTTCGCAGTTGTCGTTCTGTCATCCCAGTGCAGTGAAAATTTCGTCAGCGGTACAGTCAAGCACCTTCAAATGCTAACATAACGCAGATGGTATCGGATGTTTGAACAAAAAGGATGTTTAGATGTTGTCCCTGTGATCAAGGGAAGTCACATAGAACATTTATAAAGTATGTAAACAAAATTTTGAACTTTCTTTTACAAACTGTGTAATTCCTATAGACAAATTCTTTTCAATTAAATAGTTATAGCTGTTTTTAATCGCTATATTCCTTTTGAATCACCCTGTATAACACATTTTAGTACGAGGGTGGTTCAATAATTATTATCCCGAGTGTGTATAAAATATTTGTACTACGATGGTTGATGTGGAATGTTGAAGTCTAATGTCTTAGATGCCTGCATGCTCAATTTCAGAACCGTGGCTGCTATATTAACATTTTTTTTTTCGTTTTAGGTGTGAGAGGTGGCAACTATCTTAAAAGGGGAGGGTTGGGATGAAAGCCTGGTTTGGAGCTTATGGGGTCAGACCTGAAGCACTTCCGTGATAGATTTGTGACAGTGGACGAGCCGTGGCTACATCACCATGATCCCGAGTCCAAACGACAGTAGCCACGTCTCATTCACTGTCACCCCCACCCACCCCCCTTTCAAGCTGGGTGTGACCTCTAACACCAAAAACGAAACAAAATATGCCAATACAGAAGCCACAATTCTGAAATTGATCATATAGGCACCTAAGACATTAGACTTCAATATTCCACACCAACCATCGCAGTACAAATATCTTACACACATTCGAGACAATAATTATTGAACCAACCTCGTAACTTTACATTAGGTTGCATTTCTTATATTGTATCTCGAATATAAATTATTTTATTTGGCTCGCCCGCTAAGTGTCTAGTGACGTCCGTGGGTAGAGAGAGTGTCTTTCAATATCCTTTCCGATTCCATTTAATCTGATACCGACATACTATTGATGGAGATGTGACTATTTCAGAAATGCATTGTATTTTCTGGAGTACAAATAGCCTGGTACCTTATTCTTATCGTTTTTCGGGATTTTAAAATATGGCTAAGTGAATCAAGAAATGTATTGTAAAATTTATCACATTTTATGTGTTATTTAATGGATATTATATTAATGTATTGAATTGCTGCAATACATTGCTTCAAAAAAGAAAGTTTTAAAAAATATCCTGTTTACACGGCCGCGTTAGCATAGAAATGTTTTCGTTAAAATTAATAAAGTTTATTAAATAGCCGATGTTATTTCTTATTCCACTGTGTAATTTCTTAAAAAAAAAAATTAAAATGCAATAATTAAGTTTCCCATCTTCTTTTTATATCATTTTCAATGACCTTTTTATTTTATGTTTGAGTTATTCTATTTAATTCCATCATTAAAAATTGCGATGTTCCCTTTTTATTTTAATTATAACAGAACGTTTTAATTACAGGCTTTTTTTGCAGGAGGAAAATTTTTTTCTATATTAGCTTGTCAGGAATAATAACCGAATTACTTTGTTGTAAAACATTTGAGTAACTTTAGCGCATTTTAGTAACTTTACATTAGTTTGCATTTCTTATATTGTATCTCGAATATAAATTTTATTTGACTCGGCCGCTAAGTGTCGAGTGACGTACATGGGTAGGGAGAGTATCTTTCAATATCCTTTCCGATTCCATTTAATATGATACTATTCATTTAGATGTGACTATATCAGAAGCCCTTTATATTTACTGTAGTACAAATTGCCTAGTGCCTTATTCTTATCGTTTTTCGGGATTTTGAAGTATGGTTAACTGAATCCTGAAATGTTATATAAAGTTTATCACTCTTTATGCCTGATCTACATTGCTTTAAAAAAATATCCTGTTTACGAGGCTGCATCAGCATAGAAATGTTTTTGTTAAAATTAATATATTTTATTAATTAGCAGATGTTATTTCTAATTTAACTGTTTAATTTCTTTTTAAAAATTTGAAATGAAACAATTAAGTTTCCCATCTTCTTTTTATATAATTTTCAATCAGTACAATTTTCAATTTTATTTTATGATTTAATCATTCTGTTTAATTCCATATAATTAAACATTGAGATGTTTCTTTTACATCTTAATTAGAACGGTACGTTTTAATTAATGTTTTTCTTCCCCGAGAACAAATTGTGTCTTTTTTGTATGTTAGTTTGTCAGGAATAGTAACTGATTTACTTTGCAAAATAACTTGTAGTAAATAGTAAAAAAAAAAAAAAAAAAAAAAAACATTTTTGGAGTTTTTGCTTGACTATGTTCATGGTTGAATTTGGATCGCAATCATTCTTATTCCATTACAGATAACAAATATCTGTCGAGTAAATATCTACTGTTTCATTACAATAAATATTTATGGGGGAAACTTTGCAAAAATAGTAATGATAACACATGTCTACAAAATAGTACTTTTTTTTTCTTCTCCTGTTCTACTTTTTTTTTTCTAGATGCAATACAAGACCGCCGCAGAATTCGCGGAGCGCGGCGTTCCGCGTGTCCGTCCGACGTCTTTGCCTGCGTCCCTTTAGCCGCGACTCTTGCGGAAGCAAGGTTGAAAGAAAAAAAAATCAAAAAATAAAACCGGACAAATTTAAAAGAGAAATTACACAAATTAAAGGCACCGAAGAGTAGGAAGGGAGAGCCCGGGCCTTGAAGCTACCGAACGATCACTGCTGCGTCGAGCTGCTTATTCCCTAATTCGAAATGATTACCCTAAAGAGATCATGCAAGATATCAAGAATAGAAAGAATAGGAAATGGAAAGAAACAAGGAAATGGAGGAAAATAAAGGAAACCATATTAGATGATATTAAAAAAGCAATTAATCTTGTGGTCATGTAAAAGAATGAGTGTGAAATACTTCTAAAAATTGCATTTAATCACAAAACAGTTTAAAAAAGCAAATCCTAGAAGAAATTCACGAGGGCTCATACAGGATTTTCGCTGTCGATTGCCATTGCACCAAATCGGGACAAAATGTTTCGTTTGGCACGAAAACAAAAGATTGAAATCGCCACGGGAGTTTTTTTACTCCTTTCGTCGGCATTCTTAGTGATGCTATTGTACCAATAAATTTTTTTATATGATATTGTGATTCACAACCTTATTTAAAATGTTTCCTGCAGCGATAATTGTTGAAATATAACTCATTTTAGTAAATTTACATTATGTTGCATTTCTAATGTTGTATCTCGAATATAAATAATTTTATTTGGTTCACCCGCTAAGTATTGAGTGACGTCCGTGGGTAGAGAGAGTGTCTTTCAATATCCTTTTCGATTCCATTTAATCTGATACCGGCATATACTATTCGTATAGATGGGATATCACCCACCCTGGGAACTCGCTTTTGGCATATGGTCAGGGCAAGCTCTCAAGCCCAGGGCAATATAGATGGGACTATATCAGAAGCGCATTATATTTACTGGAGTACAAATAGCCTGGTACCTTATTCTTATCGTTTTTTTTTTCGGGATTTTAAAGTATGGCTAAGTGAATCGGGAAATGTAATGTAACATTTATTACACTTTATGCATGATCTACATTGCTTTAAAAAAAGAACGTTTTAAAACATTACCCTGTTTACGAAGCTGCATTAACATAGAAATTTTTTTTAATTATTAACATATTTTATTAAATAACTGATGTTATTTCATATTTCATTGTGTGATTTCTATTTTTAAAAAAAAGTTAACATGCGACAATTCAATTTACTATCTTCATTTTATATAATTTTCAATGATCTTTTTACTTGATGTTGTAATTAATCTGTTTTATTTCGTGATTAAAAGTTGCGACGTTTCCTTTTCATTTTAGTTATAACAGAAAGATTTAGTTACAGGTCTTTTTTTCCACCAGAAAATTTTTTGTCTTTTTTCTATATTAGTTTCTCAGGAATAATAACTGAATTACTTTGTTGCAAAAAAATTTAGTAACTTTAACACATTTTAGTAACTTTACATTAGTTTGCATTTCTTATATTCTCTCTCGAATATAAATAACTTTATTTGGCTCCGCCGCTAAGTATCGAGTGACGTCCGTGGGTAGAGAGAGTGTCTTTCAATATCCTTTCCGATTCCATTTAATCTGATACCGGCATATACTATTGATGTAGATGTGACTATTTCAGAAGCGCATTATATTTACTGGAGTACAAAATAGCCTGGTACCTTATTCTTTTCGTTTTTCGGGATTTTAAAGTATGGCTAAGTGAATCGGGAAATGTAATGTAAAATTTATTACACTTTATGCCTGATCTACAATACTTTAAAAAAGAATGTCTAAAAACGTACTCTGTTTACGAAGCTGCAAAAAGAAGATGTTAAAATTAACATCTATATGTTGTTTTTTAGTCATCTGCACTGAGTTTTTGACTGAACCGATTTTGATAATTATTTTTTTAAATGAAAGCTGGTCATTTGTATGTGTACCCGTACTAGCTATTTTTTTTAAATATTCTCATTTTTATATTTTAATTTTAATTTTGAAAATAATAAGACAGACCTAAATCTAAATACTAACATAAAAATAGAAAGCTGTGAGCATTATAGATATCTTGGTGTAGATATTAATAGAGAAGGAAGAGACTTACAGGAAATTAAATACAGAATTTTTCAGGAAAAAAAAAAGGCTGTAAAACTATTAAATTCTATTTGGTGGAGTAAGAAGATCTCTAGGAAAAGAAAGTATAATATATACAATTCTATTGTAAAGAGCATATTGTTATATGGAGCAGAAGGATTGAGATTTATGGAGACAGAAAGAAAGAAATTAGCGTCAGTAGAAATGGATGCCCTAAGGAGATCATGCAAGGTATCAAGAATAGATAGAATAAGAAATGAAAAGAAACAAGGAAATGGTGAAAATAAAGGGAACCATATTAGATGATATTAAAAAAAGCAATTAATCTTGTGGTCATGTAAAAGAATGAGTGTGAAAGACTACCAAAAATTTCATTTAATCACAAAACAAATAAAAAAAGGAAACGGGGAAAACCACGAAAGACCTAGATGGATGATATTGAAAAGGAAATGAGGGATAGAATTCTGGAGGAGGAATGGAGCCTTGGCCGGAAGAACTGGAAAAGACTATTGTAGATTTTTTTCGGATAGCGGCATCTGACGCCATAAACCGAGTTTATATATGTATATATATTTTTTAAAGTTTTTTTAAAATCAAATTTCTTTATGTTGGTGGCAATTGGGTTACCTACATTGTTAAGGAGAAAAGGAAAATAATGGGAATTACCATGTTTTTACTGATGCTATTTCCTCATTACAATTAAAAATAGATAAAATTGTTTTATTGTGAAATGACGTTACGTTAAAAAAAAAATTACACATTTTCCCTCATAAAGCTGTTACATTTGGATATCCATTCATTCCGCTAATAGTGAGTTTCAGACGCTATTTTCAGTGGGAAGTGAAATGGGTCGGTGAGTGAAAACGATGTCATAATAAAAAAGGAACTAATATTTAAACTAAATATTTTACTACTATGAATACTTCTAAAAGAATAAATTTCTGGATTTCGCAGGTACTGAGATTATAACCTGAAGTCCAGGGAACGAATGTTCACATGCAAAGTTAATTACATCTATTGCACGTTCAAATATTTTTAAAGTAGTGAATATGAATGTGAAAAGTACGCATGTAAATTTTACAACTGTGGAAATAACGTACTGTTTATATTTCGCTGAAAAGTAAATTGATTGTGTCATAGTAACGCAATTTTGATGATTTTTCATTCCGTAATTCCAAAGATCAAATCCTCAATTGATAACTACATAACTAGTTATCTTAATTACATGTTACTGATTACTTAGTGGAATAAAGTAATTTAAATAATTTAAGTGAATGGAAAGAGCAATGTGGTAACTTTTGTTTAAAATAATATTTGTTTTAAGAGTTAGCCAAACGAATGTAAGATTGATTTTTTATTGCAATTATTTTTGAAAGTTTTTATAAATTCAAACTAACAGTTCTTTAAAAGTTTTCATGCGTGGAATTCGACGGGTTCCCTCTCGTATTTTGTTAAATAACCGATGTTATTTCTTATTTCCTTGTGTGATTTCGATTTAAAAAAACCATTACCATGCGACGATTAAGTTTCCAGCCTTCTTTTTCTATAATTTCCAATCAGCTTTTTATTTTATGTTTAAATTATTCTGTTTAATTCCATGATTAAAAATTGCGATGTTTCCCTTTTCATCTGAATTATAGTAGTACGCTTTAATTAAAGTTTTTCCTCCATAAGGATAAATTTTGTCTTTTTTCTATGCTAGTTTGTCAGGAATAATAACTGAATTACTTTAATAAATAATTTGTAGTTAATTAGTTTCTGAAAAAAGGCGGGTTTTTTTTTTTAGTTTGAGCAACTTTTTGATTGAATATCACACGGTTGAATTTCGATTGGAATCATTCTTAGTCCATTAGAGGTAACAAAAGTTTGTCGAGTAACTATCTGCCGATTCATTACAATAAATACTTATGTTGAAAACTTTGCAAAAATAGTAATGATAACACATTTCTGAAAAATAGTACTTTTTGTTCTTTTTCTTTTCCGCCTTGAGTGCAATGCCAAATCCAAGAGGAAATTCATGAGGGGTCATTGAAGATTCTCGCTGCCGATTGCCATTGCGCCAAATCTCGACGAAATGTTTTATTTGGCGAGAAAACAAATGATTGAAATCGCCAAATTGCGAGAGTTTTTTTCTTCCTTCAGCGGCATTCTTAGTGATGCTATTGAACCATTAAAAGTGTTCTAACTGATTATATGCATTTTGATATTTGTCAAAATTCGTTCACATTATTTACAAATGTATACACATATTTATTTGATTTCATTTAATCCATTCATTCGGCTTTACTTTCATAAAACTATATAGAAATAAAACGGGCTAGATTTTTTATTCTCAACTTTGCAAAACTCTATAATACATTTATTTCGTGACCCCAGTCTGAATAAAGAAAGTTTCTATAATACAGTACATATTTAAATAAAAATACATACTAAGGGCTTTTTTTTAAATCTTCTCAATAACGCAAATATGTCTGACACGCATAGAGTCATTTAAAATGAAAATGTATGAAATTTGCAGACAGTAGCTTTAAGAGTTAAAAAAAGCACCAAACAAAGTTTTCCTTTTTCTTCTATATGTAAGTGATATATTTTCAATTATAACTAAATTCTCTCTCACCTTGATTTTTCCGTAACTGTCGAGTACTGAAAATAGGCTCCAAATATCAACTTTGGCAATACGTTCTCTTTTTTTTAGTAAGAAAATTGAAAACGTTATTCATCTTCTTAGTATCTGTATAGAACTTGCAAGCATTTACGAATACAGCTGCAAATTCTGTGCTTTTACGAACGAAAATGACTTTGTGAATTTGACATAACACAGCCAGTTTGGATATAAAAATTATGCATGTAGTGATTTGAATCCCCCTCGTAAAAAAATAGGAGACATGATCCTCCCTTGGTTGTATTTATGATGGCCAATTATCAGCACGAGGGATATAGGCCCAATGATCCTCCCTCTAAATGGGCGGCTGGACCCACCCCTGTTTACGTGTTTCTAATGTTACTCACGCTCAGACTATCAAGATTTTTTCTTTTGCCATTTAATATTTTCTTATTACAAAGCAAAGATGGAGATTTAGAAAAATCACATAGATAAGGGGGAAAAAAACTTTATTTGCAAAGCATTTTTAAAAAGTTGTATGCTACATTTTACTAATTCGTTTACGTTTGCCAAGTTTCTGCAAAAGTTTTTCAATTGAAAATCCTTTTAATGTATCTTCTTCTCTTGGAAATATTTCTCACTGCTTGCTGTCGCTTTCTATGCGGCGAACAACCTTAGTTCGATATCATGATCAGTGATACCCGCTGTTTTAATGAGTAAATTTGTAATTTGCTAAATGGAAATGGTGTTGTCTCTATGACTAAATTTTTAATTTACCTACAACTCAGAAATTCTTGATTAGTGTCGAAAATGTACGAATTAGAAATTTTTGAGCCTCTTTTCTCGACTTCATAAAAAATACACAAGAATCATCCTTTACTTTGCAGAAAAATATTCATTGTGCCAAAGCATTATATACATTGAATATTATTATCTTACGACTACAAAGACCATAAATACTTATGAAGAATTGGTTTACGTTTCAGGAAACCTGTAATCAGCTTTAAAGAAAACTTAAGAAGGTTTTTTTTCTATCCATTTTTACAGTTTTTATGAATTCCATGAAATGCAATAAAATATATGTAAAAGCTGATATGTAAAACTAAAATTAATAAGTTACAAAATTTTGTTCAATAACAAGCAAAATCTGCGTATAAAAATTATCAAGTGTACATTTCTATAGTAACATACTCGAGCATAAGCTGACCCCAAATTCGAGAGCAATAACAGGCTGAATAGAAGTATTTAAAAAATTTTTTATCTTCGTGTTATCTAACTGCTTAATTAGCAAAAATTTTATACTAAATAAGGCGAAGTTTATTAGTGAAAAATACTCGTATTGAGCATATTTTTTCTGGAATGTGGTGGTCGCCTTATATACGCGAGTGTGTACGGTATATTTAGAGACCTAACAACATCACAGAAATTCTTTTTTGTAGCCTCCTTTTTTGAGATAAAAGTACTGCCATAAAATGAAATTAAAATTGAGTTTTTAGCGCTTCATAAAAAGTAAAAAACGAATATAACTGTTACAGAGGCTCTCGAAATAACGGAGCTCATTGAAAAAAAAATGTCACCCTCGCGAGGGGTTACCTTAAATATACTTGAAATAGATTGTAAGCAAATCTGGAGGTGGGAGCATCGAAACCCCCACTACTAGTCGACCGCTCACTTTAAATAACTTATTTCTTTAATACGCGAAATAGTTTTAAAAAAAAAAACTTGACATTTAAAAAAATACATAAAAGAAAAACAAACATTTAACTTGCCTTTAAAAAATTTAAACGCCATATCTTACAAATAATACTAGGTTGAGCAAAAAGTTCTGGTAAATTTGTGGAAGTTACGTTATTATGCGCAAATTAACAAGAAAAGCAACAAGGACTATTCTTCAAAGTAGAGACCGTCATAGTTCACGACTTTCTACCATTGTTCTGCCTGATTCCGGATTTGCTGGAAGTACCATGGCGACTCCTTGGAATCGAAAAACTCTTGACATGCTTCTTCAACTTCATTAAAGGATTCAAATTGACGGCCCTTGAAGAAGTATTGCATTGATCGAAACATGCCACAATCGGATTGAGCCTCGTCTGGACTGTAGGCGTTGTGTGGAAGAATTTCGACGCCGTCCAATTATGCAAACTTGTCCTTGGTCCTCTGGGTCACGTGCGGTTTGGCATTGTCCTGCTGAAACAAAGCGTACTTTCGGCGGACCAATCTTGGATACTTCTGCACCAATTTGTCGTAGACGCGATCCAACTGCTGGCAATAGAGCTCGGCATTCCTGGCACGACCATCCTATACGATACAAATTCTGGTAACTATTGGATTAAAAATTTCCCAGAACTTTTTGCTCAACCTAATATTAATATTTTTTAGCTAATTTGTGAAATTACGATTTAATTTTACGAAAATGAAATAAACTTTCATTATTCAGCAATCCATAATTTAAATGTAATTTTCTACACCGTGAAAGTAATAAACTGATAACAGATGTTGCCACTAAGCATTTCACTGTTAATATGTTTCGTTTTTCCATTTTAACATTTAGTAAAATATTTTATTAAACAAAAACATAATTTGAAGAACAAATTAAAAAAACAAAATTTATTTCCTACATTGTTTAAGCTCGAGAAGGACAGATATAAGATGTTTCATTCAATTAGTTCTACATTTAATGTTAAATTTTTGTAACAAATTAGTTAAGCCAATTGAAGATTAAAAAAGAAAAATAAAATTCAAACAATATGATACTTGAAACACCCTAAAAAATTAGATTCCGTTCAAATCGAATCGAAATAAATCTTAGACTTCTTCCATTTTTAATTGAAAATATTTGTATTGCAGATTTTGTATTATGTTTATGGCAATTGTGCATAAAATGATAAGATGCAGGCAAAATACAAAACTTTAAAAAAAAGTCTAAGATTTATTTCGATTTCATTTGAACGGAATCTAATGTTTTAGGGTGTTTTAAGTATCATATTGTATGAATTTTATTTTTCTTTTTTAATCTTCAATTGGCTTAACTAATTTGTTACAAAAATTTAACATTAAATGTAGAACTAATTGAATGAAACATCTTAATATCTGTCCCTTCTCGAGCTTAAACAATGTAGGAAATAAATTTTGTTTTTTTAATTTGTTCTTCAAATTATGTTTTTGTTTAATATGTCAAGTTTTTTAACAACTATAGCACTCAGACGAACGCATTTCAAAATTAATAGAGAGTATCATCACCAGGCTTTGATGTATACGGTATTGCATCACAATGTGGGATGCAGTTTACCAATGTGTAATTCAAAATGTTTCACCATTGTAGTAATGCAGGTTGCGGTAGTTTGGACAAAAACTTCCAATCTGAACGTAAAAAATCCATAATCAAAACATAAAAAATTAACTTCACTTAAATTTAGATACCCTATTTCCTACTCAGGAACGCTATGAATGTAAATGTAAATTGTGTTGAATCCTTACTGCTAATATTTAACAATATTATAGCTGTGATACACTAAAAAATAAAAAATAAAAGTTTTATCTTAAATTTTTAAACCTTATTCTCTCCCTAGGGTAATGTAAATACATCAGAAAATTATTACCTAAGTTTAACTTGGGGTATAAATAGTTCTCATCTCGGAAAAAAAATACATTTTAAAATTTAAGTTATGTAATTCCTTACTAAGTTCGCTACCTGCGTAAAAATAGCTATCCACTAGAAACCTTTTACTAAAATATAAACTTGACCAAAGCAAAAACATATTCTGAAAATATTTCCACTATGACGCGATATTCACCTTTTTAATTTTTGGAAAAAAAAAAAACTAGCTCAATTTAATATTTCACGTGAAAATCTTTCAACTAAAAATAAATAAATTATTATTACGACTTTTGACATTTTTGAAACAATGAAGTAAAAATGTTACATTTTATATGAAAAATGACCGTTGATTTTCAATGAAAAAAGCGAAAATTGGAATTATTAAGAAAAATATTTGAATACTGTAAAAAAAAAAAAAATTGGCCCATGTTTCTCTCTGGGTTAATAAAATTCACTCATATGCAAAGGCATTTTACCATTCGTTTTGACCCTGACGTCAATCAAACGTTTTTACACTTTAAATTTATAATATCATTAGAATTAGTAAAGAATAAAAAATGAGTGGCATCAGGGACAAAAAGGTAGGAAGAAAAATGAAAAAGTTATGATCTCCATAGGCTTTTCCATGTTAAATTAACATTGAGAAGTGACACTGGAAATAAATAAGTATTGCGCTGCCGCGCAATACTTAAATTTTTAATGATGAAAATTTACTAATATCATTACCGATTTCAACCTTAGAAAATAATAAGTTAAAAAAAATATATTGAATAAAAATTTACACATGTTCTTTCATATTTTAATATTCTAAATCAGATGGCTAAAAAAACATCATATTGCACAGTATTCCTTTTTAACACTCAGTCGAAAATGATGCTACCTATAGGTTCAGACTTTTTTTAATGATTTCCTACTTTTCACATATACAGTAAGCTACCGATTATCCGTCACTCACGGGACCGACGGTGTGGCGGATAATCGAAAGACAGTAGAAGAACTTTACAAAAATTACATTTCTATTTGTCCGTTTATAAAAAAGAAAATTCAAACACTTTTTTTTTTTATCAGGTGTGTACTTTTGCTAATAAAAAGCATAAATGATAAAAAAAAAAATCAATTAAGCATGCAAATTTAGAATTTTATAGAATAAATATGCACTAACCTGTTTTCATCCAAAGTTCATCATGCATTTTTGTTTGCGTTTTGCTTGCGCTTTTGCTTCAGCAAGATTACGCATTGCACGTAATAAAAATATATGGATTGTATCGGCTTCCTCTTTCATCTGAAACCAATTAATGCATTTAGAGAGCATAGACTTCTGCATGACTGACTCCTGGACCTGGATCATCAGTCCCCGATTCTTTACATTCATCCACTCCAGGTTTCTCTGGATTCAAAACATTTTGAATAATTTTGTCATCCCCTAATTTTTGATAACCAATATAATTCTTGTCACAATCAAGCCCTTCTGAGATTCATCCGCTGAAATATTTTTAAGCATGGTACACTTGATATCACTGTCAATATCTCCAAATAATTACTAGGTGCTTCAGCATCTTTTGTGCTATCAACAGTGTTAAGGCAATGTTCCTTTCTGATTTTAAAAAAAAACTGGGATGTGGGAGGGATTGGGTGGTGATTAACCGAGGGTAGTGGTTGATAGAGTGACGGATAATCGGAAGTTTGCTGTATTTTTCTTTTTCAAAACTAACGCCATCAAACAAAATACTATATCGTCTGATTTGACATATCACCTATTTTACATTGTCTAAGTGTGAGTGTGAAAATTAAATCAAATTATAATCCTCGTTACGTTCCTTGAACGGAGAATTAGTAAATAATTAAAAATAATTAACAAAAATTAATAAAAATTCAAACACTTGTAACAATACCTTAACAGATTTGTAAAATATCTGTTAATGGATGAATCTTAAGGTAATGATGTATCAAAGGATAAAGTTTTATCTGATTATGTAAGTTTTATTATTATTATTATTTTTTTTTTTAAACAAAGAAAAGTCGCAATTCCTTTTTGAAAAAGGCTGACTCTTCATGAATGCTTTTTTGAATTTCTATGATTGATCTATCTATTGACTTAGGTTGAACATGTAAAATAAATAGAAGTAGCAAATTTCAATAATTTAATTAATTAACTAAAATAATTTAAAAATCGTAAAACCCACTTCGAAGCGCATACATTTTTGTACTTTTTTGCACAAATCCTGTCGCTCTGCTCGCTGCGGCTTCTTCAAAAAACTGCATACGATCACACAAACACAAAAACATTTGTCTTTATTATAATTATAGACTTTCGATATAACCTGTATCTCAATGTCTTGCTGCTTCAGATTTTGATACTTGAACAAGTACTCTAATTTGTTGAAATTTTTTTATCAATTCAAAACGAAACTTAAAAGAATTTCTTTTACTGCTTGCTGGCATTGTAATAGTTTAATAAATTCATTCAAGTTGAATAAAACTTTCATAAAAGCTTATGTGAAACTTAAAAAATCAATAAGGAAATTACACATTTTTTTTCAATAACAAGCAAAACCAGCACATAAAAATTATTCTGTATATATTCCTAAAAATAACCTATATTGAAATATCTAATGACGTCACAGAGTTTCTCTTTTTGCATTCTCCTTTGAGCTCCAGGCAAAACCATAAGATGAAATTGGAGAACAGCTGCAGCGTAACTTGCTTTATATCAAAACTATTTTTTTCACCCCCAAAGTACTCAAAATTTTTCAATATTTCTTTAAGATTTATTTCACTAACTCTTTTCGATAGACCTTTTTCTTTTTATGAAAAAGTTTCCGCTTCAAGTAATATATGGTGAAATTTTTCCTCGCTTTGACTTTTTTTTATATATACATAAATGTTCTAGCATTCTTGTATTATGCGCAAATTAGAACTTTTGAAATGAAATAAAACTAAATTTTAAATTCTAAAAATAAATTCGAGTTACAGTTTTTGAACTTCAATAAGTATTTGAATTTAAATATTTTCGTAAAAAGAATTTTCTTTCATTTCTTCTCCTGGGCCTTTTACAATGTGTAGTTTTTATTCATAGTTGCACGCTAATTGACGAAAATGCTTTGCTTGGTTATTTTTATACGTACTATTTCTATTTTTGCCTCAGTTGCGATATTTACATTTAGAAAAATTTATTTCCTTCATTATTTGTTAAAAAAAAAAGTAAAACAGTTTTTATATATAAACTGGTTACGTGTTTCAGCTTCATCAAAGTCTTTTTCAAGACAAATGAGAATTTTCTACAGTTGGCACGATCTATAATGCAATGAAATAAAACACAATCATTCACTTTTTCTATTTGAAGAAAGCTTTGGTGAAGCCGAAACATGTAAACAGTTTATACATAAAAACTTTTTGCTGCTTTTATTTAACACATTTTAACAAATAATGAAGTATATTATCTCTGGGTGTTCCACTGCGTTATATATGGAGTAGGAGGGGTCAAAATTTAATAATGCTATTGTTAAATCCACGTGTGGCAAACTTTAATAATTATCATTCCAAAAATTCATTCGATTGAAACGTTTTCTTTTTAATAAGATACAATGATTGGACCGAAACATAACCTAGGTATTTTTAAAAATTTAAAAACATATTTTGAATTTATGAAAATCATTAATAATATTATATTAAAAAGATTATAAATTGCAACTCACATAAAAAGAATAACAGTCGTCTAAAACATAGCTAAGTGATTTTACAACTTAATTCCTACCATTAGTTTTCCAGATACTGAAAATTTTTACTTTTCAAAGCTCTAAAGGATCTGTATACTGTTGTTACCCGACCCCCACCGCCCCACAATCAATTTCTTAGAAAATTACCGGAAAAGTTTTATAAAACCGATAGATAAATTCATTAACTCAGGTTCTTTTTAGGTGCGTTCGTAATTATATAAATACGTAGCACCTATAGTAGTCGTTCAGTCCGTTCGTCCGTCCTTATATAACAAAGCAAAAACTACCCAAACGAATGGTCTGAAATTTTAAATGTATAATTGTTGCAATATTTTGTCCAGACATTTCAAATTGTATGAAAATTGGATGCATAGTTTAATTACAGAGACAGTCAAAAGTTTTCCGTTACATTACGGCTAAGGGGAAAAAATTATTTCAAGTGCATTTTAATCTGTTCGAAAGGCTGATGTTACAGCCTTGTTCAATACAAAGAATAAACACTTTTTTTTTATGTGATGGACCAAAGTAACTCCTCAATGACCGAAAGTAGCCCCGCCCCGGTCAACGGTACCAAATGAAGATTTGGCATGTACTGTAATCTATGGCATTTTTATAACTTTATTTCAGTATCCACGGAGGGAGATTACTTTGGCTAGGGACAAAATTTCTAAATTAATTCTTTAGTTAAAATAAAACTAAAGATTTTTAATTAGTTATTATTGCAAAAGTGTAAATAAATAAAATTATTTAAACGTCAATGAAATAGACGTTATGTTTTAGATGTAGAGACGTCCACGGAGGGGACTTTCGACATAGCTTCATTAAAATATTATAGTTAAATATTAAAATTATTTTGCCAAAAATGTATTTAGCTTTCTTTTAATTTAAATATACATATGAATGAAAATATTTTTAAAAAATCTATATTTCTTAATATTTATCCCTTCTGCACTGTAAAATATACATTTCGTGACCTTTATGCGTTTCCTAATTGAACTTAAATTTCATTCTACATATTATATACACAAACCTATAGACAATATATAGAGCTGCACAAAGGAATTTGGATTATTTTTCTGACTATATATATATATAATTGCTGAAATTTGATTTTCAAACGCGGGCTATTTTTTCCAAATTGTTTACTTCCTAGGGAACATCCCCAACTGTCAATTCTGGATTTTGACAAGGGTGGTATCGTTGAAAAGCCCTTGTCACAAGGATCACGAAATGTATGGGAACTATACTCCCGAATCCAATAGTTCGCGATATATGGACACTTGTCTCTTTCGGTTGGTTGGTTGGTTGGTTTCATGACGGCCAATTATCAACACGAGGGATATAGGCCCAAAGGGGAGGGGTGCCCTTCGTGGGGGTCTTTCTAAGGGAACGTAACCCGTATTAACGCTTGGAAATCCAAGGTTCGAAGAAAACCGCGAAAACTCCGAACAATTAGGCCTACGTGCGCAATTGGGTTCCAACCCAGCACCTCCCGTCTACCAGCTTCGAGAGCAGAAACTCTCAGCCACTGGTGGGACCTTGTCTCTTTCGGAAGAAGGGAAAACAGCATGAGATTTCTTCAAAAGTTATAGAAGGCAGGAATTTTGTTTTCTAATTAACCTTGATAGTGTTTTTCTGCATAAAAGTGTTGTAAACACAAGTGTTTCCATCACCAAGCACAAACGATGAAAGGGCATTGTTGTTGGACAGTTAGCGCAGGCTTTTGTAGTAGGAGTGAAGTATACATGTTTTACTGATCGGAAGATGGGATCCGATTACAGCCTTTTGAAAAGCATATTGATGTATTGCGTCGAATGTCGGTGAAGAGAATTGGCTGTAGGCCAAGTGATGTACTGGGTGTCCCGAAAGTTCCTGACACATTTTAAAATTCAATATAACATCAAGTAATTGTCGCACAGGAGTACGGTGTGGGCTAAAATGCTTCTCATAATGAAAAGTTTTCTTCAAGCGAATAAAAAAGTTAGTTCTAAATTTCGCCATATATGGCGCTCTAACTAAAATTATCAGAAAAAAGCATCAAAGCCTTAAGACAATCAGTTACAGATCATTTTATATTGTCAAAAGCAGTTAAAGAGCAATAATTTGTGCAATTTATTAGCGTAGTTCAATGTATGCACTCTTTGTAGCCCTGGAGCCACATCCAAATGGAACACCAGTTCAATCCCCGTGAACGCTAGCATTGATTACCGAATTGGCAAAATCGCATGCGTGATTCTCTACTACAATGTCAGTCACACCAAAGCATGGACTTTGTCCATGACATAATCCCACAAGAAAAAAAACCGAGTTTTTCATCCTGAGAAGCATTTTAGCCCAAACCGTGCTCCTGTACAACAATTGCTTGATTTTATATTATATTTTAAAATGTGTCAGGGAGTTTTGGGACACTCTGTATTTTTATTATGCCTTCTATAGTAATAGTGTTAACATCACATCAAATACTTGTATAAATTTTAGAATGTTCTCCTATTTTCTTTACCAAGTACTTGTAGTCTTGGAAGAAGTAAACATCCAGTGGCTGAAGGTCTTTGTCTATCCATCTGCGAGAAAGACTGCCTGTAGCAGAACTCAGTTTTTCGCTGCATAAAATTTTCATCAGTTTGGTCACTCCATCTATCTAGTAGCAGGATAGAATTCTCATTACCACTCTATCACTAAACACTATCGGATCATGATTCATTTAAGACAAAATTCCTGCCTTCGATAGCTTTTGAAGGAATCTCATACGTTTCCCCCTTCTTTATTATCTCTTCTTCCAAAACAGAAAACGAACCATATCTCGTGAACTATTGGATTCGGGAGTATAGTTCCCATACATTTCTTGATCCCTGTGACAAGAGTTTTCAGTCGATACTACTCTCGTCAAAATCCAGAACTGACAGTTGGGGATGTTCCCTAGTTAGATATCATCTTTCACCTTATTGAACGGTAAAGTTTTCTTACTGAATGTGTTGGAAAAAGTTTCATATTGTATGTTTGACGCATGATTTTCCTGACTTGTTTTTTCCTTTTCCAGGTCTGCATAACTGACTCGCATATTAAGCACTTTACATGCGCTTTTTGACTAAGTTGTACATATTTTTCATTTTCTGTTCCTTATTCGTATTACTTTTTTAGTTCCTACATTTAAGCTATAATATAAACAAAAGAGCTGAGAAAAAGAAAGAAAATTTTCGATATTTATCATTTAGTTTTAAACTAAGTTTACATCTTTTAGAACGAAAATGTTATTAATATGCTATGTTATCAGATGAAAGCTTGCTTGCATTTAAGTATTCATTTATTTCAGACATTTTATTCATGGTGTGCGAGATAATGTCAGACCCGAAGGTATTTATCATGCACTTTTTTCGAGTTGAATTGCTAGTTTCGGTTGAGCTCATGAAAGATTCAAGATAACGAACTGAAAAATGGCTTTACTTTATCATCTGGTTTAAGAATTTACGCAGATAGAATTTTGTCTTGTCTTTTCAAAATACTCCTTTTTTATTCTTTGCTGAAGTGTTTTACACCTATTCAAATTCTTTATTCTTTCTTATCATATTCTTCTATTATTCTTTTCAAATAAATTATTTTCTCTTAATAAAAAAAATATTTCACATTTTCTGTAATATATTTTTATGTTATAAAATTTTTGAATTACTTCCGTCTTATAATTTTGAAAAATTAAAAATAATTTATAACAATTAAGTATTTAGACAGAAATACTATAAATTAATTAAATGTATTAGTACACAGTAAGTGACAGAAATAATATCATGATAATGTTACGAAATTTATCTAACCAGTACCAGTGCCAGTCGATAATCATTAAGAAGACTCATATTTCATTCGAAATAGAGCAGTAAAATTTACGAATTTGAATTTTTATCAATATATAAGTAGGTGATTCAAAAAGTAAGTATTAATTGGTGCTGTTGGTGATACATTATAACAGGAGCAAGTTAGTTTGGAAACAATTAATGATACATTATTAAGTTTCAAAAGTAAGAGTAGTTATTTTTTGCTGTTCCTACGAGTTTTGTAAGTCGTTTGTAACTGTGCGCATATTGCATTCATGCTCCATCTTGGAGGTTGGAAAAATTATAAGATTTTTGTCTACTAAAAGCATTGCCGAGGCATTCACCATGAAATTAATGTTGTTTGCAGTGAACATGCAATACCTTGCCCTAAAAATCACCAGTGCAAACTATTTCAAAACAGATACACAGATCTTACTGAAGAATTTCGCGATAGCGACATGTGAGAAATCTACAATATCTCACTCAAAATCTCTACATATTGCTCAGAAACCAGCATTTTAAAAACCCTCGTAAAATCAACTCCTCTTGAAATTTTGGCTAAGTCCAGAAATAGGCCGCAAGACTTGAAAAGATTCGATCAGTCATAACCAATTATTCCAGTAGACACTAAAATTAAATCTTTTTCAATGTGTAGGGCGTAGAAAGCTTTCCTTCGTCATGCCGAAGACCACCCATGGATTTGCAAATTTCGAACCAAAACTTTTTTGTTCATGAGGTCACGGATCATGAGGTCAATCTCTTTCATGAGGTGACTCTCTTTCATCCTATGAGGTTGAACTTTGTTAATGACATCTAAGTGGATAGGACAATTATCCGTCGTTCTCAGCGAAGATGCCGGGATAATACATGGGAATGTAAGAGCAGTCTATAAGTTTTAGATAGCTTTTGAACGGAATAGTGATTCCAGTTCGAGTTCGGTAAAAGGTTCAGTCTTAACTCTGGAGTAGATTCACATTCTTCGGTCAATCCGAAGTTTAATTTCATTGAAAGCCGACGAGGATAGTTACTTACGGACGAGGAATGGTAATCGGCACTATCCTGTCTAAGTTGATAGAGAGCTAAGAGAAGCGACACCCCGTCGTATACAGTAGAGAATTCGTTCCCAGCGGAAAATTGGTCCGCACTGCGAAAGTGATTGAAAGAGAAGCCTTAACTCTGAAGTAGATTTATATTCTTCGGTCAATACGAAGGTTAATTTCATTGAACGCCGGACGAGAGAGACTTTGACTGAAATATCATAACAAACTTTGATGCAACTAAAATTCAGTTGCGTAGCAACCGGGCTTTATCTTTTAACTGCTAATGATTACAAGTTATTTAGAACGCTTATTTGTAGTGAAATTTCTGCCAACTCGGAATTTTATAATTTGAATATATTTTTATTTTTAATAAATATTTTTTTGTTTAATGAAAACGGATCCACCGAAGTTTTATGCTACCACTTCATATTACAACACCGGCCTCCGTCACAGACCCTTAAGTTTCACGCTCCTGAAAAATAGAGCTGGTATTGGGCAGTTGACTTGAGGCATAAAAATCAATTTTACCATGGATGACTGTGCAATTTAAGAATCTACGATACAAAAACCACAGTGGCCCTCAAATCTCAAATTTGAAGCATGAATCTGGTTTATGCATCATTACGAACCGCTCACCAAACGCATATGTAGGAAGAACACAAATACCTTCCAAAGTCCCTTCCATAATCATGCATATTATTTCTGATGTCAACGCCTCGCACTGGTCTACTGGTGTAGTCTGAATCTCTGCCAAACGAACTAACTCTCTTTATATCCCATTTAGACTCAAAGTGTAACTTTTTTTGTAATTAACGCATGCTGAATTAAGAATGTCATTGACTCATTAAAAATATGAAACTTATTTGAGGAAAAGTTTATGAAGGTAAAGTCGTAGAAATAAAATTCCTATTTTTCTTAAATCGGACCTTTATGAACATTAAAAAGTAATGTTTAATTAGTTAAAAGCATGAATGAAATTTCTTGTAGACTGTCTTTCCTAAATGTTTTTCTATGAAAAGAAAACAGTTTGGAAAACTCTAGTTTCTCGATAGGTTTATTGGTGAGACAAAAAAGTCGTATGGATGAGAGGTATTTTACAGAAAGTCGATCCTATTGCATGGTAAATTCACGATGGTCAAATGGCTACTGCGTGTTCATAAGCGTAGCGTCGAGGAGAAGGTGTACATAGGGAAATGAGGAGGGAAATACGTGCCCTCGTATGTTCTGCTTTTTCTATAATTTTTACAAATTTATATATGATACAGCTTTAACATTTTTCGTATAAGATAATCAAGAATCCTTAACCAATGCAAGTACTATTAGCGAAGAGATTTTTTTCGCATAGCCGTTCGTCGTTAATCATATACGTCGTTTACTGTGAAGCAGTCGTTAACCAAGGTACCACTGTATATATGTACTCGGATATGTATATATGTGCGGGTGTGTGTTGTATTTTTAATAAGAATTTATGCCCTTCCCTCTCCACCCCCAAAATATATATATACAGTGCAACCTCGATTATCCGAGCTAATTGGGACCGTTAGTACCTCAGATATCGGAAATCTCGGTTAATAGAAACTCTGTGTAAAACTCGCCGTGCTTGCGAATTTAACATCTCTTAAAATAAAAAACAATAGAACTTGTTTTAAATAATAAAAATAAATATATGTAAAGTTATGTTTTACAGCTTAAAAAAATTAAAAAAGGAAATGAACTACTAGTAGTACATTTTAGGAAGCAGATTGAAAAATTTACGAGAGTTCACACGGCCACTGGTAACAAAGCATTGTTCGCTGTTGACTTCTCAGGGTCCAATGTTTCTTGGGAGTTGAGTGCTTTTGGGGGCAGAAGAGCCTGTATAGCACAGACGGTAAACTAAAAAGTGTGGTCTTTTTCAAGGCTCATTCACACACACACACAAAAAAAATCAGACTTTGGTATTGGCTCGGTTAACAGAAACCTCGATTAATCGAAGCTCGTTAATGCCTTTGTGCATTTATAAATGCTCAATTAGTAATGGAGCTTTTCTGAGACGTCTGGAGTCGCATATTAAGCAATATTCAAATTAGTATGTGATCAGAAAAATATTTTACTGGTTCTATATTATAACCAATAGTTAATTAGTTTTAATTCCTAATCCTGTAGTTAATAAATGTGTCAGGGATTTAATGTAAAAACGTAGACCTTTAAATGTGCGTTTTTCTTATTTTTTAAACATTTGTATAGTCTTATGTTCGTAAATATACTGTGCCGCTGAAAAGCTCATATCATCTATTGCTTACAATAATCTATGAATTCGTCATTGTAAAAATATGTTCAAGAAAACTTTTACATGTGCAAAATAATTTTAATATTTTTTCATTGTTGTAAAAATAAATATGTTACTTATGAAGAAATTTCATATAAATTACCATTCGTTAATGCAAAATCTTCACTTAAAAATAAACCACTACTTCATAAACCACTTTCTATTCCATTTCCAACAACCCAAGTTGAATATCTGTGTCGTAAAAACTCATAAATATCAAAAATCAGTTCCACATTAACGGATTGCAACTTTGAAAAGAAAAGTTAAAAGACGGAAAAATATTTTTAAGTATCCCTTTAAGTTTTATCGCTTTTACTATTAAAGCGATATTAAATTTGAAAAACATTTAAAAAAAACTTTTCTACTTTCCTCTAGTCTCACAATTTTAAAATTTTTTATTGAGAAACACTTTATATTTTATTCCCAAGGGACACATTACAGAGAAAGTTAGAAAAAAATTCCAAATTTGCATTAAAGTCTGAAAATTATTTTAAATGAAAATGAATAATTTTATTTTAATTACTTATAACGTATTAATTATTTAATGTTCAAATAAAAAAATAAAACATATCATTAAATATTTCCGTTAAGACATGCAACTAATGCTTTTAGCTCGATAAAATGCTTATGAAATACTTTAAATCTTTCATATAAATTCTAAACAAACATAATATTTGTCGTTTTAATTCACTTATTGTAGCTTTATGCTTACATATTACGCCCCACAGCATTTATCGTTTCAAAAATATATTCAATATTTTATTTTATTAATATATCTCTAATGCATTTTAATAATCCTTTATAAGCACATAATGTCGTCTAAACGATGGCAAACATGCAGATAATTTAATTCTTTGCTATATTTTTAGAATGCAGGGAACGTAATAATTTTTTTGTTTATCATCAGATGGCTCCATGGATGTACATTCAATTAAATTATTGCAGTGATAGAAAAAAAAATATTAAATTACTTATCTAAATTACTTTTTTTCTTCCTATAACTAATATATATATATATTTTTTAGTTTTGTTTGATATTTTACAGTTTTTTTTTTTTTTTACAAAATAAATATGAAAGTAATAATTTTATTGCTTTATATTCGACAGTACATATCCTTTTTAATTTTTAAATATCTATTTTTAATCACATTATACAATGAAATTGTGACTTTTCCAAATAAAGTAAAACACGCTTGCTTTTACACTTTTCAAGGGAGATAACAGAAAAGAATATAAATTTCGTGTAATTACAGTAGACAATCACGGACTGACCCAGAATTAATCACTAGCTACGGAGCCTGATTTTACCCTACTGGAGTTATCCAGTACCAGTGGTGTAGTCGTAAAAAATACAGAGGGTGTACGCTCTAAGCAGAGGGTATACGCTCAAGGCAGAGACCCTAGGTGAATATACTATACAGCTTTCTTGAGAAATAGCGGGTATACGGTGTTCCTTAAAAAAATCCAGAGGGTATATGGCGCATACCCCTTATACCCTCCACTACATCCCAAAACCAGAGAAAACTGAATCACTACGGATCGGAAAAAATCCGTTTTAGAAAGGTTTCCCTCGAAGCAGGTGGAATTGTAATGGTGTTTCTGCCGGCTGCGGGATAGAGCTGTGGGAAATTCTCACATTAAATACTTAATTAAGGATTAAGGCATACCTTACACGGGGAGCGCTGGAATCCCAAATTACCTTACACCTGCTCTGAGCGCCCCTCTAAAATAAACACATAGAAATTCTATTACAACATAAATAAGAATGCCACTTTACATTGCATTATCAGTGACTTGTGGTGCCACTAGTCGCAGCCTGTTAATAAATAGAATTAGAAAAAATTGGATCTTCCCCTTCCTTGGTCTCTTCATCTGTTATCCTTTTACAAATTATATGCAAAATTTGTCCGCTTCTACTGTTTAATGTACATTGAAATACTTTTGCATGTTTCTGTGATTTAGCGTAGTACAAAAGGCAGATACAAATGCCATTCAGTTTAAATAAATAATTGAAAATTAAAAACTATTTGTATTAATCGAGATAAATTGCAACTAAAAATGCGTTAACGAGATTCATATTTATTAAAACTCATTCATATCACTTTAATGCTCTTTTTATAATAGTAAACAAATTATTACTGATATCCCCAAAACTTCGCATGCTCAATCTCCAAAATTACCAATACTTCATAATCCCACATTCAATGAATCAAAGATGAGCAGAGTACCCCAAAAATATAGCGACTTGAAGATATCGTGAGACAACCGTCTATTTCAAATGCTTTAAAAAGTGGCAAAAAATTGTATCCTATGAATATTGATCGATGCTGAACGATAAATGTCAATCCCAGCGGAATCTGCTAGCTCTTTTTAATGTAAAGATTATACCTGAAGTCTGAAATATAAGATTGAGCTGGCAGATTTCGCTGGGATTAATAGCTTGTTTCATAGAGTAAAGAGAGAGAAAGAATGAAGTGTGGTGGCTGTGAGTGACACCCAAAATGTAACCCTAAAATCCGCTACATTTGGCCCAAACACAACCACGTGCTTTCGCAAAAAAGAAAAAAAAAATAGTAATACAATTTTTAATTCTTAATACAATGAAATGGTACTTTAGAATGCTAAAATATTCGCAGATCATATTCATTTAAAGGAAAAAAGCACAGGTGATGCCAAAGAATTTGGTCCCTGTTTCACGTGCTTGTTTTGTTCAGACCGAATAAGGGCATTTAAATTAGAGCAATAACGCACATCATATTGCAAACAGTCTTTACGGCATACTGCACCTCCATTTATATCTTTCCTCCACGAACTTGTTCGATAGTCAGCATAGTTAGATATATCACACTTTGGTAAAAAAAAAAAAAAAAGTGACACATCTCGACAAAAGTAAATTTCACAGGAGAAGTAAAAGAAGTTTCACATAGTTGTACTGTACAATGAAATTGTATAGAACTTAGCTCCGCATGCAGCAGTAAAAACGTGCAAAAAAAAAAAAAAAAAAATGTAAAACCATTAAGAATGAAGACATAAATCTGATTTGGAGGGTTGAGTAATTTTACCTCCCAAAAATACTTGTCCCCCTTCTATGATCACGAATGGGCATATAGCGTAATAAAGCGATTTTCCGGATAACTATACTTATGAAACTTCTCCTGTAGCAAGACGCACCCTTGAAATAGCTATTAGTGGAATAAAATGCAAAATGAAATTTTGCAAGTGGTGTCACATTTATTGCCGGAGTGCGATATATCGATTTAACATTTTAGAACTTTTTTAGTAGCCTGTTTCAACATTATATCTTCTAGACGCTACACCAAAAATTTCGAAAAGAACCTTTCTACCACCAAAGTAAATGACTTGTAGTTCCACTTCCACTACGGATAAGTAACAGACTTCGTAGCTCCGCTACAAAATTTCGCAACTTTATAGCAATATATAATTGACAACTCAATAATTGAAGTTGAATACCTATATTATGACAAATAACTTATAAATCACAAAAATCAGTTTATTTGTGGATTGCACCGTTTTAGAAATATTGCTTTTGTACTTTTCTTTCTTTTTTTTTCTTTAAGATCTCTCATGTATAAAAGAAAGTTTGAAAAGTATTTCAAAAGGAAAATAAATCTCAAAACTATTCAACGTCTCGAAAAAAAATAAAAAGTTCTGATTTTTTTTTTTTTTTTTTTTTTAAGCAAAAATATTTTAAGGAATTACTTAGGTTCTATGTTTCTAATTTTAAAGCAATATTGCATTAAAAATAAATCAGAAAAATTATTGTATTTTCACCTAGTCTCGCATATTATAAAATTTAATTAAAAAAGAATTTTGATTTCATTCGTTAGGGACATTATTAAATGGAAAACTAGACACATTTACGTAATTTCAATGATATATATATATGTATTTAAAAAAAATGGGTAAAATTTTTAAAACTTACTTAGACTTTATTAATTGTAAAATGTTTAAATAAATTGAAAATCATCCGTTGTGACATGCAATTAGTATTTCTAGATTAATAAATTATTTATGAAATAACTTTAATCATAGCACCGCTTTTATTCATTTAATATAGCTTTATGCTTAATATTACATCCCATAACATTAATCATTTAAAAAAAAAATCCAATAATTATGTTTCATTTTATTAAATAATATATCGTTGGTGCATTTTTAATTAATTTTGCTGTGTAATGGAAGTACAAATGTAGATAATTTAATTCGTTTCAATACTGAAAGAGTGTAAGCGTTATTATTTTATTTTATTCTTTTTCATTTATTTATTTTTTGTCAGATGGCTGTAAGAATCTAATTTCAATTTGACAGAAATAATTAATATTAATTGCTTTATCACTTCATAATTAATATTTTTATAATTTTATTTGATAATTCAGAGTTTCCATTGAAAAAGTATAAGGAAAACGGTAATTTTATTGTTTTTTAAATATGAATACACATTATATAAATTTATATTTTTCCCTTCAAAGAACAAATTTTTAACAACATTTTTAGAATAAAAATCGGAGCTTTTGCAGATAAATAATCCAATAAATAGTGACTCTAAAATACTCCTTGTAATATTAAATTCAACAGTTTTGGCACTATTTCAAATTAAGCACAGTCGAAACTCGATATAATGAACAATCAACGGACTGAATTTTTGATTAGCCGAATCCATTCTTTATATCATATTTGTAGGATATGTGTAGAGAACTGAAAGTGGCTAAAATTTTCTCTGTTTTAACCAGGGCTTTGTTACAACCCGGGTTCGCTATAGCATGATTTGTCTGTATTAAAATTAACTTATATCTTTATTGGTTGTATATTAGCCTTAACTGGAGTTAAAACGCAAATACATTGTATGCTAATATATTTGTTGCAGGATAAATTCATATTCCTAAGTTAAATTTAAAGCGGGCAAGTTTTATCTTTTTAAGAAACATTTATCAAATATAACCACACATAACTATAAATTTCCTTCAAATTAATGTAAATACAAGTATATTCTTATTGAACCTGTCTTAAGCGAACCAATAAATTTACATCCAATAAAAAAATATTACTTTGCAACACAAAAACTAAAAAATTACATATATGCGAACTTTAAGCGAAATGTTTTCTTTAAATTTAACTTCAAAATACGTAGAACTTTTAAAAGATAATTAAATTTGATGATTATATGAAAGTTTTAAAAAATGGGAGATTTAAAACACATTATAATACTAGATAAGTTTTGCCCGCTTCACTTCTCTTTTTTTTTTTTTTCACGAACCTGAAATTAAACAAACCTGAGGGTTGAGGTCGCATTACCTTTGGCACTACTATCCGTGCATACCGTATATATCCGTATATAGCCGTGCAGCCTACGCCTCGAGTCAAACGAACCTTAAATTATTGCGTTTTTATTATTTTCATCCACATTAAATTCAGATTATCAGCATCGACGTACACCTTACTATAGGAACCGATTTGGTATGCTTCCGACTTGAATTTAATCACGTCAGTCGCAATATTTAACAAAGAGTTCTTTTCGTTCTAGAATAAAGTAAAAAAAAAAAAAAATCACCGCGAAATGCGAAAAAACGCTAAAAAGTGCATAAAACGCAAACAGCTGATGTACAACAAAATAACGAAAAACTGTTGATTTTATTAAATGTCATGATCGAGATTAACTTGTTTTTACTCCGGTTAATTGACTGAAGCAGAAATTTAAGATGAAAGTCAAAGTTGGTATAGTATTGGTCTAATATTATTGAAGTATTAACATTTTCAGGGTTCGCATTCTATAGGGAAACTTTTATTGTTCCTACAACTATTTTGAAAATACAGTAGACTCGTTTTTACGAACCTCTTTTTCACGAACACTTGCGATTTTACGAACTATAGAGTGGTCCCGAATACGCTTCCATAGAAGCAATGTAATTTTTCGCTCCCATTTACGAACTACAGATTATGAAAATCTCTTTTTTGCAAACTCAGTTTTCGTACTTCTGATTTTTTTTTTTTTTTTTTTTTTTTTTTTTTTTTTTTTTTTTTTTTTAAGTATCGGAATGCAGCGCCAATGCCAGTTAAACTCTATACAGATACAATGAGACATCAGGTGCATTCCAAGAATGTGCTGTTTTCCCCAATCTATTTCGGAGGGAGGGGGGTATAGCAACAATTTCCAGTAGTGGTTGTCAGGACTAAAGAACTTTTTTGAAGGGAACAATAACTGTGAAAGGTAAACGTAGTAAAGGTTTCCATTGATAAATTGGAAACATATATTTTTAAAAATGTGATTTTAAAAAAAAAGATACGTGATTATTTCCATTCCTAATTTTTTATCTATGTTTTCATCTATGTATTTTCATCTACTAAGTGCTAATACAGTTTGTGTCTTCATATGTAATACTTTCAAAGCATAGTAACGTATGTGTACTAAAATTATTTTTAGTGCATAAATTTGCATTTATTTCTTATATATTTAAAAATACAGGTATAAATTTATTAAATAATAAATAATCTTGAAATACTGCTTCAGAGGGGTCAGTTTGATAAAAAATAGACATAAATAATATACGTATTCATATCATTTTTGGTGTTTTTCTATTTTACGAACTTTCTATTTTACGAACTATTTGGGTGTTCCCTACGAGTTCGTAAAAACGAGCGTCGACTGTAATATCTTCATCGCACCTTTCTTTAGAACATGTTAAATAAAATCATCATGACGGTAACTCATTAAGGGTTCTGGTAGGAACAATAAAATTTTCCCTATATAATGCGACTCCTGTATTGTAAATACTTTTTGAAATATCAAGATGTATGAGATAGAATATGAGATAGAAGAAAGTTTTGTTATTGACACATCCAACTAGTTTCTCTCTCTGGTAGGAACAATAAAATTTTCCCTATATAATGCGACTCCTGTATTGTAAATACATTTTGAAATATCAAGATGTATGAGATAGAATATGAGATAGAACAAAGTTTTGTTATTGACACATCCAACTAGTTTCTCTCTCTCTCTCTTTTAACAATTTTTTTTTTTTTTTTAATTACAGTATAGGAATTAAATAGTGACTTTTCCGAATAAATCATTTAAAAATTAACTAGAGTCCTAATGTCGAACGACTATTAATCATGTGCTCAGAAATAGTTTTACTGTGCATTGCAGTCAACGTTTAAATGATAAATTTATTCCTCTTTTTAGTAAATCTCTAGAAATCTCTCAGATGAAATTAAATATGAATTCTGATTTGAACTATGATTTATTATTAAACATATGTCTTTATAGTTTTTAATAACTTGAGTCGTTTGATGTTTGGCAATAAGATGTTTGCAACTAAAACGTAAATTTTCGTAAATAATCAAAATAATGAAAAAATTCCTAATTGCAAAAATATGTGGATGAAGGGTCATAACTGAACAAAACAGATTTTAAATGTTTTAGAAAAAAGTTAGTTATTTATGAAGAAAATTAATAAATGTCGATCCATACAAATTACCATAGGGTCATTCCATGTCACGTGTGAGACAGCTTTTTTACATATTACTGTTTTTGTTAACAATGCTATTATATCCTCAAATTAAAACAACTATGCTAATATGAAAATCTGGGGGGGGGTTGTTATTTTTAAGGTATAGTTTATATTTTATCAACTTATAAGTTAATAGATATGGGTCTATATCAGTGGTGTAGTTGTAAAAGATGCAGAGGGCATACGCTCTAAGCAGAGGGTATATGCTCAAGGCAGAGGATATACGCTCAAGTCAGAGGGTATACCCTACAGTGTATATACTATAGTTTGTTGTTTTTTGAGAAACTGGGGGTATACGGTGTTTCTTAAAAAAATCCAGAAGGTATACGGCGTATACCACCGTATGCCCTCCACTACATCCCTGGTCTATATGTAAGTGTACGCGCAGGACATTTTTCCGTTTTATCCTATAATGGCCCTGAAAATGGGCAGATTAATTAGGTCTAGGTTTTAAAATGTGGAAATTTTAATACCTATTAAAAACGAGCAGATTATTTAGGTCTTGGGTAAAAATGTGGAGATTTTTAATATTAATAATAATTTTTCCATATCACGTGTGATACAGATTTTCTACATATTGCAGCGGTTTTAACAATGCTATTGTATCCTCAAACTAAAACAACTATGTTAATATGAAAATCTAGACTCTTTTGTTATTTTTAAAGTATAGTTTATATTTTGACAACGTATAAATAATAGATATGGATATTTATGAAACGGTCACGTGCAGGACATTTTGTTCGTTTTCCATGGAATGGCCCCATACGTTTTTAGAAAGCAAAAAAAGTAATTTTTTTTTTCTAAATTTAAAATGAAAGTCACGGATTTGAATAAAGTGACGTATTAAAATAAATGGAATGGCAGTTAAATATATTTTCTCTACATAAGTTCAATACAAGGCATTGTTACTACTACTTTCAGCTACCTTAATAATTATAGACTGTCCCCTTTCAAACGAAGTGGCGTATTTGTATGAATGGAACAGAAATTAATAATAAAAATTTTCCCCGACGATCGCCGCAGGAATTTAAGGCCGAAAGTATTAAGACATTTTAAATAATATGTATATATATTTTTTTAAATTGTAACATCTATATTATTATTATTATTTTCACCTTTAAGTAAAACAGAGAGCTTTTTAAAGTGCATATTGTGTATTTTGTAATATTATTTCTTTTATCATTTTTAACATGTGATGTTGATATAACATGTGATGTTGTGCCAAATAACTTACAAATCACTAAAATCAGCTTCCTATTTACAGATTGTAACCTTTTACAAATATTAGCTTTGGCCTTTATTTTTATTTATTTATTTTATTTTCCGCTAAGATCTCTCGTGTGCAAACGAAAGTTTGAAAACTTCCAGAAAGGAAGAAGAAAAGATTAAATAGTTCAGCGTCTAGGTAAAATAGAAAAGTCAAACTTAAGATCTTTGAACGCAAGAATAATTTTAAGCAGTTCTTTTAGTTTTGAAATGCTCTTACTTTTAAAACAATATTGAATTTGAAAAATCCTTATGAAATCATCTAGTCTCAAATATTGTACCGTTATATTTAGAAAAATTTTGTTTTATCCTTAAAGGACACATTAAGGTATCTGCCTAGGTTAGCAGCGTTTTTTTTTTTTTTTTTTTTTTTTTTTTTAATGTACAGTATTAAATAAATACATATATTTTTAGTTCAATCTTAATACAAAGTGATGAAAAACATAAATTCCTAACAATTTCTTCATAACGTTTTAAAAAATTGGTTTTTTTTTTTTAGTATTTTTTAGCAAAATGTCATGCTTACGTCATACAGCGTATATCCAATTCAACTAAATATATTTCAATTTCCTTTGTTCTGCATACTACTATTATACTTACCTGTGCAACTTAACTAGGGTTATACGGGCACTGGGGTTTACCTGGGCACTGAACTAGCAGCTTTACAATGTATTCAAAATTAACTAAAATATTACTAAATACAGTAAACTCTGTCTAAGGCGGAATCGATCGGGACTCAGAAAATTTTCCGTGGTAGACAATATTCCGGCTTATGCAAAAAATCTCCCCCCCCCCCCCAAAAAAAAAAAAAAAAAATCCTCGAATTCGATGATTTTTTATTGATTTTTCTGACTCGAAAATTGGTTGAAAACTGAAATTCGGAAAGATCTTTTGTCTTTATAGATAAATTAGAAACGCTATTCAATTTCTTAGTACTGTTGTAATACATGCGAATTGGAAGTTTACACACACACACACCAAAAACTAACAACCCCCCCCCCCCCCCCCCCCCCACCCAATAAACTTCGAGAATGAGACAGAACGCTATAACTTTGAGTACATCCTTAAAGTATAATATATTGCACTTTCGAAAATATATATTTTGATAAATGCTCATTCTACTAGAAATATTAAGTTTTAAATATAATTTTGCATATAAAAAAATGGCATAAGCATAAATTCCTTAAAATTTAAACAGTTCCTGTCCTTTTGAATTAACTTTTCCAAAGTGTTAGGAAATTTAACTAACATGCTCGACATTGAGTATTTGATTTATCCGTTTTAAAGTTTAATAAACAAAATGCGTCTCATTTTTAAATTATTCTTTTTTCCGCCTTATGCAAAATTTTGGTTTCGGTGGAACCTTGAAATCCTTTCCGTTTCCGCGTTAGACAGATTCCGCCTTATGCAGCAAGAATTAATGTTATTTTCTATGGGTTCGCCGGGACTTGAAAAATTTTCCGCGGTAGACAGATTTCCGGCTTGCACAGAGTCCGCCTTAGATAGAATTTACTGTATGTTAAAAAATACATGTCATTTTTTATTAAAAAATTACCTTTTTTTTAATATTCAAGTACCTATAAAAAAATTACATCATCACATAGAGCTTAGATTCTAGTACATAACATAGTGAGTAATATGGAAAGCATTCTGACAAAATTTCACTGAAATATGTCTAAACCATTTTATGTAATGGAGTTTATCCAACATGGAAATAATGAAAAAATTCATTTTCCAGAAATAGCATTTGAAGATTTCATATCTATAAAATTAATCTAGAAGAGTTAATTAAAGTTTATTAGTCTTTTTATGTACAAAAGTAAGGCCATGCATAGAAACATTGTTTACATTTCTTGCCTTCCTACGCCCACTTCCGGTATTTGAATTATTCCTTCCTGTTTATTAAATTGCCCATAACTCCTCTTCTAGTAATCATAGGAATAAAATTAAAACAGCTTTGGAATGGTTAAAGATGGCGCTTTCAACTAAAATAAAAGAACATTTTTTGAAAATTTTACCAAAACGGCCATTTTAATGTAGACATATAGGGACCTTAAGGGAGAAACACGAAAACTATACGAAATTTTGATGAAATGTACGTGTTTAAAAATCGTTTTAAGTAAAAATATGATAATACTTTTTAAATAATTAATCATTTAATTATTTAATATTTAACCAAAAATTTAAAACAAATTATTAAAAACATATGATATGAAACTAATATTTCTAGCCTAATTAAATATGTATCAAATAATTTTAATCTTGCATTTAAATTCTAATCAGGCATAATGTGATGCATTGGAACTTTATCCCAATATATTACGTCCCATAACATTAATCCCTTTAAGGAAAAGCTCAATAATTAGATTTCATTTCATTAAGTATTATATCCCTGATGCATTTTAAATAAATTCTTTTTAATCACACAATGTCATCTAACGATGGCGCAGATCTGGATAATTTAATTCGTTGCAATATTTTTAGAATGTAGAGTAATTAAATTTTTATCAGATGACTGCATGAATCTAAACTTAATTAAAGTATTATGGTGATATAAATAATTAATTTCACTTTATCGGTTATAAGTCATATTTTTATAGTTTGGTTTGATATTCGAAAGTTTTTATTTTAAAATTTCTGGAAAATAATTAATTTATAGCTTTATATTCAAAAATAAAAAAAGTAATTAGCTTTCTTTTTCATATACCCATTTTTAATCACACTTTAGTAATTACGTTGTAGCATATCCGAATAAATCATTTCATAGTTTGTCACGCAAAAATATTTTATTTAATGTCAAATTGAGAAATTTAGTAGTAATTAAAGTTATATCTAGATAAATTCATACAAAACTAATACTAAATATAAAACGAGATAAATTCATACAAAACTCATTTCTAATACTATATATATCTTTTCTAATACTACATATAAAATGCTTTTCTAGTACTACGTATTAAACCCTTTTCTAATATTACATTAGCCTAACAAGACAGTGCCATGAAGAAAAGGCATCCGTAGCTAATAATAGTTTGTCTGTAAATTATTAATCGTTGGATAAAGAGTTGCATCTGAAAAGCGGAACAAACGACAGAAAAAAAAAAAAAATACGGCACTTTATTCAGCAACTCAACATTTTTACATGAAATAAATTACAACATGAAAAGTGTTATCAGAGTTACATTAATATGAACAACATTAGTTGCTTAGAATCTCTGTTGCTTACTTGCTTGATTTAAAGGGTAACAACACTGACGAAATCCCATGCTGATATTGGATGTACATTTTTGCTGGAAAATACTGAGTCGATTTTAATATTTGAGCTGTTCATTTTGAAAGTGGGGCAGGTCTATTTTATTTTATTACTATATATTTAATGGCTTGCGTTTCAATAGATTTAAAAATATTCGTAAATAGATTAATTTTATATATTTATATTTTTTATATATTATTTCTTATTTCATGTAAACGTAATACGCAATAATTATACCCATGTTAGCTGAAAAAAAATCTTGGTTGATATGCTCCAGTGGACTGGCATCACACTCAAAACCAATCATTTGTTAAAAATGTTGATTTTCTATCAATGGAGTACAATTATAATAACAAAAAATTGAAGTATTTTTTTTTTTTTTTTTTAAGATACAATATAACAAAAAGAAATTTTATTTTATAGGGAAAAGGGAAAGAAAATAAGAAATAATATTCAGTAATAAGTTCAGTACATATAATTATACATATAATTATAATTAAGGGGCTCACAACTATAGTAGACCAAGTCTATTTTGAAAAAAAAAATGATATCGTCCATTTTGAAGGTGCATAAAATATGTTTTATTCACTCCCGCGTTGAACCAAGTCTGTAAACAGATGCCATGCCATATATGAGAAAGTATGTGAAAACAGGCTTGGTTCTCTGTAGAAGGAGATAAAACAGAATTTATGTACCTTCTAAATGGACTGTGTCATTTTTTTTTCAAAATGGACATAGTCTACTATAGTTTATACATATAATTATAGTTCTTAATTTAGACAGTAAAGATTTTTAACACTGTTTCTACAGGTGTCAGAAATGACACCTTTACAGAATTTGATTTAAAGTTATTTTATACGAAATTTTGTAATTAAAATAACCACAAATCCTTTCTGATGCAATGATTATTTGACTTATGATTCTCTTAGTTTAAAAAATTATAAATTAAATAACCACAAATCAAAATATTAAAAGGTGTCATTTGATACCGGTAGAAATAATGTTAAAGTTTCCATGATGAAATTCCGATTGAGCTTTGTTATATGGAACATTTTTAAAAATTCAAATTGGATTTGTCTCAGTTTCAAAATCAACGAATTTGAAATGTCATTGACCAATAAATGAAAAATAACAAATTTATATTGATATTAAAATAATTTACTGTGAATTGATTAAAAACATAAATTTTATGTTAATTTGTAATAAGATTTAGCTTTAACAATTTTTTGTACAAAATAGACTCGCCTCACTTTCAAAATCAACGGCTCAATTGTTTAAATAGTTTTGACAGTAGGTCATGCATATACACAAAGCGTGTCTCAAAATTCAGGCAAGAAGTAATTTTGATAGAAAACTCAGGTTTATAATTAGAAATTGTATATATATATTTTTTATTTATAAAGTATGCAGTATATATGGGTTATGTGTGGAATAGCCTGAACGACTTTGCCCAAAATTCACGCAAGATTTGAATTTTTCGACATTTGTGCTAAAATTGTAAGATACGGATGTGGACGACATCTGGTTTCAATAACACGGTGCCACATGCCATACAGCCGGAGAAACAATTCAACTACTGCATGAGTCATTTCCTGGTCGTGTAATTTTCCGGTTTGGTGATCAGAATTAGCCGCCCAGATCATGTGATTTAACGCCGTTGGACTTTTTTCTGTGGTGTATTTTGAAGTCTATACTTTATGCCAACAGTCCCACGATCACCAACACCTTGAAGGAGGCAATTAAGCGCTGTATCAACAAGATATAGCCAAATTTATGCAAAATTGTCATGGAAATTTCAACAAAAGCGTGTGTATGGGCCAGCAAAGCCGTGGTGGTCATTTACCGGATATGCTAGTCCATACATAACCCTATACGGTGTACTTTATGAATGAAAAAAATTTTACAATTTTTAATTATAAACCTGAAATTTCTATCAAAATTATACTTCTTGCGTGACTTTTGGGACCACTTACTCATGTTATGCACCTCCCATTTGAGCGGAGAGGCTCGGGAGGTGCATAGCATGAATAAGTGGTCACAGGTTTTTCCAAAAATATGTCACATGTGGGAATCGGCAAAAGTTAAAAAAATGACCCCTATTGGGTCTATTATCGCGCCTCCTGGAATTCATCCTTCTTCTTTTCTTTGAAATACCGTTTGCAGAAATGTTTTTCTGTACACGGTGACTACATAGAAAATGACTAATACAATGTAGCAATTTCATAAATTTCACTCAATTATTTCTATGTGAAAGCAGAAACTTGTTGATACACCCTCGTATATATATATATATATATGTGTGTGTGTGTGTGTGTATATATATATACTAGTTCGGCAATAAATAAGAATTACAAAATGCAATAGCTACGCGATTTCGCAAACAAAAAAAAAAATATTTTTTTCTTCTTTCAATTAACATTGCTAAAAGGAATTTATTTTCCAGAAAAACAAATCATCGCTATGTTCCTTTTTATAATGCTAAATAAAATAAGAAATATATATTGAAATCCAACTAATATCTATGTAATGCTAGTGAAAACTTTGTGAAAAATTAAGAAAAACTAGAAAAAAGGAATTCTGCTTTTACAGAATTTAGTGTCATCCCCGATTAAAAAAATATATATGTATATAAACATAGATAGTACAAAACATATTTCAGTTTTAACACTTAAAACACACGCTTTTATTTTATATAAAATGACGTCATTCGCATCCGGAGGAAGAATTCCGCATTTACGATTTAGTCTTGAACAACATCTACGGTAAAGTATGCATATGATTTCACTATCGCTAAATAATACACAAATCCAAGAAATATATGTCGTCATTCAAGAAACTCGACTAAAAAATTGGCTATCTAATGATTCATATTGCCTTCATTTGTTTGTAATATTAATATAGATACTTAAAATTAAATATAGTTTATAATACCTCCATGTTTTATCAGAAATCATTCATTTATATTTTTTTCAAAATAGAACGCATTTTAATTACAATTTTTTTTCAGTTGTTATGGGAAAATGGCAACAAAAAGATATAATTACTATTTTTACAGAAATGGATACTTGAGTTGCCAATGAAAAACAAAAGGTGCTAAATCACACAAAAATATTAATGTCTCAAAAATAAATTGAGAAACAGTTTTCAAACAAATTGGATTTAAAAGTACTTTTTCCCCCAATACGACGGTATAAAAATTGAAAATGTGCGATGCTTAGAAGTAAAAAAAAAACTGCAGTAGAGTGTTTAACAGTACAATAATACATCTTTTTTTTTTTTTTTTTTTTTTTTTTTTTTTTTTACGGCTAGATTATACAACGGAACGTTATTTTTTGGAGGTCGATACTTTAATAGCTGGGAGAAAGAAATAACATACCGGGGCCTAATAAATAAGTTAATAACTGAGTAAATAACATTTACTTCTACTAACATGTCATTACTTTCGCAAATGTGTATTGAATGTGATTTCTACTACTACACTCCTCGTCAGTTCCCGAAATCTGCCTCACACCGTTCGGTACTATTATATTAGCATTGTATAAGATTCAGCAAGTGTAATACTTAGTGTTTTAAATAAACTTGAAAAGTATTCCAAAAGCAAATTAATACGACATTAGCAAAATAACAAGTCAATGCCGACATGTTATTTGAGATTATTGGGTTCATCAATCCATAAAATATTTTCTATTCTTGCCGTATAAAAATTCTGATAAGATGAACCAAAATAAAACCATAATACAGAAATGCTAATTATTTTGATTTGATCCTATGTAAATTAATAATAATGCCATAAGCAAAGCACAGAAGAAAATTTTCATATTAGTGAATATCTGATAGAAATGCTAATTAGTTTTACTGAAAATTTACATACGTAAAAATATTTCACAATTCGGTCAGGTATGGTAAAACGTAAATGTTTTATTTCAGAATATTAACTCTTCAATGCATGGTGTGGGGGTGGGGGGTATCAGTTACATATTACTTCTTAGAACATATATCACATGGATATTTTTTTCGTAAATGTGCTTTTGTATCTCTTTGTATGCATCCATATTATCGATGATAAGTTGAATATATTCTCTCAGAAACCTCAATCATAGAAAGTGTGTTTTTACGGCGTTGGGTTTAATTTTAAACTAAGTTTTATGACTTAAAAAGGCGTGAAGGAACGATTTAAAATCATAACTTTTTATATTTTTTAATATATCATAAATGAATAAAACGATGAAAACATACTTATAACTACAATCCATTATCATAATAGTTTTCCATTTTAATTAAAAAAAAAAAAAAAAAAAAAATCTGTCGAATCAGCCACTAAAACAAATCTGTTGTATATATATTTTTAATTAAACAAAAAAAAAATAGTGAATTTAAGGATTTAAATAACTATTAAGCAGCTTCTTGAGCAATCGTATACCGGGTATCCCAAAAATGTCTGATGGATTTTAAAATTCAATAACTTGAAAACGGTCACAGATATTAAAAAAATTCTTGCAGGAGGGTTATGTATGATGACAGGAGTTTCTTTTACTGTGATTCTTGATTTTAGTTCGAATTTCAAACAATAGATGGCGCTGAGAGCAATAAGTGCTCAGTCCAGACACGATTTTTTGTACTCCGGGATCCATTCAATACGTTTTAATCTCCTTTTTAGGGTTCCGTACTTAAAAAGTAAAAACGGAACCATTATAAGATCACTCTTGTGTCTGTCCGTCTGTCTGTCTGTCACAGCCATTTTACTCGTAAACTGTGGAACGTGGAAAGTTCAAATTCGGGGAAGTAATAAAGAATGTTGACCAACATATTTTCAGATTATTAAACATTTATAAATATATTTAGTAAAAATGTATAGGGTCGAATTCAGTTGCTTGAAAAAAAAAAAATATTTTCTTTGTATATCGTGTGGGGTATCGTGTGAAAGCTTTCGTAACGCTGAATTCAAAAATACATTTCTTTTAATTTTAGGTATTACATTTTCAAAGATATAGTCGAAAATGTAACGCAAAAATATGTCCCCCCCCCCATCTAATTCCGAATCTACTGAAGCTAAAATTATGAAAAAATTAGAGGGAGTAGACGTTAATTTAAACCTTGCAGGAAAATTACAGCGATTACCCTAGGTCACATAGTTTTTGAGAAAATTGCATTTTTCCGTCACACACAAATTTCGATTTACGGGCATTCAGCAAAACTGTTGAACAGCGCTGGAGGTATCTGTCATAGCAGAAGTATAAAATCATTGTTGATCATGATTTTCGAAAAAAATCGTCAGTAATTAGCCGAGATATAAACCCTTAAAAATATGGACGGTTTGGACACACATAATGACAGGGGCGACGTACTCTATGTACCATTGGCTTTTAAAGCCTAGATAACAACTTTTAATGATATATGTGTGGAATGCAATGGCCAGTAACAGTATAAAAGCAATAAACGTCAAATTGATAAAAACAGACTAATTCAAGGGGTCTCAGGGCTCTTAAAGCTTCAAAATGTTTTAGATGTTAATCTTTCATCTTTTTTGAACATTTTATTATAATTGTTTCCTTCAAATTCTCATTAGAACAGAATATATGGAATATATGGCTTTTATAATTATAACCGCTCAATAGCTTAAACGGCCTTTTCGAAACTTTTAAGTCATTTTTCTCCAATTGACTTTTTTTGGCATAACGCCCACGATATCTCAAAAACTTTTAAATATTTTTTCATGAAATTTTCAAAACATACGTTTTATATTAATCTGTATAAACTGAACCTAAAATTTCCTTTTTATTGTTCAAAAAAATATTTTTTAAGTAATTATATTGTTTAAATTTTCAAAATTTTCTATTAGCTAAATACAACTTTGTATTAAAAATATAAAAATGCTTTAAATACAAATTTATTTAGGTTCATGGTAATTATTATAATCTGAAGTATAAGTAGGCGCCAAAATTTTTATTCTAGTTACAATATTTATTTTCTAATCGTGCGCGTAAGCTGTTATACCAATATTCTGCTTATCAAATGTTTGACTGTTTGGAGCACCCTGTAAATGCTAATTCTTCATCTTTCAAATTTTTAAATACATAAAATGAAAAAACATACTTATCTTTCATCTCAATAAAAAATGTGTTTTAAAATCATATACATTTTAAGATATTAAATGTTGAATATGGTCTCTTTTTTACATTTTTTTCCAATTTTTGAGATCCTGAGACCCCTTAATTAGAATGAATTACATAAATACTATGGGATTCCGACAATTTGCATTGAATTGCTCTTTCAATACGCCTCGAGGGGCTTTAAAAGTTAATTAAAAACCTATCTGGAAAACGCGGCAAGGACCAAGGCGGCGTTGCTAATTTGTGACCTCCTTTCGAAACGCGCTTAGCACAATGCCAAATATGAACTTTGAACGAATTTTTTGTTTTAGCTGCACTTTAGAAAGAAAGGTTATTACTATGATGAATTAAGTTTTATGAAATGACAAATGAAGTTTAAATATGCATTTCTTTTATTGTCAGTACCGAATTAAGTTCATTATGAGGATATTAAAATAATATTAAACTAGTCGGATGTATCAATCCCAAAACTTTCTTCTATCTCATACATGTCAATACTTCCTGATAAATGCAGCACAGCAACGCCACCGGTTAGGCGATTTATACCAAAATCTAATCAAGGACAACTTTCGTGAACTTCTAATTGAATTTGAAGTTTGGTGAAAATTCGTGCATTAGTTTTTGAGATAGAGCTATTACGGAAATCGTGAAAAGTTCTGAGTTACAGTGGCACCTCTTGGGCAATTTACACCAAAAACTTATCAGGATCAGTTCATATCAGGGACTAACTGAATCTAAAGTTTGATGAAAATTCATGCATTAGTTCTTGAGATTTATAATTTGCGGAATCGGGATTATCTATTGCGGAAATCGGGAAAATTGCAGCATAGTAGCGCTACCTGTTGGGCGATTTACACCAAAAAGTAATCAGCACCAATTTATATCAGGTACTAAATCAATCTAAAGTTTTATTAAATTCCGTTCAATAGTTCTTAAGACAGAGCGCCCACAATATTTGTGTCACACACAGATAGACAGACTCACAGGCAGACATTTTGTAAAAACATGTTTTTCATTACCTCTGTAGGCTAAAAAGTATACATCCGTCGAAAACCGGAATTCGAAAATTTTCACGAATCCAATACTTTCTTCCTGTAAAGATAGAAGAAAGTAAAAATGAGTTATACAGAATAGCTGTATTTGATATTTTTTAGGTTCCATATCTCTTTGAACTTTCATGGTATATCCATTTACATTTTTCTAGTATATACTGTTATACCCAACCCTACTTTGCATAATGTTTTACAAAGTGTTAGTATTCTTTTAGCAACTTTTATTTTAATAATACAATTACTAATTCATATATTTATTGTACGGAACCCTCTGTGCGCGAGTAATACTCGCACTTGACCGTTTATTTCGCATGGAAGAGGTGAGAGGCCGAAAAATCGAGCCTTGATTTAGCGATTGCAGCACCATCTATTGGTGCCATTTGTAACTAAAACTGAGAATAGCAGCATAAAAACTCCTGACATCTTACATAACACACCTTCAAGACAAATATAAAAAAGTGATATGTAAATAAACTACAAATCCTTTGCTAAAATGGTGTATTGAACATTTAATACAGATTAAAACATTAAAATATCTATTCTACGGTTTCAGCACACTTCCGTGACCTTCTTCAGAAGAATCACTGATATATCATTGATAGAATCTAAATGAACCAAGATGTTAGCTATGTCTAAACTCCGCCCGACAGAAAATCGTGCACATGGGGGAAATTAGCCAATAGCTGGGAAATAAGAATTTGCTGGTGCCATCTGTTGCGATAATATAAATACTCTGTCGCCATGTGTTGAGATATGATGATAATATAAATACTCTGTCGCCATGTGTTGAGATATGATGATAATATAAATACTCTGTCGCCATGTGTTGAGATATGATGATAATATAAATACTCTGTAATACTCTGCTGAAACCGTAGAATAGATATTTTAGTGTTTTTAATGTTTTAATCTGTATTAAATGTTCAATACACCATTTTGGCAAATGATTTGTAGTTTATTTACATTTAATTTACTTATATTTGAATTACCTATGGTGTAATAGTCCAAAATTGTTTACACCTGCAAGAATTTTTTTAATATCTGTCACCGTTTGCAAGTTATTGAATTTTAAAATCCATCAGTCATTTTTGGGACAACCGGTACCTCCCCGTTGCCATATGTAAAATTTTGTTTATTTTATAATTAAAGTAAAATATTTACTTATTGTATGAGCAATAACTCTTCTTATAATAATTAATTCTGTATGTGATTAATTATTTTACTTTTTTATTTTTGCAGGTCTTGGGTTCAGATCAGTTATTCCACTTTATTCACCGAGCTGTACCCCACGCGCGTAGAAAAAGAAGTATTCCCCATACTAGAAAACTAAAGTCAGATCCAATGGTGAGTACTTTTTTAGAGATTTTCACGAACAGTTTCAGTTTTGCATTAGGTCAAATTTATATAAGGGCCAATATCTGAAAATTGGACGATTTGCGTCCACTTCCAATAATATTTCATTAATTATACTAAAACCAAAAACTGAAAAATGTGATATATTGTAATATTTGTTATAACAATTACCAATGATAAATGGACATATAATAATGTGAAAATTATTAATTTTAAGCTTTAAACAAAGTAAATTATCATTTCAGTCCCTGTCCTCAGGTACAAATATCCAATATTAAATGTATGCTGTAAACATTTCTATAAATGTTATTAATTTTTGCTATTATACATTTATACCTATATATATGCAGTATGAGAAAGTATAATTCCCCTTTATTAGTATAGATTGTATAGTAAAATATTGTAGTAACTATATTTGTCCCTGAGGTTGACCATCATCTCAGTTCCTCTAAACACACATTTAGGTTAACAGATACTAGGTGGCGCTGGCAGAATTATTTCTATTGCAACAGCAACTAAAGTTCAACTAGCCACCATGGATGAAGGTAAGTTGTTCTTCTCTTTGTTTCAGATTTAGAAATATATAGTTTTTGTTCTGAATAGGGATGAGTATTTTTTATAATATCATTCATGTCCTCATATTTAACTTTTTATTTATAAAAAAAATCTTATTGCAACTTTATTTATGTAATATACAAATGTCACATGTTATATTTAATAACTTACATGTGTGCAAAATGATTCAACAGAATGGTTGTGCATCTGTTAAGACAAAAACATAAACTCAGTCCCCATCATCTCAATCCTAATTATTAGGCACTGACTATGATGTAAACAGGCACTTTCTTCCCTAAAAGTTTATCCTACGTATACAATATACATCCTTGATCTAAAAACATCACAGCATTTAAATGACAAAACATGTATCCTAGTATATAATTGTATGTGGTAGTTGGTACATTAACTTTAAAAAATAAAAATTTTGGAATGAAATTGTCCTGTTTTCAAGCATTGACACATAAGCATGCATTTAATTATTCTTCCATGCTCAAATTATTAGTTTTCTTTTAATGTAATTCAAGAATGTTCGTAATCTAAAATTTTGTAGGAACACATTCCATTCATTCCAGCGTGGTAGCGATTTCATTCATTACATTAATATGATCTGCATTTTGTCTTTTATGAAATATTTTATCAATTATTTTCACTTTTGTTGTGCTTCTGGTGAGATTTACCAAAAAAAGGGATGCCTGCTAGAATTAAAGTCCACTGCGCCTAGATTCAAATAAACAGCTAAAGTTAAAATATATTTCAATTAGATACACTTATAGTCATTTCAATATAGCTGATGTGTTCCGAAAACGAGTTCCCTTTTCCGCTGCCGCTTAAAAACAAGAGATTGTCTAGGTAAATTTCCATTTTATTTATTTCAACTTGTATCAGTGTACTTCGTCCAGTTCAGTATTTAACTGAAATTAAAATTGTTTGATTCGTATGTTTCTATTATCAAAGAATTATCGCTGGAATTTTCACAAGTAATGCAGTTCAACTGTTGGACATTCTAAAATACAAATTTTTTTCCTGTTAATAGGGCCGATATTCAAAATTAAAAAAATGCAAAACAATCTATCTTTAATGTGGCAAACTAGGATCTAACTAAATTTAAAAATTCTTTCAATATTACAAAATTCTAAAGTTACTGATATTTATTTTTCTTAAGCTTGTTTATACGTGTAAGAATAAAAAATTACTACAATCTTGATGACAAAAACTGTTGAACAAAATAAATCGCTCTGAATCAATAAAAATGCCCTTCTGTGATTCCTCAATGTACTAAATCAAGTTTGCGGCAATTTCCATCTATATTTTATTTCAATGTCTAACAAAATATCAGTAATAAGCTAATATAAGCTCGACGCAGCAGCGGTCATTCGGTAGCCTCAGAGCCCCGAACCGTCCTTTCACGCTTTTCGGTGTCTTCAATATGTGTAATTTCCCTTTTAAATTTGTCCGGTTTTATTTTTTTTTTAACCTAGCTTCCGCTAGAGTCTCTTATAGTCGGGACGTGGCTGGAGATCTATTAACCTCGCTTCCGCAAAAGAATCGGAATAAGAGAAGGAAATCTTAAAGGACGCGGACGGAAAGAGGCCGCTCACCACGGCGGTTGACCCACCCACCCGCCCCCCAACCACCGACCGAGACTAATAATAATCCTATGCCCCATTTGATCATTTTTAAAATCAAAGTTTCGATTTTAAAAATATGTTTTTAAAAATCGATTACTTCATTTTTATATATTTATTTTATTTTAACCCACACAGTAGAACTCTGCGTCCTCTTCCCTATAAAACAAAAATCAAGTATTCAGAATTAAAACTCATCCAAATATTTTATTTAACTAAATGTAAAATATCTATATTTAAAAATTAAACGATTTCAGCTATCACATTTTCAATCTGCAGACAAATCAGTATCCAAACTCAATAACTTTAAGATTTCTCAAAAAAAAGAAAAAAAAAACTTTGCTTGTTTTTTATTTAGCTGTTTCCATTAATTTATTTTCAGCGAATGCATAAAAAAAATGAAATCGGTTCCTATACATTCTACTTCGATCGTAAAGCAATTTTGTATCTGTCCTTTGAAAATTCAATAGTAAAAAGCACTGCAGTGTTATCATGATGATCCTCCAGCAGCTTAGGAAAACGTGCTTAATTTGATGTAAACTTTGACAGATGCTTTAACTTTCAATGTGAAGTTTCTGAAGCTATATTACTTTGTGCATAGTTCTATTCACGATCTATCATTCAAACTCTCTCCTTTACTAAGTATAGCATGGTTGTTCAATTCAGCGTTAGTTATCTGTTACGTATATCAGACCAACATTATTTAATACAATGAATGATTGCATGCATAATTTATCATGGTAAGATTATAATTTGACACATATAAGTGATAAATATACTTACCAATAAAATTATTGAACTGAATAAATACCAAATTTTAGTTGTTAATACAATTGGTTAATTAATACATTTTTTAAAAATTTCTCTATAAATTTTAATTTTAATCCTTAATTCAGACGAAATGAAGAGCTAATAGTAAGATGTCGTCATAGTTCAAACAATAGTAGGGTAGACCGGGGCACGTTTACGCAATGCACTTTTTCCGAAACCAGTTATAACTGGCGCGCCATCAGTCATGACTGATTGATGCTGTTCCCTAGCGGGTATTCTCACACGTTTTTGTGTGTCAGTCGAGCTTCGGTCTAGCATGCGGAAAGGCTAACCTGATTTCTGTCAAGATGAGTAAGTTTTGTGTGGAACTTATTGAAATTATTGTGAACTAATAATACTTAGTTAAGGATAAGCAAATATATGAACTATTTGGAAATTTTTCCACAGAGAAACATTTTCCTTGCATACAATATTTCAAATGAAAATCAAACTTCAAACTAATTGCTTAAAAGGCGCAAAGGCCAACCTTGTGAAAAAGATTCCATGCCGGGACTTAAATCCGGGCCATGCTGGATTTAATTAAGAGTCTGTGTTTGCCCTATGTCGGTGACTCACGGAAATATTCCATCTTTTGCTGCGTTTGTAGCCTTGCCAACCTGTAATAGTGAGAAGTTCCAGGCTGGGTATTGTTCCATGTGGTTTAGTTAGTCGCTAGCACGTCAGTCCGCTACTGATGGCCCGTGTTCCCGTCCCGGCATGGAATCTTTTTCACTAGGTTGGCCTTTGTGCCTTTTATGCAGTTAGTTTGAAGTTTGATTTTCATTTGAAATAAATATATGAACATTAGCAGAATTTTATCCTCTTTTGAGAACTGTATTTGTATGAACAGAAGTGTTATTAATTTTCGTTGCACGTTAAAAATAAATCGAAACATGGCGACAGGGCACGTTTATGCATTTACATCTGGCCACCTTTACGCACGTTCTTAAGGACCAGACTTAAAAATGGACAAGACTTGGTTCAATGTCTTAGATGCAAAAGGTGGTCCCATGACAAGTGTTGAAAAGGAAATACTTTTTTTTGTTTGTAAAAACTGTAACAGTGATGATGAAGATGACTAAATAGTTTCTGTTTTTAATTAGCAATAAGTCCTATGTTTTCAGTTTAGCCTATAAAATGTTATTTAATTAATTCTCTTTATTTATTTTTTATTTTTAAACAGTGTTTTAAGTTATAAATAAGACATTTCAATTTGATTAAATATTTATTTCATTTACTCCTTGGTATCACTTACAATAATTGTAAACGTGCCCCACATGATGCGTCGGCGCAAGTTTACGCAAAAGACTTGAACCTAAAAAAAAGGGGGGCAACAACTGAATACACAAATTTTGACTTTATTAACTGTTTTATAAAAACACAATGTCTAAAATTTCCTAAGTTAACATAAAAATTAGAAAATTCATTGAAGAAAAACCGCGTAAACATGCCCCGATGTACCCTATACATGTTTTCCAATAACTAAAGAAATATTTATTATTAGCCAAATATTGGTTTAATAGGGGGACAATAATTTATGACGATTCCTCAGCATACAAATGTATATATTTTAAATATACACAGTTCATTGCGTAACGTATGCAAAATGTGTGGTGCGCACGAACGCCTGATCCAAACTATCCAGGATGGTCAAACATTGAAAAGAATTTCACTTAAAAGAATTTCAAAGTACTTGAAAAAATAAATAAATCTTAAGCCTTAATATGCATGAGTTTTTATAAAAAATCAGGCTTGAGAGTGGTTGAAGAACAAAAAGTCTGAAAATACGCGTAAGCTCAAGTGTTGTAAAAAAGTAGAAAACCGCACGCGAAACCCTATTTTGCACAAAACAGGCATGAGTTTCTTCCGCGGATCCACGCTTTCTCCGGAATAATTCTGTTCCGAATATTCCGAAAAATTAAGCATTTGGTTCCGAAAATTTTAAAAAATCGACCAGCCCTAAAATTCGGACATAAATAAAAGATCGCGAATTTTGACAAATGGTCACCGAAAAAAATCAATTTCGTCAATCGTTCGCAGAGAAAATAGCAATTTCGTCAATCATTCGCAGAAAAAATAGCAATTTCGTCAAAGAATTGCAGAAAATATGCAAATTTCGTCAAAGGGTTCAGGCAAAACGTGAACTTCATGAAAGGATTACGGAAAAAATGCGAAAATCGTCCAAAGATCACAAGGAAAAATGCGAATTTCGCCAAAAGATCGCGGAAGAACGTGAATTTCGTCAAAAGATCGCAGAAAAAACGCAAATTTCGGACAAAGAATCCAGAAAATTTTCGAATTTCGTCAGAAGGTCGCAGAAAAAACACAAATTTCGTCAAAAGATTGCTGAAAAACGCTAATTTCGACAAACAATCGTAGAGTAAACGTGAATTTTCTTCAAAGGATCACGGAAAAACGTGAATTTCGTGAAAAGGCCGCTGAAAAAACACAAATTTCGTGAAAGGGCCGCAGAATAAACGCTAATTTCTGGTAAGGGCCGCTAAATAAACGCAAATTTCGTCGAAGGATCGCGGAAAAACGCAAATCGTCAAAGGGCTGCAAAAGAAAACGCGAATTTCGTCAAAAGATCGCGGGAAAACGCGAATTTTGTTAAAGGATCACGGGAATAACGCGAATTTCGTCAAAGGATCGCGGAAAAAACATGAATTCAGTCAAATGATCGAGGAAAATACGCGAATTCCGTAAAAAAAGCGTAAAAAAATGCGAATTCCGTGAAAGGATCAAGAAAAAATGCGAATTTCGTCAAAGAATCGCAGAGGCTGTCATGAATTCTCAGCTTGGCGAAATTTAAGAGAATGCAATGCTGGCGAAACATGTCTCTTTGGCGCATTTTTTCGTTGCCAGAAAGAAAAATGTAGGATTTTTTTTCAGTTAAAAATCGAAAAATTTCTCAAAATTTACGAAAAGTTGGAAATTCCGATAAAAGTCGGAAGAATTTCATCCCTGAAAAATACAGTCTAGGAATCATAATCAATGGGGTGGGGTTATTGTATTCGAATTCACGAGCTCGAGGGTTATCATCTATACATGTTCATCCTGACACAATGCAATTTACAGTCTGCTTGAAACATGTAGTTAAATCGGAAATATTTGGCTTGCTTTTCTCGCTGACCCTGATAAAGCATGACCATGCACGCTTTATAGCGTTTGGATATATAGATTTTTGTCTATCAGACCGATTCTAAAGAATTGCCTCAAAAATTCTTGTCTGGTATTTTTTATAAATTAGTAAATATACTGAAGAATTAGTTTATGGGTATTGTAGAATCTGCGTGTATGTCATTGTGTATATGTGTATTTTCCCAATCGAAATGTGAGTATTTATGTGCCATTCGACACTCCCTCCCATATTTTTGCTGTAGTATGTTAGCCTGGGTAATGAATAATGTTTATTTGATTTTGTTGATGCGTAATGATTTGCTGAGAAGTATTATCACAATTTTAAGCACAAAGTACTTAAATAGTTGTTTCAACTAAAGATTAATTAAAAAAAATTCATAAGTGTTCACAATTTGAATCAAAATCGAAGCAATCTGGCTGCAAAACAAAGTCGTAAAATATAGATTGGGAGAGCGAGCTGAGAAACTGCATTTTTATTTTATACATATGCATAGTGATCTCTAAATTTAATTTGTGTTGATGCAATGAAATCAAAAGTTTGAACATTTTAGCAAATTTTAAATAATGTAAATATGTTACTTAGAAAAAAATGTTCTGCCACTGAGATGGGCTGAAAAATATCCGAGTGGATTGAAAATGACTGTACTATGCTGTAATTTATATATGTGGAAATTATAAAACTGTTCCATAACTCATACGTAATGTGAAAACAAATTTTCCTTTAAAAAGACTCGATAAACTTTTCTACACACACTGCAAAATATCTTTGCACCGGCTCTAAATATACAGTTAAATAAAATAATAGATAATGAAATGATTTATGTTTAAAATAATGTATATTGCGCAACCATTACCAGCCAGCGAAACGCTACGTAAACATCAACATAATTCCACATTTCACCCCATCGAACAAAACAAAACTTTGTGCTTTCCAGTGAAGTTTATTTGAAAATTAACACAATAAATTTTGATGATTTTTAAAGCAATTTTCAGGCATGTAATTATTTAATCTATCAACACATTATAGCAGACAAAAACCATTTGTTTGCTACAATAAATTCAATATTTCTGAGTGAGTACCATAATAGACATGCAAAACTAAGGAAAAACTGGCAGAATTATCACAATTTGCCATTTATAGCCCAAGCTTGACCATTCATTCTTCCGATTTCCTCTAAAATGACAACAAGTGTTCTTTATTTTATTTTATTTATTTATTTTGTCCTGAACTATACACAAAAAAATCGTTTGCCACGAATTTAGAAAAGCATAATATTTACAAAACGAGTTCACTCTTACCACGTTAAGCGCCACGTGAGTCACCGGTGACTGACACTGAACTTTCCGTTTAGAATGCCTCATTTACCGATGACCGACGGTCTAAAATATGATATAAAACTAAATATATATATATTGTTTTAAGTAATTACTGAAAATTTATTTAAAATTTACTTATCTTTTATTTATTACAGGATTATACTTTCTTAAAAATTACTTAAAACATTGTAAATTTTTCAGCTTCAGTGTCAGTCACCGTGGCACTCAACGTGTTAAAAACAATTTATTTTGAAGTAAATTATCGCTTTTTAATGTCATTTTCGCTGCATTAAAAAACCAAACTGAGATTTGCAAAATAATAATAATAATAATAATAATAATAATTACTTTTTAAAAAATCTACTTTTATAGAGCGTTTTTTTTTTCTTTTTTTTTTTTTCAAACACATATTTTTGAACGAAAAGCAATGCAATCGATTTATTCTGTACTTCTTCTTATAAACTCTATATTTTTTCCATCATATATTTTATACAAAATTTAAAAGTACACTGGTGTCCAAAATTAAGGACCAATCACAAAATGCTAATTTTCAAGTACGTGAATACTCAAAAGGAAATGATATAATTCGAATAATTACTATCTCTACAGCACAGCTAGTCCATATAACATCTCATTCATGTCACACATAGTCACAAGTGTCACTACAGTGAAGCAAAAAAATAGGAAATTCCATACATCGCATTATGAGTCTCATAGGTCACTATATGTGACTCCACTGAGACGTCATTGTGTCTTCTGCTTTGTGACGATTCAGCATGTAATTTTAGAATATAGTTACATTGTGACTCTCATGTGACTGTCATCTGTAGACTCAATTTCGAAGTCATCGTGAGTTCTGCATTGTAATAAGTTACCAAATAATGTCACATTAAAGTCACATGATGACTTTCAGGTGACAGAGAGACTACTGTGAAGTCACCATTGTGCTCTTTTGTGAAAAGTCACCATGTGACTATAATGTGATATTATTTGGTGACTTATCATAATGCAACGTTCATGATGACTTTGAAATTGAGTCTGAAAATCACAGTCACATGAGAGTCACAATGTAACAACATTGTAAAGTCACCTAGTGACTCGTCATAAACAACAGTCACATTGACGTCTCAGTGGAGTCGCATATAGTGATCATTTGAGACTCATAATGAGACGTGTGGAATTTCCTATTTTTTGTTTCACCGTAGTGATTGTGACACTTGTGACCATGTGTGACATGAATGAGATCCTATATGGACTAGCTATGCTGTAGGGGTAGTAATTATTTTAATTATATTATTTCCTTTTGAGTATTCGCTTACTTAAAAATTAGCATTTTGTGACTGGTCCTTAATTTTGGACACCAGTGTATGATTGGTAAAAAATAAAATGAACATAATTTTTTTTTCATTGCTCAAAATACTTTAATAATTGCATAAAATATATTGCTTTAACAATCATTAAGTTTATTTTGTTCTTAAATTTTGAACTAATTTTTACGTTTTATACGTAAGACATTTCTGACGGTGATTGCGTACAACCATGGTTATTTACTTAAATAAACTCATACTTAATATGAGTTGTAAAGTTACACTCTCTAAAACTATCATATTCTTTAAAAATTCACGCCCGAATACTTTTGGAACATGGAAAATTTACTATTTTGTTTTGTCACGAAACGTGAATAACGCGTGGGTAGTTTCATTTATTCTTTAAGCAGTAACTGTATTTTCCTAATGATCGCTTTTATTTCACATCGTGTTGGATAAATTAATTCAAAGAACACGTCAATAAATTGTTGCGGCATATGCCGATTTCAGCATATAGCCAAAATTCTTGTGTCATCAAATAAATAACTTGCTATATTTATCAAAGTATGAGAATTTATTTGATTTCTGCCTACACTAAATACGTTTTAATTAAACCATTTTATATTAATCGTCGAAAAGGGCAAAGAAGCAACGCAAAATTAAGAGCAAAATATATTTCATTTTGATTACTTGAATTTTGGGGGGAGGGGGGGGGGATGATTATTATTAGGATAATGCAACAAAATGTTAATTCCCTTTTGGCGTGCAATATTTCTGTCAAAATTATGCAAAGTCGTTTATTTTAAGAAAGTCTTTGGAATATTTTAATAAATATTCCTTTTGGAATAAAATAAGTCTTTGGAAATATACTACGGTTTTTAAATCTACATATCAAAATACTGATGAATTAATAAATATTTGTCACTATTACTTGGATACGAAATCGAAATTAACGATAAAATTTCAAATAGCATAAATAAAGTGATAACTTTATTTTGGTCTTTATGCGTTATTGAGTTATGCAAAAGTTAGTAAATTCTAAAGTAGTGAATGGTGATAAGCATAAATTAAACTCTGTGCGAGTTGTAATAAAAAAGCTAAAATCTTTAACAACAATTTTACGCACAAATAACGTACAGAACAACAACAACAAAAAAATTCTCATACGATCGTTTCGAGGATTCCTGGATCCCCTTCCTCAGTGAGAAAAAGAAAAAGAAAAAAAAAGAGAGAGAGAGAGAGAGAGAGAGAATTAAAATGGGTTCCAAGAACCCCTGGGTTATAGCCCCGAGTACTGGCTTATGGACTGATTGGAAAGACGGAAACAAGAGTTTATATATCCTTAAGAAATGACGTAATTGACCAGAACTAACTGAAAAATAGTCACTGCGCAGGATCCCTCCATACTGATGAAAGAAAAGGGAGTGCTGGTCATATCATTTTTTTTTTCTCACTGAGGAGGGGGATCCAGGAATCCTCGAAACGATCGTATAAGTTTTTTTTTTTTCCTTTGTCGTTCTGTACGTTATTTGTGCGTAAAATCGTTGTTAAAGATTTTAACTTTTTTATTAATGAATGGTGCTTGAAAGATGCTATCTAAAAAAATAATAATAACAAAAAATCATGCGTACGGCTTAGATTGTGAAACACTTTCCAACACAATTGGAATACTATAACAAATCTTCACAATTTACTAAGGTGAAACATGAAGTGTAAATGAAGAATTTGGAAAACTCATAACGCTGAAAACACGATTTCTGCTATTTCTATGAATAGTTAAAATACACGACTTTTTTGTGCAGCCCTGTATATGATCTACAGATATGTTAGCATGCTACATAGTATGCTAAAAGTTAGTTCAGTTAAAAGTAGCACAGATGAAAATTTCCACTCAGCAATATCCGCCTATAAACGGATGTTGTTGGGAACTTTTTTACGACCCTGTATATGATCCATACAATTTACACACATCAAGTAATACTTAAAAAAAATAATTAAATTTGAAAACGCATACCACAACTGAAAACGCACTTCTAGCAATTATTGTTTGTATTCTTCGATGGTTCAATTATTGCTCATTTTCATCTACAGCCAAATCCTTTTGTGTGTCCCTGTAAATGAACGATAAGTTATATGCACACCCTATTCTGTAGTAATTACCTTGCAGTATACTTCAGCCATGTATAAATATCATGTGTTTCATATATCAATTTTAATATGGTTAAAATACTGTTATATTATTAAAATACACGGCAAACGATTTTTCCCCATAGACCGTAATGTAACGGAATTCTCTTGAGTGGCCCTGTAAATGAATCGCTAATGCCATGCACTTCATCTTCAATACAGAACATGCCATAGTGATCCCCAGTAACATCTATCAATTCAATAGCAATCGGACTATATTTACGCGAGTTAGAGTACGTACAGACAGACAGACAGACAAACACGAATTCATAAACGCTTTTCAACTACGTTGGAAAGTGTTAAAAATGGAAATGGAGCATTTTTAAGTAAGAAAAAACAAACAAAATTTACTGTCAGTATAGTTTATACAGTCGGACCTCTATTTAACGAACCTCTATTTTGCGAATTTTTCCTTGGAACCAAGAACATTTTGCGAATTTCTTCGTAAAATAACCTCCAAATTGCGAAGCACATTCTCTATTTAACGAACTTTTTATTATGATGCAATTCCCCCTCCCCCCGCCCTATTTCTCAAAATATTTCTGGACATTTCAAACTTATTCTTTCTTTTAACAAATTTTATGATGATCAATGATCTTGAAATGGTTTTACCAAGCGCCTGACGCATCGAGAGCAGTAAAATCGCTGTGATTCATTCTTTTACATGCATTTAATCCAGGAATTGCAAACTTTCAATATCCCCGGTTCACCCTTAACACTTCACTCACTTGAAAGAACCCATTCGCTAATGTTAAGCCTATGGGCAGGTTGTTTTCGAATTTCTCGTTTAAATTTAATTATTTTTTCAACGATTTCTTTTTTTTTCTTTTTTTTTTTTTCTTTTTTTTTTACTTAGGATAGCTGAGGTCGATCTCTAATAGGGTATTTTTAACTTTTTCGATTTCGGTTATAGATTTTTTTTTTTTTTTTTTTTTAATAAAGGTACTTCTATTTTGGGAACCGGTTTTATTTTTGTTTTTCTTGCAGATTTCTTTATGATGGGTAAAGCAAATTTAAAAAAATAGATATAAGTTATAAGAAAAAGTGTGATTAATTATTTTAAATAATATTTAGTGTTTATAAACTTAAAATTTGTTTTATGTAGTTTAAAATATTTTAAAAGGTGAATCTCTATTTAACGAATTTTCCGTATAACGAACTTTTTTGCGAGATTTAGCGACTTCGTTAAATAGAGGTCCGACTGTATTAGCAACAAATAGATAATACTGCGTTCTTTAAATTTCGGTAGATCGACACTCACACAAATGAGAAGTACATATCTTTCACTGGCTGCTGAAATCTTATCGTCACTTGCAACAATGGCGAGTGACACATTGGACAACATTTATTTTTATAATTTTTAGGGCTTCGTTTATTTAACGATAACCTATTCGTCTGACTAATCTGTCAGTTTGTCCGTCCGTGACGCAGTTCGTTCTTAGAAACTGAACAAGTTATTGACTTCAAATCGACTTTAATACTTCCGATCACACGGAAAATTATAAACTTTAGAAAAAAAGTTTTATATTATTTTAATAAAAGGAATTAATTTAATGACATATGACAGTTTCTAGGATTTAGATTTTAAAACAGAACATTAATTTCAGTATTTTTCGCGTGGACTATATGGTTCCATGTTAACTGCAGTAATTCATGTGTTTGATAAAACACTGCAAGAACTTCACATAAATTAGTGTCTAAATTTTGTAGCTTTTCGAAAAATTGTACTTTTTAGCTAAAAACCTCATTAACTCTTAAAGTACTTGAGTGATTTCGATAAAAAAAAAAAAAAATTGTTGGTAGATTTGTTGTAAGATCATATGTGGTAGACAGTTAAAAAAAATTTTAATTTGTTTCAGAAACGAAATTTTTAAAAATAGAAAATTTCTGAAAAATTGCCATTGCTCTAAAATAAAAAGTTTTAGTCGCAGAAAAAAAAAACTAACTGCCATAAATCTTGAGCATTATCCAGAGAATAAGGGATTCAGATTTCATCAAAATCGTTCTGGTAGTTTCTGAGGAAACAGGTCTTAAAGCTTGCATTTCCCCCTATTATTGCGCCCATTCTTGTCTTCCCTCAAAAACGCTTTTTGTAACACAAAGTGCAAATTCAACAAATACAAGTCGCAGTTCAACACAAACAAAATACAAAGAGTTGGCATCTTTTGATTAAACAATAAGAAGGTTTTAAAAATGTGTACAAACATTTGACCGACTATCGACACTCCCAGTGTCTGTTCTGTCAAACAGTTTTAGTCGCAGAAAAAACTCTCTGCCATAAGTCTTGAGGATAATCCAGTGAATATGGATTCCAAATTTCATCAAAATCGGTAGTTTCCGAGAAAACAGGTCTTAAAGCTTGCATATTTCCCATAGATTTGCACCCAGTTTAGTTTTCCTTTAATAAAGCCTCAATTTAAATTGAATATTGGGATACTTCCTATCTTCTTCCAGTAGAATATTTAGCTGAGTGTACTTTTTAGTGACCCATCTTTTTAAAGAGAACCAATTAACATATTTTTGGGGTAATGTTTAAAAATTTGCTTACATATCTTGGAAAACTCGGTGCAGTATTTTTAGACATGGTCCCCCAAAGTCCCCTTTTATACTATAAATGGTCCCTCAAAGTCTCCTTTTAAAATAAAAATGGTCCCCTTTCCCCCTTTTAGGAGACTAAAATGTGTTGGGAACCCTGCACATAGCGTAACATAGCCAGAATAAGCAGTTTTCCAGATAACTACCTTATGATATTTTTGTTGTAGCAAGACGCACTTAAGCGAGACCCAGTAGCATTCAAAACGATTTTTTTGGAGTGTGTCACTTTTCCTGCGGGTAAGCAATGTGTATTATTCCTGTTTAAGATAGAGTTTAATCTCTATAGTATAGCTGAAATCCAGTCTAAACAACTTGCCCTTTTTATGACATATACAGATTTCAGCATGTATAGGAATTCTTGTGTCATCAAGTAAATACCTCTCTTTATTTATCAAAGGATGAATCTTTATTTGATTTCAGCTTCTCATAAACACATTGTCGTCTAGTACCGAATTAATTAAATTGTTCTATCGAGCGTTACATTAACCGACAAAGAGGGTAAATAAAGGATGGAGATCAGCAAATATTTGGTTTTGATTATTAGACATTAAGGGGGTGTGGGTTAAGGGGAAAGGTATTATTGCAAAAGGATAATATAAGAGAAATTTATTTTCTTCTTTGTATGTGAATATTGATTTCATTAGGTTAATGAAATTGTCTTTTTAAATGAAAGGAAAATAAATAATTTTCCTTCTTTTACAATGGAATGAAAAAGAAGCCAAAGTATATAAAATATATTTTATGAAAAGTATTCTACCTAATATAAGGATTTAGGGTAGTTTAATGTAAGATTTCTAGAAGTTTGGGTGTCTAACGTAAATGCTCAATAATAGTAATAATAATAATAATAATAAGAATAAGAATAAGAATAAAACAATATAAGAAATAAAATGAGATAATTCTTAATTAATTTTCAAAATTTTTAACATTCTAATGAAAAATAATTGAAATAGCTGAAATTTTAGGCATATTTGTTCGCGCACGTTTTTTCTTTATTCAAATGATATTTTATTAGACATTTTTGAAATAAAGCTACATATATATTAATATATAATCTGTAGAAATACAAGTATAGCATAAATATAGTATATAAATGTAAATATAATAGTTAATGTGGTTTACATTTGAAGTACATAAAATGTTGATTGGTTGGTTGATGGGCACAAAGCTCCTTTAGGGACTTGCTGCGCAAAAATAAAACGTAATTAGATGATATATCTATAACATTAGTCAGCATTTACTAATGCGTGTGTAATAGCATTCATTCCGTATTGTTCTTTGTACTATTTTAGTGAAATCAATCATTGTGCGCGTAAATATGAAAAAGAATTTGCTTTATTTAATAAATGCCGTAAATTAATTTATTCTACATTTAAATTCAACTTCATTACCTAAACAATTATAATATATAACAGGGCCGTCCAACTTTAGTGGCAAACATTGTAGGGCGCCGTTATTCGTATGTCTGGAAACAGAATAATATTACCTCACAACAGTAGGGGGAAGGATTGCAGTTTGGTCTACTTTTTAATTTGGAAATTTTGAATTCATACCGAATTCCGAAAGAAGAAGTTGACTTTAAATAATCTTAAACTGTCTGTCGCAAAGTAATATAAAAATTGCTATTTGGAATTTCTGATGTTCGGATGTTCTGAGTAAAAAAGAAGACCAATAAACCTGATAAACATGATAGTGAGTAACGATATACCGACCTCTTATAAGATGCGCAGGCACCTTATAATGTGAACCATAAGGCTCCAAACTATGCAGAGCTTAATGTAAAAAATAATTGCAATAAAAAGCAGGAAATATATTAAATTTAGAATTAAATTTTCCTGATCCCTATCAAAATATTTTGTGGAAAAAGGAGCCGAAAACGCTACTTCTAATAAAAAATCATGTAGAACGCTAATAATTTTAATGAAGTATCTTTTAAAATGAATTTTTATATAATAAACCTCCTATGTTACAGGGATCATTCGAAAGGGCACCGTAAAAACCTTCAAAGAGCGCCATGGTGCCCACGAGCGCCGCGTTTGACAACTCTGGTGTATAAATTTTTTACAAAATTTCAACTTTTAATGAACGAAAATTTGCATATTCCTCTATTCTACTTATGAACCATTTTAACACTTTATCGATAGCATATAAAACAAATATTTTTCATCCTTAGTACTGATTTTTTTTTTTTTTTTTACTATTACATGTACCCATACATTGATTGCACATTTCATTTATGTGCTGTAATCTGTGTTATATTTTTTCAAATGACTTAAGACATTTATTCACATACGCGACAAGTCTTAGTTAGCTGCTTTATTTTTCGTAATGTAAGTACATAAGAAGTTTCCATTCATGAGAAAAAAAATCCGCAGAAAATAGAAGCTGTTTCTTGCGATAAAAATTATGTATCTCTCTCTTGAGTATTCATCTAATTTCTGAACGACTGATTCAATCTATAATACCTAACACATTCTAAATCTCATCATGTAGTAACTGTGATATAGTATATAAAAGAATAATATTTATTTCTGGATAAAAGGAAATCTTAATGATGAATGACAAATTCGGTGGGAATATATGCTAAATATACCAAAAACTATAATGTGTAAAAAAAAAAAAAAAAAAAAAAAAAAATGATGACAATCAAACAAGCATTATAAACATTATTTAAACATTGTAAAATACAAAATAAAAATTCTACAATCGTTTCGAGCGGAAAAAAACCCTCAGAATTCAATAGGTTGATAAAGCCACACAATCAGGCATCCCTATATAGGCACTGACAAGCTAAAAATATCCCATCTTTAAACTATTGTACAAATATCATATTTAGGATAACCTGATGTCCAGTGTGTAGTCGAAATTGTCCTGTAGACAGTCACAGAATTCACTCTGGTTGTCAAAATATCACACCTACCTATCTCCTGCGCATGACATGTCATGACATAAAACTTTGTACAAATATAAAATGATTGCAGATGTCTTCTAGATAACTCCAGTAACATCTTAAGCACAGCAGGATTACATATTCGAGATAATATGTTTCCCTGTTGATGATCAAAATTGCAGACGATGACAGAATATTCTCTGGATATCATGTTGCATCTGCAGCTTTTTTATGGCATTTATACCATAGCTTCAGATATTCTCTGGATGTCGCAAAAGCACTCTTTACATGATCTGTAAGATCACAGTAGGACGTCCAAATGATGGTTACGGTTGCATGTGAGTGGTTGGCGTGACACGCAATGTTGCCTTATATTTTCCATTTCAATTCACAACAAACGCTGTAACAGGTTCTTGTCAATATAATAATTCTCCCATTTTCTGTTTTATGGTTCCCTATCAAACCTTTTATTTTTTAATTATGCTGAATATTTTAAAGTCGTACAGTAAATTTCTCAAACTAAAATATGTTTTAGAAATTAGAAAAATTCATTTTTTTAAATGAAATCATTTACACGCGTTTAACAATAATTGGTATTTTTATCTGTCAAATTATTTGTTTCGAAAATGCAATTGCCGAGCTGATAAACCTTTTTCTCATTCTAAAACCAAGCATTATTCAAAAAGCAAATTATCAAATGAAGGCATGTGTGAAAATTTTGTTTTTTGATAAATATTAATGTTTCCTTTATATCTAATAATATTCGAAAAGAGAATCGATCTTTTGTTCCATAAAAAAGCAGTTCCTTAAAATAGTAATATTTCAAAGACATTAAAGAACTAATGAAACTTAAGTGTTGTTAATAAAAATGGCATTTTCTTCTAAATTTTAATATTGCTTCATTATGCATGCTTTATTATGCGATTTGCTTTACTAAGCGAACGTGTTTGCATTATGAATTTTAACCCATTTGTATTTGAGTTTTTTCTCGCATTTATGTGTAAATTATATTTATTGGTCATGCCTTGGTAATTGTGAAACTAGTGTTAAACTTAAGTTTCCATTAACGACAAAATATTGCTCTGAATACATGCAGTTTGAGACAATTTTTAAATAATGAACTTATGGGTTCACTTAATATCGAATTCGCGAATGCGATCTAAAAAGTAACTTTATAGTGTAAAACGTTTAAGGTTACGAGCAGCGAATCACAAATGAAAAGAATCCAACTTTACAGAGAAAGTAATTTTTTTCTTTTAAATATTTAAATTAGGAGTAAATAATTCAGGTTTTCGTACTTTGAAAGTTTTAATATTTGAAATTACATTTAAAAGAAAATTATGTTTTAAAAGGCGCTTGTATATAGAAGCTGATTTAGCTTTCCTTCTTATACTATTCCCAGTTTCAGTTATCATAAATAAATTTTGACCATGCCAATTTCGTTTAATTTGGAAGTTTAGGATTCATTTTATTTATTTAAATAGAAATTAAAATGTCAAAATATCTCTTAATTTTAAAGAAATATCAATTAACGAGGCCAAGACATAAAGTGTTCGCATTTCTCAAATTATGTTTTATTTTTAAACCTTGAACATGCTTAACTTACTTTGGTTATAATAATGAGATTTTTTCATTATGACTTGGCTATTTCAAAGGGGTTTTTTTTTATCATGGAACCTAATCTTCAAACGTCTAATAATTAAAAAAATCTGTTTTGAAACTTCTAATCCTCAAACTTTAAATTGAGTGAAAGACTTTTTACTATCCATCTATACAATTAAGCTTTATAAGAAGAGATTAATGAACTAGTTTATTTCTCTCTCTCATCAGCAATCAGTATATATATATAGATAGATATATAGTCCAAGAGCTGTTAAACATTTTAGGGAAGGTATTTGAGGCACCCTGAAAATTTGTGCAACACTTCTTTTGTAATGGCTGAATACAAAATCGAATGTCTGGCTGAAGGATCGTGGCCCAAAAACTGTGCCAGACACGTGTCAAGTGCCATTTTTGACTATCCACAAAAAAAGGTATTTGAGGCACGCTGAGATTGAGACAGAATAATATTTATACTTAAAAAAAATATTTTGAAAACGACAGACTTTTTTAGTCGACCCAAAAACTGTGCCAGACACGTGTCAAGTGCCATTTTTTGACTACCCAAAAAAGGTATTTGAGGCATGCTGAGATTGAGGCAGAATAATATTTATGCTTAGAAAAAAATATTTTGAAAATGACAGACACTTTAGTCGGCACAAAAACTGTGCCAGACACGTGTCAAGTGCCAAATGGCACTTGACACGTGTCTGGCACAGTTTTTGGGCCACGATCCTTCAGCCAGACATTCGATTTTGTATTCAGGCATTACAAAAGAAGTGTTGCACAAATTTTCAGGGTGCCTCAAATACCTACTCAAAAATGTTCAACAGCTCTCCTACTAATACGACAATTATAATTTGAAATTCACCAAAACAAAAACGAAAAACATGATTCCAGCATAGATTATAAAACCCTTCCTAACACATTCAGAATATTGAAACAAAATTTCACGTTTAATAAGGTGAAATAGGATGTCTAAGTTTACTTATTTTACTAAGTTTACACTTTATATTACACAATGTTTTTCCCGAGGGATTATTAATCACGGCAGGGTTTTATTCTTTATTTGATACGTGGTTTTAAAAATTCAAAGATTATAAATATATTAGGTTGAACAAAAAGTTCTGGGAAATTTTTAATCTAATAGTCATATATAACCAGTTCTATAACCAGAGTTTGTATCGTAGGAGTAATCTATAGAAGTTCAGGACGTGGCTGCATCCGATTATGGCCTCTTTTGATCAATGCAACACTTTTTCAAGGGCCGTCGATTTGAAACTTTTAATGAATTTGAAGAAGCATATCAAGCATTTTTCGATTCCAAGGAGCCGCTATGGTACTTCCAGCAAACCCGGAATCTGGCAGAACGATGGGAGAAAGTCGTAGACTATGATGGTCTCTACTTCGAAGACTAGTCGTTGTTGCTTTTGGTGTTAATTTGCGCATAACAAAGCAACTTTCACAAATTTCCCAGAACTTTTTGCTCAACCTCGTAAAATTGGAGTACGAATAAATACTAAAATATGAGTAAGTTTTTCCTCTTCTTTGCTATTCACGCTAATATTTTTATAACAAATTTTAAAAATTGGGTTACTTCCAGGGATCACATTAAAAACATTGAAAGAATGGATTCGTGATTATTTATAAAAGACTAGTATGTAATCCCCGTCAAAAATGACGGAATGTTGATCTGCTTTTCACTTTCATAAGACTTCATACAAACAAACAGAATGAAGGTTTTTATTGTTAAAGGGTTTGTATTGAAGAAAATGACAATATCAAAATTATTATTGTTATTTCTTTCGTAAAATCTTAATTTGATTTTATCGATGTTTAAGAGCTGAGCTTATATCCATTTGAATTTGCTCGCATTGAAAATAAAATTTATATTTCTTATCAAATGTAATTAATGTGTAAGGAATATACAATAGCATGTACTACGTACATTAATTACAACAATGCAGATAAAATTTTTATTTTTAACATTGTAAAAACATAAGCTTGGACATAAGCTTGGACATAAGCTTTGAACATAAGCTTGGAGTAAAAACAAAATTATAATTTAATAAGAGAATGTGAAAAAATAATTTTTTCATACTGATGCAATCCACATCTTATATTTCATAACACCTGAGGAGGAAAAAAACTCATTTTATTTATAATGCAAACAATATTCTTAAAAAAGCAGATAAATGTTAACCTATTAAAAATTAATAAAACAAAATTTAAATTATATCTAAGGTATCATAACAAAAAAAATTAAATTTCATTTATATTGAACGAAATTAAAATTACATAACGAAAACATTTAAAAAATGACCTCGAAGTACATCATAATGTCCTGTATTTTTTTTAATATAAAAAACTATAATTTCAGTCAAACGTTCCATCATTTGTATTGCTCGCCGAGATATGGCGCCAAAACAACGTTGAAATAAAGCGTAGTTCATACATGGAACTGCTGCCTTGTTTATGTAAAATAATTAACTCCATTTTTTCACAAAGCATAAGTAGGTATGTAAAAGTGGAAACGTATTTCAAAATATTTAAAGGCTTTAATATGCTTTTACAAATATTTTAAAAGCAGAATCGGATGTTAAACGATATTTTTTAATGAAACAGTCAAAGAGTCGTTCATTTGTTTCTAGATTTGGAATTTGTGCTTATGAATGGCAACGGTATTCGTTTGTTTATATCGATAATCTGTTATTGGTAGTTGGGTATTTTTTAATTAGAACTTAAATCATTATAATTGTATAGTTTTTGAAGCTTTTAGAAAAAATGAAAAAGAATAGATGTGATACAACGTGGGTTATTATAAGTGGAACAGTTGCCTTATTCACGGGATCGGAATGCTTAAGCCTAACATGGCCGCGATATTTTTCTCGGAGGATGAGAGCGATTATCGGGTTCTAGATGAGTTCACTCCGGAACTGTTATACACTTAGCGCTATTATATTACATAAAAGATGTTTCAGAATTGAAGTGAAATAATTTCCTAGGAACTGGATTTTGGAAAATATTTATCGGGAATGAATAAAGAAAGAAATTCATGCGGAAATTACAGTACACTTTTGTCTGGGAAAATAAAATTCTGTTTCGTTAAAAAAGAACAATAAAAAAAACGTTTAGTTAGTACGGAAATATGTATTTAAATTCATCGCTAAACACTTTTATTTCACTTAGACATTATATTTGTAACAAGAACAAAAAATCATGTTTCAAAAATAAATCATGAATCACTTCTCAACACTTCCAGAATACCTTAACAAAACTTTACAATTTAATAAGGTGAATGATATTTTATGTAAACAAGGTTCAACTAGGTGAGGAGACCTACGCAAGGGCTAATGCTCTACTAGCCCTACCCAGCAATGCACATTAGACATCTCCCACCTTCTATCCCGGAAAAGTTTTAGAAAGTTTATGGACTCTATAGATAGTCATTTTCTTCATAGGAGAATAGGATCATAGTCTGTGGAATATGTAATGTAAAATTGCCTTATAAATAAAACTATTAGAACATTTAATCAATTGGCGGCAAGGCATTTTAAAATATATATTGATTATGCTCAATTAGTCGAACACAATCTATTATTTTTTGGCGTAGATTTGGCTTCTTCAATACTAAGAAAAACCATGATGATAATGATGTTGATTGTGCCTTTCTAAAAGGAAAATGTGAGGTCAAGGTAGGGGAGACCGGGGCTAGTAGGCGCAGTTTTTAGTTATTGATTTTTATTATTTTTTTGTTTAAGTTTTTAACAAACTTTAACTGCGCTTTTAAAGAACAGGCATTGGGCTATAAATATCCGGAGTTTTAAGTTTGTAGCTTTTGTAGTTTATGTTTAGCGGAAGCCTAAAGTAAAAGGAAAATTGAGCGCCAACCTACCCCGTCACGGGGCAAGTTGCCTATACCTATGGGATAAGTTGGCGCACTCTTTATAAAAAATTAAATGAAACTCAAATAAGACACGCAGTTAAGAGAAATCAATTTCATTATTACCAGTGAGTTTAATCAAAGGTGTTATCGCCGTACAATGTAAATTCTAAATTATACAGACATAAAAGTAATGAATAAAACATTAACATTGAGTAACTTCTATCCTACTCGATATTATCATCACAATTACAGTTGTCACAAATAAAAAATCGATTGTCTCCGTTTGGGCAAGTCTCATGTGCCCAAAATCTTACATTATAACCACTTTTCTCTTTTTTTTTGCTGTATTCCAAGCTACCAGCACACACCAGACACCGAGCTAACTTGCCCCGTGTTCAATGCGCCTACTAGCCCCATAACAAATTTCTTCACAAAACGGAGACGTAGCCTTCTAAACATAAATAATCCAAGTAAATCTCATATGCGGTAGGTACAGTTAATCACACACCAAGAAAAATTGCGCAAATTAAATCGCAATTATTAATATAAGTATTAGAAATTAGAAAAAGAATTAAGCAACAAAAAATTACTTATGAGTGCAAAAAACAGAAGAATCGCAATAAATGCCCACTGCACGTAGGTAACGGTGCAAAACTACAATGGAGATTGTAAAAAGCAAGAAGAAAGGTACTCTGTGACTGGTTGCGCAATCTATCCACAAACAGGCGATTTATGAAGACTGCGCCTACTTACCCCTGTAGCCAACTAGCCCCGGTCTCCCCTACAGTTTACGATATAATGCAGCGAAATGTCTATTTGGCTACAGGTGCAGTTCGGAGAGAAAACTCTATCAAAATAGAGGTATGACGATAAGAGGTATGTAGAGGTAAATAGAGATATGTAGAGCTATGACGGTAATGTTCCATGTTTTATCGCGAATACATAGATATTTTTGTGGTGTAGTAATAGCTTATTAGATACTTTTGTAGAAGGCTGTATGTATAGCGCTCCGTTTGGACATAATTCCATTCTTCTTGCCAGTATTAAAGTATAGACATGTGTAGTCGTTTTTTAAGATATGATGCTGGATATGGAAAAATACCTAACGTCTATAACTGATGATATGGAGCCAAGAGCTGCCTCGTTAGCTAGTTTGTCCGCAATCTCATTATCAGTCACTCTAGAGTGTCCACGAACCGACTGAAAATAAAAAGTCTTAAAGGAAGGCTGTAGAGCTTGTATTATATTTTGAACTAAATAGTTAGAGATAAAAAAAAAAATCTAACGACTGAAGGCTTGAATAGCTATCAGAATGGATTGGGAAGCTTTTATAGGTGTCGTTATCTGAACATCGGATGGCTTCCTCGATCGCCAGGAGTTCTGCCTGAAAGATGTCGTTTTCAGCTCCTAATTTCACCTGTCTTGTTTGAATTATTTCTTCATGCCACATAACGCAGAAGACGTAGCCCGTCGCCTGGTCGGTCTTGAAGCCATCCCTGAAGATATTGATTTCTGACGACAACTCATCCATCCAGTTAAAGTATGTACGGTAAGCAATTAAATTGCTCGCACTATTTTTGGTTGGAAGAAGACAGGCTGGTAGTCAGCTACTGGAATTGTCTTAAGTAAACAATTTAAAAAACGCAGAACACATTTGAAAACCCAATTTCAGCAATTGCCATAAATAGTCGGAAATATATCCCAACTATTTCGTGCAGCCCTGTATGTGATCTATCGATTCATATGTACTCTTCATAGCATGCTAAACTTTAGTTCAGTTAAGAAACGCATTAGTACAGTTCAAAATTCACCATCAGAAATGTCCGCCAATAAACGGAAATGTACTCGAGATCTTTCGTGCAGCTCTGTACAGAATTTATTCATACCAAGTAATATGCAAAAAATATATATATTTAAAAATCGTACCACAACAGAAAACACACTTCCAGCAATTATTCTTCGTGTGCAGTACTGTAATCCAATTATTTTGTGTATCCCTGTAAATGAACGATGAATGCTATACTCACCTTATTCTGTAGTACATCTTGTAGTATACCTCAGTGATACATATAAATTTCTATATGTTTGAAATAGTGTAATACTAATTAAAATAAACTACACCTAACCTCCGTCCTAACCACCTAACCTTTGGGTAAGATGACATTTAAATGTTCTCAGTGAGCTGTTTCTCCGGAATTATCATGAATTTATCACTGCTTCTGTACGCTAATTAATCAAAATTATAATAATTTAGAATGGATAATTAATTTTTGTCCTTAAAAAGTTTATCATTTAATCCAAGTTAATTATTTTAAATATTTCTGCGGTAGAAGGTCCCTTTTAATGAATTCTCAACAAGTAAAACCGCCATACTTATTTATCTGCAACATGTTTTGGGATTTCTAAAAGCATCTTCCGGACGTTTATTTCCTTTACTAACGAAACCTCAAAAGCCATTCCAGGGTAAGTAAGCGGAAATGAGTCTGATTGACTTTCCTTTTTTACTTTCTTCTATCTTTACAAGAAGAAAGTATTGGATTCATGAAAATTTTCGAATTCCGGTTTTCGGCGGATTTACACGTTTTAGAGGTCAGAGAACCCGAAAAACATGTTTTTACAAAATGTCTGTCTGTGACTCTGTGAGTCTGTCTGTCTGTCTGTCTGTCTGTCTGTCTGTGTGTATGTGACACAAATTTTGTGGGCGCTCTATCTCAAGAACTAATGCACGGAATTTAATAAAAATTGATATTCAGTTAGGCCCTAATACAAATTGATGCTGATTAGTTTTTGGTGCAAATCGCTCAACAGATGGCGCTGCTATGCTGCATTTTGTATGATTTCCGAAATGGCTCTATCTCAAGAACTAATGCACGGATTTTCATAAAACTTCAGATTCTGTTAGTCCTTGATATGACTTGATGCTGATTACGTGTTGGTACAAATCGCTCAACAGGTGGCGCTGCTATGCTGCATTTTTGTGATTTCCGCAATGGCTCTATCTCAAGAACTAAAGCACGGATTTTCATGAAACTTCAGATTCAGTTAGTCCTTGATAAGACTTGATGCTGATTACATGTTGGTGCAAATCGCTCAACAGGTGGCGCTACTATGCTGCATTTTTTACAATTCCCGCAGTGGCTCTATCTCAAGAATTAATGCACGGATATTCATCAAACTTCAGATTCAGTTAATCCTTGACATGAATTGAAGTTTTGTACAGTTTGGTGTAAATCGCTCAACAGGTGGCGCTGCTATACTGCATTTTTTACAATTTCCGCAATAGCTCTATCTCAACAACTAATGCTTGGATTTTCAACAAACTTCAGATTCATGTATACTTTGATATGAATTAGTGCGGTTTGTGTTTTGGTGCAAATCGCTCAACAGGTGGCGCTGCTATGCTGCACTTTTCAGAATTTCCATTATAGCGGTATCTGAAGAACTAATGCAACAATTTTCACTAAACTTCAGAATCAGTTAATCCTTGATATGAATTGACATTTTGTACATTTTGGTGTAAATCGCTCAACAGGTGGCGCTGCTATACAGCATTTTCACGATTTCTTCAATCGCTGTATCTCAAGATCTAATGGACATATTTTCATCAAACTTCAGATTCAGTTACTCTTTGATATGAAATGATGCTGACTACGTGTTGGTGAATATCGCCCAATAGGTGGCGCTGCTATGCTGCATTTTGCACTATTTCCTCAATAGCTCTATCTCAAGAACTAATGCAGGAATTTTCATCAAACTTCAGATTCAAGTACACCTTGATAAATGTTGATACTGATTATGTGGTTGTGTAAATCGCTCAACAGGTGGCGCTGTTATGCTGCATTTGTCATGATTTGCGCAATAGCTCTATCTTAGGAACTAATGCACGGATTTTCCCCGAACTTCATATTCAGTTAGACATTGACACATGTGGATGATAATTAGGGTCTGGTGTAAATCACCCAATAGGTGGCGCTGCTATGCTGCATTTTGATGGATTTACACGATTTCATGGACAGTAATATCTCAAGAACTAATGCGCGGAATTTCATCTTTTTAGAATCCTCATGATGAGCATAGATGCACTGTGATAATGAATTTTGAAGTATTGACAAGTATGAGATAGAAGAAAGTTTTGTGATGGCCACAACATACTAGTTTCTTCATGTATTTGACACCATTGCAAGTGATACACAATTTGAAGCACTGAACGAATTTAGATAACATGTTATAATGAAACTTTTCTTTTCTAGAAAAACTGTGTAAAATTTGTTATTAGCAGTTTTCTTGTGTTATTATTGCTTTACAGAAATGTAATGCTAAAGCTAAAGAAATAACATTATTTGATTTATAGCTAACTAGATGGAGCCCGTCCAAATTTGACGAAAATAAAAATTACTATAACAATACCAAGTAAAATGAGCTCTTTTATTATTTAAGTGGGGGAGATGAGGTGGGGGGGGGAGTATGAAACAATGTTTAAAAATTTTCATTTAAAAAGTTTTTCCACCTAGAGAAGCATATTCCTACGTCCATATCATATTCAGTAAATAAAGAACATAGTAAATAAAGTACAAATCTCTGCACCTGTGATAATGCAACCACTGGCGCAGCGAGAGGGGGAGAGGGTTAAAACCCCTCCCAGAGCTAAAATAATTAGTATAATTGCCACTTATATGAATCACTAAAGAAAATTAGCCACTTTTATGAATCAAAACCAAAGTTAATATTAAAATTTATTGAATTATTCTGAATCCGCGTCTTTGTTGAATAAAATTCTACTTAACAGATTGATTCAAGTAAATAGCGAGTATCATATTTAAAACTGTGAAAGTGGACATTAGATGCATCAGTTAAGTGAAAGCTGGTCATTTGTTTTGAAAAAGGGTAGCGGTCACATTTTTGAGATATCTTAGGCTAAAAGAGTGATCCTTTTCTGCCGCACAGACGTTTTGAGTTTCAGTATCATACACTGGACAGTTTTTTAATTGCCTTTCTCTCTTTGTTCCTCCAGAGAAAAGTAAAATACACACTTTCTAGATTTCTCTCTGTTTCAAACGCCCCGTTTAGCGTTTTTGCTCTCAGTTATCTCTAAGACCAAGTTATGTGCATAAAATATATATATTTTTAATTCTATATTGCAGATATTTTTTTCAGAACTGTAACGATAGTGAAGATACTTTCGCGAAATTTTCATTAAATCTTCATTGTTCTCTCTTTATGCGAAATTCGATGTGGTTACTGCACTGGTAGCACAATAATTCAGTCAACTATACCGTGTTTAATGTTAACTACATTCCATAACATAGAATAACTAATTCAGCACTATTTGGACGTGGATAATTATAAATTCAACTAATTCTCGCAATATTATTACATTGACGCAAAGCAAGGTTTTAAAAATTTGTTGAAATTGCTGAAAATGGAAATTTATTAGAAAATTGAAATTGAATTTTAGCAAATTGAAATTTGCAGAAAAGGCTGCTGAAAATTTTGCTAAAATTGCTTCATTGTTAAAGTTAGTAACAAGAATTCGGGATTGCCTTGGAGTGAAACCCTGAGTATTTTTGACTGAAAAATTGGATTGCAAACCTAATTTTCGATACAAAAAATGTTTGTTATACTGTGCTCTTCCATTTTTTAAAATTTGCCTATAATCTTTTTAAACACTTATAAATCCAACATAGTTTCGTATTATTTCATTGATTCATCATAAGTTTTGTAACTCAAACAGTATAAAAACTGTTTTTAATGAATCATAACCAGCTAACTGCTGATTCTAATATCCGAGAAAATAAGCGTTATGATTTCATTCATTAAATAGACAGTTTCGATTAGCAAGTGATTCAATCACAGGCGAGCACCGTTATCAAAAACTCAACACCCCTCCTCCCCAAGAGCCGAATTCTGGCAACGCCACTTAAGCAATCTTGCAATGGAGCGAGTTCCTATGCGAATTTGTACATTACCGTCTCAATATTGTACAATATAGTGTGAGAATACAGACTGTAGTGATTTGTGTTGCATATGCCTAAAGACACAGACGTTCCGCATGCTCAGAAGTACACTGGCCTCCAAAAGTTAAGGTACAGGGACTGGATGCTTTCGATTGTACAAGGTTTGTCGAATATCTACCAACATTATTGGCGAATTGCTCTTGAACTTCTAGGATGTAAAGAACATGTTTGATTTTATATTTCTCGGTGAAGATTTATCGGAGGGTACAATTAGGGGGTTAATAATAAATTTAATAATAAAATAATATTTGCGATCACCTATGTAACAGAAAAGGCTGGAAATGGTTTGTCACTGTGGTAAATGACTATTTGGGTCCTGTTCAACATTTGTATGCATTTGTGTAAGCATAGCACTCATATTCGTGAAGATGTTAACGTTTTTGTGAAAAATTCAAAAGTTTTTTGTTTATAGCATACAGAGTTTTCAACCAGATTTAACACAACTTTCCAAAAACCTGACGCCCCACCAGTGGCCAGGCGGTTCTGCTGTCGAAGCTGGTAGACGGGAGGTGCTAGGTTCGATCCCAATCGCGCCCGTCTGCCTAATCGTTCGGAGTTTTCGTGGTTTTCTTCAGGCCTTGTTTTTCTAAGCGTAAATACGGGCTAGGTTCTCTTAGTAAGACCCCCCCCACGAAGGGCACTCACCCCCCCCTTGGTCTATATCCCTCGTGTTGATAATTGGTCGTCATAAACACAACCAACCAACCAACCAACCAACCAACCAAAAACCTGACAAAGAACAGTAGCAACAGTATACTGCAATTAAAACATGAATATATTGATTATTTGATGAGATATGGGCACTTGTATGAAATATTTTTTAACTGCGCATGCGTGTAAAATTTCAAAATTTTTATTTCATAATTTGGTAGCCAGCTATTTTGTGTAACTTCTGTAAAAAGCCCAGTCAAATATTGTGAAAACTCAGAAAGATATAGTGAGTTGATTGAAAAGTTCTGGAAAAACCCTTATAATAAAGCTATTTTTAGAAAGCAACTCACTATACGCCCCTATCTTTGTGAAATTTCTCGATATTTGATTGGACATTTTAGATAAGTTGCCCTAAATAGCTGACTACCAAATTATGAAATAAAAATTCTGAAATCTTCCACGCATGCGCAGTTAAAAATTATTTCATACAAGCACCCATATCTCATCAAATATTCAATATATTCATGTTTTTATTGAAGTGTACTGTTGGTACTGTTCTTTGTCAGGTTTTCGGAAAGTTGTGTTAAATTTGGTTGAAAACTCTGTATGTTATAAACAAAAAACTTTTGAATTTTTCACAAAAACGTTAACATCTTTATGAATATGAGTGATATGCTTACACAAATGCACACAAACGTTGAACAGGACCCAAATAGTCATTTAACGCAGTTACAAACCATTTCCAGCATTTTCTGCTGCATAGCTGATCGCAAATATTATTTTATTATTAAATTTATTATTAGAACCTAATTGTCGGCCCGAATAAATCTTCATCGAGAAATAAGAAATCAAACATGTTCTTTACATCCCAGATGTTCAAGAACAATTCGTCAATAATGTTAGTAGATATTCGACAAACCGTGTGCAATCGAAAGCATTCAGACCCTGTACCTTAACTTTTGGAGGCCAGTGTAAAATTTTAATTGAAAAATTCTGTTAATTAATAAAAGTTTTGAACAAACGAATGCACGATAACAAATCTGTGGCCAAATATCTTTCATTTAAAATAATAATTATGTAGTTTGATGAAATAGTTATTTGTCACTAACTGTCGAAAGAAAACGCTTAGCGTTTTAAATATATAGATATCAGTAATTTAAGCTTAAATACTGGGAGCCCTCAAAAATAAAATAAAAATAAAAAGGGGATCCTGGTAAGAGAGTTTAACCCTCGCACTGTGGAACCCGAGATTTTCTCGGGGATGCATTTTTCCGTTTAATTAAACCTCCTTGATCCTTCCCACCAGTTATTTTTTTATTGTAAATTATGCCTTATTTAATCGGAGCATTTTCCCGATTAAATTAGACAAAAATTTTTGTTTTGAAAAACTGGTGACAAAAGAATAAAAATTCTTAAATACACAATTTTTGAAGCTATTTTGATAAAACAATAACACAGCGAGAGGGTTAAGAACCACTGATAGTACAAATATCTCGTCTGAAAGTATATGCTTTTGTAGATAAAATTCTACTGAATCCATAGTTAACTTTAAGATCCTGCTTCCTCTTTTTAAATTCTTTTTTAATTCCTGAAAGGCGTAGCTGTTTTATCAAAGGCGTATATGTTTTATCAAGAAAGGCGTATCTGTTTTATCAGTTTTGTTTTATTGAAGTATATACTTTAATATGCTTTTTAATGAAAACAAATTGAAAAAAAAATTAATTACGAAGATATCGTAAATATGCTACAATATAATTCGTTGCACTAAATGAATCAATGAATGAAAAATCTCGTTTACATACTATTATTAAAAGCATACTTTTATACATAATCGCTATGATAAAAAGAAAAAACAAATATTAAAATATGGCTTGTTCTTATTTTTTTTTATTATTATTGCATTTTATTTTATTGTCTTCTCTACCAAATGGGAAATAAGGCATGAAATCGAATCTAAAAATACCTTTCATCAAAATAAGCTGTTTGCGTTAACTTCTGCAATAGCCTAAGAAGCTTATCTCAGACGCCCACTGATACAAATTATGTGCTTTTAGTTTTTATTTTCTTCTATCTTTTCAAGAAGAAAGTATTGGATTCACGAAAATTTTCGAATTCGTGTTTTCGACGAATTTACAAGTTTTAGGGGTGAGAGATCTCGAAAAACATGTTTTTACAAAATGTCTGTCTGTATGTGACACAAATTTTGTGGGCGCTCTATCTCAAGAACTAATGCACGCAATTTAATAAAAATTTATATTCTGTTAGTCCCTGATATAAATTTGTGCTGATTAGTTTTTTGTTCAATCCCTGAACAAGTGGCGCTGCTATGCTACATTTTTTTACGATTTCCGCAATGGCTCTGTCTCAAGAACTAATGCACGGATTTTTATGAAACTTCAGATTCAGATAGTCCTTTGTATGAGTTGGTGTTTACTACGATTTGGTGTAAATCGCCTACAGGTGACGCTGCTATACAGCATTTTTCGCGATTTCCGCAAGGACTCTATCTCAAGAACTAATGTGCGGATTTTCATCAAACTTCAGATTCAGTTAGTCCTTGATATGAGTTGGTGCGGACTACGTTTTGGTGTAAATCGTCAAACAGGTGGCGCAGCTATGCTGCATTTTTCCTGATTCCCGCAATAGTTTTATCTCAAGAAGTAATGCACGGATTTTAATCAAACTTCAGATTCAGTTACCAAGTGGACTTAAGTTGCTGCTTATTAGGTTTTGGTATGTATCGCCCAACAAGTGGCGCTGCTATGCAGTTTTTTTTTTACGATTTCCTCCATAGCTATACTCAAAAACTAATGTACGGATTTTCACGAAACTTCAGATTCAATTAGAAGTTGACATAAGTTGTTGCTGATTAGATTTTGGTATAAATCATCTAACCGGTGGCGCTACTAAGCTGCATTTTTCAGGAAGCATTAAAATGTATGATATAGAAGAAAGTTTCACGATTGCCACATCCGTCTAGCTTTTATGTAATATTGGTTAAATTTAACCGAAGACAAATTTTTCGAAATAAGGCTTTTTAAGAAACGTTGCACCTTATCTTAACGACTTTACGCTTAAAATATCATAACTTATTCAGTGAAATATTATTTTTTTTAACGTTTTATCTTCGAAAGAAGGTTTTTATAAAATTAACAAGTAGATGTATTTAGAGTAAATATGTTATAGCCTTTTAAACAAAATTGTCAAAAGACAGAATAAAAATGTGCATATGAATCGATATTTTTTGCAATAAAAAGTATTTTGTAATCAATTGATGCTTATTTTTGAGAATTTTGGAAATATTTTTGGCTTAAATAATATAACAATGCATTAATTTAATTTAATTTTTTTTATTTTCTAAATTCTAATAAAATAAGAATACATGCAGTTCTTTAAAAGAAAATTCCATTAAAATATATATTTTTAATTCAGAAAACAGATGAAAAAAATTAATATTTTATTTTATTTATATTATAATTCAGGCATGATTTATGTGATTTTAAACACTTTTATTATATGAGTCAAAAATATTTATTTTCTTACACTTGCTGCTGTTGATGCAAAAAATAAATTCTGTTAGCAACATTGTGAGTAACGTTTTAAGCAAATTACACCCTACGGCAGCTTCAATTTTTAAATATTATTCTACTAATTCTGTATTAATTCTATATTATTCTTTAATAATTCATGTTGCAATTATAACACGTTATTTACGAAAATATTCAGTTAATTATGATTTATAATTAGCCGTAAATATAAAATATTTTTTAAATTAAAATATATATTTATCAATTACAAATAATACATATATACACGGTCACACAATTTTCACTAAACAAATAACTAGTTCCTACTACATAATATATACCTGCTTAAAAGAAATTATTTTGATAATATAGTTAATAATGCTGTAGGTTTTTAAAAAATATATAAAATAAAAAAAAAAAGTTCTCGACTGATGAAATATTATGATATTCAATCACATAGCAGTTTCATTTTTTAAACACTGAGTACATTATTTACCTTTTATATTATATTGCATTCATAGTCTATTAATCTCCACAATATTCATTTAATTATTACTTATTATTCTTTAGAACGATTAATGGGGAAAAGGATTTTTCGGTATATCTAATTGTAATTCGTGTTATATAACATATAAGTATAAATAATTCGAGTGTTTATAATTTTCTAGTCTTTGACAGAAGATTTTTTTATTTGGCATTTTTAATGAAATGGCAAAGCATCAAACTTAAATTATGAGTTTTAAATAAAAAATCTTGCGTTTTTTATTTATAAAAGACAAACGAATTAACCCCTTGAAGGGCGGTAGGATATAATATATCCCACTTAGTTTTAATTATCAACTGCCACATTGACACCGGAATTTTGAAATAAAATTCTGCATTCATATTGTACGTGAAGATTTCACTTATTTTCAAGTAAATATATGTTTCTAAATCCTGGTGTGAATCAGTCATTGCAACATTTTAACAACAGAAGTACCCTTCAAAGGGTTAGAAGATTTGGAAATGCATCGGTCAAAGACTAGGAAAATATGAAAGTTTTCATTCATCAAAAATCAAGGAAAACGAATCAGTTGACGAGATATTGCTAGTGCAGACTTTAAAGTATTGTTTCGTGGTATCACATTTAAAGTCGCACAAAGAAAACCGTTCGCTCGTGCGCTGTGCGACAATAATCATTATATCTTCTGCATGCGTTTATACTATCAAAAACTGCTTCGAAGAGCATAATGCATTTTTTGAATCTGAAATACTCCCATGCCCTCTTAAGAACTTTAACATTTAATCACAAAACATTTATTATATTATAAATAACAAATGCATACAAGTATAATTTCAGAAAAGAAATTTATTTATAAAGTATTTTCCAATTCCTAATAAAGAGGGCAAGTACAAATGATGAACCCGATTTTAAAAAATCATATTTTCGAAACTACTGCACATATTACACATGATCCAGTTCGTTCCAAACATTTTGTAGCATCACTCAGTCAATGGTTCTGAATGCTGCACAAATGCGTTCTTTAAGTTCTGGCAATGTTTTCGGCATTGGTGGTACATAAACAATGTCTTTGATGTAATCTCGCAAAAAGAAATCGCATGGTGTTAGGTCTGGGGATCTTAGTGGCTTTGTGATTAAGGGTGAATCACCATCACCCGCATGAGGACAGTGCAGATTTTGTGTTTCAGCAGGGTGGAGCCCCACCTGATTGGTCTTTGCAGGTACGTAGTTACTTGAACGAGAAGCTTCTACACCGGTGGATGGGGCGTTTGATGTTTGGAACGAACTGCATTACAGATTGGACGTATGTCATGTAACCAGAGGGTTACACATCGAACATTTGTAACTGAAAACCTCGAAGCTGGTAGACGGAAGGTGCGGGTTCGAACCCAATCGCGCCCATCGGCCTAATCGTTTGGAGTTTTTCGTGGTTCTCTTCGAACCTTGGATTTCCTTTCGTAAATACGGGTTAAGTTCCCTTAGAAAGACCCCCACGGAGGCACCCCCTTAGGACCTATATCCCTCGTGATGATAATTGGCCGTCATAAACACAACCAACCATCTTTAAATTCATGTATCACTTATTGTAATATGTGCAGTAGTTTCGAAAATATGATTTTTTAAAATCGGATCCATCATTTGTACTCCCCCTGTACATCGTACGCATATTTTCTTTGATAGAATTATTTTCATTCATTGTAATAAGTTTCATTTATTTCATCACTAAGTGTATTTCAAGATGCCCTTCAGTCTTATTACATCACATTCATAAGCATAATTGAAAAATAAATATAGTAATTGACATAATTAAGGACCATCGTGTTTTCTTATTTAAATCGTGACATAAATATGTCAACAAATGCAGTTTCCTCGCATACAAATCGATCTTCTTCTATTAAAGCCAATTTCCCCTGGTAACAACTTCTTATGAGGGAACTTTCCAAATCATTAATTTCTCGAGTGCTAAAGCCCAGAGGGACACAAGAAGTGAGATATATGTTCGCAGAAATCAACAAACAGCATTTATTTGGTCACTTCTTTGCATTTCTAGGGTAAAAATAGCAGCAACAATGTTAGAAAAGAAATCTTGATCTAATATTATATACTTAATGATTAATAATGATATTATTCATCAAATGCTATAAAAAGATCCACGAAATTTAACACGAAAACTAACAAGATTATGGGCTTAAGTATATAACTATTTGAAACATAATGGGCGCGTTAGTAAGTCTTTGCTTTTTATATACAATAATTTATTTGTAATAATCATAAAAATACAAATAGTTAATCCATGATATTTAACCTAAATTGCAGTTATAACCCATAATAGTTAACCTAAATTGTAGTTATAACCCATAATAGTTAACCTAAATTGCAGTTAACACAAGCATCATAATTTTTTAATCCCGCCTCTCAGTAACTACTTTTATTCTTTCTGTGTACTGTTAAACCCTTGACATCCATGTCTTATGCTGTGCATATCGTGATATTATCGTAGTCTATGTCTGACATACAGCGTTTATGACTTTTGTTCTTCGTAACTGAGCCTCCATATTTCATTTTTTGGTAAATGACTCTTTTTTTTATAAGTGACGTATAGTAAAGTTGGATCTGTGAATCAACTTTTACCAAGCGAGGATGAACATTTATTAACATTGATTCAACAGAAAAAAAACTTTATAAAAAAGTGTACACTCAAATCCCTAAAAAGTGTACCGTCTCCATTAACTGCTGTTAATACCATCTAATGACAGAAAAAGTCCATTGAAGAGATGTCATGCCTACTGGATCGAAGATAAAAGAATATAGACTCACTAAATGTGCTCTAGTTGTATTAGAATTCCCTGTATTTTGTTCTCTGGTAATTACAGTTATAGTGTACACTTGTGTGACAAATATGAACAAATTGTTGCAAAATGTTCTAAATTGCAAAAGATATGTGGTTTTAAAATTTTCTTTAAATATTTTTTTTCAAATATTACTATAAGAATTGCATTTTTTCATGATTTTCTTAAAACTATTTAGTAACATGTTAAAAAGCCAATCAAACAATAGTAATCTCACTTTATTTTGATTTAGAACCACAAGCAATGATATGCCAAAATTATTCTTTCGCATGCCATAGGTTGTCCGTCCCTGCAACAGGTGCTACGCATCACGATATTGCTAATCTAGTCCAGTCAAATTGTCAAAAATAGATGCAAAAATTCTGCTAGAAGATTTTATATTTTTAAAGTGTTTATGGGGATGCTAATAACAGGAATTAATTGTTTTCCAACAAAATATCTCGAGGCTAAATTTTTTGGAGCCAAAAAAACGTGAAATTTTCGGACTTTTTTTCAGTTTTTGGCCTATAATTCGAAAATTATCAACTTTTTGTGTAGTGTACTTAATCACGAAAAGAAAGAGCATTAAATTCTCTACAAATTTCTAATTAAAACATTTTTCTAAACTGATTACTAAACGCGCTACGCCTTTCTGAAAAATACACCTTTTTTCTAATTTTGTGGAAAATCTCAAAAACCAACATTTGGCATCATTTTTTATTCATTTTATCCTCTTTAATGTAACTTGTTTATATTACAGGTTTTTGCATGATAGCAAAAACGGTTAATTACAACGGTAACATTGTAAAAAAAATTTACTACATTGTAATTTTTTTTTATTTAGAACTTAAGTGGAGAACACTAATAGTAGGTTGTTGTAGTAGTTGAATGTTGTACATGAATGTAAGTAAAAGTTACGGTAAGATTTTTAATGTATTTAGTAATTTCTGTATGTAGTGCTTGCGGATTGATGGGTTTGGTCCGTCAACTACAGTTTGAGGAAACGAGCAGTTTGCTTGTTTTTCAACAGCTTTGATCTTCTTTGAGCTTGTTGCGACACCATCAACCTGGTTGTCAAAGTCATCGTCGTTACTGGTTTGGTCGGTGGTTTCCGAGGCATCAACCTCATCATCCTCTTCTTCTGTGTAAATAATGTCGTCCATATTTTCGCAGTTGCCCCTGTTACAGTTTTTGCAAATTGCTGAATATTTGAGTCCTGATTTTTGGTAAGAACATGCCTTGCTGCACCCTTTTATACAGATACATGAGACAACATGCATCAAGGATTCAGGTTCTGGGTTTTGGCACATTTAAACTGGCTGAAAGAGACCGTCGGACCTGCGAACCCAACCCCATTTTTCACGGGGATGTTGTTTCCTAGCCAAGCTTGTATCTGATAATAACATCGGTGGAAATGATGCTGCGCAGAATCTTGCGTTGGCGGTAACCTTGCAAGATGAAGTTTGCTTTTAGTGGCAGATTTAGCAAATAACGGGAACATCAAGGTGCTCAATGCCTGTGTGGTGTCTATGCATCCGCTGTATAGTGTAGTATTGAATTTTTCTCCAGCCTTGATGATTTCTTGACGGGTTGACTCTGGTTTATTGAACAAACAGGCTAATTCCTTAAGCTGATCATGTTTTTTCAAAGTATGACAAAACTTTGACTTTCCTTGCCCAAAAAGAGCATATGTTGTATCGCATCCTCTGATTGCATGAGTGAAAAGAACATTGTTGTAATTGTATTTGTATGACATGGTTGAAAACCACTTGGTTTCGATGTTGCCTCTGCCTGGATTTTGGAAAAAGAGATTTTTGTGTTGATATCCCAAGACCGTCATAATCACGAGAAAACCAATGTCTTCTCCGACAATACTACACTTTCAAAGGCTTCGGCTCTTGAAATGTCTGAGGTAACAATCATGACATCAGCGTCTTCTTCTGCCAGGTCAGCTTGAGTTCTGTTATTTTGAAACTCTGTTTTAAGAAGTGAAATGAAGCGATTCCTGTTTCTTTCTAACTTTAACAGTTTTTTACATATAATAAAAGGCCATAAATTTTAATTTTTAAAATAAATAAATAAATAAATTTTCCGTATAATAATAATATACATTGCTACTTCTACTTTCAGCTCTAGTAATTATTGCCTCTCTCATTTTCAATAAAAAAGTGACGTATTTGTATAAATAAACAACATTTAGTTATTAAGATATTCTCTGATGATGAACCTGGAAGGCTAAGTACTAAGAAGTTTTAAATAAAATATATATTTTAAACTCGTAACATCTTTTTCATTACATTAGTCGCCTTTTAAGTTAGATTGTGGAACTTTTTAATGTTCACATTATATATTTTATATAGTTTTTTTTTCCATATGTTTGTAAATTTGTAACATAGGCCTTACTTCCAGCTACCCATTCAAATACCCTTCTTATGAGGCGACACAGTTTTAGTTCTCCCGTAAAAATAAAGTTTTATCTAGAGCCATTTTTTTCCCAATCTTAAAATTTTGAATTTTGTACAAGTGTATTTTTTTCGTACTCCTTCAATTGCTAATTCCCGTTACAGTACTTTTTCTCGCCGCATTCCGTTTATAAATACTAGTTTGAAATCTCAAACTTAATTACTTTCTTCATATGCGACATTTTGATTCATTAAGCATATTTATTGATGGTTCATTTACGAAGATAACAAACCTAATCATCCATAATTGAATTATTGAAAATGTAACTCAATATATTTTTTGGCAAAAAACGTATTCTGTCGGAATCACGTAATGCTGGAGACTTTTTATCTTGTATTTCTTTATAAAGAAAGACTTTCGAGTGTTTTTCTAAATATTAATTTTCAAGGTGACTTAATAGAAACGACATGGGAATACTATCAAGTGGATATTAAGCTAAGCTCACTTTCTATATCAGACTTTTTCCTTTCAATTTATTTAGTGAATGTTAATATCAGCAGAAATCAGCTTTCATTTTTTTTTTTTACTTTTAATAATTTGCATTAATTTAGAGGTTAAAATTAGTTTATATTTTTTATTTCATGAAACGATGAAACTATGCTTCAATCATTACCTTTTTTTTTTTTTTTTTTTTTTTGTCTTCTTTTTTATTTATTTAAGCAAGGAATTTGTATATGTCGATATGAAGTAAGTTGTGATTTTAAAGGTAGTAGAGAGGATTAGTGTTAGATTATTGTAACTGGTGAAGGTTTTACAATTGAGGATTTGAGCTTCAAAATTCGCCTTATCCAAGAAAAAAAAATCTTGGTTTTTTTTCTACTTATTTATTCTGTTAGTAAACTTATGCTGAAAAAAAGTATAAGTTCCAACAAAAGTAGTTTTATCGAGTATTTCTGTCATTGTAAAAACATTGATCTACTTTAAAACTCGCAATATATACTAGAAATTTAAGAAGAAAACATAATCTACCAAACTTACCTTTATTGGATAAGGCAAGATTTGAAACTCACACCCTCCATTCATTGTATTAATCAGAATTACAAAACTGATGAGGTCAATTTTATGTCTTTTTTACAGATTTTAAATTACTTTTTTACAGTTTTATCGAGTATTTCTGTCATTGTAAAAACATTGATCTACTTTAAAACTCGCAATATATACTAGAAATTTAAGAAGAAAACATAATCTACCAAACTTACCTTTACTGGATAAGGCAAGATTTGAAACTCACACCCTCCATTCATTGTATTAATCAGAATTACAAAACTGATGAGGTCAATTTTTGTCTTTTTTCAGAGGGGCTAATATTAGGCGTTGGAATAACTGCTTTAACCTTTGGTGGTTACAGGGATGATATATCATACCAGCCCCAGTTACCTAACTAAAGGTTCCGTAATCATGTAACTAGCCGAAGGTTAAATTTGCTTTAAACGTTATAGAGAAAAAGAATCAAAGACAGAATATATCCTTGAAGTACTGAAGCACTCTTCTCAAAAATACCAATCACAAATGCAATTAATTGATACATTGCTTGATTCGTGTAAAATCGGACCGAACATGAAAAGTTCTGTAGCATATGAAAAACTAAAGAACTACATCTGTGAATTTCAAAGTGATCAGCGTGGTCCAGGATGTTCAAATAAATACAGCTTAGAACATTCTTAATCTCAATTTATTCAATTCATTGGTATGCATGCGTCAGAGCTTTTCATTTTTGGTTTGGTTTTATTTGGACCACCCACACTATATACTCTAATTTGATTATGAAAATTTGTAAACGGAATTGTAAAGATTTCTGTTGCATTCATCTCTGGTACAACGCTCATTTTCGCCGTATATATATATCTTTCTTTTTCTTCTCTATTTATACTATACTTATATACAGAGTCGTCGGAAAATAAGTAACCCTATGCAGATTCCTATATTCTAGTGCAAGTGCTAATCACGATGCTGCCGTGAAAATGCACATCTTCATGAAATGAGCCATCGAAATGCAACTGTTAGGTTTAAAAATAGTTTAACCATCAGGGCAGAGTTTGGTTGTAATAGGCAATAAAACATCTGCATGAATACAAAATTACGCTAACAGACATTTATTAATCTCATAACACTTGCTGGTTCTATTCCGTGTGTGATTCGAGAGTAATTTACATATAGATGAAATCAATGAAAAGCATGTAGCATCAAATAGTTAGCTCCAAATTTTATCTAGGTGGTTCATAATTGAACTAGTATTTTAAATATTTACTAGCTGCAACTCCGTGGTCTAATTCATACAGATATCGAGTTTCACGGCTATATCAAGACTAGAATTTGCAAAAGATCGATCTAAATAATCGTTTAGAATAATAGTTTGCACCATAATTTTGTTAAAAACTAAAAAATTGTACATAAAGGTTTTTCAAATAATAACTGCTCTTAAACTGTTTCGTATCTTGATTCTTTTGGAAGATTCTGTAAAAATATTGTGCTATAACTACTTCTGTAATCATTTTAAACAGTCTGCTGTCTATTTCAGAAAAAAATTTTAATTTCGTTTTTATTAGTTCTTTTTAAAAATAAGTTAGGTCGGGAAAGGACAGACACACAAATAAAAAATCGCTACAAAAACAATTTTAAGCCATAATGTAATTTAAAAATGTTATAAAAGGGAGTTACACTGTAAGGGTGGATGTTAGTAAAATGCACGATTCCGTGTAAATGGGTTATTTTCTTAACCCATTACCCGCTGATGTTGCGTTCACGCAACGGTAAAAATAAATGCACATATATAAGTTATTTACGTAACCACCAATATTTTTAAATTAAAAAATTGGCATTACTTAAAGACATAAAATTTTAAGATTATAGAAATCGAAAAATATCTTTCAGAGATTGTGGTGGCAAACGACGTTCAGCTAAAAAGTTGAAAAATTCAACCTTAAAGTTTTGGCGGTTAATGGGTTAAGATAAAACTTAAAAATGATTTATCATTGCTTTTTACAGCACTAGGAATTATTATTATGTCGTAATTCACAATAAACGGAATCGGCAAGTAGGTACTTTACAAAGAATTATTCAAATATTGGAACAATGCAGTTAGCCAAGGGAATGCTTTGGCATTTTGAAAAAGTTTATCATTTATGTTATAAGTCGGTAATATTTGTCAACAAATTTGTTACAAAATTCGTGATTTATTACGAAGTCTGTGAGAGATTTGTTAGCCTTATGCCACTCTGAGTAAACTGATGTAAGTTGAGTTTTGTTAAAGTATTATAAAGAAATTATTAAAAACATCATCTATCACATTATGACCACACATTTGCACATTGTTAAAATATGTTATTAAAATATTCTCACCTAAGTTTCGAGGTATTTTCAGTAAATTAAATACATCGAATGAAACAATCTGCTCTATTTTTCCTTGATTTGAGACTTTTCTTTGTGTGTGTGTGTGGGGGGGGGGGGGGGGGTATCACCATCTTGTATGAATTTGTGAGTGTGTGCGAATTCTTCATCTTTTATTATTTCCATTTCCTTTCTTAATAAAGCATAGTTGAAATGTGTATAATTAGCTATTCTTTTATGCTGTTGAAATCGATATCTATAATGGATTCATTATTAATTCTGGCTATTGCTATATCGTTGATTGAGATTAATTTTATATCTCTTTTAGGTTCTTTGATTCTTATGGCCTATTTTTTTTCTTTTTCATACTTATGTATAACCCGCCTCTTTCAATCGTCATACATATAATTAATCATGGAAAATCCTGCTGTTTCTATGTGATTAATATTTTCTTTGTCAGATCTAATGTATTGGAAAATTTATCTATTAAGAAATTGCAAGTGGATATACAATACACGGGCTTCCCAGGTTGCAGAATATAGGTGAAAATCATCACATATTTTATTTGTGATGTCAACATTCTTTTTACTCTGCACTGCACATGCCAAAGACACAGCGATGAATGGGCTATTTTTCAAAAGGTTCTGAAAGCTACTTTTAACGTAGTATACTTGCATATAATTAAACTAGTATACTTGTTTGATAAAAAAAATTGCAAATTATATAAAATAATTGGAAAACGTATCGGCAAATAATCTCAAAAATTGCTTCAAGAAAGCCTCGCTCAAATCTATTAAAATTTTATTAACAATAGTTTTTTTTTAATTTTTTTTGTGCATAATGATATAGTGTGGTTTATATTAGGTTTATAATTATCTATATGGATTTGTTTGGTTTTGCAGTTGATATATTTTTTTTTTTACATTCATAGACTTTCATTTGTTCATCTTGTGACATTTGAATAATAAAAATACTACTACATGGCAGCACCAAAATTTGTCTTTTGATGATAAGTTATAAATTTTGTCTTTTGCAGCTTCTTTTCAGTAGTAATTTCTTACACCAGGTGGGGTTTTTTTCGCTAAATTTTGACGATATTGCTAAATAGTAATTAAGTAATTTAAAAGTGTATTTTAGTCATTTTAAATAATGTAATCACTTTCTATTTATTTTATTTTATATTATATTAATTGTATTTATCACGGTATTTCAAAATGTATTAACTGCATCCTTTGGTATCAATTACTGTGATTTTTTAACTGTTTTATTGTTCTTAATCTTTACGTTATTATGGTAGCCATGTGCGAGTGGATATATTAAAAAAAACTGAAATATTAATCGGTATGTTGTGTAATATTTCTATTTTATATGCTATAGATATTTAAATTGGTTTTATTGAATTTTCCATTTCATATTATTTGATTCTATTCTGTTTTCATTTTGAATCTATTCACTTGATTATAATGGTTGTTCGGGCACAGAGAAAAAAATTTTTTTTTTTTAGCTTTAGCTTTTTTTCTCACAGAAAACAACCATCTTACTTATATCATTGAATTCTGTGCCCTTGAAAACGTAATTCAATATATAAGCTTTTCCATTATTTGTCGGTGTCCACTTTCTTCTTTTTTCTTCCATAATAATTCTTATAATAAATTATTTGGCACTTTATTTTATACTTACAGATTTAATTCACAATATTACGGTTTTTGATGGTGGTAGGTTATGTTTAATTAATGGTTATATATATATATATATATATATACGAGGTAGGATTCAAAAGTTCCCGGACTGACTCTATAACTGTAAAAATATTTCCATTTACATTGCTGAAACACATCCGCCTTCGAAATAATATCCTTGCGCAACAACACACTTTTGCCATCGGCTGTAAAGGTCATCGAAGCACTTCTGGAATCCATTTTTAGACATGTCCTTTAATTCAGTCTGCGGTGCACTTTTAACTTCATCTGAAGATTGAAATCGACGACCCTGCAAGCGACGTGCCAGTTCAGGAAATAGGCTGAAGTCGCAGGGTGAGAGATCAGGGTGGAAGGATGATGTGGCAAAACAGTTGTTTTCATTTTCGCAAGAAAGTCAGCGACGACTAGAGATCAGTGTGCAGGAGCATTGGCATGCAAAAGCACCCATGACTACTCAGCCCACAATTTTGGCCTCTTCTTCCGGATTGACTCATGTAAATGAAGCAGGATGTCTACATACAGTTCTTTGTTGACAGTGCATCCTTCAGGGATAAATTCCAGATTCACAGTGCCCTGGATATCGAAGAATAGCTCTAGCATGACCTTCCCTTTAGAGCTATCTTGGAGGAATTTCTGCTTCCATGGTGATTGTGGTGATTTCCACGTTGCCGATGCTCTCTTGGATTGCGGGTGGTATTTCTGGTCTCCAGTAACAATTCTGCCAAGTAGGGAAGGACAACAGCTCCCCTGATCTCTCAACCTACGACTTCAGCCTGTTTCCTGAACTGGCACGTCGCTTGCAGGGTCGTCGATTTCAATCTTCAGATGAAATTAAAAGTGCATCGCAGGCTGAATTAAAGGACATGGCTAAAAAGGGATTCCAGAAGTGCTTCGATGACTTTTACAGCCGATGGCAAAAGTGTATTGTTGCACAAGGATCTAATTTCGGAGGCGGATGTGTTTAACAATGTAATTGTTAATATTTTTACAGTTATAGAGTGAGTCCGGGAACTTTTGAATCCTACCTCGTATATATATATATATTTTTTTTTTTATAATTGTAATAGTTTTTGTATCATTAATATATTTTATTAAACTCCACTAACCAAACTAAAAGTTATATTTATATGAAAAATAGCAACAATGCGTCAAAATTAAGTTTCGAAACATTAAAAGCGATATCAGTATTTACAATCCGACTTTTTGATTGTGTTAATTTCAGTAGCTTACATGTGTAGTTCGATTACAGGTCTCAATTTTGTTTTAATTTATATTTTATTGTTTTATTTATTGACTGACGAATGTTTTAATTTTGTTATGGAATATAAGATGGAAAGCAATGCTGAGCTATTTATATTAAATTACGTGCAAACGAATTCATCTTTCACAAATCGTAATTGACTGCACGTGATAAAAATAAATTAAAAAAAAAACATGCTTGAAAATTATTTTATAAATAATAAAAATTGAGTAAATTGCGATTCAGTCATAAAAAAAATTGCGATATAGTTTTCAAACAAATTGCTTTTGAAACTACTACATTTTTTCCCCATTAGAAGGTGTAAAAATTGAAAATGTGGAATATTTAGAAAATTTAAAAAATTCAGTAAAAGTAAAATTTATCTGCCTGTTGTTGTCACCATCAAAATTACGTCATCGGCATGTACGGACATGTTTGTTCTTTATAATATAGATAGGTAGATACAGTCCTGAGAAAAAAAAAACGGCCCCCTTCCCTACTAACTTTGCCGCAAATAATCGCATAAAAATGTGACTGGTACTAATCAATAAGTATATTAATTAATGCTATACTCAAAGTTTGCTTAGGAGATTGTCTACATATAGAAATTGTACTAGGCTATTAAGTTTTCAATATTAATATCATATTTTAATTTTTCAGTAAATTTTACCTTAGCAAACGAAACAGAACGTTCTTCGTTGTAGCAGTTTATTAGTTATGCAGGATTAAAGTTTAGAACTTCTAGTGTTTAATTAATTTTTAATCGTAGGAAAGTAGATTGCAATGCGGGAAGTTTTTTACACATAACTCAGAAACTACTAGGCAGAACCAGCTGTACCATTAGATTCGTAGACTGGAAGCTTCTATTAACCCATTTCCATTGGAAAATTGATTAGTTACAATTCATTTTTTTTTTTGGGGGGGGGGGGGATATTCATTTTGAAATTATATTTATTTTGAAATTATTTTTCGAAAAAAAAATAATCATAACCCAATAATGTTTCAACGGGAATCAGTTTCTTAGCAGCTTCAAATATATTAATTCAAAATAACAGCATGCTTATAAAACTATCCTAATTGCAAACTATTTTGCAACAATTAAAAATGAACTTAACATCAGGACTTAACATCTTTAAAGCTGCACAATTCTTAAGCTATTTGACCGAATGATTTTCTGTTTGGCATATGAAAGTAAAATTTACTGAAGAATTCAAATATGATGTCAAAATTAGGTGTTAGCACTGAGAAATTTCCAGTTTGGTGCAATTTCTATTTGTATACGATCTCCTAATCAAAATGTAAGTACAGTAATCTTTTAACATTCGCGAGTTTTGATTATTCGCGAAATAAAAAATGTGGAACATTTCAACATTCGCGAATACTTAACTTAGTTATTCGCGAATTTTGCTTTATAGAGAATATTTATTTTTTACAAAGTGAACTTTTGTTTCGCTAATTCCATAAATTATTCGATACTGGACAGCTGCATTGAAACTGCATAGCCTAAGTTCCGAGATTTTCAACCCTTATATTGGGGCAAAATATAGATCAGTAATACCGAGAAACGTGAAACATGACTTGATGCTAAAAATAAAAAAAAAATCCTAAATTTTCTAAAATTCAAAATTTTTATTGCAAGTGAAGATTTTTCTGCAAAAAATTTTAAAGCTTCAACATTAATTTGCTGAAAAAGCAATAGAATGCGATCCTTAATTTGTGAGCAGTCTTAAATTTAAAAGCGAAATCCAGACCGCAACTTTTCCTTATATGGAAATTTCTAAACAAAAAATCTTTTCTTCCAAACAATCGTACATCAAAAAATTTTTTTCAGGCATTAACTGGAAACCAAACTTTGTACAATAAGTTTATAATTATTCAAATTTATTTACAGCATGTACTGTTTAATGCTTAATACACATATTTTTAAGTTTCATTGCTTTTTTCCATTTTAAAAAAATCGTAAAACCTAACCCCCCTTTTATGCACGGGACGATAGTCTCAATTCGCGATTTTGACATTCGCAGAGGTTACCGAGAACGTAACCCTCGCGAATGTTAAAGGATTACTGTATAGTATTAATTAGTGGACGTTTTTACAAATCGATTGGTACCAGCGACACTTTTATACAATGATTTGCTTATTCGAATGATGATATCTACCTATTTGAATCAAATTTTCTATAAACCGATGTTGAAAAATAATTAGCTAATCGTTCTATTTTTACACCTGAAAGTGCTATAGTTTGATTGATTTCTCGCTTCCATTGTAATTTGAATATTCGGAATGGAGCTATTAAGTTTTGTTAGTACCCAATCGAAATCTAACTTTTTATTCACGATGGAAAACGTATCACCTAAGACTAATGTTCGACGGACGTCTTTTTGCACGCTTTTTTACTTATGTATTATCCCTAGACAATGCCGATAGCATTGTGAAGGGATAATACGTAAGTAAATAAAATCGAATTAAATTTGAAAAATCAAAAAACCCGACTGCGTAAAAAAGCGAACTAATTAATTATTTCTCATCAATGTTAAACTATTTTTTTTTATATTACTTGCCTATATTTTTTTTTACTTGTATTACTTTTAAGTTGTGTTCAATTGTTAGTTCCTAGTATCTATAAACTGTTACACTGTATCTATAAACTGTTACACTTATCTATAAACTAATACACTGTTTTGATGAGGCCTATAGATGTCTATGATGGTTAGAGTTGCAGTAAAGCTAGAGATCCTACCTACACAACTTCCAGGTTGTGTAACCTATCCAATGATATGCCACTCAATATGGTGCGTAATTTTTTTTCGTGTCAACCGCCATTACGGCCGCCATTTTGAATTTATAAAAACAAAACCTAGCCTATAACCATCGGACGATTACGAAGAATCGATAGAGACCTCACTCATTAAAATCCATCCAGCCGTTTTGATGTTTCGAGGGTAGAAAGAAATCCACATACCCAGATACGCTTGAAGCACATAACCCTTCTTGGCAGTCGGGTAAAAAGCGTGCAAAAATATGTCCGTCTGACATTAGCCTAAGTATCTAACCCAAAATTTTAGCTTATCCTGTAAGTTATCCATAATTATTAATTCTAACAATGATAAAGTTTCCATTCTGTCACTGAGCTTGAAATAGAGGATATCATTGGAACTTTTTAGATTTGTTTATAAATTTGGTTATTAAGTTTAAAGTAATCTATGTATATTATTAAAGACAAACGTAACAGAGTGTTACGTCCGTACGTAACACTGGCGTCAGTTTGTGACTAGCAACACTTGACGGTGAAATATAGGTTTTGCAATTTTTGCTACAGCAATTTTTTAAATTTAAAAAACATCGCACATTTTTAATTTTTACATCGTCATATAGGGAAAAAAATCTACTTTTAAATACAATTTGTTTAAAAACTGTATCGTAATTGACTGATTTATTATAGCTTTTAAAATAATTTTCAAGCATGATTTTTTTTTTTTTTTTATTTATTTATTTTTTTTATTTTTTTATTTTTTTTTTTTTTTATCTATATTCATCGGTTTCAGGTCCCATTACCAGGGCTGCCACAGATGATTATTTTTTCTATTCTATTCACACCACTATTTAAAAAAGCAAACAGATTTTCTAGTATATTTCTCTTGAAAATGTTCTCGAACAGTATGTCAATAATTTTAGTTTTGAGAAAGGGGTGTGAGGTAGAAGTAAAAAATAGTCGTCTGCGGTAGTCCTGCATTACAAAATATTCCATTAGCACATAAAACAATATAAACAGTTCAGAATTTGTCGATCGCTAATTTTTTATCACGGAATTAAAACTTCACCAATCTGTTATATTAAAAAGGGATTGTCCGTTTGTATTTCATCCTCCTATAATAATGGAACATTGGGCGATCAAATTAACGCAAGTTGTCCGTATGGATCCTAGAAAAAGTGACAAAAGTGGGCTTAGAATTTTAAAATTTGAATTTGTTTTCGAGATATTAATTTTCTCGTAATTTTTAATCACATTTCTGTAGTGATGGCAACTAAATTTCTCCATTTTTGTGGAGAAAGGGGAAAATGACAGGGATTATTAGATTTCTTTTTTGACACAATTTTTAAATTGAAATTAACTTCATTTCAATAGATAGTGAAAATAGTATTGTGACTGAATTGTATTTTTCAATAAAATTTCAATAAATACAAACTTATTTTCACATATTCAAACTTCAGGAATCAGTTTATATTAGAAAGCAAAAAATCGTCAGTCGACTGAACATTGAGATAAATTCCGTTGACGCAAAAGGAGAAAATATCCATTGTAGCTTTTTTCAATTTAATTTAAAGTAGAAAAGCAGATTTTCAACTATTTCCTTACGATAGTCATTAAAACTTTTCACAAAAACGTTAAAAACAAGATGTTTTAGCGAGAAAAAGTATATTTCTCTAAGCATTTATTTTAATTCATAAAATTTTGCCAGAATCCTACAGGCAATCAATGACGTATTTAAATTGGTGATTAATTATCGAAAAATTAATATTTCAAGCCTTCTAATAAAATTTCTTTGCATGTCAGGCGTCACTTCATACAAAATCGAGGCCACACTATACATTCATTTGTAATTGACATTTTCCCGCTATCTCTCATAGTTTTACAGATAAGGTCAGCTAATTTCCAAATTTCGCCACTAAGAGTGCTTCAGTTACTTTCACAAGATAGCGTATAGCAGGGTTGGCGAACCCATGGCACGCGTGCCGAATTTGGCACGTAAGAAAACTTCTCTGGCACGCGAAAAAACAGACTATATTCAGTTTATGGAGAACTATCCATTTTTTGTTTGTTTGTTTTTTTACAAAAAGTATAGTTTTGTGTAGCATGTATATAATTTACTTTAAAATAATCAGTTACTTTTGAATGATTTAAGGTGTTATAAATTTTAATAAAAGAATCTTGTAGTGCCATTTTCTTGCCAAACCATTCAACATAATGAATTTTCAATTTATTTTGCTTCTTTATCAAATGTCAAAGGTTTTGATTTTGAAAATTGAATTTTAAGATATTAATATGTACCTAATTGACACGCTGTCTGCTTCAGATTAGGTTTTTTTTAAATTTAGGTTTAAGGTTTTAACTTATTTTAGGTTTTATTATATTTGTTTTAATTTTGAAAATTGAATTTTAATTGTTAATGTAAATAATTATATATCTATTGAACTTCTACTTAAAGAACTAAAAATGATCTGATTCGGAAGTAATACAATAAAAGAAAAACTCATTTATAGAGTATTAATACGGAATTTGATGCGACTTGGCTATATTGTTGAGTAAATACAGCGTAATAAACAAGTTAGGAATCGAATTTAGTATAACTGTAAAAATATTTAAGTAAACATTCTATAAACATTAATTATTGGATTGTATCTACATTAAAATGTTCCTGGCACGTTAGAATTTTGGTACATAATAATTTTGAAATTTTTGGGACGCATCCTCAAAAAGGTTCGCCATACCTGGCGTATAGTCATTTCATTACAGGTATTACACTTGTTGCACAATTCAAGTTTTATCTGTTCAAGACTTAATTCAGGATAAATGGGCTTCCTTCCACAAATTATATAACAAGAATGCATTTTTTTTAAGAATAAATAAGTTTAACAATCCCTTTTGCTGTTTTGTCTTATCATAATAGGATTTATATTAATACTTTATCTCAATAAAGCTCTTAGAACAGATCTTAAAGATGATCGTGATTAACTCAGTCGTATTCATATTGGATACATTGCCTGCTAGGCTGAAAATTTTTTCTGTTGTCGTCAACTTATCTAGTAAATTTCGTAAGCAATACATGAATACATATATTTAATTTCTCAAGAGACATGAAATAAGAATTATGATCACTCAGCTTGACTAGAAACGAACAAATTAAGTGTTTAAAAGTATAATATTAATAAAACAGAAAAAATAAAGAAAAAAGAAAATGAATGTATTGATAATCATTTTATTATTATGATTATTAATTTAATGTGAATAGAGAATTCTATAGAAAATCATAATATTTAGATATGTAATATATGTTTAACTGGAATGTCACATTCATCTTGGATTAAACCAAATTAAAAATTAATAACCTTGATAAAAAAAGTGCATTTAATTACTTAAAAGATGTCACAATATGTAAAAGTACTGTCAAGGTATGGCAAGGTATACCTGAATCTGAAATTTGATGAAAATCCGTGCTATAGTTATTGAGATATAGCTATTGCGGAAATCGTGAAAAACGCAGCACAGCAGCGCCACCTGCTAGGCGACTTGCACCAAAAACTAATCAGCACCACTTTATATCAAGGTCTAATTGAATCTAAAGATTTGTGGAATTCCGTGCTTTAGTTCTTAAGATATAGTGTCCACAAAATGTTTGTCACATACAGACAGACTCACAGACTTACAGATAGACATTTTCTAAAAACCATCAAATCGTGTTCATGACCAGCTAAAGCGTATAAATCCATCGAAAACAAGAAGTCGAAATTTTTCACGAATCCAATACTTTCTTCTTTTAAAGACAGAATGAAGTAAAAATGGAGCACGCGATTCGATTTAAAAATTCTAAATAAAAAGATTTTTTGCGTTTGAGAAAAAAAAATAATTCAAGAACTTATTATAAAATAGTCTGTTTAATTTGAGAACAGATTTAAGAATTTTTTGCAGAATTAATGTTTTAAAAAAAGTGGTCACAACTTTACAAGAGTGTTTTGGTTGATCTTGTAAACAAGTAACGTCTGAAAAAACGAGAAAACTTTCGCAGATCGCTTACTTTCTTTATTTGACGGGAAATTTCATACAAAATAACAAGAGAAAAATGATACATAAAAAGCCGCTATTCACTAATAAACATGATTATTCTTAGAAAAGTTTTTTTTTCTTTTCCTTTTTGTACAGGCCTTATGAAATTTCTATTAATAATTTTCTTTTCCATGATGGAAACATGCTAATTATTCTAGAAAAATCTATATCCTGGGTTCTTAGATTTTTTTCATAATAAAATTGCTGCAGTTAATTAACAGTTTTGCTAATCATCAGAAACCGGAAGCATTTCCTATTCTCAGAGGGTAATTTTTTTTCACTTTTCAATAGAGTAAGAGATATTAAGTGAACTGAAAATTGCAGAATATTTTTAGAGATTACATATGTGATGTGTAATACACATGTGATCAATATATGAGAATAGTTTGTTTTACATAAATATATTATTATTTTATATTTGGAGAAAAATCACCAAATATGACAATTGAAAACAATGCATATGATATGAGTTATGGAAGATTTTTTTGTTATGTTTACTAAAAAGTACTTCAAAACTGTGATGCGATATACTGAAATCACAGGAATGTTTTTAGAATTTTATTTTATTTATATATTTGTTCTGAAAACAGCAAAACAAATGTTGCTTCAAATATATTTTGTGGCCTTAACTTTTCTGAAACAGGAGGGGGGGGGGGGGAATACAGTGAAAAATGTGTCCTTTTTACGCAATCGTGATAAAAAAAATTCAATTTTTTTAATGAGAAAGACTGCATCATTTAAAGTATGGCGTAGCTTCTTATAGTTTTTTTTTTTATATAGAGATTGATGTTATAGAAATCTTAGTGTATGAAAATACGTGGGTGGTTCAATAATTACTGTCCCTAATGTATATACAATATTTGTACTGCGGTGTTTGATGCGGACTATCGAAACCTAATCTCTTAAATGCCTATATGCTCAATTTCAGAACCGTTGCTACTTTATTAACATAGTTTTGGAGGGAGGGGTGAAGTTTTAAAGACCTATTTTTGAGGGAGTTTTTAAGAAGGGTGGTGAGGGTGAAATGCTGGTTCGGGGCTTATGAGGCTACATTTGGACAGTGGATGAGATGTGGCTATATCACCATGATCCCAAAATCCAAACGACAGTAGTTACGTCTCATCCAATGTTACAAATTTAGCCCTATAAGCTAAAAATTAGCCTTTCACCCCCACTCCCCCTCTTTCACTCCTCCCTCCAAAACTATGTGAATATAGCAGCTGCGGATCTGAAATTGAGCATATAGGCATCTAAGACATTAGGCTTCAATATTTCACATCAACCATCGCAGTACAAATATTTTATATATACTAGGGACAATAATTATTAAACCACCCTCGTAATATACCGTATATTCTAGCATCGGGTACAGCTCGAACCGTGCGGTATTCTAGTTCCATTTGCAAAAATGTTTCAAATGACATATCACTACATAAAAATACATTTAAGACAATAAACAATGGCTCCCAAAAGTGTTCGTACACTTTAGAAATTTATAGTTAAAATGCATTTCCCTGGAATTGAAAACGAATATGAAGTCCAGTATTGTTTCACATCAACTTTATGTTATTCTAAATAATGCTCAGCATTTCTTTTTATTATTGTCTGATTTTATATATATATATATATAAATGGAAACGGAAGGATGCAGAGAAAGAATACGCCACAAAAGTCTTACACTGAAACATTTTCGGATAAATTCATAATTAAAATCATCGTCTGTCGTATTATTTTTATTTTTGCACTGTTAGTAGGGTTTGAAATGTCGTGAAATGTGGCTCCAGCTCGATTGACGTGCCAAGTTTGATATTTTTGTTGTATTGTGAAGGTTTTGACATGTAGATTCCAAATACCTTAGGTGCCGTTTTTTATACACATTTTTTGGGGGTGATTTTCAAGATGGCGTCCAAGATGGATGCCATTTACTGACTTCTTTAATATTTGAGGCACATTATTGACCAATATGTCAAATTATATGTTTTCAGGGTCAAGAAATACAAATATATAATAAAATTAGGAGTAAATTGAGTTTTTGAAGTGTTTTAAGCGATAAGATGCAAATAAAGCACAAAAATATGAAAGACATTAGATATACTAGCGTTTTATTAACCAGTTATACACAACCAAAGTATTTAAATGAAATAACATAAATTATTGAAGATGTTGACCAAAATTATTAAAAACAGCATTTATATGTATATACAGTACTGGGATGCTATGTATCCTTTTCTGAATCACTACTATCGCTGTGATGATATTGATAGCCCTTTGTATTGTTGCAGTCTCTGCATTTGCAAAGGGCAGAACAAAGCAGAGAATCCTTTAAGCAAGAACATTTGTCAACAGTACATGTTCTCTTACACACATATTTCACAAATTCAATAACTCCTTTGGGCGTAGGTAACTCCAGACATTTGACTGGAGAAATTATTCCTTCGGCATTTTTTCCCCAATCATTGCAAATAAGTGGGGGTATTGTAGGTCGAAGATTTCTGTAGCCTTTTCCAATGGTGCAAATTAAGTTGGATCTTAGAATATGTGACTTCAGTGCTCGAAGGGTCGATGGTAATTTCTCCCCCTCGAAAATTTTAGTTCTGAAAAGATGCCATCTTAACTCTGAAATCCTTTAAAAATTATTATTTTCAAATATGTCCACTCGGTGAATTTTTCAAACAACGACAGGTTGGATAATGGATCAACATTAGGTTCCCCAAGTTCTTGAAAAGCTTTTATAATAATATCATCACACTGAAGATTGATATACACTTTTATCCACTTCTGTTTTGAAATGCCTACAAAATTTCCTGCCCAGTCTCCACCAGTATATGAATGTAAACCTAGTAAACTTTTTGCTTTTATGTGCACCTATTGCTCCACATCTTTCATTAATATTAATTTTTCTGTGTTTGTTGCCTCGATCAGTAACAAAATTGATTTCACTGCTTACTAGATGTCTTGAAACCAAGTCAATTAACGATATGAAAATGTCAGTATCTTGCGAAAATACATCGATCTTATAATTATCATGATGGTTCACTATATCAAGTACATGAAGATGTATAATGGTGTCTGCTTCTTTAAGTCTATGATCATATAATTCTGAATCAAAAACATTCGCGTGGCTAATGTATGCTTTACTGCTAAAAACGACAACAATTTACTTCTCACTAGCAGCATAAACCTGTAGTAATTTATTCTCGAGATACTCAGTCAGCTGTGATTTTGTTTCCTTATGTGAAAGAAACCTCTTTAATGAAACCAACGTTATATTGATACTATTTGTAATAGTAAATCTAATAGGTTCTGTCGCCACCAATATTTTCTTACTAGTTTGCTCCTTCAATGAATGCTCAAGGTATAGGTCAAATATTATTCTCCCTTCAGTGTATCCGCTTGTCATTTTCATAATGATCTGGTTAAAAGCATTTGCGAAGTCTTCACAAGTTTTCATGGCAAGTGTCTTTTTTACTGATTGTAAGATTGCCATTCCATCTATAATACAAACTTTTTCTATCGGAGAAGTAATCGAGGATTCTAATGATTCAAGTGTGGGTGATCGATTATATTGCTCTATTTCTGCAATGAAAGAATTTTTGTCAGATGGAATATGAAGATATCCATCAGAAGAAAATAATGATCTTGGTATTACAGAACACTTGTAGTTTCCAATTGCATCTTTTAGGCTTGTAGGCATTTGAGGTCTTGATTCCATAATAACAAGAAAACGAGCAAGAAGTTTCCTATCTTCTCGAATTAGTCTATCTCTTACAAATTCTTCGAATTCCAATTGACTTTTTTATTCGACAATTCAGAATATCATCCTTCGCAGATTCTGGAACTTTCATAGAGGATGAAATATTCATTAGTCTGATATTATCTAGGAAAGAGTTTCCTCCACAATGATCCCGAATACTCTCCTTGACGATGGCTGCATTGTGAAAAATTCTTAGCGACATGGAAGTTCGAAGTTGATAGTGTTCCCTGGGCTGCTTAGAGGCTTCATTTGGACAGTACTTTTCAAAGTAAGTTGAAACAATGCGTAATACTTCTGGTGCACACAAGAAATACCTTTCGAAGGCGTTTTAATTCTGAGTTAAACCAATAACTCCACCATTGTTCTTCAGTTATTTGATTTTCTGTTCCTTGTTCTGGTCTGAAAATAGTTTCGTAAACGGCATATTGGCTTTGGATACTGCAAAACAACCAGAATCGAGAGCATTCCATATTTCTGGATACGTTGTTTTAAGGTCCTTCATCTGTGCTATGTATACTGGAATGAGTCTGGCATAATGAAATAAGTCATGAGCAAAATAATACTTGATTTGTACTTCTAATGACGCGAGATGCAATGCCCAATCTCCTTGACGAGTGGCACGGATGAAATGTAACAAAGATCCAAATTGATTCATATGCTGTAGTAAGAACTTTACCATATCACCACTGTATTGTGTAATATGTGGAAGACGATTTTTTTCATCTAGTACTCTGATCTCTTCAAACAAAGTTGTAGCTCCAGTTTCAAAATTGTGCAATTTCTCACGTAGTGAGCTGCATTTTTCTTGCAAGGAAATAATCTCTGTAGAATGTGGCAGTGTTTCAAAGAGTAGGCCGTAGCATGCCAAAACGATAGTCATGTGAAACTCTATGCCTTTAGTATATAAGTAATTTCGTAGTAAATTTATAAATAAATAATAAATAACACAATTTATGCCGCCCATTTTGATTGTATATTTGCATTTTTTGACCCCAGAAACATATAGTTTGGTATACTGGTCAATAATATCCCACAAATATTAAAAAAGTCAGTAAATGGCAGCCATCTTGGACGCCATCTTGAAAATCACCTCAAAAATGTGCAAGAAAAAATGGCACCTAACATATTTCGAATCTACATGTCAAAAGCTACAAAATAAAAAAAAATATCAAACTTGGCACGAAAATCGAGCTGGAAAACATTTCAGACCATACTATGTGGGGACATTTAAGAAATCGTTTGGCTTTAATGTTTGCTTGCTTTTTCCGTAATATTCTATTTATTATTTAAATATGGCTCGTAGTCGTACAACTAACAGCATTCAAAAATTGATTATCTTTCATCATAGTAGTGGTATTTCAGTGCGGAATATTGCTAAATTATTTAATTTAACACATTCTATGTTGTAGTATGTAATAAAAGTCTTTAAAGAAGAAAATCGGATCTAAAACAAGGCAAGAAAAGGTCTTCCATCAAAATTAACACAACGTGGTCAGAGATTTATAATTAGAAAAATTGTAAAAAATCCATGTTTAAGTGCTGTAAAAGTTGCTACAAAATTTAATGAAAAATGTTTTATTTCAATTTCACTTGAAGCTATTCGACGACTGCTGATATCAGCTGAATTAAACAGGCGTTCTGCTCGTAGAAATTTTTTTGTTAATGAGAAAAACAGAAAGCTTAGGCTTTCTTTCTCAAAATTACCGATAAATAAACCTGAATCGTATAATGTCTTATTGCATATGAAATTAAACTTAACATTTCTGGTTCCGATGGCCGTATAATTGTATGGAGAAGAAAAAAGGAATAACTTAATCGGAAGAACTTAGTTGGAACAGCATGGCGGTGCTGGTGTCCTTGTGTGGGGGGGGGTACATGGCAGCATAATCAGGACTAGATAATTTGGTATTTATTGATTGCATAATGAATCATGAACTTCATTTAAATGTTTTAAAATACAATTTAAAATTATCAGGCCAAAATTTGGGTATAGGAAACAACTTTGTGTTTTATCAAGATAACGATTCTAAGCACAACGTTCGCCTCTGGTGTCTCTATAATTGTCCATAAATTCTGAAAACACCACCTCAATCTCCGGATTTAAATCCAATAGAGTATATTTGGAAAGAAATGGAGGTTAGAGTACGAAGACACGACATTAAAACGAAAAGCGAAATAAAAACAGTAATGATCGATGAATGGATGAACATTGGTGCAGAAATTACAAAAAGAAAAAAAAACTAGTGAAATCTATTCCTAGACGTTTAAAAACTGTTGTCTACACTAACGGGTATCATACTAAGTACTAATTTAACGAAATATTACAGTATTTACTAATATGCAAAGATTTTTTTTTTTTTAAGTGTACGAAGACTTTTGTGAGATAACTTTTTTGTTAGTTTTTGATTATTGATTTTTTAAAAAATAACGTTTTACTATGTTTTTAAAATATTTTACGCAGTTTTGTTAAGCATAAGTTGTAGCTCTTATTATTAAATACTCTTTCTGAAATATTAATTTTAATTAATTGATAGAACGCAATTCCATTGAAATTCGTAACTGTACGAACACTCACTGTAGATTGAAACCCCCCATTTATTGACACCTAACCAATAACTGACATTTCAGCAAAAATCTAACTCAAATAAGCATTTTCTTGTAAAATTCTGAATAGTAATGTCATCTAGTGGTAACTTAGACACTTATTTTTATTTTGGAGTCATTTTTTAATCACTAGTAGGCCAAGAACCTATTCAATGAGGAAGTAACTTTTGAGAACACAAAAAATACTATTTTGACGAATCTATCTTATTTCTAAAATTAAGGTAGTGCTGTTTTGTAATCGATTTATAATGCAACCATCCTAAACTTTTCTTAAAATTATGCTGTAGAAATTAGTTTTAAAAAAACCTGTGATACATTAGAACCATGATTTATAGTTTATAAATATTTAATTTAGCTTTATATGGGGTGCCAGTTATTGGTTACAGTAATTTAATCTCATCCGTCTCCGACAGAAGTGTTAATTATTGGTAATATTAAAGAAATTTGAAATCTATTTTCGAATTGTTTTTTTTTTTTTTAAATAATATGAAATTAAATTTATCCAATAGTCAAAACCATTAAAATTTAATTTATCCTACCAGGTCCTGACAACATTTGTCAGTTACCGGTTCATAAATTTCAGTTATTAGATATCTGCTTTACTAATAATTTAAAATATGAAAATAGAGACACGCGCATCTGTAGTATAACATACATAAATAAGGTTGAAATATTGTGTTTTTGTAATAAAGACTAAAGTATAAATTCATTGAAATATAAAAAAAAATTATTATTATTATTATTTACAAGTGAACTGTCAAACACTGGTTACCTTTGTGTCAATTATTGGTTTTTCAAAGAAGAATTGCTGTCAGTTACTGGAGTTATTGATCATATTTATGAAAAAAAAAATATTACAATGCTTAATTTTTGAGAATTTTGTCAACACGTATTTTGTTAATGTATCTCTATTATCATTTCAAAAAGAAAAATAAATATAAAATGGATTAAAAACTTTGCAATAGTGATTTAAACAAGACAGAATCCTTACGGTGTCAGTTACTGAGGGTTTCACCACAGTTTTTTTTTTTTTTTTTTTTTTTTTTTAAGTTGTGAAATTTAAATTTCTTTATGATCCCGGATTCCTATAGTTATATATATATATATATATATATATATATATACATATATATAATTACTTTCACGCTCTAACAAGTAAAACAGCATTATCAGTACTAAATCTAACAGTTTAGGAATTAGCTAAAGGACAATGATAAAAAGGGACACCCTGTATACTCCTGAGAGAAAACAAATCCATGTTTTCTTTTTGCGGAAAATGCTACCCGAAGCAGTAACCAAAATTCATAAAATGTGTTATTATGATTAAGGGGGAAGTATATAATTTCATTAAGAATTATTTAATGAATTAAATATTATATTACTTTATTTTTTAAAATGATATGAAAAAATATTTTCATAATAATAATAATAATAATAGTTACAATGCAGCTAAAAATATTGATAGTGTTTTTTGTTTCAGATTTAATCATAAAAAATCAATATTATGCATAATGATGCTAAACCCACTTTTTTTTCATTGATACTCGAATCGTATTTGAAGGAGGTGAGACTTATTTTACATTGTATCAACATTCTTTTATTTAAAAACATTATTATCCTTAGAACGTAGCTACGAAAACTAGATTATCAGTCTTCTTCACTTTCAATGAAGCATTCCACTTTTTATAGAAAAAATAAATATATATATCAGATTTTACTTTTTTTCATATAGAAAAAAAGTTTTCTCGAATTAATTAACTGTTTGCGCTTAGTTTTCATTCGTTAAAAAAAGTTTGTTTAGTTTTTTTTCAGAAAGAAGTTATTCTTGATAACATTTGTTAATACCTATCTATGAACTCAATACTTCTCTACTGTAAAATAATTTTATCGATACAAAGGTATGATATTTTCATGAAAATAAAAAGGGTTAATGTGCAGCTAAAAAAAATCATGTTAATAAGGGGTTTTTTGCTAATTTTAAATTTCAAACATTATCAAAGGTTAATACATGCTTCTCTTTTTCCCTATGTACGACTGAAATTTCTCGAATTTTTTCACAGATTGCAGTTAAAGAAAATTGACAGATATCACATGAAGAAAAACTAAAGAATTGGTACTATGCTTAGATTTCAGGCATTACGAAAATTGCATTTCCAGTCTTTTCAATTTCAAAAAAACACACCATTTATTTTAGAAAATGCACATATCATACTTTTTATTCCCATGTAATAACAAAAAACATCTAAATCTAAATGACAGATTTGCAGAAAAGCTTTATTCATCAAGAATTTGACTATTTAGTATTTTTATTGGATCATTTTTTTTAGTAACATAACACCTGTGAACTCTATACCTCTATACTGCAAAATGATTTTATCGAAAAAAAACTATGATATTTTCATCAAAATAAAAATGTTATTCGCAGCTAAAAGAAATCGTGTTAATAATGTTTTTTTCTTTAACTTTCAATTTTAAAAACTAATAACAAACCAGAGGTTAATACACGCTTCTTTTTTTCCCCCTCTGTACGATTGAATTTTCTCAATTTTTTTGCACAGATTGCAGTTAAAGAAGATTAATAGATACTGCAAATACGCGTTCTTGATAGTGTCTGACACAGCTCCCTGGATACTAGGCCTGACCGCTACACAAAAATGGCGGCTGCTGAAGGCGAATTTTTTTCAGCGCGTGTACGGTCCCTTGAATTTTGGTACCAATAATATTTAAAAGATTTTTCCGCAGTAGTTTTCAGAGATTAAACAAGACAGAGAAATCTTTTATAAAAACTGGTATCAAAATTTGGGGGTCCGTACATACGTAAATATATATATATATATATATATACACTGCTCAAAACAATTAAAGGATATTTGAAGTTTTATATAAAATAAAGATATCAACGAAATTTTTTTTGCCGAAAATAGAAGAATAGAATCACAAATGCAAATTTTTCTGGTTTTCAAACTGTGGAGTATGCAAATTTTGAGTTCGACGTCAAAAACGTCGCTTCAGCGGGATAACGGACTTTCAAGGATAGCGGACTTTCAACTGGATAAAAGAGAATGAAGACAAGGATGATCGGCATTCAGTGATTGCTTTGTTTCGATGAGTACGATGTCCCAGCGAAGTCATTTGACAGATTCAGAAGCTTTGAGAATTGTTGGTAGGTTAGAAGGGGGCCAAACTCAAGCCGAAGTATCGCAAGCCATTGGAGTGTCACAAAGTGTCATTTCCAGGATCTGGAACCGTTTTTTGGAGAGTGGATGTGCAGGCCGAAGACCAGGGCAAGGTCGTAGACGGGCAACAACGCCCAATGAAGATCGGTATTTAGCGTTAACAGCTCGGAGACACCGAACCATGAACGCTACTCTTCTCCAACAACACCTTCGCTCGGCTACAGGCACCACGATTCCAACTCAGACTGTCCGAAACCGGCTCCATGCTGTAGGTCTGTATGCTCGCCGACCGATGGTATGTGTTAGATTAACATCAAGGCATCGTCGCGACCGCAGGGAGTGGGCAACCGAGCATGTCAACTGGAGGAGAAATGAATGGAGCAATATTCTGTTTTCTGACGAGTCCCGTTTTTCTGTGCATCCGGATAATAGGCGTATTTTCATCTGGAGGGACCGTGGCAGTAGGAATAATCCTGCGTTCGTGCACGAAAGTGTCAGATTTGGCGGTGGAGGAGTGTTGGTGTATGGTGGCATCTCCATTGACGGGCGCACTGACCTCTACATCATTCGAGATGGAGCTCTGACTGGTCGCCGATATAGGGATGAGATCCTCAGACCTATTGTAGTCCCTTACGCTGCAGCAATCGGAGATAACTTCATTTTAATGGACGATAACTGCAGGCCACATCGTGCAAACCTGGTGGAGGATTTCCTTTTCGTGGAAGGAATCGTTCGAATGGAATGGCCAGCGTGTTCTCCAGACATGAATCCAACCGAGCACGTTTGGGACGCTCTAGGAAGACGAGTTTCTGGCCACCAACAACCCCCACAAACTCTCCAAGAACTGGAAAGAGCTCTTCTGGAAGAGTGGGGCAGAATACCCCAACTCGTCATTAATAGCCTCATTGAGTCCATGCCTCAAAGGTGTTCAACGTTGCTGGTCGCCCGTGGAAACCATATTCCCTACTGAAAATGATTTTCTTTGAAGAAAACACCTTTTCTTATTGTTTTTTTCTCATATGCACAAATTGTGTTTTTTTCCTTTAGTACACAAATGCGCAATAAAATGCATTTTTTTCTGCCAAACATGTGTAATTTATTCTCATATAACCTACTATGTCTGTCGACCATGCATCAATCAGCTAAACAGTTTACCAGATACAAAATCCACCTAAAACTGCAATATCCTTTAATTGTTTTGAGCAGTGTATATATATATATATAAATCCGCCTTCGGCACCCGCTATTTTTGTGTCAGGCCTAGTATCCAGGGGGCGATGATGTCGGGTTCAACTCACAATAGTTCCAATGCACGCACTTGGAACTCCATGCGGTAGTTGTGTCGTCCAGTGGATTTTCTATGTCAAGACTATCACCTTGTTTATGGAAGAGCAAATAATAAGTTATATGCAAAATAAGGGAGGGGGGGGGTGTCTCAAGTGTTGTATTCTGGATTGTGTTAATAAAATGGATCATTCGAGACAACTGACGTAGTAGGTAGAATTATCAAACAACCCCTTTTCTATGTTCAATTGGTACTATCTTTAGATTTTAAGCATTAAGAAAATTGCATTATCAGCCTTCTTCAATTTGAAGGAAACGTACAATTTATTCTAGAAATTACACTTTTCAGATTTCTATTTTTTTTTTTTTTTTTTTTTTTTTTTTTTTTTTTTTTTAATCTAACAAAAAAAAATAAATAAATAAATAAATAAAAATTACTCCTAAAGTTAATATATTTGCAGCAAAGCTTTATTTATCAAGAATTTGACTATTTATTATTTTTATTGGATAACATTTCTCGATAGCATAACGTTTGTAAACGCTGTATATCTCTACTGTAAAAAAATTTTATCGATACAAAGACAGAATATTTTCATGAAAAAAAATTATTGCCCATCAGGAAAAAAAATTATGTTAATAAGTCTTTTCTTTAATTTAAAATTTCAAAAATTAATAACATACCAAAGGTTAATACATAGTTCTTTTTTTTTTCCCTACGTGGTACGTTTGAATTTTCGCAAATTTTAACAAAGATCACAGTTAAACACAACTAACGGATGGCAGATGAAGAAAAACTATTATTTTATTAAGAATCGATAATTTCCTTAGATTTCAGGCACTACGAAATTTGCATTATATAGCATTTTTAATTTGAAATAAACATACCACTTACTCTAGTAAATACACGTATCAGATTTTTATGTTATTTATTTTATTTTATAACTTTATTAGTAAAAAAGTTTATTAGTTATAAGTTTATTAGTAAAGTTAATTAACAAATTTGCACCAAGACTTATTCATCAAACACTTGATTATTTAGTATTTATTTTCGGCCATTTTTCGGCAACAGCTGCGAATTGATCATCAAATACACAATGCTTTTAGATGAAAAACATGAAATCAATTACAAAAACTATAAATTTTAACTTCAAAATAGTATTTTGTGTATAAAGTATTTTTTTTCTTGAGATAGAATACGAAAGTGTTACTTACTTTCAAAAGCATTTTTTTATTTTCAATATATATATACATTTTGATAAAAGCAGAAGAAATAGCAAAAATATTTTATTTTATTGGCGAATACCAATATTGCCTTCCCCATGGGATTTTTTGCTCTTTATATTATACTTTTCATCTTCTTCAATTGGGATTTGAATAAATATATAAAAAGTTTCACTGCTCACGGTATAAGGAACGGAAAAAAAATTATGCGTCAAGCACAGATTTTGAAACACTTTACAGAACACTGTTACAAAACTTCACTATTTAATAAGGAAAGATTACACTGCAAAAAAAAAGTACGACCAGTTTTCCTGTAGGAATTGGAAAAATAGTTGCCCTTATCGTACCGGAAAAATTTCCGACCCAGCTCGGAATAAAATCCGTAAAATCGGAATAAAATTCTTAAAATACCGTTTTATTGACTATTTCTTTTTTTTTTTTACGGATTTTAATCCGAGCTGGGTCGGAAAATTTTCCGGTATGATAAGGGCAACTATTTTTCCGATTCCTACAGGAAAACTGGTCGGATTTTTTATACAGTGTATGTCTAAGTAAATAAGTTCAAGTTCAACCGGTCTGGAAGAACTACCTAATGCCTTTAGCTCAACGAGCCCCGTATTAATTATTTCAATTTGATCTCATTAGCTGAAAAAGAAAATACTGCTTTGCTGAAATTCGAGAGCAAGCCGGGCATAAAATTTTTATTCACCACTCAATTATTTATTCGGAATATCGAGTGAAACAGAGCGAAATGTAATTTTCATTATATGAAACATAAAATAAGTTTTAAAAAAATTAAAGGAAAAAATTCGGAAATAATGTGTAATAATTCAAATTATTTCAGCAGATAAATTTTTTTTTGTGCAGATATAGCATAATAAATGAATACGAAAATTGCAAAATCTCATAATTAGTAATTTTTTTTTACTTTATTAAAAGAGTTTGTTTTAATTGATTCATTAAAAAGTGATTGCTTTAATAAAACTATAAAATTTATAACGTGAGTATCTTAAAGAATCATGCTTATTTGTATTTCATTTTTTTCCCACAATTATTTAGAATAAATTTTTTTCACCTATCTAAAAACTAATTGTTGAAATAAATTTTCTTACAAAAGGTATAATTAAAGACTTTAGATATTATGAATTTTAAGCGAAGGAAAATATTGTAACATTCATAAAGTTTTCTATTTTAACAAATGAAATGTTTATTTATTTTTGTTTTAGCACTCTTAAGCAGTTTTTATTACACGTTTTCCCGAGGGATTTTTAATTACCGCAGGTTTTTATTCGTTATTTGATGCGTGATTTAAAAAATTCAGAGTTTATAAAGATAAAATTGGAGTATGAATAAATTTTAAAATATAAGGAGTAAGTTTTTCTTCTTCTTTGCTGCTAATATTTTTATAACAAAAGTTTAAGAATTGGGTAGCCTCTAGGGATAATACTAAAATCATTGAAAGAATGGATTCTTCATTATTTATAAAAAATTATTCAGAATTGAAGTAAAATAATATTGTAGGAAATGCATTTTGGAAAATATTTATTATAAATGAACAAATAAAGAAATTCCTGCGGAAATTACCGTACACTTTTGTCTAAGAAAACAAAATTCTCAATTCTTGTTTTGTTATAAAAGAACAATAACAAAAAAACCTTTTAGTTGGTGTATAAATAAATATATTTAAATTCTTAATAAAAGCCTTCATGATTTTTGTTTTTACTTAGACATTGCATTGGTAACAAGAGCGAAAAATCATGCGCCAAATATGGATTATGGAACACTTTCCAACACTTCCGAAATACTTTAACAAAACTGCACCGTTTAAGAAAGTGAATGATGCCTAAGTAAACGATTTGGAAAACTCATAACACATTTGAAAACCCGATTTCAGCAACTGCCATCTATAGTCGGAAAAATATGCGAATTGTTTTGTGGGGCCATGTATATTATATACATATATATATACCGGGTGTCCTAAAAAGGACTGACTGATTTTAAAATTCAATAACTCATAAACGGTTACAGATATTTAAAAAATTTTGCAGGAGGGTTATGTAGGATGTCAGAAGTTTTTTTACCGAGATTCTCGAATTTAGTTCGAATTACAAAAAATAGATGGCGCTGCAAGCAATAGGCGCTAAATTCAAGCTGGATTTTTTATTTATTTTTTTATTATTATTATTTATTATTTTTTTTTTTATTATTTTTTTTATTTTATTTTATTTTTTATTTTTTATTTTTTTGCCTTTCTCTTCTACCATGCCAAAAAAGAAGATTAAAATGTACTAATTGGGTCCTGAAGTACCAAAAATTGGGCCTGGGTTTAGAGGTCTACACGGGCCGAAATTGCCAGGCGCGGGCCCGGCCTGACTCATAGAAAGAAAATTTCGGCTCGGTCCGTTAAAGAAATATATTGTCCCGGCCCGGAAAAAAGTTAAAATTTGACCCGTCCTGGCTCGATTGAATTGCTACAAAACATTGATTTTTAAAATTTGGTTAATTTTTTAAATTTTAAATTTGGTCGATTTGGTTAAAAATTTTACTCTTACGAGGAGTTCTGACCAAAAATATTTATCTTAACTTTATTTTCATGTTTCTAAACTTCATTTTTATAGAAGTGCCGCAGGCTGCGATATTTATTTTTTTAATGAATCGCTGTTTGTTCTATGTAAATCTTTCAGTTATCATTAATATTGTTAATCCATATTCCATGCATTGAATTGTTAAAAATCTGAAAAATACTATACTGTAATGTAAAATCTTCTGAAACTCAATTGCATAGAAAAAAAATGCGTTATAGACAAGTTCCCTTCTTAGCAAATGTAAATGTATTATATATTCTTTTCTTACGTATTAGTATATTAATTTTGCATGTATTAACACGTTTTGCAGTTTAAAACAGGATTCCGTCATAGGCAGGTTCCTTTTCACACGTTTTACTATATTTTAATTTAGCTATATTTTAATTAGCGTAGAAATTTACTATTCTTTAAAAAGAATAAATGTTAATGTTTAATTGTAGAATAAGGGCGATTCAAAAATGCATGCATAATTTTGCAAAAATCTTTGGGCCAGGTTTAATTTTTACTGACCTTTGAACGGACGGGTCACGCCGAGACAATGATTTTCATACGGGCTGGCTTAAAACTAGGACTGAAAATTTTGGACCGTGATGACTAGAAAAGAAACCAGTCTAGGCTCTGTACAGAAAAAATAAATTAGGCCCGGCCCGACCAGTTTCTTCCGGAAAAAAGTAAGGCCCGAAACCGGCCCGGCCCGTAAAGAGTAGTCACTAGGCCCGACCCGGCCTGAGCCTTCAGAAAGAAGTATGGCCCACGTTCGGCCCGGCCCGAGTTGCGCAAATGAAAATAGGCCTGAGCCTGGCCTGTGCACCTGGCCTCTACCTGGATTTAGCACATATTGCTCGCAGCGCCATCTATTTTTTGGAATTCCAACTAAATTCGAGAATCACGGTAAAAAAAAACTTTTGACATCATTGATAACGCTCCTGCAAGAATTTTTTAAATATCCGTCATCGTTTGCAAGTTATTGAATTTTAAAATCAATCAGTCTTTTTGAGGACACCCGGTACATATATATATATATATATATATATATATATATATATATATACATATATACATATATCTATTTCAATTATAATTAATGGAAATTATTGCATACCAAGCGCAAAAGCAGCTCATATGAAATGCAACAAAATGTACTTCATTAAAATATGAAAATACAATTACAATATAAATTTAGAAAGAATGTGTATATCAAAAATATTTATAATGTTTAACTATGAAAATTCAAAACTATCAAATTTAAACTACACAGGTAAAAAAGACTGTCTTTTTCTCCTCAGTGGGTGGACAAACAGAAATAACTCCACTCCACACTGTAAAAAACTTGTAGGTTTCGAAACACAAGTCTATCCTGCATTCAAGACCAATACAAAAATGAATTCTTACTTCTATCCAATTTCATAATCTTCTAAAAGCGAATCTTCATCTTTCTTTTATTCGTACATCCGTGCTGACCCTTTCTTTTATAAAGACTTTAGGGAAAGTACAGCACGTGTCAGCACGGATGTACGAATAGACAGAAGATGCAGAATTGTTTTTTGAAGATTATGAAATTGGATAAGAAGTAAGACTTCATTATTTTTATACGAGGTGAAGGAATTCTGAATTTTGTAATTTGTCAGGTATTTCTGTTCATTTTATTTCTTTTTCTTGTAGGTATTGGTGGACGCTGATCGTTCTACATTCATACACGTTATAATATAATTATGCTTTGTATTTAAATAAGTTTGTGTTATTTTATATTACATTTTTGTTGTTTTCTTTACTTTTTATTATTATTTAAGTTACAATATTTAAATTTGCATCTTAAAGTCAAATTTTTATAATACTTTAGATTTTGTATTGGTTTTGAATGCAGGATAGATTTGTGTTTTGAAACATACAAGTTTCTTGCAATAAGGGTGGAGTTAATTCTGTTTGTCCACCCAGTGAGGAAAAACAGATAGTCTTTTGCCTGTGTAGTTTAAATTTGATAGTTTTGAACTTTCATAGTTAAATGTTATAAATATTTTTTATATACACCTTCTTTTTCTAAATTTATATTGTAATTGTATTTTCATATTCTAATGAAGTATATATATATATATTGTAAATTCATTCATACTATCACAATTATTGATGGTGGTCAGTATTGTTTAATTAATGGTTATATACATATATACACACACACTACATAGTATGCAATAATTTTGTTCAGTTACGAAACGCATAACATAGTTGAAATTCCCGTTCACCCAATTTTCCGACAATAAGCGGAAATATATTCTTTTATGCAACCCTGTATCTATAGAATTTATACCCACCAAATAATATTCAATAAAATAGGTAAATTTAAAACAAAATGACACGCATTACCGCTCATAAACAGTACAGTAACAAAATTCTTTTGTGCGTTCGTGTAATTGACTGATAAATGCTATGCACACAATATTCTACATGGTGCATAGTAAGGGGTGTGTAGTAGTATTCCAAATGCTATATAGTAAGCATCTTCTAGTGAAGGTAAATGATGTATATCAATTTCAATGTGTTTGAAATAGTGTAACATTATTAAGTACACTGCAGATGTAGACCATAGGCCAAACGTACTTTGTAGACCATAATGTAATGGAATTCTTTTTTGTGTCCCTGTAAATGAACGATAAATGCTATACACTTCATTTCAATGCCGAACATGCCATGGTAAACTTCAATAACATATATAAATTAGATGGCAATCCGAGCATATTTACGCTAGTTAGAAAACGCACAGACTGGCGGCCAGAAAAAAAAAAACCGAATTTATAAAATCTTTCAACTATATTGGAAACTGTTATTAATAAAAGGAGGGGGTATATCAACATGATGTTTTGTTATTGCTTTGGGGAGCTTTAAATTTGAAAATTTGAAAAGTGTAGTAATATCGATAAGTAGCAGTATTATAGCTGTACATTTTCAACTTTCATAAAAATATATTTTTTAAATACAGTTTAAGAAAGCAAAAATAATAAAATAATGTGTAGATTATTTCATCAAAAATAATGCTTAATGCGACTAGACTTTGTTTTTAATCACAATGGAAAATATTGCCGGTTCTTTAAAAGAAATGTGTGTTCGAAGTATAAATATAGTATGAACATTGGCAAAACATATTCAAAATACGTGTATACCAAGTATTACCAAGTATATCTGAGTCTGTATCTAATATTCTTCCATGTAAAAAAATATATTTTAGAAGTGTTTTTGTATTTATTAAACAGTGGTTTATGAAAATGGCGTAATTTTCACTATGTTTGTGTTGATGTTAAATATTAAAGCCGAGAATTTTTTAAAAAGAAAATATATTTTTCTACCTTCAAAAAGAATGCCTGAATTCATAATTAAATTGTGGTTATGTGAAAGTAATTTTGTTACACACACACACACATATATATACCGGGTGTCCCAAAAAGGACTGACTGATTTTAAAATTCAATAACTTCCAAACGGTGACAGATATTAAAAATATTCTTGCAGGAGGGTTATGCATAAAGTCAAAAGTTTTATTACAGTGATTTTCGATTTTAGTTCGAATTACAAACAATAGATGGCGCTGTAAGCAATAGTCGCTAAATACAGGCTCGATTTTTGGTCCTCTCTGTTGTTCCATGCAGAAAAAGGAGATGGAAATGTATTATCCGGGCCACGAAGTACCAAAAATCGAGCATGAATTTAGCCTCTATTGATCGCAGCGCTATCTATTGTTTGTAATTCGAACTAAAATAAAAAATCACTGTAAAAAAACTTTTGACTTTATGCATAACCCTCCTGCAAGATTTTTTTAAATATCTGTCACCGTTTGGAAGTTATTGAATTTTAAAATCAGTCAGTCCTTTTTGGGACACCCGGTATGTAGTGTGTTTTCGCCATTCTTTTTTTTGTAAATGTAATAATAAAAAAATTATTTAATTAAATTTAAAATATATTCTTTCGTACACGTCTGATTATGCCTGCATCAAATTATAATTTACTTCATAATATTAATATTTCTACTTATATAATGATCCATTAACTTTAATAATAAACTCTAAAAATATCCTATTACATTCAGTTCATTTAATATATATTACACCACCATCATCAACAACAAAAAATATTCCCTTTAAAAAAAGAATTGCTACCAATGTCTGAAAATTAAATCCTAGGCGCAAAACTGTTAATTAACTTAAGCAAACTTTTTTTCAAGAAGAAAAAAATAATCTAAAAAAAACTGAAATATGTATTTTTTAGAATAATTGGCTTGATTCTATCATGCAAAAGAAACTGTTAATGAAAGTTTCGCAGTATCTATATATAAAAAAAAAAAAACATTTTCTGTAGATAATCATATTTCTTAATAAATAACGCTTTTCTATGCATTATAATTTGCATCATTTTAATCAGTGCAAAAGAATTGTAGTACATTGGCGACAAAACAATTTATCTTCCACCGAAGGCCTTTCTTTATTACTGTGACATTTATTTGCAAAATAATTTCAACCAAATTGTAATTGCGTAGTCGAAACTACTTTTTGGAAGAGGATATTTAAAAATATGAGTTGGATTTTAGGTCATTGGAGATCACAATCACGCGTTTTTAGTTGTAATTAAAATTATTAAAAAACTTCAAACACTTTTAAAAACTCAATACAGCAATCTCTCTATTCTAAAAAAAAAAGAAAAGTAACTAACGCCCTATTACCGCCGCCGCCGTAAATGAATTTCTTGTGACCGAAGGTATTTCTTCGCTAATATTAAGAAAACTGTTGCATACAAAAATATGAAAATTGGTATTATTAAAGAGAATTGTTTGATAAACACGCTGAAGAAGACATTTTTTAAAATCGAAGAATTATTTAAAAAGCTATTTAATGTTAAAGTCTGTCAAAATCGTTCCATTAAAAAAGTGTTGTAGGAGCAAAAACTATACATAGGATTTTTTTTTCTAGCGATATAGTTCACAAGCTAGAAGTGTGCCGACTGCATTAATTTTTTTAATTTCACTAATTTTTTGAGGTTTTTTTTCAATTTTTAATTCAAATTTGCATCATTTCAAAATTTCTTTTTATCTATATACTGATACCATATTGTAAAATATCGCAAATAATTATATTTCCTCTCAAACAAAAAAGGAATTTACACATGACTATTAAACAGAAATGAAATTATTTTAAATTATAATTACATGATCACGTGTTAAGATCAGAAAATACGTAAATTTATGTCATTAAAAATTGTATTTGCACTCGAATATTAAAAAAGTAAGTAAATCTTTAAAAATTTAAATTATTACACGCGAAATACATTTAATGGGGACAATTTCTTTATATGTAAAATGCCCAAATATTAAATATCGTCATATGTAACATGTCTAAAATAATTAAATAGCTACGCGTGAAAGACTTTAAATGGTTAAAAGTAGGTCATATTTAAAAAGCTCAAATAATAGTTATTCCCAAACACTTTTAAATTGAATGATATTTTTACAAGTGAATCTTAAAAGGAAAAAAATATTAAAAAAAAATAAATTATTACACGTGAAACGTATTTAATGATGAAAATTACGTCATATATTAAAACTATATATTTAAAACGGTTTTCTTATGAACAATATTCGTGTGGCATCACAATGGGAATCACCAAGGCTAACGAAAAAGACAGGCTACCGCGGTGTATTCCACGAGTCTTTTTTTACAGAACACTCGAGTGACGTGATGCTCTTTTCATACAAGTGCATTGGTGCATTCGAGCATCACGTGATTCCAGCGGTCTGTTAAAAAAAGATACCCGTAAACCACCGATGTTGCCTGTCTTTTTCGTTAGCCACGTGAAAGCGTCTATTTAAAAAAATAAAACGTATTTACTAATCTAGCAACCGTGGCGCGTAAATAATACCTACCAATAAGGCATTTTTAATAGAATTTTGATATTTTAGGATCATAAAAAAACATCATCTGGTAAAAAATATAAATTGATTTCTTAGATCGCATTACATATCTATTTATTTGGCTGAAAATGCTGTAAGCCGTTTCGCTTTTGTTTTATTCGAATTAGCAAAATTCATCCATTTCTAATAATACGCTACATGCATATATAATCATGCACAAATATTGTCACTGTCAAATTTGATTGACTTGGAAGATTTATAATGACATTCACGATATTTAGATTAGAATAATTTATTACAACATATAAATGGAGAACAGAGCAGATGTAATTCGAGTCTAAGCTAACTTACTAGAATGGTGCTGATTACAGAACTTATGGTAACGGTTTAAAATCTCCTGACAGGGAACAGAATTGCATAAGTATAAATAATAGCGATAATGAAAAGGATTAACTACACTGCAAAAAAAAAAAAAAAAAAAAATGATGTAAGCCTGGACGTAAGTTTCGTTAGCCTCGCGGAATCACATGATTCGGGAATATGTTTTTCTACTTCATCACTTGATGCAGCCTAAATATAGGAAATTGCATGCGCAAAATTTATTTTGTACGAATTATCATTCGATAAATACGTATTAGAAAATCGTTTATACTTATTAATTAAAGTAACAGTTTACATTTTTAAAGTAACATGAAATATGCATGATGGTGCATTTCTGGAACTATCTAAAGCTCGATCAAAAAATAAAATATAAACGTAATATTTCAAAACACAGTAATTTTAAATACCGTTGTTCTGAATGTTATTCCCAAGCAGACGGAGTTTTTTAACCGCGATCCCAAAGGAAGAATATTGTCCATAGTGTCGTTATAAAAGTCAGAGTCCATTTTTAACCTAACCATTTTATACAAGTTGATTTTTAAATGTGTAATTGATCTTACTTATCAATCCCAAAAACAGCCGTTAGCTGTCACGACAGCGGTGCATGAGGCCATGTTAATCGAAACGTTCCCCATTGAAACAGAAAAGCATGGCCGGTTACAGAAGATGGTCACCGTTCGTGATAATATCATTTAATCTTCTGTAACGTGGTAATAGTTTTAAAGCAGGGTACATTGCCGTGTTTTTAGAGGCTGCGAAGTCTGAACGGAGATTGGCTCACAGGAGGCAGAGCCCCCTAGACGTATAAAAGAAACTGCTAAAAACAAATAAAAAAAGCTGAGCACATTCATAAATATAATACTTGAATTTCATTTTTCATTCATGTCATTAACACTGAAATGAAAATGTGCTAATGTTTTTATATTGCCATATTGTTGTACGAGACAGATATTATGTACTTATAGTAATTATTTTATACACTAAGTGTAAAAAATATGGCAACAGTCAGATAATTTTTATCATAATGGGAAAAAGAGAATTTCATAAATATGTAAACGGAAACGATTTTCTAGAAAAGGTTAAGAGATGATCGCAAAACGAAAGAATTATTCATATATATATATATTTATAAAACTAAAATGAATGACGAAGTACTGACGTCATCACCTATAATATCTCACATCCTATTCACTGGTATTTTTCACCAAAAAATAGTTTATTTCTAATTATGTACTTGTTTCGCAGAGTAAGCTTCATCTTTCGAACATAAAAAATTCAGCTGGTAAATGACGCCTTACATTTTATTAATAGAAAAGTCGGAGAGACTATATAGCTAAAAAGAAAAATAATGAGTTAAGTAAATAAGAAAAATCGTTATCAGAACACTGAGAGACAACAAATGTAAAATGCAATAAAGAAAAATTAAATTACAAAAGGGAAGCTAAATTAGTATAAGGTTTTATTAAAGATTATTTCGCTATTATATAAATTCTAACGGAAACAAAATTGTAATCATAATACAGTAGAAGATCTTTATAACGCAAACCTAAAAACGAAAGGTATTGCGTTATATAGATCACCTTTCACATATCATTAAATTTACCTTGTAAACATGACCAAATATGTCTGAAACATATCAAAATACATCAGAATATCTTTATACTGCCTTCCTTGTTACCAGGAGTTATCCAGATTATAAATGTCTGCCTAATGTACATCATTCCACACAGTGTTAAATTTACTTCATAAACATAGTCCAAATATACTAGGACCAAATCATTCATTATATAACTTATTTTCAAAAATATTTATTGTAATAATAGCAATTTTTTCATTAAAAAGGTCATAAATCTATACTTCTTACTCCTATTATAAAGAGGAAAAAATTGTTTATTTGTCGGAGATAAGCTCTGGAACTACCGAACCGATTCCAAAAGTAATGGTATCAAAATGATGGTGTTAGTCCAACTTAGAACATAGGCTATATCTTATGTCGGTGCCACTACCCCAAAGGGGGTGTAGGAGCAAAAAACGTTCTAAAAATGCGATTTTAGCGTTACTGAAGGGCCTAGAAATATGAAATTTTGAATATTAGTTACTTATAAGATATAAATGATGTCTAAGAACAGTTCTTAAATAATTCGAAATTTAAAAGGGGTGAAAATGCACAAAAAGCGTTCTAAAAAACGTTCTAAATGGTAGTTTCTAGACAATCTCAAGAAATACCAAACCGATTTAAAAAATATTGATGTCAAAATGATGGTGACAACGCTTGCTCCAAGACAGGCTATGTTTTATGTCAGTGCCACTACCCCAAAGGGGGTGCAGGAGCAAAAAAACGTTCTATAAATGCGATTTTAGCTTTACTGAAGGACCTAGAAATATGAAATTTGGAATATTAGTTACTTACAAGATATAAACGATGTCTAAGAACAGTTCTTAAACAATTCGAAATTTAAAAGGGGTGAGACTGCACAAAAAGAGTTCTAAAAAACGTTCTAAATGGTAGTTTCTACATAATCTGAGGCAATACCAAACCGATTCCAAAAGTAATGGTATCAAAATGATGGTGTTAGTCCAACTTAGAACATAGGCTATATCTTATGTCGGTGCCACTACCCCAAAGGGGGTGTAGGAGCAAAAAACGTTCTAAAAATGCGATTTTAGCGTTACCGAAGGGCCTAGAAATATGAAATTTGAAATATTAGCTACTTATTAGATATAAAGAATTTCTAAGAACAGTTCTTAAACAATTCGAAATTTAAAAGGGGTGAAAATGCACAAAAAGAGTTCTAAAAAACGCTCTAAATGGTAGTTTCTACATAATCTCAGGAAATACCAAACCGATTTAAAAAATATTGGTGCCAAAATGATAGTGACAACGTTTGCTCCAAGATAGGCTATGTTGTATGTCGGTTGCCACTACCCCAAAGGGGGTGTAAGAGCAATAAACGTTTTAAAAATGCGATTTATGTGTTACTGAAGGGCCTAGAAATATGAAATTTGAAGTATGAGCTACTTATTAGATATAAAGGATTTCTAAGTACAGTTCTTAAACAATTCAAAATTTGAAAGGGGTGAAAATGCGCAAAAAGCGTTGTAAAAAACGTTCTAAATTGCAATTTCTATGCAATCTCAGGAAATACTGAACCGATTTCAAACATAATGGTGTTAAAATGATGGTGACAGATCTTGCTCTAAGATAGATCTGTTTCCACTACCCCAGAGGAGATGCAGGAGCAAAATGAGCGATAAGCGTTCTAAAAACGTTCTAAATGCCGATTTGTCACCAATATCTCAGGAAAAATCAAACTGATTTCAAAAGTAATGGTAAGAAATTGATGCTGACAGCCTCTGCTCTAACATAGATGCTATTTCAAGTCGGTATCACTATCACCTAGACGTTGCAGGAGCAAAAAAGCATTCCAAATTTCGATTTTTGTGATCGGTAGGGGCTAGCAACTTAAAATTAGGCAAGGTGCATATTTATTGCATATAGCTGATCTTTAAGAACAGTTAAAAAAAAAAAATGGAAATTTAAAAAGAGGTGAAAATGCGCGAAAAGCTTTCTAAAAACGTTCTAAATTGTGATTTCTACTCAATCTCAAGAAATTCCAAAGCTATCTCAAAAGTAATGGTTGCAAATCAATGGTGACAGTCCCTGCTATAACATAGGTTATATTTTATGTTGCTGTCACTACCATCTGAGGGTTGCAAAAGCAAACATGTTCTAATTTGCGTTTTTTGCATAACTGAAGGGTCTAACACTTTGCAACTGCTTTCTATGAATTGTCGGAAGAAAATTTCAAATTTAAAAAGATGAAGTGAGCGAAAAGCGTTATAAATTACAATTTTTATGTAATCTTATCAAATACCAAACCGATTAAAAAAATAATGCTAACGAATTGTTGGTGACAGAACCTGCTCATACATAAGCTATATTTTATGTCTGTGCCACTATCACCAGAGGGTTGCAGTAGCTAAAAGCTTTCTAAATTGCGATTCCTGTGATACTGAAAAGGCTAGAAACTTTAAATATGGAATGATAGTTACTTATAAAATATAAATGCCCTCGAAGGACTGTCGAAAATAAATTCGAATTAAAAATGGGTGAAGTGAAGGGCAGGTGCGAAAAGCATTCTAAAAAAGTCCTAAATTACGATTTCTACGCAATTTCAGGAAATATAAACCAAATATAAAAGTAATAGTTGCGAATCAATGGTAACAGTCTCTGATCCTACACAGGCTATATTTTATGCCGATGATTATACCACCTGGAATTTACTGAAACAACAAACGCTCTAAAAAAGTCCTTTAAAAGCTTTCTAAATTACGTTTCTGTGGAATATTAGGAAATAACAAACCAATTTCAAAATTAATGTTGGCAAATTAATGGTGACAGTTCCTATTTCAACATAGCCCTTTATGTTGAGAGAGGTGGTAGGACTTGGAATTTGACATGATGGTTAATTTTAAGATGTAAGAAGATGGTTTCTAAAAAATTCAAAACTTCAAATGAATACTGAAATGAGCGTCTTAATAGAGCATAAAAGTTTCAAAATATTTTCTAAATTATTACTTATTTAGTTTTATTTCGTTTTATTAATTTAAGTCTCATTTCTGCCTTATGCAGTGTAACAATGATGTTTAATCAAACTGTGTTTTAAATAGTAATTTTTTTAATTATTCCTAAAAGTAATAAGTACCTTTTAATAAAATAAAATATTACCTTTTAATAAAATAAAAATTTAGTTAGTACCTTTTATTAAAAATTAGACATATAAATACCACTTTGCATATTTCAAATATTACGCGAGCAAAGCCGCGGGGTTTGCTAGTCATATTATAAAGAGGAAAAAATTGTTTATTTGACGGAGATGAATTCAGGAACTACCGAACCGATTCCAAAAGTAATGGTATCAAAATGATGTTGTTCGTCCAACTTAGAACATAGGCTATATCTTATGTCGGTGCCACTACCCCAAAGGGGGTGCAGTATCAAAAAACGTTCTAAAAATGCGATTTTTGCGTTACTGAAGGACCTAGAAATATGAAATTTGGAATATTAGTTACTTATAAGATATAAATGGTGTCTAAGAACAGTTCTTAAACAATTCGAAATTTAAAAGGGGTGAAAATGCACAAAAAGCGTTCAAAAAAACGTTCTAAATGGTAGTTTCTACATAATCTCAGGAAATACCAAACCGATTTCAAAAGTAATGGTATCAAAATGATGGTGTTAGTCCAACTTAGAACATAGGCTATATTTTATGTCGGTGTCACTACCCTAAAGGGGGTGCAGGAGCAAAAAACGTTCTAAAAATGCGATTTTTGCCTTACTGAATGACATAGAAATATGAAATTTGGAATATTAGTTACTTATAAGATATAAATGGTGTCTAAGAACAGTTCTTAAGCAATTCGAAATTTAAAAGGGGTGAAAATGCACAAAAGCGTTCTAAAAAACGTTCTAAATGGTAGTTTCTACATAATCTCAGGAAATACCAAACCGATTTAAAGAATATTGGTGTCAAAATGATAGTGACAACGTTTGCTCTAAGATAGGCTATATTTTATGTCGGTGCCACTACCCCAAAGGGGGTGTAGGAGCAAAAAACGTTCTAAAAATGCGATTTATGTGTTACTGATGGGCCTAGAAATATGAAATTTGAAGTATCAGCTACTTATTAGATATAAAGGATTTCTAAGAACAGTTCTTAAACAATTCGAAATTTAAAAGGGGTGTAAATGCGCGAAAAGCGTTCTAAAAAACGTTCTAAATGGTAGTTTCTACACAATCTCAGGAAATACCAAACCGATTTAAAAAATAATGGCGTCAAAATGATGGTGAAAATCCTTGCTCAACATAGGCTATGTTTTATGTCGGTGCCACTACCCCAAAGGGGCTGCAGGAGAAAAACGTTCTAAATTGCGGTTTTTGCGTGACGGAAGGGCCTTGAATCGTGAAATTTAGAATGGTAGTTAGTTATAAGATATCAATGATCTCTAAGGACATTTCCTAAAAAAATCAAAATTTAAAAGGGGGGGGGGGTTTAAAATGCGCAAAAAGCGTTGTAAAAAACGTTCTAAATTGCAATTTCTATCCAATCTCAGGAAATACTGAACCGATTTCAAATATAAGGGTGTTAAAATGAGGGTGACAGATCTTGCTCCAAGATAGGCTATATTTTATATATGTTTCCACTAACCCAGAGGAGATGCAGGAGCAAAATGAGCGAAAAGCGTTCTAAAAACGTTCTAAATGCCGATTTGTCACCAATATCTCCAGGAAGAATCAAACTGATTTCAAAAGTAATGTTAAGAAATTGATGCTGACAGCCTCTGCTCTAACATAGATGCTATTTTAAGTCGGTATCACTATCACCTAGACGTTGCAGGAGCAAAAAAGCATTCCAAATTTCGATTTTTGTGATCACAAGGGGCTAGCAACTTAAAATTAGGCAAGGTACATATGTATTACATATAAAGGATCTTTAAGAACAGTTTCGAAAAAATTGAAAATTTAAAAAGGGGTGAAAATGCGCGAAAAGTGTTCTAAAAACGTTCTAAATTGCGATTTCTACTCAATCTCAGGAAATTCCAAAGCTATTTCAAAAGTAATGGTTGCAAATCAATGGTGACAGTCCCTGCTATAACATAGGTTATATTTTATGTTGCTGTCACTACCATCTGAGGGTTGAAAAAGCAAAACATGTTCTAATTTGCGTTTTTTGCATAACTGAAGGGTCTAACACTTCGAAGTATGGCATGTTATTTACTTACAAGATGCAACTGCTTTCTATGAACTGTCGAAAGAAAATTTCAAATTTAAAAAGATGAAGTGAGCGAAAAGCGTTATAAATTACAATTTTTATGTAATCTTTTCAAATACCAAACCGATTTAAAAAAATAATGATAACAAATTGTTGGTGATAGAACCTGCTCAAACATAAGCTATATTTTATGTCTGTGCCACTACCACCAGAGGGTTGCAGTAGCTAAAAACTTTCTAAATTGCGATTTCTGTGATACTGAAAAGGCTAAAAACTTTAAATATGGCATGGTAGTTACTTATAAAATATAAATGCCCCCGAAGGACTGTCGAAAATAAATTCGAATTAAAAAGGGGTGAAGTGAAGGGGAGGTGCGAAAAGCATTTTAAAAACGTCCTAAATTACGATTTCTATGCTATTTCAGGAAATATAAACCAAATATAAAAGTAATAGTTGCGAATCAATGGTAACAGTCTCTGATCCTACACAGGCTATATTTTATGCCGATGATTCTACCACCTGGGATTCACAGGAACAACAAACGCTCTAAAAAAGGCCTTTAAAAGCTTTCTAAATTACGTTTCTGTGGAATATTAGGAAATAACAAACCAATTTCAAAATTAATGTTGGCAAATTAATGGTGACAGTTCCTATTTCAACATAGCCCTTTATGTTGAGAGAGGTGGTAGGACTTGGAATTTGACATGATGGTTAATTTTAAGATGTAAGAAGATGGTTTCTAAAAAATTCAAATCTTCAAATGAATACTGAAATGAGCGTATTAATTGAGCATAAATGTTTCAAAATATTTTCTAAATTATTATTTATTTAATTTTATTTCGTTTTATTAATTTAAGTCTCATTTCTGCCTTATGCAATGTAACAATGATATTTAATCAAACTGTGTTTTAAATAGTAATTTTTTTTAATTATTCCTAAAAGTAATAAGTACCTTTTAATAATAAAAAAAATTATTTAGTACCTTTTAATAAAAATTAGACATATAAATATCACTTGGCATATTTCAAATATTACGCGAGAAAAGCCGCGGGGTTTGCTAGTCCTATTATAAAGAGGAAAAAATTGTTTATTTGTCGGAGATAAGCTCTGGAACTACCGAACAAATTCCAAAAGTAATGGTATCAAAATGATGGTGTTAGTCCAACTTAGAACATAGGCTATATCTTATGTCGGTGCCACTACCCCAAAGGGGGTGTAGGAGCAAAAAACGCTCTAAAAATGCGATTTTAGTGTTACTGAAGGGCTTAGAAATATGAAATTTTGAATATTAGTTACTTATAAGATATAAATGATATCTAAGAACAGTTCTTAAACAATTCGAAATTTAAAAGGGGTGAAAATGCACAAAAAGCGTTCTAAAAACGTTCTAAATGGTAGTTTCTACACAATCTCAGGAAATATAAACCGATTTAAAAAGTATTGGTGTCAAAATGACGGTGACAACGCTTGCTCCAAGATAGGCTATGTTTTATGTCGATGCCACTACACCAAAGAGGGTGTAGGAGCAAAAAACGTTCTAAAAATGCGATTTTAGTGTTACTGAAGGGCCTAGAAATATGAAATTTTGAATATTAGTTACTTATAAGATATAAATGATATCTAAGAACAGTTCTTAAACAATTCGAAATTTAAAAGGGGTGAAAATGCACAAAAAGCGTTCTAAAAACGTTCTAAATGGTAGTTTCTACACAATCTCAGGAAATATAAACCGATTTAAAAAGTATTGATGTCAAAATGATGGTGACAACGCTTGCTCCAAGATAGCCTATGTTTTATGTCGATGTCACTACCCCAAAGGGGGTGCAGGAGCAAAAAACGTTCTAAAAATGCGATTTATGTGTTACTGAAAGCCTAGAAATATGAAATTTGAAATATTAGCTACTTATTAGATATAAATGATTTCTAAAAACAGTTCTTAAACAATTGGAAATTTAAAAGGAGTGAAAATGCGCGAAAAGCGTTCTAAAAAACGTTCTAATGGTGGTTTCTACACAATCTCAGGAAATATTAAACCAATCTAAAAAATAATGGCCTCAAAATGATGGTGAAAAGCCTTGCTCCAACATAGGCGATGTTTTATGTCGGTGCCACTACCCCAAAGGGGGTGCAGGAGCAAAAAACGTTCTAAATTGCGGCTTTTGCGTTACGGAAGGGCCTAGAATCGTGAAATTTGGAATGGTAGTTAGTTATAAGATATCAATTATTTCTAAGGACATTTCCTAAAAAAATCGAAATTTAAAAGGGGGTCAACAATGCGCAAAGAGCGCTATAAAAAACTTTCTAAATTGCGATTTCTATGCAATCTCAGGAAGTACTGAACCGATTTCAAATATAATGGTGTAAAAATGATGGTGACAGATCTTGCTCCAAGATAGGCTATATTTTATATCTGTTTCCACTACCCCAGATGAGATGCAGGAGCAAAATGCGCGAAACGCGTTCTAAAAACGTTCTAGATGCCGATTTGTCGGCAATATCTCAGGAAGAATGAATCTGATTTCAAACATAATGGTAGGAAATTGATGCTGACAGCCTCTGCTCTAACATAGACGCTATTTTATGTCGGTATCACTGTCACCAAGACGTTGCAGGAGCAAAAAAGCGTTCTAAATTTCGATTTTTTTTATCGGTAGGGGCTAGCAACTTAAAATTAGGCAAGGTACATATTTATTAGCTATGAATGATCTTTAAGAACAGTTTCGAAAAATTGGAAATTTAAAAAGCGATGAAAATGCGCGAAAAGCGTCCTAAAAATGTTCTAAATTGCGATTTCTACTCAATCTAAGGAAATACCAAAGCTATTTCAAAAGTAATGGTTGCAAATCAATGGTGACAGCCCCTGCTATAACATAGGTTATATTTTATGTTGCTGTCACTACCATGTGAGGGTTGCAAAAGCAAAACATGTTCTAATTTGCATTTTTTGCACAACTGAGGGGTCTAACACTTTGAAGTATGGCATGGTATTTACTTACAAGATGCAACTGCTTTCTAAGAACAGTCGAAAGAAAATTCAAAATTTAAAAAAAAATGAAGTGAGTGAAAAGCGTTATAAATTACAATTTTTAAGCAAACTTATAAATTACCAAACCGATTAAAAAAATAATGATGACAAATTTTGGTGATAGAACCTGCTCAAACATAAGCTATATTTTATGTCTGTTCCACTACCACCAGAGGGTTGCAGGAGCTAAAAACTTTCTAAATTGCGATTTCTGTGATACTGAAAAGGCTGGAAACTTTAAATATGACATGGTAGTTACTTATAAAATATAAATGCCATCGAAGGAACGTCGAAAATAAATTCGAATTAAAAAGGGGTGAAGCGAAGGGGAGGTGCGAAAAGCATTCTAAAAAAGTTCTAAATTACGATTCTATGCAATTTCAGGGAATATAAGCCGATTATAAAAGTAATAGTTGCGAATCAGTGGTAACAGTCTCTGGTCCTACACAGGCTACATTTTATGCCGGTGATTCTACCACCTGTGGTTCACAGGAACGACAAACGTTCTAAAAAAGGCTTTAAAAGCTTTTTTAATTACGTTTCTGTGGAATATTAGGAAAAAACAAACGAATTTCAAAATTAATGTTATCAAATTAATGGTGACAGCTCCTGTTTCAACATAGCCCTTTATGTTGAGAGAGGTGGTAGGACTTGGAATTCGACATGATGGTTAATTTTAAGATGTAAGAAGATGGTTTCTAAAAAATACAAAACTTCAAATGAATACAGAAATGAGCGTATTAATTGAGCATAAAAATTTGAAAATATTTTCTAAATTATCATTTATTTTGTTTTATTACATTTTATTAATTTAAGTCTCATTTCTGCCTAATACAGTGTAATAATGATGTTTAGTTAAACTGTGTTTTAAATAGTAATTTTTGAATTATTCCTAAAAGTAATAAGTACCTTTTAATATTTTCGTTACTGAAGAGTCTAGAAATATGAAATTTGGAATATTAGTTACTTATAAGATATAAATGATGTCTAAGAACAGTTCTTAAACAATACGAAATTTAAATGGGGTGAGAATGCACAAAAAGCGTTCTAAAAAACGTTCTAAATGGTAGTTTCTACATAATCTCAGGAAATACCGAACCGATTCCAAAAGTAATGGTATCAAAATGATGGTGTTAGTCCGACATAGAACATAGGCTATATTCAGGGCTCGCACCGTTCCTAAAATTTTCTCGCTTTTCTACCAGTATTTTAAATAAGAATTCTTCGTGGTAGATTACTTTAAGATCTATAATAGAATTATACAACAAAGATTACAGTTTTAATTTAGTGGTAGCAAAGAGCGAAAATTTTAGGAACGCTGCGAGCCCTGCTATATTTTATGTCAGTGCCACTACACCAAATGGGGTGCAGGAACAAAAAACGTTCTAAAAATGCAATTTTTGCGTTACTGAAGGGCCTAGAAATATGAAATTTGGAATATTAGTAACTTATAAGATATAAATGATGTCTAAGAACAGTTCTTAAAGAATTCGAAATTTAAAAGGGGTGAAAATGCACAAAAAGCGTTCTAAAAAACGTTCTAAATGGTAATTTCTACATGATCTCAGGAAATACCACATCTATTTAAAAAATATTGGTATCAAAATGATAGTGACAACGTTTGCTCCAAGATACGTTATGTTTTATGTCGGTGCCACTACCCCAAAGGGGGTGTAGGAGCAAAAAACGTACTAAAAATGCGATTTATGTGTTACTGAAGGGCCTAGAAATATGAAATTTGAAGTATCAGCTACTTATTAGATATAAAGGATTTCTAAGAACAGTTCTTAAACAATTCGAAATTTAATAGGGGTGAAAATGCGCGAAAAGCGTTCTAGAAAACGTTCTAAATGGTAGTTTCTACACAATCTCAGGAAATACCTAACCGATTTAAAAAATAATGACGTCAAAATGATGGTGAAAATCCTTACTCCAACATAGGCTTTTTTTTTTATGTCGGTGCCACTACCCCAAAGGGTGTGCAGGAGAAAAACGTTCTAAATTGCGGTTTTTGCGTGACGGAAGGGCCTTGAATCGGGAAATTTAGAATGGTAGTTAGTTATAAGATATCAATGATCTCTAAGGACATTTCCTAAAAAAATCGTAATTTAAAAGGGGTGTCAAAATGCGCAAAAGGCGTTGTAAAAAACGCAATTTCTATGCAATCTCAGGAAATACTGAACCGATTTCAAATATAATGGTGTTAAAATAATGACGACAGATCTTGCTCCAAGATAGGCTATATTTTATATATGTGTCCACTAACCCAGAGGAGATGTAGGAGCAAAATGAGGGAAAAGCTTTCTAAAAACGTTCTAAATGCCGATATGTCACCAATATCTCAGGAAGAATCAAACTGATTTCAAAAGTAATGTTAAGAAATTGATGCTGACAGTCTCTGCTCTAACATAGATGTTATTTTAAGTCGGTATCACTATCACCTAGACGTTGCAGGAGCAAAAAAGCGTTCCAAATTTCGATTTTTGTGATCGGTAGAGGCTATCAACTTAAAATTAGGCAAGGTACATATGTATTACATATAAATGATCTTTAAGATCAGTTTCGAAAAAAATGGAAATTTAAAAAGGGGTGAAAATGCGCGAAAAGCGTTCCAAAAACGTTCTAAATTGCGATTTCTACTCAATCTCAGGAAATTAAAAAAATATTTCAAAAGTAATGGTTGCAAATCAATGGTGACAGTCCCTGCTATAACATAGGTTATATTTTATGTTGCTGTCACTACCATCTGAGGGTTGCAAAAGCAAAACATGTTCTAATTTGCGTTTTTTGCATAACTGAAGGGTCTAACACTTTGAAGTATGGCATGTTATTTACTTACAAGATGCAACTGCTTTCTATGAACTGTCGAAAGAAAATTTCAAATTTAAAAAGATGAAGTGAGCGAAAAGCGTTATAAATTACAATTTTTATGTAATCTTTTCAAATACGAAACCGATTAAAAAAATAATGATAACAAATTATTGGTTATAGAACCTGCTCAAACATAAGCTATATTTTATGTCTGTGCCACTACCACCAGAGGGTTGCAGTAGCTAAAAACTTTCTAAATTGCGATTTCTATGATACTGAAAAGGCTAGAAACTTTAAATTTGGCAGGGTAGTTACTTATAAAATATGAATGCCCTCGAAGGACTGTCGAAAATAAATTCGAATTAAAAAGCGGTGAAGTGAAGGGGAGGTGCGAAAAGCATTCTAAAAAAGTCCTAAGTTAGGATTTTTACGCTATTTCAGGAAATATAAGCCAAATATAAAACTAATAGTTGCAAATCAATGGTAACAGTCTCTGATCTTACACAGGCTATATTTTATGCCGATGATTCTACTACCTGGGATTCACAGGAACAACAAACGCTCTAAAAAAGGCCTTTAAAAGCTTTCTAAATTACGTTTCTGTGGAATATTAGGAAATAACAAACCAGTTTCAAAATTAATGTTGGCAAATTAATGGTGACAGTTCCTATTTCAACATAGCCCTTTATGTTCAGAGAGGTGGTAGGACTTGGAATTTGACATGATGGTTAATTTTAAGATGTAAGAAGATGGTTTCTAAAAAATTCAAAACTTCAAATGAATACTGAATTGAGCATAAAAATTTCAAAATATTTTCTAAATTATTATTTATTTAGTTTTATTTCGTTTTATTAATTTAAGTCTCATGTCTGCCTTATGCAGTGTAACAATGATGTTTAATCAAACTGTGTTTTAAATAGTAATTTTTTTAAATTATTCCTAAAAGTAATAAGTACCTTTTAATAAAATAAAATATTACCTTTTAATAAAATAAAAATTTAGTTAGTACCTTTTAATAAAAATTAGACATATAAATATCACTTGGCATATTTCAAATATTACGCGAGCAAAGCCGCGGGGTTTGCTAGTTAAGAGATAAAGTTGAACTAATGTATCAAATTTAGTCCTCTAGAGTGTAGAAATATTTTACAATGTGGGAATGCAAGTGCTTTTTAACTGCAAAATTCATTGTTTATGTCTGAGAATTTATAGGTTATATGGAGAATTGCGTTATATAGAATTGCATTATATAGATCTTCTACTGTAGATACAGTAATAGTAATGGATACTGCATATCTACTATATATATAAAATGCAAATGGAAATTTTGATCCGTCTGCTTATAACTTGATTTCTGCTGGATGGATTTTGATCGGACTTGTGTTGTTAGTTAAATTATTTTTCTGAGAAGCCTTCAGTGTATTAAAAATAAAAAAGGTGTCTTTTGACACCTCAATAATTATTGTAAAAGAAGGCATAATTATCAATCGAACTTCCCTTTTCGCTTCTCTTTGCTCTAACTTTGTGATTAAATAGTATGAATGCGTTATTTTTTCTTTTTTCGTCGACTCTACATCTTCAGTCTAAGTGGTATATTAAAACCTTCAATTCCTTGAGATGTTGTTAGTGCCTCTGAGTGATTAAATGGTATGTCGAGAATAATGCGACATAAATCCGCGTTATTGAAGTTCCGCGTACATTCCCTAGAGTAGAGAATCAGTGTTTATCATAAAGAAAATTAAACACAATTCCAAACATAGCCTGATGCAACTTATCTTTTAACCAATTTAACTTTTAACTTGATATTATTTTTATGTTCAACATACAATTAAATCTGTTTTACGTTGACAGTTTAGCGCCAAAGTGGGGTAACTCACGTTTAATATGATCTTGTGATTAATCTGCTTTTTTATTGAACAATTTCTAATATACTTAGTTTGAAAGTGTTTATGCACTGAAAAAATGAAGTACTCAAAAATGGGTAAATCGGTTTACTCATATCAAATTGAGTACGTTTGGATAAAAAATGAACCTATCCTTTCTCAGTATTGGAGCCTCACACATTATCAAACCCAACAAAACGGTAATTTTGTTCTCTTTAGAAATTTATTTCATTCATGGTGTGATAAAAGTGATTTATTAATGTAAATATTAAATTACGCACATCGCACAGTATTTTAAAATGATTTTAAAATGCTTACAAATAAAGCTTCTGTCATAAAAATATTCGATCTGGGTATTTTGATAATAATTTTGTTATTTTTTTTTAAATAAATAATCAATTAAACGTTTCATGTTAATATTTTGAGCGGAAAATAAATGTCAGTACATTTTTACTTTAATTTGTGGAGATAAAAGGGCGGTACAGGTAAATGACGATTCACATTTGAACACAACTATGGAAGCAAAAGTGAGTGCATGTATTTCTCAATTTTGAGTACATTTGGATCGAAGCTATTTTGAGTATGTGACGTATTTAAAATTGAGTACTTTTTACTCAATTTTAAGAATCCATTTTTTCCAATGTGACTTTGGTTTGTCCGGCCATCTGCCTGCTGTCTGTCTGTCCGTAATCTAACTCGCCTAAACACTCTCGGATTGTCATGTAATTGATATCTGTAATTAAGATTTACTATGGAATGTTCGATAATGAAAAAGAAGGTAGTAACATTTATAGTTCGTTTGCCGGAACACTCAAAATAATCCCGTTGCATTATAGTTTATAAGGAAAAATCGCTTGCAGTATATTTTAATAACATTACAATATTTCAAACACATTGAAATTGATAAACAGGGTGTCCCTAAACTCATGGTACATACGCTAGGGGGTGATAGAACACATCAAGACGAGTAATAGTAAATAGGAAACCAAGGGTCCCAAACGTATTCCGAAGGAGATAGGCGCCTTTAAAGTTTAGGATCCAAAATTTCAAATGATTATAAAAAACGAAAAAATTGGTCGATTCTTTTGCGGTTTTCACTAAAACTATTCTTTATGTCAGTATTTTCTTGAAAATAAATTTTAAAGATACAGTTCAAAAAATGCCGATAGAGGGCGCTTTAGACTTTGGAGTAACCAACAACTATTTTTTACCGTTATTTTTTGTATCTCATTACATGCTTTCAAAAGCTTAGACTTAAACTTAAATTTTGAGCTCAAAATCTGAATCGTTGGGAGTGGTTAAGTAGCGCAAACTGAACTGTGTTCAGGAGTTAAAATTTTAAATGATTATAAAAAACGGAAAAATTGGTCGATTTGTTTGCGGTTTTCACTAAAACTATTCTTTATGTCAGTATTGTCTTGAAAATAAATTTTAAAGATAAAGTTAAAAAAGTACCGATAGAGGGCACTTTAGACTTTGGAGTAACGAAAAACTATTTTTACCCTTATTTTTTGTATCTCATTACATGCTTTCAAAAGTTTAGACTTAAACTTAAATTTAGAGCTCAAAATCTGAATCATTGGGAGTGGTTAAGTAGCATATACTGAACTGTGTTCAGGAGGAGGGGGTTCAAATTTCAACACATGGACACAATTCAGTTTGCGTTACTTGACCACTCCCGACGATTCAGATTTTGAGCTCAAAATTTAAGTCTAAACTTTTGAAAGCATGTAATGAGATACAAAAAATAACGGTAAAAAATAGTTGTTCGTTACTCCAAAGTCTAAAGCGCCCTCTATCGGTATTTTTTTAACTTTATCTTTAAAATTTATTTTCAAGACAATACTGACATAAAGAATAGTTTTAGTGAAAACCGCAAAAGAATCGACCAATTTTTCCGTTTTTTATAATCATTTGAAATTTTGGACCCTAAACTTTAAAGGCGCCTATCTCCTTTGGAATACGTTTGGGACCCTTGGTTTCCTATTTACTATTACTCGTCTTGATGTGTTCTATCACCCCCTAGCGTATGTACCATGAGTTTAGGGACACCCTGTATATTATTGTGGTGCACTACAAAATGCTTATAGCATTACTGCAGAATAAGGTGTGCTTAGCATTTATTGTTCATATACAGAGCCAATCGAAAAAATTCATCTACAGTAACTGCCTATGAGTGATAATCGCTGGAAGTGCATTTTTAGTTGTGGCATTATGCGTTTTTAAATTTTACTAATTTTTTACATATTACTTATTATGTATAAATTCCATAGATCACATTTAGAGCTGAAAAAAAAAATCGAGTGCATTTCCGCTTATTGAAGGAAATTGCCGAAGAGGAATTTTCAATCATTTCCCAACTAAAATAATTAGAATACTGTGTAGTATATATGCAAATCTATAGGTCATATACATTGTTGTACAAAAGAATTCGTATACTTTTACTACTATAGATGGTAGTTGCTGAAATTGAGTTTTAAAATGAGTTATGCGTTTTCCAAATTATTTATTTAGATTTCATCTTTCACCTTATTAAATTTTGAAGTTCCGTTACAGTATTCTGAATGTGTTAGAAAGTGATTCAGAATATATCATTAAAGTATGATATTTCTTGTTTTCTTTTCAATTTGCTCTGCGAAATCAATTGCCAAATATGATAGCTTTGCCACGAATGTTCACTGTTGAGATAGATTTTAAAAAAAAATTCTTTGAAAATTATTTTAAAAAGTCACTAAATTGAGCTACAATTTTCAAACAAATTTCAATCCAAAATTCATTTTTTTAATTCGATGAAATAAAAATTGAAATTATGCGATATTTATAAATCGTATCAGAGCAAGAAAAGCAAAAGCAAATCGTTATACATTTCTAAAAAAACAGCAACCGTGCTCGGTAACCATTCAAATTTATGCAGTCTACAAAAAAGTCCGTCGTGAAAGAGTTTGTTGTTTAAAACGGCTGGGGTTTTTACTGTTAATTCATACCACGTGTTCAGCAGCATATTACTACACGTACACACATTATTAAGCGTACTTCGGCACAATATTCGGAAGAAAGCTGAAAACATCGAAATTATGTAAACCTAAAAAGACTATAGAATGGAAAGACAGTCCCAGCAAATATGCCAATTATTTATCATGCAACTATTTTAAGGATAATATAGCATGTAAGTGACTGGCGCATTTATATGATGTCTGTAACAATGCTCGTCTGCAGCTCATGTAACGACATCAGCGTTCACTTTTGCAGGCGTTTATAACGCCTAGTCACCATTGCCAGAATGAAACAAATGAACTCATTCGAGAATACATGGTATGAATAGTACACTCGGAAGAGTACCAGTTACTAGGGTCTCATGTTGGCAAGGATTTTTTTTTAATGTTGTGTAGAATGTCGACATGTCGACTAGAATTGTGAGAAGCTGTAATGCATATGATTACAGTTGTCTTAGTAATTTTATTATAATTATTAGCATACGCACGTAATATTTTCCATCTCTAATATTAAAAAAAAATATGTCTTGTAATTGTTTATGCATGTATAGAACATAATACAATTCTTATCTCATGCATGTACTGATGACATCTTATGAGGTTCAGAATCAAAACTAGCAAACTGAATTTATTTTTTTTTTTATGCTTTTAATTGTTGTATAATATTGTAAAAGCTAGTCATTGTTAATGTATCTTACCGTATGGAGTGGGTTTGAATCTTCCCCCGGGATTGCACTTATACTCTAAAGCGACAGCTGTGTTCAAGGGGCGGTCATCCCTCCTCTCATCTCTGTCTTAGTGTCATATATATGGATTATTCATACTTTAGACTTCTAAAAACCACAAGTAAATGTATCCAGCATTACATTAGCAATGATTTGAATCAGAAATATTATCGTTTCTGCAGAAGTGTCACGGAATTATTGGGGACAGGTCAGTGATAGAATTCCTTGCCGCACGTGTTATGTGACGCTAATGTAGTCATCAAGCATCAGCTTTACTTTAGTGCCGCTGCTGTCCAATTTTTAGTGATAATGGAAGTAAATCTTCCGACATGTTACAGGCATGTAAATATATTCAAAAATATCTAATGATCTGTGCATATGAATCTAATCAACATTCCGAATAACATTCGAAAAAATTTAACTATCACTTTAACTAAAAATAACATTCGAAAAATTTTAACTTCCAAATTTTTTTTACCACACCGCCACCAATCGATTAAAAATACTAAAATTTCAAAATTTAGCAAGTTAACTTTGATTTTTGGTTTAAAATTATTTAAACATCATTTAAACTTAAAGCTTGTTTAATCTACCAAATAAGAACTAGGTTAAATTAAAAATTTCTTGATGTTGCAGTTGATCTATTGCTGGTTATTGCATATTCATTGCAATAAACAGCAATTCATATTCATATAATTGCGTACTTACTACATTAATAAAGTCAGCATAAGTTAAGAATTTATATGTCCTACTTCATTAAATTTTAGATAATTAAATTACAGATCGTGACTTTTAGGTGCTTAATTTTAAGGAGAATATATCAAATAAGAAGTCTAAATAATTGCAATAAGAAAATGATTTGATTAAATTTTCTTCATGAAATGGTTTCTGTATCGATGTGTTAAGCTTAAAGGGTAACGCTACCTGGGATGACTGAATAATCACTGATTTTTTTATATTTATTTTTGAGAAAACTATACATTGGTTTCAAAATTGGTTTCAAACTATTTTTTAAATCAATCTTTAGCATCATTTTCAAAGTGAGGATGTTGTCACATCATATTGATGCCAAAGATGTAGCGCTCCATGGCTTGCTCCTAAAATGAAACTGGAACAAAAAAGGATTTTTTCCTGTTAATCTATGCTAAATTTGTGGGAGAAGTACTGAGAATCATGCAAAAATATTAATATTTGTAAAAATGGCGAGCATGCAAAAAATGGGTGTGATTTCTTATAATTATTTTACTTTGTACATTTAAAAAAAATTGTTGATAAAGCTTAACAATCTTATGTACTTCTTTAGGGAAAAGTATTAGGAATATGCTGTTAAATTTTGAAAACGGTCCAATGAAAATTGTTAAAGTTATATCTCTAAAGAAAAAATATATTGCTAATAATGCTAAAAATTGATATAATAAATACTTTGATGAAAAAAATATTCTGATGTATAGTTTTCACAAAGTGAATTATCAAAAATCAGCGATTTTTCAGCCGCCACGTCGTAGGTAGCGTTACCTTTTGAATAAAAGTAAATTACAGATACGCATTCTTGCTCCACATATATTTTCACTTTATCACTACTACCATTTCATGTTTGCATATGTATGTTGCTTCATTAGATATTATATATACATAGCGCAATTTACAGCAGCGAAAATTGTTTTATATCATTTAACAAGAAACGAGTAAAATTTATTAAAAAAAACTTTTTCCTATTATGAAATAGTTATTCTAGTTTGTACTTTAGATTTAAGCTTTTTGAAGTAACTTTACTTATCTTTCAGCGAAATAAAGTTATTAAACATTTTTACAATGTAGAGGAGTATATATATATTATTATTGTTTAGAATTCTGCGACATAAAAAATGCAAGCTTACGAACATGGTCCTTAAAAATGTAAAAGTTGTTTCACGTGTCAGACATAACTTAACATTTTTCGTATAAAGAAATATTTGCTTTTCATTTTAATGAGATAGTTTTGAAAAATGTATTTGTTTTTAGAATATTATTAAATATTAAAAAGATAAAATAATTATTTTTTGAAGTATATTTTTGCCTTTTGAAACATTTTATTTCGAAACGTGTATTATATAATATTTTAAATTCTGTTTCCAAAAGATTAAAATACTTTTTCTAAAAAAAGCTTTTTTGTCTTCATAATCACACAACTTATTTCTCGGGATGTCTGAAAAATCGATTTATGTAAAAATAATAAATCAAAAAATGTGCTTTTTTCCTGATAAATACTTTATAAACTTATAACGTTTTATCTGCTATTTAAGTATATTTAAGTAATAAAATTTCAAATGAGAAGTTGGCAATTAATCTTTTAAAACAAGAAACACACTTAATAATAAGCAGACAAAATTTTCCCAACGGTTAAATAATCAGATTAAACTTTTTTCAGAAACTATTTTTCGAGTCCTTCATTGAGTTCAACTTAATACTAAACGTACCGATATTTTTTTTATACCTATTCCTACTGGAAAGGGTCAAATGACCCCTATATAAAAAGTTATATATTTTACGATGTTTTGCGGAAAATATACCAGTTAATACGCTTTGGTGTATGAATAAAACAATTTTTTTCAAATAATTATTACAAATTATTTATTTATTAACCCCTTGAGGGGCGGTGGGATATATTTTATCCTACCTTCGAATAATGAAGATTCGCACCAGAAAATTTTATTAAATTTTACTTTTTTAGCTTTGATGGAAAACAATCATGAAATCGCTTTTCCCTATTTTGCAAAAAATCTAAATCTTTTTACGCATTGCGGTGTGAATTCGAGATTACAGAAACACAATTATTTGCCTCTCAAAGGGTTAAAGTAAAAAAATATATATAAATGCGCAAAAAAATTAAGAAAAAAAATTAATTTTTTCAAGAAATTCGAAAATTTAATAAACAAATTTTGTGCGAATTAGTTTATGTTCACCAGATATTTCGTTCTCGCTATAACCAGGGCTTAATTTGCGCCGGAGCCCACCGGCGCTCAGCTCCGGTACTTCTCTGTTTTTAGTAAATATTTAAATATTTTTCGAAATTCACCGGAGCTCATAAATACAGGGCTCCGGAGCCCTATGCAATAGCGGTTTTGAAAAACCGAAGCCTAAATTGCCCATTCTTTTCATCCCATATCCAAGTTTCTGCATTCTTTTCTATCAAAACACTTATATGTGACGTAGTGTGTAGCACACGTAGAAGAAGGAGATGAAACGGGCGTAAGATTTTCTGAATTTTTTTTTTTTATAAATGTTTTTGCTAGTTGTTAATTCATTATAGTATATACACTATATTGCCATTAATGACCGGCAATTTTCAATTTTAGGCATTTTGTCGAATATTTAGAAATATACTTGTGAGATTCTTCTGGAATTTCAGGATTAAAAAGAACAGGTATGACTTCATATTTAGCAATGTCGATTTGATAAGGGGGGTAATTAGGGGGCCAACAAAAAATCAAAGTAAAAATAATATTTGGGATCACCCTGTAAAATAAAATGCACGAAATGATCTATCGCTACCGAATATAAATAAACAGTCATTGTGTAATATGTGTATTCTTTTGTGTAAGAATAGCACTTATATTAATAGAGATATAGCGATTTATTTAAAAAAATTAAAAAATTCTTGCATGTTTTTTCAACAAAACTTAACGCCGGTTTCAGAAAAATTGACAAAATATAGTAGAAATAATATAGTGCAATTGGAATATAAATATATTAAATATTTTAGGAAATATGAGCAGTTGTATGAAATAATTTTTATCTGCGCATGCGCGAACGATAACAAGGATCATTTTACATAGTTTAATAGTCAATTCTATGGAGCAACTTATAAAAAAAATCTAGTCAAATATCGTAAAAATTCAGAAAGACATCGGCGTTAGAGTGAGCAAATTTTTAGCCGATATCTTTCTGAATTTTTACGATATTTGACTAGATTTTTTTTAATAAGTTGCTCCATAGAGTTGATAATTAAATTATGTAAAATGATCCTTGTTATCGTTCGCGCATGCGCAGATAAAAATTATTTCACACAACTGCTCATATTTCCTAAAATATTTAATATATTTATATTTCAATTGCACTATATTGTTTCTACTATATTTTGTCAATTTTTCTGATATCGGCGTTAAATTTGGTTGAAAACCCTGTATGTTATAAGCAAAAAACATGCAAGATTTTTTTTATTTTTTTTTAAATAAATCGCTATATCTCTAATAATATACGTGCTATTCTTACTCAAAAGAATACACATATTGCACAATGTCTGTTTATTTATATTCAGTAGCGATAGACCATTTCGTGTATTTTACTTTACAGGGTGATCCCAAGTATTATTTTTTTCATTGTTTTTTTGTTGGCCCCTAATTGTCCCCCTTATCAAATCGACATTGCTACATATGAGGTCATACCTGTTCTTTTTAATCCTGAAATTCCAGAAGAATCTGACAAGTATATTTCTAAATATTCGACAAAATGTCTAAAAGTGAATATTGCCGGTCATCAATGTCAATATAGTGTATATATGCATAGCTGCAAAAAATTCCTTTTTTGTGTTAACACTATTTAGGAATCATAATCCTTACCTGATTTAATTTGACAATTCGGTGATTAACTAACATTAAAATTAGGCAAAGATATCTATTCGGAAGGAGTGATAAACTAAAAGGTGGAATAGATGACAGTTAAGTATATGCAGGTAGATATGTTTAATTTTTTTATTTTGATAACGGCAAAAAGGATGCTTTAAATGAATTTGTATGAAATATAAATATGCGAATTGGAGCGATGGCGGAGCACCCTATGGTTTTTAGTACTGCAGAATATTAGGGCTCCGGTACTTTTTTTGTTAGAAATTAAGCCCTGGATATAACCTGAAATGCTCAAACTAGAATCTCACTCGGAATAAAGTCAATTTCTAATTATACCATCACACATTAACAAATATGATGTAATACAGCAGAATAAATGATGTAATAGCGAAAATATGCAATTTACTAATATTCTTACAAAATAAAAGATTTATACCTTTATGATTTAACGTAAATGTATTCAGGGGTCAAATGACCCCTTGCGGTAGTTAAGCCTAAAATATTTTTCTCTAGGCAAAAAAGTTAGTTCGGAGATGAGGCGTTTTGAGAAAGAATATGATCATATATTTTAATAAAAGTCGTGAAATATAAAGAGATCTCATAATGTTTTAGTTTAACAAATTCCAAAAAAATTTCAAAAAGGGTCATTTGACCCCTCGCGGTAGTTTTTGAGTTAAAAACATTAAATTTGAGGTTTTCACTTATATTTCGTGTTTATTTTCAATTCATTATTATTGACATTTTATATTTCTTCATAAGTCTAATATACATTGTGTTTATAAAATCCCGGACCCATTTTGATGTTTAATAACTCATAAAATAATAAAGATAGATTAAAATTAATAACATAAATGGTTAGATAGACTCAAAAAGTTTCATGACCCTTGTCTATGAACTTCCACGTGTGCCCCCTTCGTCGCACGGAGAATATCAAGTCGATAGTCAATTTCACGCCAGGTAGTGGCAAGCATGTCGACATCCACAGAGGCTATTGCTGTTGTAATTCTGGAATACCCAGATCACCTGATATAACGCCTCTGGACTTTTTCCTTTGGGGATATGTAAAGGACAATGTTTACAGGAGGAGAGTGTCGAACATTGATGACTTAAAAGCCAGAATTACAACCGCAATAGCCTCTGTGGATGCCGACATGCTTGCCACTACCTGGCGTGAAATTGACTATCGACTTGATATTCTCCGTGCGACGAAGGGGGCACACGTGGAAGTTCATAGACAAGGGTCATGAAACTTTTTGAGTCTATCTAACCATTTATGTTATTAATTTTATTCTATCTTTATTATTTTATGAGTTATTAAACATCAAAATGGGTCCGGGACTTTATAAACACCCTGTATGTCTAATTAATGCCTGACTGAATTTTCGGTTTTGTTTTCATTTTCGGCTACTTCCGGTCAAAAATCTGAGTTCAGCGAATATTAGATTTCGGTGAAAAATCAGCCGAACGTTCGGCTCATACGGAAACTACAATGACAAAATTTAAAAAAATATAACATGAAATTCACATACATATGCATCACCTCTGTTTGAAAAAAAAAGATAGAAATAAACTAAAAGTATATAAATGTAACTATAGATTACTTGAAAAATGTCATTAATTAATAAGTATAAATTTCAACACTTATACAAACTAATATAATATAAACTTTTTAACAAAAAAAAAAAAAAAAAAAAAAAAAAAAAAAGAGCGAGAGACTTTAAAAACTATTAGTGAGCTATTCGAAATTGACTCTGCTGACAAGCAATGCACTGCTGTAACCGCAGTTGCGTGAGTGGCTTTTTTCGAATCTCATTCAATTAAATGAACAGTTAGAAATTATTTATTACATTGACAATTTTGGTAACCGCACTCTTGCACGCTAACTACCCAATTTTATATTAAAGTAAAATCTTTGTCAAGAATTGTTGGCCCACCCTGTATTAATCAATAATCCTGGAAACAAAATAGTATAGTGAAGAAGGAAAATCGCCGGGTAGCGACTTTCTCGCCAAACAGATAGCGCCACGTCACTTGATGAAAATCGTTGAAAATAAAATATTTTTAAAATGTTTATTTTATTTATTTATTATTATTATTTTTTGATTTTTGTTGAATTTATAAAAAAAAAAAAGTAATCAACCAATTTTGATGTACCACTTTTTCCCGGTTCCATACACATTTCCATTATTAAAAAATATTATATGCGATTTTTCAACGTTGAAAGGGAGTTGTAAACAATTAACATGAAACAGTAAAGCAAACTGTATGGTTTTAAAGAGGAATTTTTTTATTTTTTAACTATTTTGGAACAAAATCGCCCTTGCTGGGGTCTTCTTTGGTCCATTCATTTAGTTTCATATAAAATGAATACATTTCATATGTAAATGAATACATTTTTATTGAAACCCCCTTGCAATAGCATTTGCTAATAAATTAACACTGCAAACTCGATAAACACATGTTTTTTTTTTTTTTTTGGTTTCTTTAAAACTTTTAAACATAATAAACCAATTGTTAATATTAAAGAAACGAGAAACAGTTTTCGTCATCTTATCCTCGGCAACTGGAATAAAAACAATTAATGTAACATTTTACTATGGTAACATTTGAAAAAAATGTTACTTAAAACATGTTTTAAGAGATTTGTTTGTATAAAAGGCATTTTTAAGTAATTGGGGTTACTTTCGGGCCAAAAAAGGCCCGGCACAAAGCAGCCCCGAAATACTAGTTTTCATGATAGCTTTATAAAAATGTAATAATTTTCTGTCAAAATAAAAAATTAAAGTAAAAACTATGATCACACATGGGTTACAGGTTACTAAAGGTAATATTTTGACACTTATCTTATTTGTAGCTCTTATCCAGATTGTTTCACTATAGAAAGTTTGGAAAGCTAAAATTTACACACGAAAACAGTTTTCTACAAACACATCCAGTATTGCCCCTAAAAAAAATTTTAAATACCCCCAAACTATTCAAATACCCTATAGTAGGGTATAAAATATTTTTCAAGGGCAAAAACTCCAAATTATCTTGAATTGTTTGTTCAACACAAAGAATAAAACCTTTTTTTATGGGATGGACCAAAGTAGCTCCGATTGACGGTAATTTAAATGGGACTAATTCGAGAGCATCCTCTTTCAATAAAAAAAATCACATGAATCGTTCGCGTAGTTACAGATCAATCGGTGAACATACATAAAAAAATACATACGCGTCAAATTAATAACCTTCTCCTTTTTTCAAGACGATTAAAAACAGAGAAAATTTGCAAATGCTCACAACTAGTCACAAAAGTATGCATTTCTTTAAAAAAATAATAAATTCTTAAATATGTTTCTCAATAAAATAGAAATTAATAACTTCATTCTTATTGCTTTTGTTTTCCTCTGGGATGATAAATTAAAGGGCAATTTTTATGACATTTTCAAATAAACCGTCGATGAAGCTTAATGAAGATAAAATAGAGTTTGTAATTTATGTAAGACGTAAATTTTCTGTTGGTAAAAAACAATTTACCTAGAAAAACTTTAAAAATTTTTAGTTTTCTGAAAATGTTTTGAAAGAATCAATAACAAAGTGATTTTCGAAATATAAATAATAATGTGTTTTAAACTATTGTTTTTTATACGGAAAAAAGTATTCGTTGCTGCGTTATTTGTTTTAATAACAATGAAAAATGAAGCTACATTCAATTGTGATTGAATTAAATAAGAATAACTTTTGGAAATGTGTTTTTTATCTGTAAATCATGCATTTTAAAAAACGGATGTTCGGGATATTTTTCTTTTTTTTACATCTACTATACCGAAGACTTAAAAAATGATCCGCTAGAAATAATTATCTCACTGACGCAAACAATGTTAGGCTATAGTATAAAGATGCCAGATTAAACTTCAGACTCTGCTGTTATTATTGTTTTGGAGCCTGTTTGTGATGACTATTATGTTACGAAAACAACCAAGCAACCATAAATTCGTAGATGTAGTGTACATTGCAAAAAGAAAAAAAAGTAAGATATATATATATATATATATATTATATACATATTTTGTCTTTGGGTTTTGCCACTAACAAGGAGAGGGCCTTCCATGGTAATCATAGATTTTGATTATTTTTATATATATTGTAGGGTATAGGCTCCTTAGTCTCAGGTTCGACGGATATTATACAACGCTCCTTAGTTCTCGAGAAACAGGGGTGGGGCTGGGGTCTAATATTATAACACAACTTAAATACTTACTTTGTAACGCGATAACTACATTGGCCGTAGCTCAGTTGGTGCGGCGTTTCCATTGATCGGCGGGCTCGAGTTCGATATCGGAACGCGCTGCTTTTGTTTTTTTCATTTTTTGTTTTATAAATATACTTGTAATTAGAATTTAATAATTTCTTTGTCAACTAAAAATCCCAATATTGTGTATCAGTTATAATTTTAGCCTATTTATTTTTTTATTTGTGAGCAAATAGTTGCATAATACATCATAAAACTGTTATTTTTTTAATAACTTTTGAAATGTATTTCATATATTCTTTATCGATGCAATGATATTGAACAATTGTGTCAATTCGTGATTTTAAAGAAACATCATTTATGTATTGCCTTAACAAGGGAAGTCAATACGATGATAACCTTACTCTGTTTTTAAAGTAAGAAGTATAGTATTATTAAAAATTAGCATAAGAATTAAATTACAACCTTATTTGCATATTAAAGATTTTTAAATTTGTAATACGTATGCTTGCGATTTGAATCACTTTGCTTTCCCATTTATCTTCTTTGTGCATTTATTTTTATTTTATTTGAATATGTTTTATTTTATCATAACTAGAGGGAGCCACAACAGCTTTTGTAATGATGTTGGAACTTGTTTTAGTCAATAACAGATCCAATTTTTTAAAAATCCTTTTAAATGATGAGAAATGTTTAATAATGGTTTTAAAATCGAAAATGCTAAATTAAAATTTAAATATATTAACATTATAATTAATGTACGGTATTAAAATTTTTAATTGAGATTATTAAATTATAATTAGAAGTACATTTATAAAACAAAAAAGGTAGCGCGTTCCAGTATTGAACCCGAAGATCAAAGAACAAATGCTGTACCAACTGAGCTACGACCAACGTAGTCATCTTATTACAAAGTAAGTATTTAAGTTGTGTTATAATATTAGACACCCCCCTGTTTCTCAAGAAGTAAGGGGCGTTGTATAAAATCCATTGAACTTGGGACTAAGGGATCTCTACCCTACAAAATATATTAAAATATTCAAAATCTGTTATTACCAAGCTTGGCCTTCTCCTTGTAAATTGTATTGTTGGGTTAATTTTCTGAAATTTGAGATTATTATCGGAGGCGCCAAGCCGTCAGAATTTGGTGACTCGCTTGGATAAAAGAAATATTTGGCAAGTACAGAAAAAGTTAAAATGATTTTAGGAAGTTAATATGGGGGGACATGAGAAGACAAAATATTTTATATGGATATTCACCCATATCAAATATTTTGTCAGTCAATGTAGCAACAGTATGTGAATAATATTAGAAGTAGAGTAATAATGAGGTATTGTCCTTACAGTCTGTTTTTCAATTATATTTTCACTCTAAGGAATTGATTTTCAAGCTTAGGTATACTTATCAAAAGGAGAACGTGGCGGATCGGTTGGAGGTACGCAAAAATAGCAATGGTAATGGCGGAAAACACACACACAAAACAAATTCAAAATCAAAACAGAAAGTTGTAGAGGTTTATAAAGAGAGTAGTTAACTGAAGACCTAATAGGCTAAATGCCTAGGCAAATAGTTTATGCACGTATCGTTTCACTCAAAAATAATTCATAATACTCAATAATATTGCGCAATTACGAATATACCTTTCAACGCTCTTTGCAAAAGCTTCTCTATCCACCATGCACGTTCCTCCCCCTTCCTCTTCTTTTTAGTTTTTCTTTTGATCATTTTCAATAATTTAGTTAGTTTATTTAGTTATTTTAAGTATTCGACTTGACGGAGTGAAGTAAATAAAGATTATTAATAGTTTCGTAATTCGTTCCGTTTTTATGAATACTTAATTTGAAGTTGTCTCAAATTTACATTGTTTTATCGGATGATACTGTTTCGTGTCCCAAAACGAGTAAGTGATATAAGACGAGAACACTTAAAAAAGGCTGTAACTGCAGCAACTAGCATAATAACTAATAAAAACAAATATTTTAGCATGAAAGTATGGTGGTAGGGTTAGGTTGGGAGCATCTTTGAGACACATGTGGTACTCATAAATGAAAAGCAAGGGGTACGCGCATGATAAAAGGCTAAGAACTGCTACCTATGCAATCAATGCCCTATATGCGCTTATATTAAGTCACCAATTCTGAGCAATATCATCGAATTATGCATCGTTCTAGCTTAATAACAAGAGATTTTTCAATTTCACCATCCAACGAATTTCAATCTCTATAACACATAGCAGATTTATGTACTGAGGACGAAATCGTCCAAGAGGCATTGTTGGGGATTTGGCTGCAATCAAATTCTACTGGAAGTTTTTCTTTTCATGTTGATTTTAATTCATTTTATATCTTCGAAGATGCTTACATTTGAGGAACTAGAGTTCCGCTTATTCATTCATTAGGCACAAAATTTTAGCGTTTGTGCCTTCTGTCAAATGAATTTGTGTACGAAATTCCATTGCCATGAAATTTTCTTCCTGAAACAAGTATTGGGTCACATTTTATTTTTTAGAGCAGTGATGTCCATGTCCAACGCGGTTCTAGCCATGTTGTACATTTTACTCTTTTTGGCGAAATATTCTTGAGAGTGTATGTGTAGGGCGATAGTACAATAAACTACTATAAATTGTGTAGATATATTTTGCGACTCCTCAGAAATATTCAGTTTCACTCAGCAATAATGTATAAAAGTTGTCATGATTAAATTTCAGACTTTTTCTTTTTTTAAATTCTGACTTTTTTTTAAAAATTTATTTGAATTTTTAAAAAAAGAAGAAGCAGAAATCATCTCACATAAAATAATAAAAATTAGTCAACTTCAGAAATCTACATAATTTTCTTTGTTATTTAACTTGAAGTTAGCATGATTACAGGAGGCATTTACTAATCTTTAAATCTATTTTAATGAGCAGTAAAAAAATGTAATTTCTTTACACACACAAAACAAATTCAAAATCAAAACAGAAAGTTGTAGAGGTTTATAAATGAGAGTAGTTAACTGAAGGCCTAATAAGCTAAATGCCTAGGCAAATAGTTTATGCACGTATCGTTTCACTCAAAAATAATTCGTAATACTCAATAATATTGCGCAATTACGAATATACCTTTCAACGCTCTTTGCAAAAGTTTCTCTATCCACCATGCACGTTCCTCCCCCTTCCTCTTCTTTTTAGTTTTTCTTTTGATCATTTTAAATAATTTAGTTAATTTTTTAGTTATTTTAAGTATTCGACTTGACAGCGTGAAGTAAATAAAGATTATTAATAGTTTCGTAATTCGTTCCGTTTTTATCAATACTTAATTTGAAGTTGTCTCAAATTTACATTGTTTTATCAGATGGTACTGTTTCGTGTCTCAAAACGAATAAGTGATATAAGACGAGAACACTTAAAAAAGGCTATAACTGCAGCAACTAGCATAATAACTAATAAAAACAAATATTTTAGCATGAAAGTATGGTGGTAGGGTTAGGTTGGGAGCATCTATGTGACACATGTGGTACTCATAAATGAAAAGCAAGGGGTACGCGCGTGATAAAAGGCTAAGAACTGCTACCTATGCAATCAATGCCCTATATGCGCTTATATCAAGTCACCAATTTTGAGCAATTTCATCGAATCATGCATCTTTCTAGCTTAATAACAAGAGATTTTTCAATTTCACCATCCAACGAATTTCAATCTCTTATAACACATAGCAGATTTATGTACTGCGGACGAAATCGTCCAAGAGGCATTGTTGGGGATTCAGCTGCACCCTCAAATCAAAATCTACTGGAAGTTTTTCTTTTCATATTAATTTTAATTATATCTTCGAAGAATATTTATATCTTCGAAGATACTTATATTTGATGAAATAGAGTTCCGCTTATTCATTCATTAGGAACAAAATTTTAGCGTCTGTGTCTTCTATCAAATGAATTTGTGTACGAAATTCCATTGCCATCAAATTTTCTTCCTGAAAGAAGTATTGGGTCACATTTTTTTTTTTTTTTTTTTTTTTTTTTTTTTTTTTTTTTTTTTTTTTAGAGCAGTGATGTCCATGTCCTACGCGGTTCTACCCATGTTGTACATTTTACTCTTTTTGGCGAAATATTTTTGAGAGTGTATGTGTAGGGCGTTAGTACAATAAACTACTATAAATTGTGTAGATATATTTTGCGACTCCTCAGAAATATTCAGTTTCACTCAGCAATAATATATAAAAGTTGTCATGATTAAATTTCAGATTTTTTCTTTTTTTAAATTCTGACTTTTTTTTTTTAATTTATTTGAATTTTTAAAAAAGGAAGAAGCAGAAATCATCTCACATAAAGTAATAAAAATTAGTCAACTTCAGAAATCTACATAATTTTTTTATTATTAAACTTGAAGTTAATATGATTACAGGAGGCACTTACTAATCTATCTTTAAATCTATTTTAATGAGCAGAAATAAAAAAATGTGATGTCACTTATGAAACTTCTATAAATATGTGCTATCCTCTAAATAGGACGATGGTATATAATGATGGTATAATATGAGTTATATTCTCAAAATTTTCGATATGAATACATTCTGTAATGGCACTTAGGGATTCTTACTCATTTTCATTTCAACATCGTTACAATCTTTTCGTATAGTACCATTAACCAAGTTATTCGAAAAACAGTCATTATATAAGCGAGAAACAGAGTCGTTTCTGAAAATCTGCAGTCATTCTCCTTAGATCCCAATCATTATTCGCTATAATATTATTCCGTAAGCGTTATTAATTAATTTGTTTCATGTAATAATTTAGAATGCGTTTAATTATATTACAATCTGGGTGTCAAATATACAAATTAAAATTGCTCGGTGCAAATTAAAATAGTCGGTGCTCAAATCTGATCCTTAAAAAGCGCCACAAACAGCTGTCTGGATATTACCCCAAACCACCGGGTAATTTTCAGACAGGATTTTATTAATTTTATTAACCATTTGGAAAAATGGTTATTGCCCTCGATCAGGGTAGGAAATCAAATCCCGCATTTTATTCGTTTTCTGATTGGTCTATACAGTAATATGTATTTTTCTTTTACTTTCAACAGAGATGGATACTTCTGTTGCCACTCTGACAAAAAAGTAATAAAAACTACAAAAAAATTAATAACTCAGAAACAAATTAAGATACAGCTTTCAAACAAATTGCAGTTAATAATGCATTTTTTTTCTCTTTACGACGATATAAAAAGTAATATTGTGGGATGTTTAGAAGTTTAAAAATGAAATTTCATTTAAAATTAGTCCAGGAATATTAATGTTTAATCCATGGCGTATGTAATGTATGACCAGCTCCGTAGAAGTTTAAAAATTTACAGTACCGAAAATTGTAAAACTCAGATTTCTTTTAAAATTTGTTCATGATGGATCCAGGAATGTTAATGTTTAATCCGTGGCGTACGTAATGTATGGTGAACTCCGTACGATTTTTTATGTCTTAAATTTTAGTCTTTGAAAAAATCATTTTCCAAATGGTCGTTATAATTCGTTAAATTGCTTTATTATTATTATTATTATTAATGCTAATTATCTGAAAATGTTTCAAAATAATCACCATGCATGTGATGATTTTACCAAGAAAAATTTGAAAAAATAAGTAGTCATTGATTCCTAAGTATTTGCAAAAGTTTTGTTTTTGTCTGAAAATTACCCCAGGCTACCCTATATATATATATATATATATATATATATACTCGTTCAATTTAGAACCTCTATTAGAAATTTGTGTCAATCAAAACATATGCTTGAAGTTTTAGCATTTTGATCCTACTGATATATAGAAAAGACACAAATTCAGAAAAATGATGTTAAAGATTGAAATTCTGAGGACTAATTTAAAGGGAAATGACTGCAAATCCCTTTTCACATATTTATAATCATCGGATCTGTCCTACAACAGCGACAGAATATACCAAATACATTTAAACCAAAAAATTAATTTTTTTTTTCGTGATTTTTCGCAAATTGGTATCAAGATGATCATAAGTGAACTTAAACTAGCAGTACCGCATTGAAGAATTGTTAATGGATTCTGACAAAAAGTACGTGAGAGTTTTGAGCTTTAGTCATGATACAAAATAAATATCACGCCAGAATATATATATAAGAATTATTAACATAGTGACAGAATCTGTGGCAGTCGCGAATAAAAATAAGATAGTTAAAAATTATTTTTTTAATCCAAAGCGGCGTTATGTTATATTGATACGAAAAAAAATAATTTTGCAACTCAGCTATTTCAAATAATTAGGAGATAAAACATTTCTTATTGTGACAGAATCTAAGTTAAAGCATATATCATGTTAAAATTGCTAGTTTCATTTTTTTTTCCTTATGGACCAATTTTCATAAAAAATGTTTTCTTGGAAATTTGCATCTGAGAAAAAATGCGCTGTAAAAGCATTAATCTCTATAAAGAAGATTTATATAGAAAAAGGCTAGTTTTTAGAGTGGATACGAAATTTAGAGGTATTATTAAGGAAAACAGATTTGTTCTTTTAAAGTTAATCATTGCTTCTTGCATACTTTTTTTTTTCGTGAATATATAAAAATTTTACATATTTGATGGTATAGAATCTCCGTAAAAAGTGTTAAATTGATGTAAAATTTGCATGTATTTTTCGAGTATAGTAGAATATTTTCTCTGAAATTAATTATTCTTTTTCCCCTTTTTATTTTTTTATTTTTTACAGTAACTTACAAAATAAACGAACATACTGTCACTTATAACTATTATAAGCTGATTAATTATTTCAGCATTTGATATTGTAACTCGCATGGTACAATAAATCAATGAGAATGTCATTGTGTTATTATGTTGTAATGGGTAAATGCGTACGTTTATTTTCTATTAGTACCTTGATGATAAAAAAATGTCAAGTCATAAGTTCGAATACTAGGTACGAAATAAATATTAGAAACTTGTTTACTAGGAGATGTTTTAACCCCTTGCGGACGAGCGACTGGTATACGAGCCGCGTAAGGTGCTCAGAATCTGTGATTATTTTCACCAGTAAATTTTTATTGTAAATTTTGCCTTATTTAATCCGAGCATTTTCCCGATTCAATTAGACAAAAATTTCTGTTTTGAAAAACCGGTGATAAAGGATTAAAAATTCTGTAAAAGATGCTCGTCCCGAAGGGGTTGGAGGAAATCTTTCTTTTTTGAAAAAAAAAATATCTTTACAAATATTATTATAATTAAGAAATTGAATAAACGCAAAAGAATTTTTTTTTGCTTTCTGATATTTATGGCAGAAAGATTTGGAAAATGAAACTAATATTCTGTACAAATATTCTTTTATAATAGTATAGTAATATTCAGTGCTATTCTAAATACTGGAATTTGAAAAAAAATTATTAGAGTTTCTCAAAACGTATCATTGTGGAACTACAAATTATGCAAAGAATTGTTAATAAATCTATCCACTTTTCCCAGTCTTTGTCATGCTGAACGTCATGCAATAAACATCTCTCTCTAGCTACATTATAAAACTCCTCGAAAAACGCTCACAACATTCGATATTTAGGAATTTTATTTAGCACCGCTTCTACAAATTATTTATGTGATAACAATTGCATTTGATATTATTAGAATAGCACATTTACAGTCGTTGTTATTCTCTTAGCACTGCTTGAAATGTGTGGGTTTTCTCCATTAATTAAAAGGCAGATTTATCAAGCGGAAAGCATTTTTATTAGATCAATCGAGTAGAATACATAATTGAAACATTCGCCACATCTCCATGGAACATTACGATATTTTTACTACTTAAACTTTAGAAGTTAGCCATCGTTAAGTACATTTTAAAATGATGTTATGAGGTCATCTATTATTCAGAAAGAATCATTTCCAAACGACAGACAATCATAAGTTTTAAAATCAATTGCACACACACAAAATCTGCGCTCCTGACTCATGTTTTGGGCGTTAAATACCTCCTGGCATAGTGTTTTTTACTGCACTTCAGATATACTGATCAGCGAATCACAACTCGAATAAGCGTAGAACTATATTTTTAAGTGCGGATCGACTTATCCGTAAAAGAGCGCGAATTGCTTTTAGAATAAAAAAGGGAATGGTAAAAAAGGAAATTTACAGAACAGATAATTTTAATAGAATTCATATAGGTACTTAAGATTGAAAAATGAAAAGACTTGGAAACAATAAGTATGTGGTGTGTTTTTGAATAGATTTTGAAAGAAAAGCAAAATATTAATATACGCTTTTTAAATAGAAATAAATTTAAGTAACTGAATGATTGGAATCTTTTTAAAGATAGGAAATAATACAATAAACTAGGATTGTAGAATCATGTTAGATAGGAAATTTTTATGGAATATTTTACATGAAACGCGGAAGCTTAATTTTCTTAATATATACATATTAAAAAAAAAAGAATAAAAGCGTTCATTTTAATGATGTTTCTAAATCTGCATAATATATTTAATCTGCATAATCTGCATAATTTTTATGCATTTATAGAAAATGTAGCCAAAATATAAAATTGCATATGCATGTATACAATTGTATATAAACTGGACTCTAATATTGAAACTAGAGATTTTTAAATTAGTGTGCATCTTTTGAAGCAGAATGCATAAATGTTGGCACAAAATCTCACTAGCGAGATAATTAGAAAATATATCAAAAATGTATTTTCAACGCATGAAAATGTATGATAAAGAAACTTTCTTTAAAAAAAAATACCCGAATTCTTAATAAATTACAATTTCCGAGCAATATTCTGTGTATGTGTTATATTTTCGAAGTATTCTTAGTACATATAATGGAGTGCGCAATTTTCTTATTTAAGTAATTTTTCACCCGTGATACTTTTATCTAGTATTTAAAATATTTATATAACTTTTTTTTTCAATTAAATTGTGATACATTCTATAAGATAAACTTCTCCAAATAGAGTAAATTTATTTTCATGGTTTAAGGTTAGCTAAAAGCTATTTACACATTATTTTTTAAATTAATATATATATTAGCATCGTATTTTCTAAGTAAAAGTGATAGTTTATAAAGCTCATAAAACTCTTCGTTTCTTGAAAAAGCTATTTAAGCCTATTTTATATCCTTGAAAAGGATAAAAAAGATTTTCTTTTTTATTTTCTACTAGCATAAAGTAAACAACGGAAATCCTATTTATCTCAACTTTTTTCTTAAACCTTTAGTTCAGTATTTTGTGAATTTATTCTCTTCTTTATTAACTAACTAAAATTAACAAAATGCTTTATGTTTATTTTTCTTCAGAAATTCAGCTTGTGTATAAAGAAAAAAATAGAAAATTCAATTTACGATGCGTGTCTTTATGTTATTATTAAATTATTTTTAAGTTCTTTTCATAATATATTATTCATGAAATTTTCTTCCAAAAATTTCGCTTCCTTTATTCCCTTGATTTAATCCAGTGACGCATATTCTTGTATTTTTTCTCTCTCTAAACATAAATTCCCAAACAATTACATAGGTTTTTTTTAATGGAAAGAAATAAAACATTTTAGCTTTCTGTCTTATTAAATATATATTGGGTTGTTCGAAAAGTATTTTTTTTTTTCAACAGAGGACGTATTTGTATTTTTTCACGGTCAAGTTCACACTTAAGCCGCATTTTCAATATATATTTTCACACCTGATATAGCAAGGCTTGTTTGTGAAGCAGTTCGTTTGATAATGAACTATAGTTTTTGTTTGGTGCTCTATCAAATGGAAAGTCGAAAGGGGCTGTGCATATGCAACGTTATCATTTTAGGGGGAAAGAGGGGGTCTGGCAAACGATATCGTAAGATATTTCTAGGGGGAGGGGGGTTGTCTTTTGATATCGTTATCCTTTTTGATCCAACCAAAATTTTCTCTTTTTATTTGTAACTTTGTATTCAATTCAAAATAGTATGTTATCTCTTTTTAGTATGTTATCTATTTTTATGAAAATACAAAGATATTAAAATCGTTAAATGACTATAAAAGTATCTAATTCCAAAATATGGAAAACCCCAATGTTTGCCATTCCTATTCTGTCATATGTGTATGCATCTATAATACGCTGTTCGAGAAACCATATGCGAAGTACGTTTGAAATGATATTTGTGTTTACTAGTAAATAAAAGAGAAAGAATGTTGTCCCTCACACCCCCTTGCTGAGGCAAGTGCAAGAATATATTATTATTTTTGAATGCATTATGTAAAAAAAATATTATTAAATACTTTTAAATAGCAACTATTTATGCTAAATGTTATTTGATATAAAGTTATTTCATCAATAAAGGGATATTTTATTGACTTCCCTTGGATGAATAAAGTGTGAGAAAAATAAATGTAACCATATTTATATATCATTCCAAACAAAAGTAAAAGAAAAAAAAATTTAGACATTGATAACGATATCTTTACGGGGGTGGGATGATAACGTATAATATCGTAAGGGGGGGGGGGGGGTCAAAAAATACCAAAAAGTTGATATGCACAGCCCCAAAGCAGCGTTTTTGCATATTTTACTTTTTTGCTCTCGAAAAGGTAAAAATGCTGTTCAAGCAAGAAAAAAAAATATCCAGTGTATATAGAGAAGATGTATTGATAGAACGCCAGTGCTAAAACTAGTTTGCAAAATTTCGTTCCGGCAATTTTCATGTTGAAGAAGCATCACGTTTTGGAAGGCCAATTGAAGCTGATGAAGACAAAATAAAGGCATTGATTGATGAAAGTCGCCGAGTAACAACTCGTAAGATCGGTGAGAGATTAAATTTATTAAATTTGACCTTTCATGATCACGTGAAAGTCCTTGGTTTAATTTCAAAACTCGACATTTGTATTCAACTTTTTCTTACAGAAAGACTGTTCTTCAAACGTCAAAAAAATTATCCATTTTTGAAGTGAATCCTTACTTGGGACGAGAGAAAAAGGGTTGTCTACAACAATGTTAAATGCAACAGATCTTGGGGTAAAAAAGATAAACCGGCTCAAAACACTTCGAAAACAGATCTTCATAAAAAAAAAAAAAAAAAAAAAAAAAAAAAAAAAAAGTTAATGCTATCTGTTTGATGGAATTTTAAAGGATTCTTTTTTTTTTTTTTTTTTTTTTTCGTCTTCTACCTGATAATACCACGATCAATTCTGAAATGTACTGTCATCAACTGTACAAACTGAATGATTCACTCAAACAGAAAAGTCGAGAGTTGATCAATAGAAAAAGCACAGCGTTCCACTACGATAATGCCAGATCTCACACAAGTATGGTAACTCGCCAAAAGCTTTCACAGCTTGGATGGGATGTACTACTACAAACACTAGATTCTGCAGATCTGGCAGCTTCGGATTATTAGTTGTTCCGGTCTCTACAAAAATTTTTAGACTGCAAAACCTTTACTTGAAATGAGGACGTCAAAAATAACTTGGATCAGTTTTTTGCCAAAAAATATCTGAAGTTTTAGGAGCGTGGAATCATGCGACTGCCAGAAAGATGAAACAAGTTGGAGATTGCACGTCAAACGTGGCAAATGAGGAGCGTTCGTACTATAACTAGTTTTATAAATATTTTTTGCTCCGCATATTGTACTGAATGTATATTTTAGTACACTTCATAAGTGCATATCAATTTCATTCTGTTAGAAAGGCTGTAACATCATTAAAATGCACTTGAAATAATTTTTGTTGTAATTAATTGTAACGGAAAACTTTTGACTATCTCTGTAAATTAAACTATACATCCGATTTTCATAAAATTTGAAATAACTCGACGAAATTTTGCAACAATTATATATTTAAAATTTCAGACCATTCGGTTGGGTAGTTTTTGCTCTGTTATATGCGGACGGACAGACAGACAGATCGAACGACGACTATAGGTGCTACGCATTTATATAATTACGAACGGACCTAAAAAGGTATTGGGCCAAAATGGAGAATATATAATTCAATAACATATTTATACACTATAAGAAAATCGTCTTTCATTTTCTCCAAAAGAAACGAAACTACTTTTCGAACAAGCCAATATTTAGATGAAAGTTATTCTTTTGTTTATGAAAACGAATAGGAAGTACAGTAAATTCTGCCTAAGGCGGACTCTGTGTAAGCCGAAAATCTGTCTACCGCGGAAAATTCTTCAAGTCCCGGCGAACCCATAGAAAATTACATTAACTCATGCCGCATAAGGCGGAATCTGTCTAACACGGAAACGGAAGGATTTTAAGGTCCCACCGAAACCAAAATTTTGCATAAGGCGGAAAAAGAGATATTTTAAAAATGAAAGGCATTTCGTTTATCCAACTTTAAAACTGTTAAGTCTAATACTCATTGTCGAGGATGTCAGTTAAATTCCGTAACACTTTGAAAAAGTTAATTCAAAAGAGCAGAAACTGTTTAAATTTTAAGGAATTCTTACTTATAACATTTTTTCCTATGCAAAATTGCATTTAAAAGTTATTATTTCTAGTAGAATGCAAATTTATGGAAATACATATTTTCTAAAGTATAATGTATTATATTTTAAGGCTGTACTCAAATTCAAAATCATAGCGTTTTGTCTCATTCGCGAAGTTTATTACTTTTTGTGTGTGTAAACCGTGTGTAATTCGCATGTATTACAGCAGTACTAAAAAATTGAATAGCGTTTCTCATTTATCTATAAAGACAAAGGATCTTTCAGAACTTCAGTTTTCAATCAATTTTCGAGTCAGGAAAATCAACAGAAAATACTCAAAAATCAAGATTTTTTTTTTTTTTTTTTTTTTTTGAGGGGGAGGTGGGAGCTTTTTTGCATAAGCCGGAATATTGTCTACGACGGAAAATTTTCTCGGTCCCAACCGATTCCGCCTTAAACAGAGTTTAATGTACAGTTGCTGCGAAATGTGGTAATTTGTTTTATGTACAGTACAAATCCCCCTATCCGTACTAATAGATTCTGGACACAATCCGGATATTCATACAGTAGAAACTCGTTACAACGAATATCACTTTAACGAATTTTCCAGTATAACGAATATTATTTGGATTGTTAAAAAGAAAACGCATTCCCATGTTTCATTATAAAAATATTCACTTTAACGAATTTTCCGGTATAACGAATTTATTCAATGCTCCCCAGTGATGCATTGTAACGAGATTTTACTGTATATCCGAATAATTGATGCAATCATCGAACAAAATGCGTGATATATCTTTTATTTTTAATTTCTTTCGTTTAATAAAAAGAATAATTTAATGTATGTTGGAAACAAGCTCAATTTTATGACAAACAATACAAAAGAGGCAAAACAATATTTACAGGGTATCCGAAAAATAACTGATGGATTTTAAAATTCAATAACTTCCAAACGGTGACAGATATTTAAAAAAGTCTTGTAGGAGGGTTATGTATGATGTCAGGAGTTTTTTTTACTGTGATTCTTGATTTTAGTTCGAATTTTAAACAATAGATGACGCTGAGAGCAATATGTGCTCAGTCCAGACGCGATTTTTGGTACTTCGGGAGGCATTCAATATAGTTTAATCTTCTTTTTTTGCATGGAAGAAGAAAAAGGCTGAAAAATGGAGCCTGGATTTAGCGGTTATTGTTTGCAGTGCCATCTATCGCTGCTATTTGTTACTAAAACTGAGAATCGCAGCATAAAAACTCCTGACATCTTACATAACACTCCTGCAAGAATTTTTTTAAATATCTGTCACCGTTTGCAAGTTATTGAATTTTAAAATCCATCAGTCATTTTTGGAATACCCGGTACATACATTTAAAGGTGTTGAACGCGTTCTACAAAGGTAAGTGTTATATCACAGTTGGAAACTGGAGGTATTTTCTCCTACCTTATATGCTGGCAATATACTATGCAGGGTGTTGCCAAATTAATTCGACCGACAAATTCAGAGGGATGAGAGTACTCATCATAAAGAGGAAAAATTACCATAAGACATGGGGTCGCAAACCACCTATTTAATAAAAAATACAGGGACTTACTATGACTCAACTTTGGTTGATGGTAATACTTTCAAAAAACTGAAGTATATTATAATGAAACTTTTAATAGACATGCTCACCTTTGTTGTAAATGTGATAATATCAAAAAAAGTGGTAGAAATTTCTATTATACGCGCCAGCAGTATGCACTTGACTCTTCACATTTTGAACTGTGGTTACCGGCTTATGCGGCCCGGTTTATACGGCCGATTACGTGAGTACCCTGTTTTTCCCGAACTTTTCGTGGTGTCATCACATTTTATACAAAACAAGGTACAGTCGGACCTCTATTTAACGAAGTAGCTAAATCCCGAAAAAAAGTTCGTTATATGGAAAATTCGTTAAATAGAGAGTCACCTTTTAAAATACTTTAAACTACATAAAACATATTTGAAGTCCATAAACACTGAATATGATTAAAAAATGTAATTAGTCACACTTTTTTTTATAAATTATATCTATTTGTTTTATTTATTTTACCCATCAAAAAGAAATCTGCAAGGGAAATAAGAATGAAACAAAACATTGTCTGAAAATACATAGTATTTTCAGTTTAAAAAAAATATTTTACATTAAAATCACGATTTTTAGGGTTTCGTTCATCTGACGAAACCCTATTCGTCTCGATCCTCTGTCTGTCTGTCTGTCTGTCTGTCCGTCTGTCCGTCACAGAGCCCGTTCTCAGAAACTATACATGTTAGAGACTTGAAATTTTGGGTACTTATAGCTGAACACCTCACATCAAACAACAAATCATAAAATTTTGAAAAAGTTGGTAATTAACCTAATTACGGGCTAATTAAATTCTAAAATTAACCAATCAACCTTTTGAATGCAGGTGAAAATGCACGTTATCGAAATCCTCCCCAGTTTCTCCTAATGGTTGCCAGTAAACTCAGCGGATGCTCCGTCAAATCAGCCGGTGCAGGGTTACCACGGAGTACTTTAAGCAATAAATGAAGTGGACCTTCAAAAAGCAAAATTGGATTTGCCGAAATAGCGGTCGTACAAATTCGTAACAGGTGTAGAAATACGCGGAAAAAATTCTACTTTATTTTGGTATAAATTTCAAATTTCTGCGTAGGATAGAACGCAAAAAATCCACTAAAAATCGATCGATAAAAATTTAATTTCTGTGTTTTTAAAAACAATGAAAACAGATTTCCATTCACCGGAAGGCAGCTGTCATCATTTCTGGACATATCGGCGCGGGAGAAATTTAAGGGGAAGAAAGTCTAATACGAAATTTAAACTTTTTAAATATTAAATTTTTCGATTAAATTTTTTGACATCCGGGCTGGAAATTTCTGGCAGATTCCATACATACCCGGTTCAAAGAGATTGCTTCATTACGAGCTGAGATATTAATTATTATTTTATTAATTCCTTTTATTTCCATCAAATGCCAGATTAAGATGGAGGCACGTGCTTTTTTAACGGAGATTTCATTTAAATTAGGAAATTAACAATTTGCGTGGGGTGTTTCGACGGCGCGCTATGAGATAAGTATTAATTATTCAATATGAAAAAGTTTATAGGTTTATAAGTGTTCATCCCACTATTTCCGAATAGCAATTTCAGGAAATATCTTAAATTATTGTTTAAGACCGCCACTCGATGTCTTCGAAACTTTAAGATACTTTATAACACATAAGTGTAAAAAAGAATGGAGTGTGATATTTCGAGGAGTGGAGGGGGGGGGGGACTAGATTTATTTATTAAATCTTAGCGTTTGTTATCGCGGAAAATGTTTTAAATTGTTGGTTAAGACTGCACCGCCACCCTCCCGACCATGTATCTACGGAGAGATTGCGCAAAGGAGTTTCGTTCAGATATGCTTTTGTTAAGAATAGAGTGCGCTCCCTGGTGGTGGAATGCGGAACTAACGTAACGCGATTTTGTTAAAATTAGGAAATATAACAAGGCGATCCGTTTGCAACTTTAAGATACTTCATGACACATAATAAAAAGCTTATAAAATAATGGTGCATGCAATTTCCTGTGAAGGGAGGGCGGGGGAGGGGCGCTGGATTTCTTTTTTAAAAAATAGCGTTTACGACCTTTTTAGGTGTCGTTTTTTGAGCACTATGATAAACTCAGACACGTGCTGCTTATGAAATATAAAAATGTCAAAATTTTAGTTACCACTATTTCCGAATAGTACTTTCAGCAAATTTCTTAATTTCTCGCTTAAGGCCGCCACCAACTCCAGTAACACATCCACTGATAGGTTGTTTAACAGAGTTTCGATCTGATACACTTTTGTTATGAATAGTGTGCGCTCCCTGGTGGTGGAATTTGCAACTAGCATAACGCAATTTTGTTAAAATTATGAATCTAACAAGTCGATCTGCTGGAAACTTTGACATAGTTCATAGCACATAATAAAAAGCTTATAAAAGAATGTTCCGTGCAATTTCCTGGGGCGCCTACCTATCTCGGGTGCTATAGACCCGATCCCCTCGACTAATATACCTACGGATAGGTTGTAAATCGGAGTTTCCTTTGGATAGAGGTTTGTGTAGAATAGAGTGCGCCCCTGGTTGCGAAATGTGGAACTAACAGATTTCACAAAAGGATAAAGTGTTTTAAAGGAATATTAAACGAAACCCTCTGTGCGATCTGTGATCACACTTACCCACTTGTTTAAAGATTTTTTGATAAGCTGTTCGGAGGAATACCAAATTTTAAAGCAGTATTATTTTTCTTCACGCCTTTATCCACCTCATCAAGAATAATTTTTTTTTTCTTTGGTGCTCAAGCACTTCCACTTTGATAGTTTTTAGCTACAAGAATCGAAATTGCCAACACGATCGATCATGATCAACAATCTAGAAAACGGGAAACTATAGTTTAAGGACACGGGGCAGCTCCATTGAGGGTTAAAAGGGGATATTGAAAGTTTGCACTTCTTGGATGAAAAGCAAAGAATCACAGCGATTTTAGTGATCTCGGTGAGTTAGGTGCCCGGTAAGGCCTGTTCATGGTCATTGATCATCATAAAATGTGTTAAAAGGAAGAATAAGTTTAAAATGTCCAGTAATATTTTAAGAAATCGGGAGAAAAAAAAAATTAGATCCCAAGGAAAAGTTCGTTAAATCGAGAATGCACTTCGCTATTTGGAGGTTATTTTACGAAGAAATTTGCAAAACGTTCTTGGTTCCAAATAAAAGTTCGCAAAATAGAGAAATTCGTAAAATAGAGGTTCGTTAAATAGAGGTCCGACTGTATATACAATTACATTTTCAAAGCAATATTTTTTTTTCTAAAAATTATCACCGTCAACCAGACTTCAGTTAGTATGAAACACTCTGCATTTGTGACTAAATAAGTGATTTGCGACCCATGGCAATTTTTCATCTTTTTGATGCCTGCTATCACCTGTATGAATTTGTCGTTCGAATTCGGCAACACCCTTTAGATATTCATCCTCACTTCGTTTCTTTTCTAGCACATTTACAATATCTAAAATACTAGTAATTTTTTTTAATTTTCCTAGAATATGAAAATGGACAAAAACGGTTTCTCTGAAATTCGTGAAATACCGACTAAACATTTTCCAAATATAGACATTGAAATTTCTATTTAAACACACATTTTAACGTTGGTTTAAATAATATTTTAAATATTATACTTTTAAGAACAATTGCATACAGTATCTTTGCTTCTTTTTTAACTCTTTCCACCATAGTTGAAAATTGCTTTTGGTCTTCGGTTTGTCCGGCCGTCTGATTGTCTGTCTGTCTAATCGTCTGTATGCCTGTGGCGCCTGTCAGGCCGTGCTCCAACTCGCGTAAATATACTTGGATAATCTTGAACTTGGTATATGTTATTCATGTTTACCGTACACTGTTAAAAATTTTGCAACATTCTGGCAGGTCATGCGACCGTTTTTTGAAAAAATGATTTCATAACCATAATTTAACTATATTCTGACCATAAAATGGCCAATAATATGGTCAGAATAGTGTAAAATTACGGTTGTGTAACCGTTTTCGGAAAAAACGGTCAAATGACCTGCCAGAATGCTGCAAATTTTTAACAGTGTAGGACATTCTCTATTGAAAATATAATGTGCAGCATTATAGCTCGTCTACTTGGGTACACAAAAAATTTTCGTCACATTGTGGTCTATGGGGGAAAATCGTTTGCAATGTACAGTAGAGCGCCGATTATCCGAACAAGTCGGGCCAAACTCTAGTTCGGATAAGCAAAAGTTCGGATAAATGGACAGACAATTTAAGGGATGTTTATGACTATACTAAAACCTTCACGAGTTATCTAAGCTTAGGACAGTGCTGGCATGTTTAAAAATTGTTTTTATCATTAATTTTTTTTCTCTTTTTATCATTTTCTGAACTCTAGAGATTATAGTTTAAGCAAAAAAGCTTTTGATTGTTGCTTGCTTCAACGAAGATATTCTTTTCAGTGCTGCCATATCTCTAATTCTTCTTAAATACATTAGTTGAATAGGATCAGCGTTCTTCTGCCGTTCAAGCCATTTCATAGCTGTTTCTAAACATTCAAAGGCTTCGTAATGCGATGGACATGGGTTATTTTCAGAGCATTTGTTTTCCTTTTCTTCAATTTCTTTTTCATCATGAATCTCATCCACAATCTCATCATCATTTAAAATCTGATATCCAGAGTCATGTACTTTACTATTTAACCACTCGTTAATTTCATTTTCTTCATAGCTTGGGATTCTTCCCATCTCCTTTATTGTTTTACTTTCCTCATTTTCTGATCCACTATCAGTTTTTTCTTTATGTAAAATTTTATTTAAAGCCAATGGATAATTGGGAGTTCGGTTAAATTTTTTTGGGAGAGAAATAAGGCTGTTCGGATAACTGGAAGTTCGGTTAAAAAAAAATTTGAGAGAAATAGGCTGTTCGGATAATTGGAGGTTCGGTTAATTGGAGTTCCGATAATCGGCGCTCTACTGTATTTTAATAAATTTGCACTATTTCAAACATTCAGAAATTAATATACATTACTGAACTGCAATAAAGCAATTTTTTCTATAGACTATGGAATGCATGGCATTTATCATACATTTACAGGAACATACAAAAGAATTACATTACATTGTGGCCTATGGGAAGAATCATTTGCTATGTATTTTAAATATTACTATTTCAAACATACCGAAATTTATGTACATTGCTGAGGTGTATTACAAGATGTTTATTATAGAATATGGAATGTATAGAATTTATTTGTTCATTTTCAGGGACACAAAAAAGAGCTTGGTTAGAGTACTGTCTATGAGCGGTAATCGCTGGTTGTGCGCTTTTAAATGCGGTATGCTTTTTAAAACTTAATAAAATTTTAGTACATTACGTGATATGTATAAATTCTACAGCTCATATATAGGGATGCTCTAAAAAATAATAAATATTATTGTCTATGGGCATAAATTACTTAGGGGTGTTTCTAACACTTACCAATACCGTTGAAAAGGGTTTAAGACTTCGGTTTGTCTGGTCATCTGGCTGGTTGGCCTTCTGTCAGTTCATACTCTAACTCGCATAAATATACATGTATTAACATGAGCATAGTATATGCTAGTGATGTTTACCATAGAACATTCTGTATTTAAAATGTAATGTGCAGCATTTATAGTTCGGTTACAGAAAAACACAAAAGAATTCCGTTGCATTTTGAATTACGGGGAAAAGTCGTTTGCAGTGTATTTAAAAAAAGTTACACAATTTCAAATATACTAAAATTGATACACATTATTGATGTGCAATCGCACACTCGTTCTGTAGACTATGGAGTGTATGGTATTTATCATTCATTTACAGGGGCACGCATAAAAATTATTTTACATTATGTGATATAAAGAAAAATCATTTACAGTGTATTTTATGTTAAACTATTTCAAACATAGTGAAACTGACGTGCATTTCTGCGTTTCCCTGCAATGCTTACTATAGAATATAGAGTTTATAGCAACTATATATTCATTTACATAAGCACAAAAAAATGTTTACAATACTGTCTATAAGCGACAACCACTGGAAGTACTTTTCACATGCGGTTAGTTGTGGGCGTTGTTCTGTTAGTTGTGTGTTGTGTGTATGCGTTTCCTAACTGAATTAAATTTTAGCTTAATATGGGGTGTATATAAAAATTTGTAGATCATATACAGGGTACCACAAAATATTTCAAGTCACCATATATGGGCAGCAAATACTGAAAAAATATTCCAATATGTTTTGTGCTTTATAGCTGAACTACATTTTAGAACACCATGTGGAGAGTAACAAATCTATAGACAATATACAAGGCTGCTCAAAAAATTTCGAATGTCTTACCGGCTAACGGCGTCAATTGCTGAAATCGGGTGTTATATTGTGTTATGCGTTTTCTAAATTGTTAAAATAAATATCTTTTTTTTTACCTTATTAAATAGTTAAGTTTTGTTATAGTGTTCTGGAACTGTTGAATTTTCTTGTATAAATCAGAATAATTGACGATCCGGTTGATTGGAGTTTGGATTTTCCGTACTGCCAAAAAAGAATGGAAAACAATTCACCTATATTTGAATGAAAATAATACTTCTCCTAACTTTGAATGAATTTCTTAAAAAAGGAAAGGGTTGATATTTCAACCATATTTTAGATATTGTTTTCGTTTCCCTTCTAATACACCGTAAACATTTCAAATTGTGTTTTAAACGGTTTCGTCATTTCCATAAGTCTTAAATGAAGTAAAGTCATTTGGAGAGCGATTAATATCTGGAAGCGCGACCACGTAAGGATATTGCGTGCTGTAGTCCATTGTTGTGTACATGCCATGTACGTTCACGATAAATAAGTGGCATGGAAGTCGTCTCGCTGAAAGGTTGGTTGATAGTTGGGACAATACTGTGGAACCAGGTCCTTCCCTTTCACTTCCGGTAACGAGCAAAGTCGAGAAGAGGAAGAATAAAAAAAGTTAGCTGCTCCTTCGGGCAGAACATAGAAAACAACTTCAAGTTTAGATTTGAGCAAAGTATAAAGCATAAATTTTTTAAGCATATCTTAAATTTAAGAGCAAAAAGAAAAAAAAATACCTTTCAAAAATCTGCCTCAATTAACATTTTAAAAATGATGTAAATAATAAATATTTCAAAAATTAAATAATGATTCTTTTTAACAACAAAATTTCGTCTTTTCAAAATATACATCTCATAATATGTGCTATTTTCGAGTCATGATCTGAGTTAGTCAAAGTCGATGTTATGGTTTTTTTTTAACCTCATCAAGATTTTCGACCGTTACGTTCCTTTGTTTTATGTCTCATATAACGAAAATTGTCTCTTTTCCTTTAAGACAATAAAAAGTTTCAACAATAAAACGAATTTTCTGTAGGGCGTACTTTTATTTCCATCATTTTTATAACAGGAGTGGTTGTATATATTTTCTCGAAAAATTCGCAGAAAAAGAAATATCGAATACGTTAAAATATTTATTCCTTTGAATTTCTGAAAAATTTATTGATCTTTGTTACTCCTATACATAATTTTATTTGTGACAAAGAAGGTCTTCAAATGCTATTTTATACATTTTCATTCAAATAAATTTATCTCTCGGAATATGGCATTTTCTCTATCATCCCTTTATAGATGAATAAACTATTTTTATTTATTCTCATTCAAAATTTGTAATAAATATCAGTATATTTTCCACCTTGTTTTTGTATGTATCACTGGCTACAGTCGATTGCAATAAAGACTTTATTATTTTGAAAGCGTGGAAGTTATTTCTCTTTTATTGTGAAATCTTATATGAAACTAATGAGTAAGAACGAAAATCGTCACAGAATTTAAAAAAGACACGAATATTAGTGACTTTTCACTTTTGATTTATATACGAATATAGAACATGCTCCAAACATTTTATCAAACAGCAGCTTTATGAAAGAGTAACGTATAATTATTTAGTAAATATAACTCATTACAATTACAATTTCTTTTATCCAAGCGAAACAATTATCGTTGAAATATTCCGATCCGTAGATAATCCAGGGATTTCATAAGGCGTAATTAAATACTAGACGCTCCCCGAATGAAGCTGCATAGCTTGCAAGAGTAGAATTATGAAACTTTTACCTCACCACCCGATATTCCCTTGATTATCTCCAATCTGATTAAATTTAATTTTTAATCTTCTAAAGCAAACGTTACTTGCGAAATTTTCGCAAACCGTATGATTTCAAAAACTTTTCTCTGAGAATTTTCCTCTAACCTGTTTAATCTTTATTAGCGAAATAAAGTTTAAACAGATTAGGTTACTACGATTTGAAACTTTTGTATTTTAATCAAATTCAACATTTATTTTTTATCCATATAATACATATTAAATTGTATACTGCATATGATATACATAATTCTTTTTTGTTTAAAAAAAAAATAACACAAGCAACATGGTACTAGATATGACATATTGGTTGAAACGTTCCAATAGAACGAATATGATGGCACGCTGTTACACACAATTTTAAAGAATATTTACCGATTTTTATCTTTATAGGCAGCTACTATAGTGTGAAAGCCTTATACGAGCCCACTGGCATGTATATCCATTCATCTAAAGTAGTTTTAGGTTACTATCAAGTGTAACCTTGCTCATTAATTAAACTCCTACGAAATGATTTGTTAATAAAAGTTATTTACATTTATAGATATTTACTTTATTTTTCAAAATACATTCTTCCAGTTAGCCATCAAGCAGAAAAAGAAATATGGAAGCAAGCTGTAATTATGTTGTAGAAAATTATGCTCTTTATATATCTAAGCATTTTATTACCTTTTTAATGGACCCGGAAAAGCATTACTAGGTTGTTTGAGATACAATTAGTGCTCAATATAAATTATCAAATCCTGACTTCCATAACAAAATAATATGTATCAATGAGCAAGACATTCCATAGCAAAATAAAATTTGAATAACTCTTATTTATAGCAAGTGAAAGAGGTTTAAATAGGAGCTAAAACTTACAAAAATGCTAAAGGAAAATATTTAAGAAAAAGTTAATTCAAAATATATAAAATGGTTGCATTCTAACCTATTGATGGGAGTACGGCAATCAATTAAGTTCATGGCATTTTTAAATGTTTTGAAAAACTTTGAGTTTTCTTTACTTCTGGTCACATTTGCAGAATACCTTGTTGTTTCTTTCTTTATATATTCTTTTAAGTTGTGAAAAACATGACGCTGAAAGACCTGCGCTTGGAGCAGTGAAAAGTGTTTGCAAATAGTGAAAAGTTTTATGCTATTTTGATGTGATTTTGATGCATCACACATTTTAAATTATGCTGCAAGTAGCGTTACTTCCATCTTTTTTCAAAGTTACATTTTATAAAATTTAAGTTTTTCTTGATTTATATCTAGTCAATTATTCTTGTAACAAAAATGATGTTTTAATCAGGGGCTTATGACCTTTTATGGATGTTTTCTTAACTCAACTATGAAATGTAATTTTAAGAGAAATATTTGTACTAAAGTATTTCGATGTATTAGATGAGATTGCCTGGTCAACTTCCTATCATTTCCATCCATAAACAAGAAAACTTATGCCTGCGTACTTCTATGTTATGGGTCATACGTGTGCATGCAAAAAGTCGTTTGGACTTACGCGCAAAAATTCTCAAAAACTATTATTTTTAATTTTTTTATATTTTTTTCACTGATTTGTCTTGATGAAAACTACAAAACCTCACACAGAATTTATTTTGCTTTTAATTGCAAATACATATTCAAAAATTAATTTATGCCAAAATAACCCTTATTTTTGACCTTATAAATTTTTTTATCTTTAGAACGAGCAAGAATTTTTAAAATTCCATATGATATTTTCTTCAAAACTAATGTGAAGGCTGGAAAAAGATAGTTTTGAAAAAAACAACATTTAAGTTTAACAAGCCACTTACTCACACATAGATTTTTAAACCATTCATATTTCCCTTAGTCTCTAAAGACCATCGCAGATAATTTTGAACTGAGGTCTGGACCCTGCGATATAACCCCACCCAATGGGGGAGAGGTTCGGAATACGCCCGGTTCCTTGACGAAAGCCGGGCGTATCATCGACTTCAAGAAATGGCAACTCACAAGAAGACTAACGCGTGACCTCCGCCAGTAATTTACTATACCGCCAGCCAAAATTGAGGATCACCTATGAACAAGCATCTTCTGCGATTCAAGTCAGCAGATGAACAACACAAACACAAACTATTAAAAAAAAGGTAAACTAAAAAAGTAGGAAAATTAATCCCCGGGCCCCAATACTGAGGGTCGTTAAGCACAAGGCGCCAGGACTCGAGAAAGGAGGAAAAGCAAAAAGTGATCCGGCCAGACCTTGATACTGTCCGCTTCCCGTTAGCTCATCTGCCCACTGGACTCAACAAGGCAAAGTACCCCCCGCCTCGTAAGGCATGTGGGCAGCAGTGGCGTGGCGTCCGGTCATCGCTGGATGCGCAATGGCCAAGCAATATTTTAAAACTCTTAATAAGCTTTTAAAACTCTACGATCCAGTTTTAGCAGAACATTTGGAGTTCATGTATAAGTGAAGGTAAGATTTAAAGTTTCTTTTTTGAACATTCAACCATTGAATTTTAGAGTTAATAATTTTTCACCACAAACTTAAATAATTGCGATGACCACCGAAAATTTTCACGCCACGCCACTGGTGGGCAGGTATGCCGGGGCTACCCGTAGGCACAATGGCGCCTCGGTGACAGAATCCCCAGGCGTACGGGACAACGAGTATGTAGTCGTGAGGGCGGGTGTGGGAGTTCGTGAACGCCTGCATACGTGTGAGACCCCGCTTTGGTCTCTTCCCTTTTTGGAAGTAGACCGCTACGGTATCTTCGGATGAGCTCTCGATCATCCTCCTGCGCACGAAGTCGGGTTGATTCAAGACTACTCAGAGGTGCTTGTACTCATACTTTATTAAGTCCAGCACTACAGGGAACATAGGTGGGCCCTTCCTAAGCCTCTAACATTTTCTGCTCTTCCATCTGCTTACTTTTCTTGGCAATTCTTGCCTCATTTGTGCTGGCTAGGTTTCACTTTTCTACCCTAGCCGCACATGCTGTATACCCTGCATACACATAAAAAACAAGAAACCTCCCAGCAAACTATGCCTAGATTTTTCAGCACGTCTACCTTGCTCTTTTGCCCTTTGTTAAATAACAAAAAAGACTCACAATTCCCTCTTTCTGCCACTTTTCTACTACAAAACACTGTTTTTGGAACATCGTTCCAAATTAGAGATTTCAAAGATTCATTTACATTTTATGTGATCTCCAATGATGCACGAGATTTGAAGTTGCGTGATGCGCAGGGCATCTACAGTCTTTTATTGAACGCTGCACATATAAGGCAATTTTTGGAGAATTGCACTTTTTTAAAGAGTTCAGGACGTCAGTAAAAAGATTATTATACGGTTATTTTTAGGACTAAAGGTAAAAACTAGCCATTTCCACGTAAAGGTAGGTTTGGGGGACCCAAAAAGCTAAAAAAACGAAAATATATTTTTTGTTTTTAAGACCATAAGCCTTTTAAAGCAAAACTTTCGTTTGTGCTTTGGTAAAGTGCGTGATGTAATGCACAAAATGAATAATACCGAGAAACGTATGAATTTTTATATGTTAAAAGATTTCAAGAATATATTGTGAATAGCATGCTGAAATTTTTGTTAAAAAATTTCAAGAAAATATTATAACTAGCATGCTGAAATTTTCGTTAACAAATATATATTAAACATATTTATAAAATATGTGAATTACGAAATAACAGGGATGAAAATATTTCATTCTACTTTGGCAAGAAAAATCCAATTACTGGTTTTACTTCAATTTAAAAAAAAAAAAGATTGATATATTTTTTTTTTATTAAAGTTAGCTACTTAATGAAAAATATTTCTTTTGAAACCATATTAAAGTTCATCAGATTTTTAGATCAAACAACTCCTTATGGTAGTAGATTACTACACTGTAAAATCTCTTGATTGGACGAAACCTTTGATCTCAGCAACAACCTTCTTAAAATAGAAACAGAGGAGCTTATATTAATCCCTGTGTACGGAAAATGTTAGATGCCTAAACTAGAGAATATAATTCATCTAAAATATTTCATGCATGTTTGAATTTATCTGTCTATACTTTTTTGAAGATATGTGGATCTTCACAAAATACTACTTTTGTGAAGATACATGTGGATCTTCACGAAAAAACATTTTATGTTTTTAAATCAAACAGTTATTATTTTCTTTTAATTCATTCCTTCATTTTTTTACATTTTGTTGATGTTCCATGATTCTGGTATACTTTGGATTATTAACTTTGCATTATTTTTCGAAATTAACTTATTCGATCATCACATTTTTATTAACCATTTGGAAAAATGGTTATTGTTCTCTGTCAGGGTAGGAAATCAAAAACATATCTGAGGCGTTTTATTGGTCGAATCCGCATTTTATTCGTTTTCTGATTGGTCTATTCAGTAATCTGTATTTCCCTTTACTTTCAACATAGATGGATACTTCTGTTGCCACTATGACAAAAAAGTAATAAAAACCACAAAAAAAATTAATAACTCTGAAACAAATTGAGATACAGCTTTCAAACAAATTGCATTTAAAAGTACATTTTTTTCTATATACGACGGTGTAAAAAGTAATATTGTGGGATGTTTAGTCGTTTAAGAATGAAATTTCATTTAAAATGGGTCGTCAGATTTCTACGATGGAAAAGCCTTTTCCCGAACAGTCAATGAAATGCTTGGATAATACGTAAGTTTCAGGAAATCTGACGAGTCGCAGGCGATTTTTGTCGCTTGCAATTTTTACGTGTAATACAATGGCGGATCTAAGGGGGGGGCGAAGGGGCGATCGCCCCCCCCTTGGGCTAATAAAGGATTTGTAAAATGACATTATGCATCCTCACGGGAAATGACTTGGGGCGGAGCTCGAGCCCGGCGCGACCCGACCCGGGTCGCGCCACTTTAAATCCACGAGACTCAGACTGGGTCAGGTCTTTTCTCTTTTAGAGTCGGGCGTGCCCTAATCTTAATTTGTTCTGCAGATTCGGGTCGGGCCAGACTACTTTTCCCAAGGATTGAGCCTGGCCTGGACTTCATTTTTCCTAAAGGTCTGCAATGGCCAAAAGTTACAGGTCGGGGCTCGGCCCGGAATAAAAGCTAATCAATCGGTCCGTGTCAGCCCGTATGATAAGCATTAATGGCCCGACCACGACCCGTGCACTCCTCTAAATTCTTCCTCCCGAGCCCAATTTGGTTTGACCCGACCCGGGTCGCGCCAGTTTAAATTCACGAGACTCTGGCTGGATCAGATATTTTCTCTTTTAGAGCCGGGTCGTGCCCTGATCTTATTTTTTTCTGCAGATTCGTGTCGGGCCAGACATCTTTTTCCTCGTGATCGAGCCTGGCCTGGACTTCATTTTTCCTAGAGGTCTGCACTGGCCAAAATTGCCAGGTCGGGGCTCGGCCCGGAATAAAAGCTAAACATTCGGTCCGTGTCAGCCCGTATGATAAGCATTATTCGCCCGACCACGACCCGTGCACTCCTCTCAATTCTTCATCCCGAGCCCAAGTTGGTCCGACCCGGGTCGCGCCAGTTTAAGTCCACGAGACTCGGGCTGGGTCAGGTCTTTTTTCTTTTAGAACAGGGTCGGGCCCTGATCTTAATTTTTGCTGCAGATTCGGGTCGGGCCAGACTTCTTTTTCCTCCAGATCGAGCCTGGCCTGGCCTTCATTTTTCCTAGAGGCCTGCACTGGCCAAAATTTCCATGTCGGGGCTCGGCCCGGAATAAAAGCTAAACATTTGGTCCGTTTCAGCCCGTATGATAAGCATTATTGGCCGGACCACGACCCGTGCACTCCTCTAAATTCTTTCTCCCGAGCCCAAGTTGGTCTGCAATCTTACTTATTTGTCATTCGTAAAAATTATATTTGTTTTGTACATTTGTTTAGCGAAATCTTTAGAAATTTAATTTGATTTGATAAGTTACAGAGATGCATTTTTTTAAATTTACTTTCTTACTTTGTAGAGCTCTAAAATTATGATTTTCTGTTATCAACCGCTTCTTTCATTCTAAACTGATTATCTTATTGGATTTTTATTTGAATGTAATTGTCTAAGTCATATTTTTACGTAGTGTTTACGTACATACAGTCCTCAGCAAAAGTTTAGACACTGGTGATTTTTAACCTTTAAATTAAAAATACGAACACTTGGGTTATACAAATTACTGTACTTATTTTTAAATATATTTTAAACGTTTTAGGACAGAAATAACGGTTTTAATGTAGGATATTATTTAATTTAGCTGAAAAAAGTGAAATTTGCATATTGCAAAAGTTTAGACACTTTTGTGATTTTTTGGCAATTGTTCACGGAAAAACGCATATTTCAAACTTATGACGTCACATGCATGAAGTATTTAAGTGCACCTCGCGATAGCATGGGTTAGTGAAGATGCCGCGAGTTAGAAATTTTCAGTCAGATGAAGTAATTAAAGCATGGAAGCTGAAATCGAAAGGGAAGACTGTTGCAGAAATTTCAGTTACTTTGAATCGACCAAAGAAGTCTGTCTATTAAGTACTGTCTAAGGATGACTCTTTCAAAGCAAAACATAGATCTGGAAGGACTCGTGTGGCCAGAAAACGAGATGATAGAAGGATCCATAAACTGGCATCTAGGCAAATAATGACTGCTAATCGCATTAAAAGCGACTCAGAGCTTTCTGTGTCAACGGATAATTTTGTAGATGCATTAAAGAAAGATGTACATTAGTTTACATGGCAATGATAAAACAACCAGCCTTGAAATCTCACAACAAATTGACCCCTTTCCTGTCGCGGAGTAATTCTTTTTATAAACTGATGAAATAATGGACTGATACCAGAATTTATAAACGAAGTTATTAGAAAATATGAAATTGCTTATTTTCACGTATATTATAAAAGGAAAATTTTAATTAAATATTCTTGTCACTTTTGGAATTAAAATTAGGTGTCCTTTGTTGATTATTTGGGCCTCACTTTGTTTTAATTCTCAAGTATCTCTGGAGTTTTTCAATGGTCGCCAAGCTGCGTAAGACTACCTACATACATTGGAAAACAATTTACAGCCATTTGGTGAACTTTTACCTCTTCCAAAGTATGTATTTGAGCAAGATAATGCGTATATTCATGTTGCATACAAATCAAAAAATTGGTTTAACTCTCAAAATACTACTATTTTCGACTGGCCCGCGTGTAGCCCTGATCTGAACCCAATCGAAAACTTTTGCGGCATCATATTTCATACGGTTTATGCAACTTTTTAACAATACTCCTCTGTAAATGAACTTCGATCAGATGTTGAACGTGTTTGGTAGGAAATAGACCCCCAAGTGATGCAGGATTTAGTTTCTTCGATGGAAAGTCACATTTTTGCATTAATAGCAGACAATGTAGGTGCAGTTCGATTTTAATTTATGGATATTTTTCTGTTAACAGACAGATTGCCTATACTTTTGCAACAATGTTAAATTTGTTTTTTTGTCATTATATATTATGTAAAATGTATAAATTAAAATTTATTGTTTGTGTATGTAAGATAAGTCTTCAGTAATATATGACAGTTGAGTTACAACAATTCGTTACATACGTCTCAGCACAGAAGCATAATCAATCATTGTCTAAACTTTTGCTGAGCACTGTAATTGCCTAAATAGTCATCGTTATAGTCATTAATATTGTTGTTTTTCTGTATTCATGAATTTCGAACATAATCTGAAAATAAAATATGAGCATAAGCAAGTGTACTTTATGAATAATTTTAATTGCAAAATGCAGGCAGGGCTGGAGTTGATTTTTTAGCTTTTATACCGCGCGGTGCCAATAGTTTTATTTTTTTATGTGGGTTGGACCTGGGCTTGGGCCTGATAACTTCAGCCCAGGTAAACATCTAACTGACATATTGAAGCCAGCATAACTTTTTTTTAAATGCTTAATTTCAGCCATCATTCCATAACTGCTGAATATACCGGGTGTCCTAAAATGGACTGACTAATTTTAAAATTCAATAAATTGCAAATGGTGACAGATATTAAAAAAATACTTGCAGGAGGGTTATAGATGTCGGGAACAGGGGTGATTTTGTTCCAAATTTTCCGAATATTTAACCCTCTCGCTCCGCAACCCGCGATTTCCAAGGCCAACGTAAAGTGGCTAAATTTGCGCAACCCGCAATTTCCGCAGCAAATCTTTTTCTTTTATGATCTAATTCTATTTAAAAAAAAAAACCTGTTTCACAAAGATTTTGGGACATATTTTACTCTAAAATGTGTGCAGATTTGAAATGTGTAATAAAAAATATGCGCAATTTTTTAACCTATTTTGATAAAAAATAAATAAATAAATAAATAATAATAATAATATGCTGCTTCAGGGTTAAGGCATTCGGTTCCAAAAATTTAGAAAATTCACCTATCCGAAAATTCGAACATACAAATAATCGCAAAATTTGATAAATGGTCTCCATAAAAAATCTATTTCGTCAATCGTTCGCAGAAAATGACTTCAATTTCGCCGAATGATCACAGAAAAAACGCGAATTTGGTCAGGGAACCACGGAAAACATGCGAAATTCTTCAAATGATCACAGGAAACGCGAATTTCTTCAAAAGGCAGCGGAAAAGAACTCGAATTTCGTTAAAGGATCGCGGAGAAAACGCAAATTTGATCAAATAGCCGCGAAAAAAAAAAACCCGTGAATTTCGTCAAAGGATCGTGCAGAAAACACGAATTCCTTCATAGAATCGTGGGAAAAAACGAATTTAGTCAAAGAATCGCTTTAAAAACGCGAATTTAGTCAAAGGATCGCTGAAAAAACGCGAATTTTATAGAAGGGTCACGAAAAGAAACGCGAATTTTACCAAAGGTCTACAAAATTACACTAATTTCGTCAAAGGGTTGCAGAAGAAACGCAAATTTCATCAAAGGGTCGAAGACGAGCGAATTTCATCAAAGAGTCGAGGGGAAAATGCAGTGGTCTCTTTAGAAAACAGCACACAATACGTTTATTATTATAGGTATAATTTTTAACTTGAAATAATATACTGAACTAATTTTTGAAAAAATAAACAAGTTAACCCAAACCCAGCTTGCAGGAATCTACACTCAGCTTGAATTCGATCCGAATCCAAAACAGCTAACACGACCTGCAACAAAAACAATTAGTGCCAGAAGGGAATCCCCCCATCTGCTGTAACCTTTCAGAAAATTTTCTTTGAATTTCAGAATTTGTTTTTCTTTTTTATTCTACCCCTGATAATTTTTTTAACTGCGATTCTTGATTTTAGTTTAAAATAGCAACGAAGATGGTGCTGGAAGCAAGAGGCGCTAAATCGGTTCCCGGAGAAGGTAGGCTTAACGACCATTGTTTACAGCACCATCTATCGCTGCTATTATACAGTAAAATCAAGAATCACAGTGAAATATCTCATGACATCTTACATATCCCTCCTGCAAGATTTTTTAAAATAGCTGTCACCATTCGAAAAGTACTAAATTTTAAAATCCATTTAAGGACACCCGGTATGTTTTTTAATAAGTTTCAAAGCATTCTTTACTGAATTACAACTCACCTTAGATATAAAGAGACAAGCAGTCTTATACCAAATTAGTATTTTTTACATAATTCTGGAGATTAAAAAGTATTCCTAAATAATTATTTGGACGTGTCTGTTATGGAGATTTTACTGCATATAGTTTTTATCTTCAAAAATACTTAGACTTTCTTTAAAAAAAAAACGGGTCGACCCGAACCCTTCTCGCAAGTCGCAGTAGACTGATCGAAACTGACCCAAACCGGATATAATGTATATCAATCTGCCCCAAACCCAACGCGCTAGGCGCAGCTAAAAAGTAAAAATCAACCCGACCTGTAGCAAAAAAGTAGAAGTCAACCGGGCCCAAACCCGACCTGCATCGAAAAAGTAGAAGTTAACCCGGCCCATAGCAAAAAAGTAGAAGTTAACCCGACCCACAGCAAAAAATAGAAATCAACCAGACCCAAACGCGACCCAGAGCAAAAAAGTATAAGTTAATCCAACCAGCAACAAAAAATAGAAGTCACCCGGACCCAAACCCGACCCACAGCAAAAACTAGAAGTAACACGACCCGCAGTGAAAAAACTAGCCCCGACCCGCGCATCAAATTGGAGTTTCCAAATTTCTAAAATCGCCCCCCCCCCCCCCTTGAGGACTCTCCAGATCCGCCCTTGGTGTAATAATACTATTAATGTTTAATTCATGGCGTACGTAATGTATGATCAACTCCGTGCGATTTTTTATATCTTAAATTTTAGTCTTTGAAAAAATCATTTTCCAAATGTAATTTGTTAAATTGCTTTATTTATTTATTTATTTATTTATTTATTTATTTATTTTTACGGAAATCAATTTTTAAAATCTTCTAATATGCGAATCCAAAGTTACAGCTCACTCCGAAAAATAGTTTTTGAATTATGTTTTAAAAGCTACCCGCATTGCAATATCTTTATTAACCCTTTAACCGGCTAGCCCGGATTTTTCCGTTCCTAGAAATCATATTAAAATGGCTGTAGACTAAAATATTTTAAACAGCATTCTATTTTGAACCTTATATAGAAAGTAGTGATATTAAATATATTATAGCATCAAACTGTGATTTAAAAAAAAAATGCATATCCTGGAATTTACAAACATTCTTATAAAAATACTGGAAAAACCCTCGGACGGTGAAAGGATCAAGTAAAATTGAACTTAACATTAGGAGGTCTAAAACTTAAATCTTCATAATTCGTAATCTATTTGACCGAATGATCTCGTGTGTGATATCGAAAATTAAAATTTACCGAAAAATCCAAATTTGCTGCCAAAATTGGGAATTCGTATTAAAAATTTCAGTGTTTGGTGCAATATGCATGTGAAAACAGCCCCGTAAGCATTAAAAAAAACAATAAATTGAAAGGAGACATAATTTGCAATGAAATGGATATTTTTTTCGAGTAATGTCCATAGTACCTTTTTTTTCCTTTAGAATATCATTTATTTAGAAATAGCACAGAATTTTCAGACTATTTCGCCTATATATGGTCAATAATCTGGTTTCTGAAGTATGCCAGAGACATCAATACGCTCATCAGATCAATATTGGCATTCTCGAAAGTTTGGCACTTTCACTGAATAGATTACCGATGCATAAGAATTATTTTCCCTTGTAGCACGATATATTACCCTATATTATATGTGACTAAAATGTGAATACATCATACGCAAAATGCGACTCTTATTTCTACCATCTTCGTCACGTGATGTAGAAGATGAATCATATCCAAATCAATGTGACATTGATGTGTGACTCCGATTTTAAATGATTAAAAATTTAACCACGGAATTTCACATTTTAACCACCAAAAAACTGTAACTTAACCCGTTCAGGGGCAAATAATTGTATTGTGAAATGTTGAATTCACACCAGAATTTTCAAAAAAATAAATAAGGAAATGCAATTTTAGGTTATTTTCCCCCAAAATTATAAAAGTAAAATTTTGTTAAAAAATTCTAGTGCAAATTTTGATTAAAATTAAGTAATAAAAAAAAATAACCCACCGCCTTTCAAGGGGCTTTAAGGACCATTATATAACTCATTAATAAAATTACTTTGGTCATCATTCTGACTCTATCACTAGTGACTGTATGTGAGACAAAGACGGTTGGTTGGTTGTATTTATGTCGGCCAATTATCTGCTCGTGGGATATAGGCCCTAAGGGGGGGGGGGGGGGGTGCCTTCCGTGGAGGTCTTTCTAAGGGAACCTAACCCGTATTAACGCTTGGAGAACCAAGGTTCGAAGAAAACCACGAAAACTCCGAACGATTAGGCCGACGGGTGCGATTGGGATCGAACCCAGCACCTCCCGTCTACCAGCTTCGAGAGCAGAACCTCTCGGCCACTGGTGGGGCGAGACAAAGACGGACTGGGCAATTTGGGTTGAAATAACTGATAATCACGCTCATTCACTAAATGACAACAAAAGTATAAATTGAGTCATACTAAAATATATATAAAATGTTACAAAACTCATTAATTGCCAAGTGGTGGAAAAAATACATGGGTTTAAAAATATATATATAATGTCAATAAAATAATGTAGAACATTTTATTATCAAAGTTAACTCATATTAGATGCACATAATTTCGATATTTAAAAAAATTGCGAAATGAATTTAGCATGAAGCACAAAAGTATACTTTTATCCCTGTCATTGTATTTCAAACTTATTAGTTTCCCATCATCAGATAAAATATTCTTTCAATCATTTTTTTTTATGCAGCAATATTTTCTAAAATGTTCTGTGTTGTGTCAGAATAAAACTATTTTTAGCGTTGAGAGGCAGTTTTACTTATAAAAAAAGTTCCCTTGAATAATCGAGAACAGAATAAAAGTTATTTTTACATGAAAAGAATGCCATCTGCCCATGACAAATATGTTCGTGACATATAAGAAATATTATTTCAATTTTTCTACGCTTCGATGATATTAAAATGTCTTTTACTTAAGTTTAAAAAAATCTGAACAATGTCACATTGTTAGAAGTCTGGAACTGACATATTTGTCTAAAGGATTCTCTCTGATACATTTTTAAATATAAAACTAATAAAACTTCAGTTTTATTCTATAACAGCGATGAAAATATTTAAAATAATATTTTAGGATATAAAACTGAATGTCGGTGCTAATTCTAGAACACCTGCAGCATTTTGTTATAGGTGTTTTAAGTGCTTAGTTTGTGCGTAATCCTTTAAAGTTAGTTGGGGTAACTGGACCCACGAGGTAACTGGGCCATAGGCTATTTTATAAAAAAAAACTGTAGGTGTTTTTAAGTTTCAGCTTTTGTGAACAATGCCCCTTAATCTCTACTTCCTAAAACAACGTGTATTAACTCAATCATAACTCTCACTTTGCTGTGATAGGTTGTCAAAAATTTACGTTTTTTTTAAAAAAAACAACGTCAATATAGTTGAACTTCCTCGGCTTTTTATTAAAATACTGTAAGTACTTTTATTAAACAATCTTTTTTTTTTAAACATTAGACATATAACTACATTATTAGGTATCTATACATATTTACTTCATATTTCAAATGTAAGCCCGGTGTCCCAGTTACCACATACATTTTTCAAGAATGTTGTAACTGGGACATATATCCGGGGTAACTGGGCCATGCTGGATCCAGTTACCCCAATAGTTATAAATATTTTTTTTGTGTGTTTCTCTTACTACGGGAAGTAAATTTCTCCATTGTTTTTTGCTCACAATAAAGAAAATGATAGAATACCTTATTAAAATTACGTAATAAAATTTTAAAAAAGCATATTGAGTGGTATAAAACCAAACTTATTGACCCCTTGAGAGACGGCGATGCCGTTATGGCATAACTTAATTTTAATTCCTAATTGCCACATTGGCACCTGAATTTTATAATGAAAATTTCACCTTTATTAAGTACGCGAAAATATACTTTTACTTGTTTTCAGATTTGTAAATATTGGTGTCATTAAATTATTTCAACATTTTACGAATGCAAGTACCTTGTCCCCGAAAGTGAGATAGCCAGATCTTGAAATTGTACTATACACATGGGTCGCATTCTATAGGAAAACTTATTGTTCCTACCACTATTTTGAAAATAATATCTTCATCGTATTTATCTTTAAAGGTTCTGGAAGGAACAATAAAACTTCCCTTATATAATGAGACTCCTGGATAAAGATAAAGTACTTAAGTACTTACGTAGCCGTTTGTTCATAGATTTACTTTGCTATTTTTTACTTAAAATACCCATGTGACTTTTATACTTATTATCTATACTAAAGTACATAAGTACTTACTTAAGTTTTATGTTTTTGGTATAAATAATCTAATATTTTCACTTTTAGTGCTTTTTTTAGACACATTGACAGCAAAGGTTTCCTTTACAACGCTGTTTATTGACATATAATTTACATGATCTGCCTGGTTTAAATTTTTTAAGTTGTTTATACTTTTTCAAACAGGACCTGATACCCGATATGAAAAAATATAAACGCGTGTGGAACATAGACCCCCCCCCACCCCCCTAGTCCAGTTGACCCATTTTTGGGGGCAACTGGACCCATGAGGTAAGAAAGATGAAATATACATATTTTTATATTTTTAAATATTAAAATGTAATTTTGAGCATTTCTGTCTGATAGAGGGAACCTAACTGAACACATTTACAGAAGTTCAGACTTTAATTCAAATGAACATTAGCTTTTTGAAGCTGAATTGTTAGAAGCTCCAGAGTCACATTGTAAAATCATGTCTCAGTTACCCCCAACTAACCTTATATCTAACGTGACCAACCGCCCTCGAAATTCGAAGGATTTCTCAAATTTGAGAACTGTACATGCTTCAACTTCTGCAGTTTTTTTACATAAAACACATTTAAGATGTTTCTATTAGGCTTAGCAACCCGACCACCACTACTTTGTAGAAAAAGTGACGCCCGCAGAACCACAGGTCCCTTCCTTCATTGCTGACCGGAGCGGTAATAGGCACGGAAGATCATATCGGAAAAATTTAACAGCTATATTCTATAAGTTTTAGAGATTCGGGAAGGTCGGGGAGTTTAATACGGTGGACAACAGCGTATGTTGCATTTTCATATTGCATGAGATCTTTCGAATTTTTGGGAGAAAAAGAAATCTAGGTTAATTCTACATTTAAAAAAGATGTATGATATTAATTTCAATAAGTCTCTTATTATAAACATGAAATCGTGTTTACAATGCGAATGAACTGAAAACGGCATTTTATATGTTACTTGATTTAGATGCAATTGTAGTAAAATGTCTTTGTAAGAAAACGACAACATATAGACAGTAAAATTCCAGGATTTTGGATAAAAATTTCGAGAGCTTGCCATTATTGCCATGCTAATATTTGTTTACTTGTCTAACTCATCTAAGACATTTGTTCAAAGGAGTGTCGTTAAGTTTTGTACTAATGTAGGCCGGTTTGAACAAGAACCCTTAATCTGAGTATATGTCCTGTATTAGTGTTGAGACTCCACGCACAAAACTCAGTTTTCTATCACCGTCTATTCATTTAGGTTTGAAACAAATTCATAAAGTATTATTTCATACTGATCTATAATATTAAAATCTTGCAGTTTTTTTCATAATAATTTTAGTAAATGTGTAAGTAATTCACATTAATCTTCTTTGCATTGCACTTTTTTTTAAACGAATGTGAACTAAAAATCCTTAAATTGATTTATTCAAACAAAACGAAAATATAGTTATTTTTTCATCATTTCGGATAACAGACAGTATAGCCATTATTTACCTTTTTCCTCTCCTTTTTTCTCCAGAAAAAGGGGGTAATTTAGTTGCCATCGTTAGAGAAATTTCGTTATATGTTACAAAAAAAAAATTAATATCTTGTAAGTAAATCTGAATTTTAGAACACTGAGAGCTAATATGACAAGACATCATCGGATCCATGCGGATATTTGATGTGAATTTCATTCAGCTGGGTTCTATATTCTAGGAGGAGGAGTTATGAAATACAGACAGTCAGATTTTGATACGTAAATTTAAAGTTTTGATTTGAAACACATTTTAAGAAGCTGATAAAATTGCGGGAGAAAAGAATATGAATAAATCTTAAAATGTAATAAATTTTAAAGTTATAAAAGCTTAAAAAAATTATAAAACAGTTAGTGAATCAAAAGAGTTAGAGCAAATCAAAAAATAAGTTACATTTCCATGTTATGGCCATTTATTAAACCACATATACATAGGCAACACGGTTATGACAACATACAATGTAAGTTCACTTTTCCACATAGTTCCCAAGAGACTGTAAACAGTTATCGGAACAGTCAACCAACTTTTTGATTCCGGATGCGTAGAAATCTTCTCCAGCGCTATGTAACTACCCGGAGACAGCAAAATCCAAGGTGCTCGTAGACAATGGAGAACACATTGCCGTACGAAATGTTCAGCATGCACGGATATCACGGACGGATATCGCGAAGGCAGGCCCGCAACGTCCAATACCATTGCAAATGCTGACCTTGTGGATGCGATCATCGAGAATCGGCGCATAACACTCCAGGAAATTGCCAGCATGCTAAACATTCCGTACGGCAGTGTGTTCTCCATTTTTTCACGAGCATCTTGGATTTCGCTGTCTCCGAGTTGTTACATAACGCTGGATGAGATTTCTACGCATCAGGAATCGAAAAGGTGGTTGACCGTTCCGAAAAATGTTTACAGTTCCTAGGGAACTATGTGGAAAAGTGAACTTACATTGTACGTTGTCATAGGCGTGTTGCCTATGTATATGTGGTTTAATAAATGGCCATAACATGCAAGTGTAACGCATTTTTTGATTTGCGCTCGTATAATATAACTACAACCAAAAATGTACAATAATCTCTTCCGAGTTTCCGATTCCGGAAAGTGTTCTTAATCTTTAGAAAGCTCAGAAACTAATATTTTTTTAGATTTAAAAAAGCATTTACAAAAACAACGCTTCTTTTGCTGTCACTGATTTTTGAAACCGTTTCAGAGCAGCTTTTATGGTGTACTAATCAGTTTTTCAAACCACAATATTGGTTTTGAGGATGCCATCCATTCTTAATCAAACATTTTCAGTTGCATAGTTGAATTTATATATACCCGAATAACAAAATAATATTAATATTAATGATGTTAATTTATACGTTTATCTGAAAAACATAAAACTTCTAAACATAAAACTAAAAACTTCTTGAACATGAAAATGTTTATTTGAGAATTGGTAGTATCCTAAAAATCGATATTTTACACTTTAGAAACTACTCGGAAACGTTTCTAAAAATTAGTAATAGCAAAAGAAACTTTATTTTTTTAAATGATTCTTTAAATCTCGAAAGTATATTTGTTTCTGATGTTGATAATGATAAAGAACTCGTTTTGGAATCATTGGTAAGTTGGAAGCGGTTTACAGAATATTTTGATTCGGGTTATATTACAGTTTCTACATTAAAAAAACTTCTGTCTTTTTTTGCAGTGTAGATTAATGGTCTGGCTCTGGCTGATCTGATCATAGGATCAATAAACACACACTGCAATTAAAACAAGTGGGTAAATGTGATCACAGATCTCACAGAGGGTTTCGTTTAATATTCATTTCAAAACACTTTATCCTTTTGAAAAATCTGTTAGTTCCACATTTCGCAACCAGGGGCGCACTCTATTCTAAACAAATCTCTATCCGAACGAAACTCCGTTTTACATACTATCCGTATATATATTAGTCGAAGGGATTGGGCCCATAGCACCCGAGATAAGTAGGCGCCCCTGGCGGTAAAAAGTGGAACTCAAATTTGTAAGGCTATGGTGCATAATATGAAAGAATGGACAAAGGGGTGTCGGCAAAAGTTGGAAAAGTGCTCCCCGCGTGAAAAGGGCAGAGGTTAGAAAAATTGCTTAAAATATACGTTAGAGCCCGGAGGAGTAAATAATATAAGACTTTTTGAAAATTTTATGATTTGTCGTGTGGTCTGAGGTATTCAGCTATACGTACGCAAAAATTCATGTCTCCAACTTAATTAGGGGCTCTCTTAGAAAGAATTTCTTAAAATACATATGTGGTAGCTCAAAGGGTTAAACGTAAGACTTTTTCAAGATTTTATAATTTGTCGCCTGGCCTCAGGTGTTCTGCTATAATAAGCATGCAAAATTTCACGCCTCCAACCTAATTAGGAGCTAACTTAGAAAGAATTGTTAAAAATACACATGTGGGAGCCCAAGGGGTTAAATGTACGACTTTTCAAAATTTTATGGTTTGTCATTTGATGTGAGGTGTTCAGCTATAAGTATGCCAAATTTCACACCTCCAACGTAAATGGGGTGTCATTTAGAAAGAATTATTTAAAGTACACATGTGGGAGCCCAAAAGGTTAAATGTACGACTTTTTCAAAATTTTATGGTTTGTCATTTGATGTGAGGTGTTCAGCTATAATTATGCAAATTTTCACACCTCCAACCTAAATAGGGGCTCACTTAAAAAGAATTGTTTAAAATACACTTGTGGGAGCCCAAAGGGTTAAATGTACGACTTTTTGAAAATTTATGATTTGTCGTTTGATGTGAGGTATTCAACTATAAGTATGCAAAATTTCACGCCTCCAACCTAATTAGGGTCCACTTAGAAAGAATTGTTTAAAATACATATGTGGAAGCCCAAAGGGTTACACGTTAGACTTTTTCAAAATGTTATGTTTTGTGGTTTGATGTGGGGTACTCAGCTATAAGTATGCAAATTTTCACACCTCCAACCTAAATAGGAGCTCACTTAAAAAGAATTGTTTAAAATACTCATGTGGGAGCCCAAAGGGTTAAATATACTACTTTTTGAAAATTTTATGATTTGTCGTTTGATGTGAGGTATTCAGCTATAAGTATGCAATATTTGCACTCCTCCAACCTAATTGGGGTTCACTTAGAAAGAATTGTTTAAAATACACATGTGGGAGCCCAAAGGGTTAAATGTACGACTTTTACAAAATTTTATAGTTTGTCGTTTGATGTGAGGTGTTCAGCTATAAGTTTGTAAAATTTCACGCCTCCAACCTAATTAGAGGCTCACATAGAAAGAATTGTTTGAAATACACATGGGGGAGCCCAAAGGATTAAATGTACGACTTTTTCAAAATTTTATGATTTGTCCTTTGATGAGAGGTATTCAGCTATAAGTATGCAAAATTTCACGCCTCCAATGTAATTAGAGGTTCACATATAAAGAATTGTTTAAAATACACATGTGGGAGCCCAAAGAGTTAAATGTACGACTTTTTCAAAATTTTATGATTTGTCCTTTGATGTGACGTATTCAGCTATAAGCATGCAAATTTTCACGCCTCCAATATAATTAGTGGTTCACATAGAAAGAATTGTTTAAAATACACATGTGGGAGCCCAAAGGGTTAAATGTATGACTTTTTCGATTTGTCGTTTGATCTGAGGTGTCCATCTATAAGTACGCAAAATTTCATGCCTGCAACCTAATTAGGGGCTCACTTAAAAAGAATTGTTTAGAATACACATGTGGGAGCCCAAAGGGTTAAATATACAACTTTTTGAAAATTTTATGATTTGTCGTTTGATGTGAGGTATTCAGCTATAAGTATGCAATGTTTCACTCCTCCAACCTAATTAGGGTTCACTTAGAAAGAATTGTTTAAAATACACATGTGGGAGCCCAAAGGGTTAAATGTACGACTTTTTCAAAATTTTATAGTTTGTCGTTTGATGTGAGGTGTTCAGCTATAAGTTTGTAAAATTTCACGCCTCCAACCTAATTAGAGGCTCACATAGAAAGAATTGTTTGAAATACACATGGGGGAGCCCAAAGGGTTAAATGTACGACTTTTTCAAAATTTCATGATTTGTCCTTTGATGTGAGGTATTCAGCTATAAGTATGCAATGTTTCACTCCTCCAACGTAAATAGGGTGTCACTTAGAAAGAATTGTTTAAAGTACACATGTGGGAGCCCAAAAGGTTAAATGTACGACTTTTTCAAAATTTTATGGTTTGTCATTTGATGTGAGGTGTTCAGCTATAATTATGCAAAATTTCACACCTCCAACCTAAATAGGGGCTCACTTAAAAAGAATTGTTTAAAATACACATGTGGGAGCCCAAAGGGTTCAATGTACGACTTTTTCTAAATTTTATGATTTGTCCTTTGATGTGACGTATTCAGCTATAAGTATGCAAATTTTCACGCCTCCAATATAATTAGTGGTTCACATAGAAAGAATTGTTTAAAATACACATGTGGGAGCCCAAAGGGTTAAATGTACGACTTTTTCAAAATTTTATAGTTTGTCGTTTGATGTGAGGTGTTCAGCTATAAGTTTGTAAAATTTCACGCCTCCAACCTAATTAGAGGCTCACATAGAAAGAATTGTTTGAAATACACATGGGGGAGCCCAAAGGGTTAAATGTACGACTTTTTCAAAATTTCATGATTTGTCCTTTGATGTGAGGTATTCAGCTGATGTGAAGCTATAAGTATGCAAAATTTCCCGCCTCCAATCTAATTAGAGGTTCACATAGAAAGAATTGTTTAATATACACATGTGGGAGCCCAAAGGGTTAAATGTACGACTTTTTCAAAATTTTATGATTTGGCCTTTGATGTGAGGTATTCAGCTATAAGTATGCAAAATTTCACGCCTCCAGTGTAATTAGAGGTTCACATAGAAAGAATTGTTTAAAATACACATGTGGGAGCCCAAAGGGTTAAATGAATGACTTTTTCAAAATTTTATGATTTGTCGTTTGATCTGAGGTGTCCATCTGTAAGTACGCAAAATTTCATGCCTGCAACCTAATTAGGGACTCACTTAGAAAGAATTGTTTAAAATACACATGTGGGAGCCCAAAGTGTTAAATGTACGACTTTTTCAAAATTTTATGATTTGTCGTATGATGTGTGGTGGTCATCTATAAGTATGCAAAATTTCAAATCTCCAACATGTGTAGTTTCTGAGAACGGGCTCTGTGACGGACAGACGGACAGACAGACAGACAGACAGAGGAGCGAGACGAATAGGGTTTCGTCAGATGAACGAAACCCTAAAAATTAAAATAGATTTATGGAGATTTATTAAATTTTTATCAGTGATAGGGATAGGTGCAAAGAACATTTGACTGACCAGTATACAGGGTGCCTCGAAATGCTGTATGCCAATTCAAAAAGTGGTAGAGCACATCACTGCAAATAATGTTTGTATAGGAATCTAAGGTCGTAATCCAAGGTCGTCAAAAATACAGGGTGTCTCACTGCTTTTCGAACAAAATTTTTCTTAATTATAACAACGATAAAGGTATTTTAAAGAAATTCGCAAAAGGTGTACATTTCTTTGTGTGAAATGCAATGACATCATGAAAAGTGATGGAAGTATACTGTACTTCGGTAAGTGAAATTGTGTGTATTGTCAGTTAATTGCATTCCGAAAAAGGATCGTCTACTTTAACTCGATTTAGATTCGGATGGTGGTCACTTCTACCACCTTTCGTTACATCATTACATTTTACACAAAGAAAGTTAGGCATGTTGAAAATTTTGCCAAAATGTCTGCATTGTTATTATGAACAAAAATTCGAGTTCGGATTGGGTTGAGACATCCTTGTACATTCGATTGAATAAATGGATTATGATTCTGGTTTAGTGTACAAAAATTGTTCATTGTCATATGCTCTAACCACCTTGTAAAGTTACAAAATGGTAGAACTATCAAGTTAAATCCTCAATAGAGATAAGATGGGCTCAGCCGCAGCTCGTGGCCCCGAAACGGGACCCTGAGACACTTGCCCTAAACACCCGGGATACCTGCCCGAAACGGGCTCGCGCTCGATTTTTATACCAATTTTCGAGTTGAAAAATCATTTTTTTTAAACTTCCTATTACGGTGAGTGTTAGTAACATAAAGAAGCCGTGAGATCATCCCTTTCTGTTTAAAGTTCGTTTCCAGAATTACTGGAAAACAGAACGCATACCTTTCTGCCATAGTTGTACAATGATATTTTCAAAGAATAAAAATTGTATTTTTTCAGATTTGTGCCAGTGATTGAGTATCAATAAGAAATTTGCTATTTTAAACAGGTTTCCAGGGACATGAAATCACGAAACGATGTCATAAGAGAGTATTTAGGTTTAATTGTTATTTCTATGCAAGAGGAGATGTTTTTATGAGAAACTTAATCTTGAAACAATTTTAAAATGTTACTAACAATTTTCTACTGCTTACCGGTTGTTGCAGTAACATCTGTAAAAGTTGTGTGCGTCTTTCTGACTGACTGAAGAGTGAAAGGTAAATGATCATATAGCTCACCCACAAGAAAAGCGACACATCTCGCAAAAGTTCATTTTGCGTTTTATTCCACTCATAGGTCTGTCATAGGTGCATCTTGCTGGACACACACATTCATGTGTAGTTATGCGGAAAATCACTTTAATCCGTTATATGCCCATTTGTGACCACAGAAAAAGGATGGATTGTGTGGGGAGGTAAAATTATCCAGATCTCCAAACTACATCATTCGTCTTCATCCTTAAGTGTCTTATGCTTTTATGCAAGTTTTTATTCCTGCATGCAGAGATAAGTGCTATAATTTCATGTTACAGTAAAATCATCCAAATTTTCTTTTGCCTCTCTTGTGAAATTTACTTTTGTCGAGATGTGCTGATATATTCTAACTTTCCACTCTTTAAAAGAATGTGAAAAAATAATAAATTTTTTTATACACAGTATTTTTTTCATTAAAACAAAAAAAAATGTATTTTTCTGAATAAAATTACATGCTGATAAAATTACATGCTAAAATTTTAGGTATGCAACTAAACATCGTTCAGCACACTGTTTATTTATTTAGAGACAGCTAGAAATAGGTGTGCGCTTACGGTTATCATATTAATTATGATACGCTTGATATTTTCTGTTTAATTTTTATTGAAAACATTTCAACAATGCTTTGATAAGTATCTATTGGAAAAATAAGGCTTTCACCTGAAACATAATCAATCTCTGTCAAAATTTTTCTAGTTTCAAGAAAAGAGAAAAAAATAATCTTTGAAAGTTTGAAAAATGATGCACCCTAGAGAGTAAGATTTAGACAAGTTTACTTTCTACATAAAAGAGTAAACGTTGCAGAGAAATTTAATTAAAATTTAAATTTTAATTAAATGTGTATTCGAAAAAGAAAATCATATTTTAATGAAAAGTATAAAATTCTGTTAGATAAAATGGAATGTAGTTAATATAAGTGATATGTTAGGTAATTATATAAAAAGAGACTTAGCAGGATATTTATCAAACAGGCACTTTTTCCATTATTACTTGACAACTTTCTTTAACATTCTTAAATTTTAAACAAGCCATAGGAATAGATAATTTAAAATAAAATAACAGGCATGTGTTAATTACATTTTGTCTGTCATTTTGATTAGTGATGAATATACTATATTTTTTAATTAGTATTATATTAATTGATATAATGATTTTTTAACAATTACTTGCTGCTTTCAATTTGTTATTAAAAAAATTATGTATACTTTTGCAATATAAGCTTTATAAGAATATCATATACTTTATTTATACGAATTACTAATTAAAAAATATGTTGAGTTGAAATCATTATTCGCCAACCGACAATTTGCTGTAAAGTAACATATTCAGTAAAGTTAAGCAAGTAAATGTATTTAGCGTATTTAGTAAATGTATTTAGCATCTGATAAAACTAGGCGCACAGTCTTTATTATGTTGTAAATTGGGACAAATACTCGTGAAAGAACATTGAAGTGTTAATATTTTGCTGGCGGTATTTTTCCCGATTCAGTAACCACACTTCTTGTTTTAAAACTTGGTTCGAGTCATCCGAACTTGTACTTTAAGTTTAATTCAATTTATCACATATAATTTGATATAATAAAATTGGTGTGTGCGTTAAGACATAAACAAAACAATATTTAATTAGCTAAATTTTAGACTTAAGCCTTATGGGTGGTGTGAGAACGCATTCATATTAGAACCTAACATACAATAAAAACATAAAGCGTTACAAGAATCAGAAAAATTTAACTATACAGGAATTTCTCCAAGGTTTAAAATAATGAGATTTTTTAACAAGCGGAATCCAGTTTGAAACTGAAAACGAATGTAGAGAAAACTACGAACATATTCTGGGTACCCCATAACTAATGAAACAATAATTTAAAAGGGGAAGGCAAAATTTGCAAAAACAATTTTTTTTTTTCACAAATATAAATATATATAAATGGATAATCTAAGACTATGACAAGAGGTACGAACACAAACCAATGGCACACATGCAAGTGTTGTAAGCAGAAACATTTGCTGCCACAATAAAAATTGTAAATATTTCATTTTCAGAAAAACTTAATCCTTTTTGTTTTTCGTCAGAATAAACAAAAGCAAAGTTATGATGTTTTTATAAAGATTGAAAGAAAAAAAATGTTATCACAAAGAATGTAAATAAGGAATTTTGATAATTTTATGCACTATTCTCACACCTTTAGTTTGTCAATGACTTTTATATTATTAACTTTTGCTTGTGCATTTGCTGGTAAGTCTTGATGATTTGATGATTTAAAATAAATTTGCAAAATCTAGTATAAAACAGTTTAAAAAATAGAATGACTAATAACAATAATTCGACGAGAATAAAATCGAAAGAAAAAAATGTGAAGCTCATATGTATTTGTCTTCGCCTGTAAAACCGAAAATCAATAATGTCCGAAAATCAATAAATGTGTCAATAATGACTTACTAATTTAGTAATTTAATGACTTAATTTTAATTTACTAATTTAATGACTTAGAAATTTTTTAACCCTTTCGGCGTCTGGCTCGTGTTTTTCCGTTTCCAAAAATCATGTTAAAATGGCTGTACACAAATATTTTGTAGCAGAATTATGTTTTGAATAGTATTTAGAATGAAGGTATACAAAAGATAATATAGCATCAAACCCCGATTAGGAAAAAGCAGAAAAACTTACAGACGCTTAATGGATTTTAAACAGAACGTGTGCTGGAGAATAAATCTGTTCACAAAATTTTAATAATAAATAATTATTATTAAATTTTCTTACTTATTTGAATAAGATTTTGTACAATATATAACCAGGTATAAATAAATAGACAGATTTTTTTTTATCCGCGGGAAACAGTTCGATATCAAAGAATTATGTTTTTGCATTTCCTGCGCGCATACACTATATGGCCATTAATGACCGGCAACATTCAATTTTAGACATTTTGTCCAATATTTAGAAAGATACTAGTCAGATTATTCTGGAATTTTAGGATTAAAAAGAACAGGTATGGCTTCATATTTAGCAATGCCGATTTGATAAGGGTGGCAATTAGGGGGCCAACAAAAAATAAAAAAAAAATACTTGGGATCACCCTGTAAAATAAAATGCAGGAAATGATCTATCGCTACCGAATATAAATAAACAGACATTGTGCTATATGTGTATTCTTTTGTGTAAGAATAGCACGTATATTAATAGAGATATAGCGATTTATTTAAAAATTAAAAAATTCTTGCATATTTTTTGCTTATAACATGGTGTTCAACAAAATTTAACGCCGGTTTCAGACAAATTGACAAAATATAGTATTGGAATATAAATATATTAAATATTTTAGGATATATGAGCAGTTATATGAAATAATTTTTATCTGCGCATGCGCGAACGATAACAAGGATCATTTTACATAATTTAATAGTCAACTGTATGGAGCAACTTATTAAAAAAATTTAGTCAAATATCGTAAAAATTCAGAAAGATATCGGTGTTAGAGTGAGCAAATTTTTAGTTGTTCTCTAAAAGCAGTTTAATGATAAAGGATTTTCCAAAAATTGTCATTTTTAATTTAACATTTTTTTTAAATTTTCATTTTTTATTGATGCTTTAGTTCTTCTTGGATTTCCGCCAGAACGAACTTATACCATGATCAAAAGAAGTATCAAAATCGAAACATTTTTTTCCAAATCTACTTGTTGATAGTCACTAAATACTAATTTTTTCTGAAAGTCAGTTAATGAAAAATGACAATTTGTATAAAATCCCTTATCATTCAGCTGCTTTTAGAGAACAACTAAAAATTTGCTCACTCTAACGCCGATATCTTTCTGAATGTTTACGATATTTGACTAATTTTTTTTAATAAGTTGCTCTATAGAGTTGACTATTAAATTATGTAAAATGATCCTTGTTATCGTTCGCGCATGCGCAGATAAAAATTATTTCATACAACTGCTCATATTTCTTAAAATATTTAATATATTTATATTCCAATTGCACTATATTGTTTCTACTATATTTTATCAATTTTTCTGAAACCGGCGTTAGATTTGGTTGAAATCCTGCATGTTATAAGCAAAAAACATGCAAGATTTTTTAATTTTTTTTTTGAAAAAATCGCGATATCTCTATTAATATACGTGCTATTCTTACACAAAAGAATACACATATTGCACAATGTCTGTTTATTTATATTCGGTAGCGATAGATCATTTCGTGCATTTTATTTTACAGGGTGATCCCAAATATTATTTTTTCTTTGACTTTTTGTTGCCCCCCTAATTGCCCCCCTTAACAAATCGACAATGTAGAATATCAGGTCATACCTGTTCTTTTAAATCCTGAAATTACAGAAGAATCTGTCAAGTATATTTCTAAATATTCGACAAAACGTCTAAAATTGAAAGTTACCGGTCATTAATGGCTATATAGTGTACGCTGAAGACATTTTCCATTGCCGTTTGTTGCCAATGGTACCAGTATTCTGTTTCATTATGCCGTCCTCCAATCATCTAAAAGAAAACGATTAGGCATCTCGATAAAATTTCACAGTTTTAAATACTTTTTGTTTAAACACTTGAGACCTGAAGTTAAACTAATTCTGAAAAGACACATTCATTGTTTTTGCAAAACAGAATGACACCATAGATGACAAAAAGGGCTTTTATTCTTAAAATGAAACTTTAGGGGACTGGTATTTTACGTTTGTAAATCTATGTATATTTAGACTTGTAAATCTAAAATTACCAGCCCTCTTAAAATATCAATTTAATTATCAATAATTTAAGCAATAGCCAATTTAAGGGCTTTAAACAAGTGAATAGTTTACAAATTCTCAAAATTTTTTATTGTAAAGATTTTAAGTTAAATAATTGTGAAAATTTCTTTCTTTCTTGGCCACACTGTCTTGAAGGCATTTTGAAAACTCAGATGAAAATATTTATTTTATGAGGAAATAATTCTAAATGCTGCCATTTATATTCATTTTGTTTGGAAGCAAAAATCATTCAGCTGTATACTAGTAAAGTAAAAATCTAAAAAATTCAAGTAGTTTAGTTTTTATGAAGAAACGAATAGAGGTCCATATTTGTATACCTCAGATCTGAAGGGATTAAACAATGCTTAAACAATTTTCATTTTTTTTATATATTTTTTGCAACATTATTTTTCCACAAAAAAAAAACCTTGTATTTCTGTTTTAGCAAAAAAATCGGATCAAAATATACCTTTTCGGTTTTATATTATCCATTTTTCAATTTTACGTTTAAGCTTCTTATTCTCTTCTCCTGATAACTAGTCAAAGTTTCTTTCCGCATTTTTTTAAAAAACTACACTGCAAATATTATACATATATATATATATATATATATATGTGTGTGTGTGTATCTATATCTATATATATATCTATATCTATCTATCTATCTATCTATATATATATATATATATATATATATATATATATCTCTAATAAAAGTGAATGACTATGAAAATTATTATGAAAAGAGGGTGCAAAACAACAATAAAAATCCATGAAAATTTATAACGAAAAAACAACAAACAAACCACTCCCTGCTCTTCAGAAAGTGGGAGGAGTGAAAAAAGCAGGTATCAAAAACAGAAATTGGATCCTCACGGGTTTCGCAAGATATGGCCAACCCACATACTCCAAAAGTATAACAATAGATTTAAACTTTCAAAAACACAACATAAAAAAGCTATTTTATAATTTTAACGAATCAAAAACAAATATAACCAACCAATTCAAATCCAAGAAAACCGATTTAGCTTATAAAACGTAAATAAAAATTAATAAAAATTTTTTTTAAAAATCCCTTTTTAATATGACTAATTCATTAAGCAATTAGAAGTATTGAACATGTGAGAAGGCCATATCCCCACCTTTACCCATGAAGACCTGAAAAAAACTTGCTACCTTTAAAACAATCACTACGCTCCACTTCTTTCCATCAGCAGGAGTTGCAAGCAAGGCCATAATCCAAGTTAGACCAGCGTCGTGAAGACTTGTCTTTCCATTATCCTCATAATCATTAATTTTCTTTCCAAGTCACCGCAGTTTCTACTTGAAGCACATCAACATGCAGACGTTCTTAAAGACTTTAGTCCACACCCTTCATTTTATTCAAGCAGCTACCTTGGCGTCCATTACGGTGTTTGGCCGCTTAGCTGTTGCCACTTTATAAAACACTTGTTAAGTTGATTTACATAATGAAAAATAAACTGGTATGGAAATAAATTATTATAAAAAAGATTAGCAGTAAATTTAAAAATCTGTGAACTCAAAAATTCTCTATTACTACAAATTCTATAAAATCTATCAAATCTGACAAATTAATAGATTTTATAGAATTTGTAGTAATAGAGAATTTTTGAGTTCACAGATTTTTAAATTTACTGCTAATCTTTTTTATAATAATTTATTTCCATACCAGTTTATTTTTCATTATGTAAATCAACTTAACAAGTGTTTTATAAAGTGGCAACAGCTAAGCGGCCAAACACCGTAATGGACGCCAAGGTAGCTGCTTGAATAAAATGAAGGGTGTGGACTAAAGTCTTTAAGAACGTCTGCATGTTGATGTGCTTCAAGTAGAAACTGCGGTGACTTGGAAAGAAAATTAATGATTATGAGGATAATGGAAAGACAAGTCTTCACGACGCTGGTCTAACTTGGATTATGGCCTTGCTTGCAACTCCTGCTGATGGAAAGAAGTGGAGCGTAGTGATTGTTTTAAAGGTAGCAAGTTTTTTTCAGGTCTTCATGGGTAAAGGTGGGGATATGGCCTTCTCACATGTTCAATACTTCTAATTGCTTAATGAATTAGTCATATTAAAAAGGGATTTTTAAAAAAAATTTTTATTAATTTTTATTTACGTTTTATAAGCTAAATCGGTTTTCTTGGATTTGAATTGGTTGGTTATATTTGTTTTTGATTCGTTAAAATTATAAAATAGCTTTTTTATGTTGTGTTTTTGAAAGTTTAAATCTATTGTTATACTTTTGGAGTATGTGGGTTGGCCATATCTTGCGAAACCCGTGAGGATCCAATTTCTGTTTTTGATACCTGCTTTTTTCACTCCTCCCACTTTCTGAAGAGCAGGGAGTGGTTTGTTTGTTGTTTTTTCGTTATAAATTTTCATGGATTTTTATTGTTGTTTTGCACCCTCTTTTCATAATAATTTTCATAGTCATTCACTTTTATTAGAGATATATTCACTTAGTGCATATAAGAAGCTGCGTTGCGCCTGATGCACTGGGTTATTTGTTTTTAAAAAATTTTTTTGAAAGCATTATATATATATATATATATATATATACTGTACCTTGGAAACGTAATTCAATATATAAGTTTTTCAATTTTTTCGGAATCCATATTCTTCTTTTTTTTCTTCCATATTAATTCTTGTAATTAAGTATAAGGCACTTTATTTTATACATACAGTTCTATATTATAGGTTTGTGGCATCCATTTTTATTGTCAATTCATTCACAATATTGCGGCTTATGATGATGGTCGGTAATGTTTAATTAATGGTTTTATATATATATATATGTATGTATGTATGCATGTATGTATGTATATCGGTTTTACGATATGATACTGGCAGTTGGTGTGCGGTACCAGGATTATACCGTAAAATTAACAATAATAAACCGTAAATAAATAGTAGCATACCGTCTTATGGATATACTAGAATATACAGTATATTACTGCTTAACACTTTCAGGGGTAAAGTACTTCTGTTACTAAAATGTTGAAATGATTGATTGATACCAGGATTTACAAACAAATTTATTTGAAAATAAGTGAAAGCTCTTCTTCACGTGCATCGAAAAATGCAAAATTTTATGTAAAAGATTTTGGTGTGAATGCGGCATTTTCGAATAAAAAATAAGTGAGATATATTATATCCCACCGCCCTTCAAAAGGTTAACGTTATATTACTATTAATTTACGGTTTATTATTGTTGATTTCACGGTATTATACTGGCAGTTGAGGTGCCAATATTATACCGTAAAACGATTTTTTTTTTCAGTGTATGGGCACCATAAATGAATACTGTGACACGCGATAGTACTATGTATTCTGGACCCTTTTATTATGAATGGATATTTCCAAATATTATGTAAAATCTTTATCCGTAAACAAATTTTTGAAAATCTTACTTAAAATGTATTTAAATGGCACTGTTGCACGGTGAGTGATTTACCGATTCTAGCTGGAGAAAATTATTTTTGGCATCAATATAGTTGCATCGCCATGAAATTCAAAAATGTTATTGATATTCACTATTTATTGTTAGGTATTCCAAAATGTAGCGTGAAGCAGTCATAATTTCGTTACAGCTACATTCAAAAGAATTTCATCACATTACGGCCAATGGGTAAAAATCGTTTGCGGTAGTTTTTAATGATGTTTCATAATTTCAAACACTTTGAGATTTATATAAATATATATATATATATATATATATGAAGTGCACTATAAAAAAAATTATGTTACATTACGGTCTATGGAGAAAAACTATTCGTGGTGTATTTTGTTCATGTTACACTATTTCAAAAATATTTAAATTGATATACATATCTCCGAGGTGCTCTTACTATTGAATATGATGTGCATAGCATTCATCTTTTATATACAGGGGCACACAAAATAAATGTTATATTTCTCTCTCTATGAGCAATAATTAATGAAAGTACAGATGGAAGATCAGTTGTAGAACACTTTTTTAAATTATAAAAATTGCATACTATTTAACGTGTATAAATTCTATAAATCATATGGAGGGCTGCTCAAAACATCTGAAGTACATTTCCGTTTATTGACGGAAGTTGCTGACGGGGAATTTTCAACTTTGCTATGCGCACACTAACTGTTCTAAATTTTAGCATATTGTGAGTTATATGATAAATCTATAGTTCATATACAGGGATGTACAAAACTTTCAGTTATTTTTTCGACTTTGATTAAAATTGTGTTTTCAAACGTGTTATATGTTTTACAAATTATTACTTAGACATCGTTTTTCATGTTATTAAACTATGAAATTTTATTATAGTAGTCCGAATGCGTTGAAAATCGTTTCATAATCTGATTGACACATGATTTTACGTTCTTCTTGATAATTTTAATGATACTTTCTTAACGGTATGGAAGCTAAAGTGATGAAACTATTTTTGTATTATTATAACAAATCCTAAAATTTCTTTTTCTAAATTTTAAGATATGGGGCAAACATTCGACAGCTTTAATGAAAATTGCTGCGTTGTATATTCTGTTGCATATTTATATTTATCTCTGCACAGAAGAACCTTATGTAAAGAATGGGAATCATAAAATATCATGAGAAAATGCCTACATTATGTTTTGAATTGTAGCAAATCTGAATTTGGAGAATTCGTCTGGATCAATTTTGTAACCACTCGAAATTTGCAGCCAAGTAATATATTTTAAATCTTTTTGCCCTGAGATATCTACGTACAACTGGCAATTTTTGTCCAAATTTGGTCATAAATTTAAACATTTCGCTCTTGAAAAATTTCATGTGCTCTTCTTTGTAATTTTTGTCTATAAACAAAATATTGTCAACAAAATTCACATTTTCGTTAAATTTTAAATCTTGTTGCCGTTGCATAATGATGCAAAAGTTTATTTATGTGACTAACTTAAATTCTGCTGTCTTTGATAAAAAGAATATGGTATTTGAACTAAAATTAAAAAAAAAAAAAAATGTTTAGACTTCATAAGCTAAAAGCAATTCTAAAAACTGGGAGGGCATCTAAGGGCAGACAAATTAAATTGGAACGAAATGGTAATAATATAAAATATTTAATCATATAAAAAATTGAGCTTAATCGTGCTTTATCATATAACTTTTTCTGTATTAAAACTGAAAAATTGTAAAAAAAAAAAAAAAAAAAAAAAAAATACAGAGTTTTTTGCGACATTAAATATGAAATAACAGCTGATATGTGCAAACTTTATGCACATAAATCCGATAAAATAAAATATATATTTTGTTTGGAAGCGTTCATAATCGAGCAGTATATTTTATTCCGTTTCAAGTAACAGATTAAAGAACTATACTCAAATTGATTGATTCATTCCCAACTAAGAAGCACCAACTTTGCGCTAGTCTATGGACCATACAATTATATTTATATCAGGACCAATAGCAGGATACAACGCCCTAACTATCGAGCTTTAACAGGCAAAAAATAAATTACGTTAGGATAAACTTTTAAAAATCGACTTTTGGTCAGCTAGAATCGGAAAGTCCCCACTGTGTGTTGCACACAATTAAGTACATTTATTGGAATAACTGATAAAAATATTTTCGTTACATGTTTGACTCAATCTGTAAAGTTTAAATAAACTTATGTAGAAGCAAAAAGTACCTGGTGTGTATGGCCGTTCACATTTTAGCAAACAGTTTTATTTTAAAACACTGCCGGTGATAATTCAAAGGTATAGCAACTGTAATTATAAAGAAGACTTATGGTTATTTTGTTAAAAAAAAAATAATCCCCAGGAAATAATTACTCGTATCATTTACATTTCCTGTTATATTTTTATATTAATAAATTCAGACACTTCGCAATATCTGTTTTATCAGGAGTACGTGTAACTGAAAATCTCGTTTTAAAAGAACGAAAGGAAATGTTTTTAAAGAGAGAGTGGTACTGGCACAAGTTACGACTGTATAGCTATAACTCCTTTGCTTAGATATTAATATTCAACCTTCAATTTTATCTCAATTCCTTCTAGATAATAAGAATTCATAATTCCTTCCAATAAGGTGTTCACAAAATGAGCTTATGCATTTGCTTGGTTAAAATAAACATTGAAACTTTCCATTAATATTCATTACTTTAAAGACATGAATTTGTGAAGCTTGAAATAGTCAGACAATAAAGTTTCACTCCTTATTTGTTAATTTATTGCGATATTTTTAATTAACAGTTATTTATTTATTTATTTAAGCACTATTTGAAATGTTGCACGATATTTTTCATTACAGATATGTCTGAATAAATAAAAATTAATTATCCATCCATCTGTACATACAAAAATACTTAATATTCAGAAAACGCATAAGACATCGTGAAATTTGTTATGCATGGAAGTTGAGACACTTCAAAAAATTTAATTAACCTTTCAGCGGCCTCGCTTAATTTTATTCAGGAGCAAGCGCGTGGTGTACTTTCCGTGTACATTAGTCACTCTATTAGAAAAAATATTAGCAAAATATTTCATGATAATAATACGAGACATTCTCTAAGAGCAGTTTGAGTTATCGGTAAAATTGAATTTTGATTTCGACGCCATTTGTGAGAACAAAGGGTAAGAAAGATCACGTTTCTCATACAATTTGATATAGTGCGCTCACTGAAATGTTAAATTCCATTAAAATGATTTAAACTAAAAATGTAACAAAGCTATATTAAAGAGCAAGAAAACACAGATATTCTAGTACATGCGCTAGTAAACATTTTTCAGATAATGTTTAAAAACTTCCTCATAAATCTGATTACAAAGATTTAGATTGTCATTTTTGAAGTGAATGAATTATTTGAGAAAAATAATGGTGCAAATATACATTTGAAATTAACATAAACGTTAATATTTGCAGAGATTTAAAAAATTGTTTATAAAGCTATTTAATAAAACATAAAAGACTCTTTGTAACTTTTGATCCAAATTGTTACTTTCAACGTAATCTACAAATTTAAACGCATTAATTATCTATACTATGTTAATAAGTACAAGGACAGGACATGGCAGGAATATTGCAAATAACGGAGGTCAAACGCATAGAGTGGGTCTCATTCACCTATATAATCTTGTTTTTAGGGCCCGATTTTGAACTCATTCGATATCATTTAGAATCGTTGGTGTCAGATTCGGATTAAAAAATAAAATCGTATATAATCATACAGACTACGTTAAGAATCAGAATCCTAAGAACAAAACTTCATCATCATTAATGAATATAACCCACTCCATACGTTTGACCTACGATATTCCTACCATTGTTGCCATCCCAATATTTCTGCTTCAATTCAGCACATACTGCTTGCAGATACATCTACCGCTGGTGATTGGAACTAAAACCAGGAATCACAGTAAAAACACTCCTCACATCGTACATTAATCTCCTACAAGAATTTCTTTAAGGCAGCTGTCATCGTTTGTAAGTTATTGAATTTTAAAATCAGTCAGCCCATTTTAGGACAGTCGGTATACTTATTGCGTGTAGTAACACTACGGGTATAAAAGTGAAAAATAAAGTACAATAACTTTATATATTTACCGTATATACTCGCGTATAAATCCAGGAATTTCTGACAATTTTCGGTAGCAAATTTGGGGGGTCGACTTATACGCGAGTCAGTTAAAAAAGCAAAAACAAAAACTTCGAATACTGAAAAAATATGGCATTTTATGTGTATGAATAGAAAAATAATATATAAAATATACAAATAATAATAATTTATCATTTAAAAAAATTTCAATGATTTGTTTTCGTTAACTTACTACCTTTTTGCATTGGCAAGTGAAATCTTTGGTTTGATTTTGTGCAAAATTGAACCAAAAAGTTAGGGGGTCGACTTATACGCGAGTATATACGGTATTTATTTATTTTTATTTCATTATATATGTGTCCTTGTGTGTGTGTAAGAAGCTTAAAATAAACGTATGAAAAAAATTAGAAAGATAACAAATAATTAAATTCGAACTAATATTAGAATAAATTCTTTTTAGAAATCTTTTAGTTGGTTTATAATTTTCCTTTCACTTGAAAGATGGCATGCCTTAATGCAAATATTGCAAATATTGAATCAAAGAATTGAAGGATAAAATGAATTATCTCAAATATAAGATATTCATAAAATGAGCCTATGTATTTGCTTTGATTAACATAAGCATTAATAATTTTCATTAACATTTATTAGTTTATACACATAAATTTCTGAAGCATGAAATAGCCAAACAATACAGTTTTCAGTTCTTATTCCTTAATTTACAATATTGATTTTTTTTTAAAGAAATTTAAGCAAGTTCTAAAAAGTTTTGCAGATATTTTTCATTGCAAATATGTCTCAATAAGGAAAAAATATTCATATAACCTTTTGGTACAAAAATACTCGATTTGGAGAAAACTCTCAAACGTCTAGTAATTTAATATGAATGTAAATTGGGACATTACCAAAAAATTAATGAAATTCCGTTAAAATACTTCAAAGTAATAATGCATTAATGAAATCTCGAAAAAGAAGAAATGTTCACAAAAGTAATTATTAAAACAAATATTTGTCGTATTTTATAATATGTGCTTAAGAAAAATGTTTACCAATCCTTGAAAATAATTTCTATATAATTCATAAAAAGGATGTTTTTCTGGAAAAGTCTCAGTAAGTTCATTTGGTATACCATACTCCTGATGCTAGATGTTCTTTAATGTTTGATAATTTAATTTATTTTAAAAATATATAATCTGAGTTTCAACGAAAAATAAAATAATAAATAATTCAAGCATTAATGATAAACTTATATAGTGGATATGATAACACGTGTGTTGTATTATGAAAATAATTTAATATCAATTCTGCTTTACTGAAGCGTAATACTCAAGAAATAAAACAAAATGTTATTAATTATCTTCGAATACAAACTAATCAAAATAAAAATTTTATCATTAAATGCATCAGTTCACATTATGACCGTGAATTTAGTTCAGAAATCATTTACATTTCGCTTATCTTTTTTTATGTTTTCTAAATTTAATAAAACACGTGTTGTCAAATTTTAAAAAGAAATCCTTTCATTTCGTGCATTTGAGAAAAATGAAATAAGTAGTGTTAGGGAGTGCAAAATAAATATCTTATAAAGAATCCATATTAACTAAAGAAAGATATTTGTTTGTATGGGGTGTGTATCTGTCTGCGATAGCTAGCGAAATCTGACGTCTGAAACTTTGTATGAGGATAGTCCAGAAACAGGCCCTGATGCACCTCATACTCAAATTTTTATTTTTTGATAATTAGTCGAAATATTAATTAAAAGCGCGTTAAAAAAGAGCTTTCTTTTCTTTTGAAAATTGGTAAAAGCACGCGAGCATGCTCAGTTCTCAATTTACCGAAGCCCGCAAGCACATAAGAAGGAAACTTTGTGTGAGGATGGTGCAGAACAGGTCCTGATGCACCTGAGGCTATGATTTTTTTTTATAAGTAGTCGAAATATTAATTAAAAACGCGTTGAAAAACCTTTCTTTTATTTTGAAAATCGGCAAAATCACGCGCGCATGCTCAGTTCTCAATTTACCGAAGCCCGCAAGCACATAGAAGGAAAGTGCGAAATCAACTTTTTATTTCTTTATTTACTTATTAATATGGCCCATTTCCTTAACGCGCATCGGCCGAGACGTGATAACGTAAAAACGGAAGAGATATTCTTAAATTTCTCACTTTTACGTTTAAAGCCCTGCAATGCGTTTGAAAAAATATCAACATTAACGCTTTCAAAAAATTAATTTACGAAACCTCGAATTCGTGTTTTTTTTTTTCGTTTTTCAAAACTCACATCCACCTAACTAACCAAATTGCATAATAAATTAAACATAATAAATGATCTACTTTGCTCTTCAAAACGCAGCCGTTGCTTTTAAAAAATATTAATATTAACCCTTTGAAAAGAATTATTTCCGTACGCCTTTTCACTATTTCTTCAATATTTAAAAATCTGCGTCAGCGCTTACGATCAAGATACAGTAAAATTAAAAATAACAGATTACATCGACGTTCATTTTCATTTCGACATCCCCATCCGTTTTTAAACGAATATTAACACTTTGAAATAAATTGGTTCGCAAAACTCACTTTTGCAAGTTCCGTTTTTTCTGCAATTTTTAAAATTGCGCATCGGCTTTCTAAATAAAAATACGAGACAATCAAAGACACTAAACCACATCTACTTTCATTTTCGTTAAAAGCAGCGCCTTCTGTTAAAAAAAAAAATTAATATTAACCTTTTCAAGGACGTTCATTTCCGTAAATCATTTTCGCGATTTTCGCGAAATCCTAAAAATCTTGATTCGCGTTTCTGATCAAGATACGAAAAACTAACAATATCAGACTACATCTACGTTCATTTTTATTTCAAAATACGCAATCACTTTCGAAAAATAAGAATATTAACCCTTTGAAAAAAAAATGTTTCCGAAAGTCACTTACGCGGATTTCCTTTTTTTCAGCGATGTTTAAAAATCAACATCGTCTTCTGAAATCAAAATAAAAAAAACAAAGATACCAAATCATATCTACGTTCATTTTGCTTTAAAACGTCGTCCAAAAAAATATCGGTATTAAGCCCTTCAAAAAAGTTCGTTTCCATAAGTCACTTTCGCAAATTCCTTTTCTCTCTCTCTCTCTTTCTCATTTTCCAAATGTATAACGTTTTGCTCTCGGAATTTTTAATCGAAATACGAAAAACAAATAACACACTCTTAACGAGCATACATTCTGCTTTAAAAAGACGCATTCGAAAAATACAAATATTAGCTCTTTGAGAAAAATTCTTTTGCGAAAGTAATTTTTGAAAATTTCATTTTTCCCGAGCATTTACCCACAGGATTAACATTAGGTCCATTTTGATTTAAAAAATACACTTAATTTTATACAATCGCTCTAAAATTTTAATACGATATACTAATCTTTTACCTAAGTATGGAGTATAAATTTGGTTCAGAAATTATGTGATTTGGAAAGAAAATTATCAATTAAAAAAAAAGAAATTTTCCCATAACGTTAACATTATGCATTCTTATTTACATTTATAAAGTAAACTTATTTTTGCTCTATTGCTCTAGATAGAAATAATGAGATTTAGAAGTAAAATAATCCGTTTGAAATTAAAAAACAATTTCGTGGGATTTCAATCTGGATTAAAAAAAAAATAAGAAAAACACCGTTTTTACGACTAAATATCAATATTTTAGCACGAAAACTATACACAGACTTCGGGAACATTATATTTATAACTCATAAAAATTTTAAACATTTCGGACGATAAGGATTATTTTGTTTTTAATATTAAATGGCCCGATGTGAAACAAAAAAGTGAAAAGAAAACACTTCTTACAAGTGCTTACGTTCATTTGGGAAGATTTTCATTTAAATATATAAATTCCTTCGACACTGATTTTAAGTATATTTAACCCTCCAACTACTAGACGGGTCCAATGGGCCCTACAACTCATCATGATGAATCAAAATGATATTTCTCATGAAAATAAAAGGCTCAAAATTCTGTAAATATGTGACTTTTTCAATTATGTAACTTTTGTAAATATGTGACTTTTCCAGTAAATATGTGAAAAAGTCACATATTTACAGAAATATTAGTTCTTATTTGTTCATGAGAAAAAACATTTTGAATGCGCCTGTCGAGTCCGTTGGATCGCCTAGTAGTCGGAGGGTTAAGGTTATTATCAAGGGTCTATGATGGCCTACGGTCTTATGAATATGAAATCAAAACAGAACGGGGCGTACATAACAAGCCCGGTGTACGCTGCCGAAGACAGTGGGGGCCCCAGGTTTATTTAGGTAGATTTTCATTTAAAATTATAAAATCATACGAATTCTAGGATGTACATTGGCTATGGCGGTAAGGCTTCCAGCATTAGGATCGTTTGAAAAGGTATTCATTTTAATATATAAAAACATTCACCATTTATTTTAGGTATGTTTAAGGCTATTTTCCCGTATCCGGGTAACTCCAGGCTGGTCAGCTAGTTTAATGATAAATTTCTTGACGCCGTATATTATGAGGAAAAGTTTTAAAATACATTATTCACTGATTGCATGTATAATTGTAAAGCCAATAATCCACTTTTATGAGTAAAAAGTGCTAACAGCAGGAAACAAATAATATTTTTAGGTAGCTTTCTTTACAAAAAAGCTACCTATTGCAGCCGTTCGGAGGAAAGCGATTTCAAAAAATTTTGGTATATTTTCATCGATCATGACCCCCAGACCCCGAAACCACCCTCCGTTCAAAATTGATATATATATATATATATATATATATATATATATGTATGACCTATGTCACACTGTAACTCCCGTAATTATGAACCGATTTCAATGTAATTCGGTGTGTACATAGTACATACCAATGTCTCGACCGAGTTCGTTGGTCAGCTTCATCCACCGTTTTGTTTCAAAATGGCGGCCATTTAAACTTTTTAAAAAAATTTAAAACTTGAAATGTGGTACCAAAAAATTAAAAATGGAAAAATATTTTTTTCTTATGTATTTGACCTTTATACAAAGATTCCGGAGCAGTTTTTGTTTCGTCTATATCTTAAAAAATGGCTGAGTTATAGCATTTTGAATTTCTAGCGTGGCTGACATTTTGAAACGTCCTGAATTTTGTCACGCGATAAAAGGCGTATTTATGAACCGATTTGGATGTAATTCGGTGTGTATATAGTACATACCAATCTCTCGACCGAGTTCGTTGGCCAGCTTCATCCGCCATTTTGTTTCAAAATGGCGGCCATTTAAAATTTTTTTAAAAATTTTAAATTTGAAATGTGGTATCAAAAAATTGAAAATGGAAAAATATTCTTTTCTTATGTATTTGACCTTTATACAAAGATTTCGGAGCAGTTTTTGTTTCGTCTATATCTTAAAAAATGGCTGAGTTATAGCATTTTGAATTTCTAGCGTGGCTGACATTTTGAAACGTCCTGAATTTTGTCACGCGATAAAAGGCGTATTTATGAACCGATTTGTATGTAACTTCGTTTATACATAGTACATACCAATGTCTCGACCGGGTTCGTTGGCCAGCTTCACCAGCCATCTTGTTTAAAAATGGCGGCCATTTAAATTTTTAAGAAAAATTTAAATTTGAAATGTGGTACCAAAAATTGAAAATTGAAAAAATATTTTCTTCTTATGTATTTGACCTTGATAAAAAGATTCGGGAGCAGTTTTTGTTTCGTCTATATCTTAAGAAATGGCTGAGTTATAGCATTTTGAATTTCTAGCGTGGCTGACATTTTGAAACGTCCTGATTTTTCTCACGAAATAACAGGCGTATTTATGAACCGACTTGGATGTACCTTGGTGTGTACATAGTACATACAAATATCTCGACCGAGTTCGTTGGCCAGCTTCATCCGCCATCTTGTTTCTAAATGGCGGCCATTTAAAGAAATTAAAAAATTAAAAAATTTAAATGAGATACCAAAAAATTGGAAAATGAAAAAGATTTTTTTTGTATGTGTTTGACCTTAATACAAAGATTCCGGAACAGTTTTTCTTTCGTCTATATCTAAAAAAAAAAAATGGCTGAGTAATAGCATTTTGAATTTCTCTTGTGGCTGACATTTTAAAACGACCTGATTTTTGTCACGCGATAACAGGCGTATTTATGAACCTATTTGGATGTAACTTGGTCTGTACATAGTACATACCAATGTCTTGACCGAGTTCGTTGGCCAGCTTCATTCGCCATCTTGTTTCAAAAGGGTTGCCATTTAAAAAAAAATTAAATTTAAAATTCAAAATGAGGTATTAAAAAATTGGAAAATGAAAAGGATTTTTTTTATGTGTTTGGCCTTGATACAAAGATTCCGGAGCAGTTTTTGTTTCTGAAAATTTGTTCTTTTGTTGATATCTTAAAAAATGGTTGATTTATAGCACTTTGAATTTCTAGCATGGCTAACATTTTGAAACGATCTTGTATTTGTCACGCGATAACACCCGTATTCGCCTATTTCGATGTAAGAAGGCATGTGGATAGTTTACATCAACACCTCGACCAAGTTCGCTGGCCAGATTCATCAGCCATCTTGTTTCAAAATGGTGGCCATTAAATTAAAATATGTATATATATTTAATGTGAGGTGCAAAAAAAATTAGAAATTGAAAAAGGTTTCTTTCTTAAGTATTTGATCTTGATATAAGGATTCAGGAGCATTTTTTGTTTGTCTTTACCTTAAAAAATGGCTCAGATATAGCAGTTTCAATTTCTATTGTGGGTGACATTTTGAAAAATCTGATTTTTTGCATGCGACAGCACTCCTATATATTAACCGATTCCGATGTGAGTGAGCATGTGCACAGCAATTACTAAGGTCTCGACCAAGTTCACTGCTTAGCCTCATCCACCATGTTGTCTTAAAATGACAGGCACTTTAAGAAATTGCCGAATTTGGCAGCCAAATATAAGTTACTTTATAGAAAAGCAGCTTGGATAAAGCTGACTAATATCGCGAAATTCTCATTCATTATATTGATAAAAATTAGTAATTGAATCTCCTATATTCGGTTTCCACTAAATTGAGCTTCGTGTGTTTGCATGATATAAGTTGGCTTTTTTTAAATAAGGATTATGAAAGCTACCTCTTCCTCCCGGCACTGGCCGGAAGGACTTTTTTTTATTTGCAAGAATCATTTATTTTAATAAATCTAATTCTTTTGAGTAAATTTGATTCGTTCAAACTACAATAACCAAATTACTTTCAAGGTAACTTTTTATATTAACACATGCCTCTTTTATAATATGCTGTTAAGTTTTATTACATTTTCCCCTTTCTCCTGCGTTGTTTTTTATAGACTCACTGGTCACGAAATCTTTCTCTAATATAGTCCCAGATAACATAAATCCCTTGCAAAACCTTGTTATGCTCTTCTTTTAGACTTAAAAACCCTTGAGACAACATTGTTCTAAACTTACATGCTACGTGGGAAAGTAAATCTTGTACTTTTCATTTCTGCTCCACTGATTAAATAAAGAAGTATTTATACTTACTTACTGCAACACTGTTTTTACCAATGGCTTAAAATCCTATTAAATTTTACTAACTACTTCACTTACTTGCATTATACAAACATATCCTTTCTAAATTGGTAAGATACACCTAAAATGGTAAAGAAAAAGAAAGAAAAAAATCAATTATCTTTAAAGACACAACGTAAAATTCTCCTTGGGGATTACTTTTGTTCGATTAAACTTGCATAATTATCATTCGCTGAATAGAATGTAATTGATTTTTTTTAAAACAAGACAAATTTTGAACCAAAAAAACTGGCTAATAACAATTTTATAGGTCTAAACTATTGGCGAACCTTTTAATAGCCGCGTGCCAATTTTTTCCAAAAATATTTTACATAACACTGACCTGTCAACTAATAAACAAATTTAGTGGATCGAAAAATCATGAATAAAACTTACTTATTAAAGTTTTTAAAAAATGGGTAACGTACATGATTGTATTATACTGTAAAAATTGTAAAAACAATTATATTTTAAAAGTTATTAAACAAAATTACGTGATTGTCCTGTTGCATCTTGGATAAAAAATAATTAATATCAGGTTCATAATTTCAACAGAATTCAAACTGGAGTGGATTTATCTGAGAACTGCTTTTTATGAGATTTTTTTTGTATAATTTATTTTTGAAATTAATGAGCTTGCGGGCATAGATATAGACAGATAAAAATATTAAAAGAGCAAACGCCAATTTCTATAAATACCCCTGAAATTAATTTCCCAGTTGCCACAATTTTACCATTAGTATTTTTACTGATGCGGTAATTCACAGTATTTTAAAAAGATGCAATTACAATTCTTCAACTTCCAATTATTCGAATTTAGACAAGATCAGATTATCTAAGTTCGTGTATTTTGTGCAATATCACGGTATATTGATTTAGAGCCACAAGGAGCACAGTGCCAAATTTATTCTTTAGTGCGCCACTTTTGGTACGCGTGCCATAGGTTCGCCGTCCCTGGAGACTATTAAGAACGATTCACATGAGAGATATTGGATTAAAACTTTATCATTCATCCATAGGTCTTATAAGACTTCAAGGAAAAGCTACTATAAATTTCTCAAGGATTCATATTCTCATTGAAATTCGAATATACGATTAAGGTAATAATTAAATTATTTCCGTAGACGGTAACTTCCGCGATGTTTAAATCTCCTATTGATTACATATGAATTAAAGTTCGAATGAAATTACCTCCAATTAACAATTTGAGAGAAGCATTTTTGTGAACCTGGAATTTCAGCCATCAACTGGATGAGGTGATGGCCTGTGACTAGCTGGAAATAGTGATTTCGAAGGAATATTAAGTTACCTAGAAATGAATATTGAAATAATCATCTATTAGTATATAAAAGTTAGTGTTCGTCCATCTGATTGAATACATTATGTCCGTTACAGAATCTTTCAGTATATAAAAAAAAAATCTATTCATTCATTGTTTTCCGTTGGTCTATTTTTGTATCTTTAACCTCTTCGGTCCCTCGGTCCCCATACGGGGACCTCTGTTCTTTTCCTTATGAAAACTAAAATGTCCAATTTTTTCACATTTTCACACCACTTCTTAATTAGCTGAATGTTTTTACGTTCAAAGCAAACGAGCATCAGCATCAAAGCTGATTCCCACATAAAATAAATGTCATTTTGATCAGTGTTTGAAAAATGCCTAAAAATGCCCAAAAGACAGTATGACCAAGAAAGTGAGAAATTTTCATAAGTATTTAACTTAAATCTTTTTCAATAAAAAATGTTGAGGATTTGTAGATTATTTACTTGTTTAAAGCTCTTAAATTTGTGATTGCGTTAATTTTGGTTAATGGTTATTAAATTGATGTTTTAAGGGGGTTTGTAGTTTTAGATCCATATTTTTGAACCCAAATTACTAAGCGCCGAAAGGATCAATTTCAAAAAAGATATTTTCTCTGTCATTTACGATGTCATTTTGCTTGGAAAAAAACAATGAATAAGCATTTGTATTATTGTTTTAGCTTCGGAACTGAAGAGGTTAAGTCAGAGACAGAATTTTCTGCCTTGTATTTTTAATGCCTAAGATAAAATAAAACAAAGAGTGTTTATTTCGAATGTGAAATAACGAACACAAATAGGATTTTTTTATGAGGTCGAAGGCAGGCATTGTGCTATTTGTGAAAAGAATATGCTTCATTAAAAAACTTCCGAATTTGCAGAAATAGGCAGTCAGGTAACCAAAAATGCTAAAAGATAGTATTTCATCGGTTCAAACATTTTTGATATCTCAAACACTGATAATTGAAAGAAAAGTTTAAAAGAAATAATTCTGCATTGTGATTTGCTCTGATTAACACTTACATTACAGAATATATTTTTAAATCATATTTTTTTCTTCATTTTGATGCATATTCATCTCAGAAGCAGAAAGTTTTCTGATAATATGCAACAACCGTTTCAGCATTTAAAAGTAATCTGTTACCGTGGGTGAAATTTATAAGGCATGATAATGGGATTAAAAGCAGTGTCGATTAATTATTGAAAATAAGATTATTAAAATTTCTAAATATAGCATTACAATTAAACCTGAGACCACTATTTAAACGATGTTTAAAGATTCCTTACAGATTCTATTTCAGATCTGTAAAAAGATTTTACATAAAGTTCTAATAAAGCACCATTCCATACACACTAACTGACTACAAAACAGGGAAATTTCTCAATTTTGACTGATAAGTATTCACGTGTTCATTTTTTCACTCATAACTTTTCGGTAGACGATTTAAAGTATTCATGTGTTCATTTTTTCACTCATAACTTTTCGGTAGACGATTTAATAATTTTTTTCATGACCAAAAAACAAATAACTGAATAAATTTTGCCATATGGCAAATTAATAATAAATAACGAAGTATAAACATGTTTTTTTTCGGAAAATGATCTGCAGATTTTATTTAAAATGGAACGTACGTGTTTTATTTCCCATTTTCTGTGTAAAAATAAATACAAAAACTTATTTAAGGCATCTGCTACATTAGAATGGCTCTTTTTGATGATTTGTTGTTGTTGTTGTTTTATTGAAAAAGCAATTTCTTATGATTCGAAATCTGTTTTAATATTATTCCTACGATTACTAGAAAAGGAGTTATGACCAATTTAATAAACATGCAGTAATGAGTCAAATACCGGAAGTGGGAGTAGGAAGACTAGGAGAAATGTAAAAAATGTTTCTATGTATGATTCCCTTACGTTTTTACATAAAAACACTAATAAACCTAATTGACACTTCTAGATTAATTTTATGGATAAGAAATAATTTACATAAGAAATCTTTAAATACGATTTCTGGAAAATCCAATGTTTTTCGTTACTTTCATGTTCGATAAACTCCATTACATAAAATGTTTTAAACATATTTCAGTGAAATTTTGTCAGAATGCTTTCCACATTACTCACTCTGTTCTGAACTAGAATCTAAGCTCGGTGCGATAATGTAATTATTTTGCAGATATACTGGAATATAAAAAATGGCAATGTTTTTTATAAAAAATATGTGATTTTTGACCTATTTTGAAATATTTCACTTAATTTTGACGATATTGTAAAATTCCTAGTTCAGTGCCTAAGTAAGTGTAATAGTAGCATGTAGTATAAAGGAAATTAAAATATTTAGTTAAATTGAGTGTGAGCTGTCTGGCGTAAGCATGCAATTTTGCTAAAAAATGACAAAAAAAATTAAAAAGGTATGAAGTTATTTCTAAGATTTTTTTTCATCATTCTGTATTACAATTGTCTTCAGAATGTGGTTAAATTAGTGCCAACAATCATTTTTAGGATTAAACCAGTGATGAACTTTGCCCTTGAATATAGTCATATCGTGCTATGAGCATCTTTATGTTAGCTTTTGACCTAAACTTTTAAAAGACTCTACATTTTGAATTTATAGCCATGATTTTTCAGACGTTTACTTTTTCAGTAGTAGCATGGAACCTTGATAATAGTATACATACAGAACTTTTTTTTCTACTCTAGACTATGATAATGAGCTTTACAGTAATGGATTTTAATCCTTGGACATTATGGTGAAAAAGTGAACTTTAACAAAATAGAAAAATTAGTATTAGACAAGGGATTTTTAGATTAACTATTGAATTTAGTATTGCCATTATTTCTATTAATTTTAATTTAATTTACCATTAAGAAAACCATTTTATTATTACTTAATGTCATGTATGTATATGTCTATAAAATTGTTATACTCTTTTACTCAGATATTTGCTGAAGTACAAATCTACTTTTCGTTACTTCTTACATTTTTAATAGACATATGTTCAAATGTCTATAATTCTGTACAGTTCTTTTTTAATTTGCTTTTGCTGGGGTAACATTGTTTTATGTATTTAATTTCAACTATATGCTGTTGTCTAACCGGATCGGTTGCCCTGGATAGGGCTTTACTGGAGGTGGAAGGAATTTTCACTGGTTATTCGGCCTTTGCCATTTTTGGTTGGCTATCGGGTGGAGTGATCCTGTATCCTATCCTGTATTACAGTTGAACTAAAAATATGTGTATTTATTAAATATTGTAAAACAAAAAGCGCTCCAAACGTAAGCAGATAAGACAAGTTTTATTAGTAGTAAAAGTTGAGGGTTAATGTTATGGCCACAATTCATAGTACATACTCAGCGATGACATGTAGACATTAATGCAGGCAAACTAATTTAATTACTATTATAAAATACTTAATTTTCACTGAAGCGTGCTTCTGAATATAGTTTTTATGTAAAATGTATAGTTTTCTTTCAATATATTATCAGTTTCATAACAAATGTTCTTCAGTTTTGTAACAAATATACGTTGGATGAAATGACATTTTCTGTCTAGCAGCAAGAATTGTCTTTGAAGTTTTTATCCTGCTGTAAGAAGCCAGCTGCCGTGCAGTTATTTTGCTCCACTTGCTGTAAGACCTGTATACTCGAATTGTTTTTTCAATTTCTCAGAATAATTCTCTACAAATACATAAAATACGTAAACTGTCACAGAAACTAAAATATCAAAATTTATAATATTTCATAGAAATAATTGTATGCTACATTCTTCCCTGTGCTTATTACTTTCTATATTTTATCTGTTTTTATATTTAATGAAAACTGTTTCTGGAAACACCAGAGAAGCTTATTCGTACTGTTGAAGCGTATGCTATACAAGATTGTGTGCATTTAATTTCTTTAATTTTACAAAGACATTATTTTTATAAAATTATATAAAAAAATCATTTGCATCATCCAATCTAAGCTAAAAATTGCTAAAAGTGATTAAAAAAAGTACACTTTAAAGGCATATAAATACCTTCATTCAGATCGATATATGTTTCATCGCTCAAATGGCGACATTCTCAAGATCTTTGTTTATGCAGATATTTTCGCAAAAAAAAAAGGAAATTGGTGATTAAAACCACGAGACCACATATATAATGAAAAACAAGTGCAAACATAAAATAAAATAAAAATGGATAGTTGTGAAAGTTACTTTTACTATTGTTTTTTATTCTGAAGAGCATCTCTTTCAATTGAGTTGCTTAAAATTTGGAAAGAGATTCTTTGCAGAATAAGAAACAACAGTAGAAGTTAATTCGCGTTCACAAATATCCATTTTTATTTCATTTTATATTTGAACATGTTTTTCATTATGCCTATGGTGTCGTGATTTTATTTACAAATTTCTTGTTTTTAAAAATTATTGCAAAAAATATTTGTATCAACAAAGATTTTGAAAATGTCACCGTTTGAGCGATGAAACATATGTCGATGAGCTATTCCCTCTCAATTCAGGCAGGCAGTACTGATATGCGTCAATTCACCATCATAGATTTTTTTTCAAAAAATTACAGTAGTTACAACTAAGTAATACACAAAATTTCCCAATAGGATTTTTCCACCAAATTTTTTTTCTGTGGTTACAGCACTTTAAAGTTTACGATAAAATTGACAATTTTCGAAAAAAAACAGAAAAACGCTTCATTTTGAAATGAACACATTATCAAAAATATTTAACGTATCCAGTCAATTTATTTTTTACAAATAGTTATTAAGCTAAATTTTACTTTAGCACAGTTTTAAAAAATATAGTGACATTTTAAATTAATTTTAAAAAATTGTTTCTAAGTACAAAAAATTGAATTATTACTGATTTTAAGATTTTTTTTCAGAATGAAAAAAAATATTTTAAAGCTAAACATTGATGGTAATCCAAAGACCTTTAATGGGAGTTTCACAGTAAATTTTATTTTAAGCCTAAGATGCATGTAACTTTTGCAATTCAATTTTAAATTATGCAAAATTTCTTAAAATCGCTACTTTTGAGATGCAATTACTCAAAAACACCCTTTTTTAAAAATCTGATAATATGCTCAATTGATACCTTATTAGTTTCTAATAAATACCTTATAAGCAAATCGTGTGTTTTTGCTTAGAAAATTTTATATGATTTTTTGAAAATAACATGTGTATATTTTTCAAAAGACCAGAAAGTCAAGCTTTTTCTTATTTCACTGAATTTATAATTGACTAGCAAACCCCGCGGCTTTGCTCGCGTAATAGTTGAAATATGCCAAGTGATATTTGCATGACAATTTTTTATCAGAAGAACACTTTTTGAAATAATTCAAAAATTACAAATTAAGCCACAGTTTGACTAAACTTCATTATAAAAGTGCAATAGACAGAAATGAGATTTTAATTAATAAGAAGAACTAAAACTAATTCCAATTAAATGATAATTTAGAAAGTATTTTGAGACTTTTATGCTCATTTCATAATCTCATTTCAGTATTCATTTTGATTTTTTTAGAAACCACCTTAACACATTTACATCTTAAAATTAATCATCATGTCAAATTCCAAGCTTCTTGTCTAAAACTCTACCACCTCTCTGGTGTTAGTGGCACCAACATAAAATGCCGAAACAGAGTTGAAATAGAATGTCTTGAAAAATGCTGAAACAGAGACTGTCACCATTAATTTGCCAACATTAACCTTGAAATCGGTTGGTATTTCTTATTATTCTATGGAAAACGAAGTTTAGATGTTTTTAAAGGCTTTCTTGTTGTCCCTGCCAAACAGATGGTAGTGACACTGGCATAAAATATAGCCCGTATAGGATCAGGGACTATCACTCTTGATTCGCAACCAATAACTTCTGTAATCGGTTTATTATTTCCTCAGATTCCATAGAAATCGTAATTTAGGACACTTTTAGAATGCTTTTCGCTCCTTCCCTTCGCTTCACCCCTTTTTAATTTCGAATTTATTTTAGACTGTTCTTAAGGGACATTTATATTTTATAAGTAACTACCGTGCTATATTTAAAGTTTCTAGCCTCTTTAGTACCGCAGAAATCGCAATTTAGAAAGTTTTTGCTCCTGAAACCCCCGACATAAAATATAGCTTATGTTTGAGCAGGTTCTATCACCATCAATTTGCAACCATAATGTTTGAAATCGGTTTCGTATTTCATACGATTGCATAAAAAACGTAATTTAGAACGTTTTTTGAACTCTTTTCGCGCATTTTCACCCCTTTTAAATTTCAATTTTTTTAAGAAATGTTCCCAGTGGTCATTTATATCTTATAAGTAACTACCATTCCAAATTCCATGGAACTGGGCACTTCAGTAACACAAAAATCGCAATTTCGAACGTTTTTTGCTCGTGCACCCGCTTTAGGGGTAGTGGCAAAGACATAAAATGCAGCCTATATTAGAGAAAGGGTTGTCACCATCATTTTGATACCATTATTTTTTAAATCGGTTTAGTGCTTTTTGAGATTGAGTAAAAATCGCCATTTAGAACGTTTTTTAGAACGCTTCTTGTGCATTATCACTCCTTTTAAATTTCGAATTTTTTAAGAAATATTCTTAGAGATCATTTATATCTAATAAGTAACTACCATGCCAAATTCCATGTATCTGGACCTTTCAGTAACACAAAAATCGCAATTTCGAACGTTGTTTTGCTCCTGCACCCCCTTTAGGGGTAGTGGCACCCACATAAAATGTAGCCTATGTTAGAGGTTGTCACCATCATTTTGATACCATTATTTTTTTAAATCGGTTTGGTACTTTCTGAAATTGCGTAAAAATTTCCGTTTAGAACGTTTTTTAGAATGCTTTTCGCGTATTTTCACCCCCTTTTTAATTTTGATTTTTTTAAGAAATGTCCTTAGAGATCATTGGTATATGATAAGTAATTACCATTCCAAATTTCGTGTTTCTAGGCCCTTCAGTAACACAAAAATCGCATTTTTAGAACGTTTTTTACTCCTGCATCCCCTTTTGGCCAGTGGCACGGACATAAGTTATAGCCTATGTTCTATGATGGAGTAACACCATCATTTTGATACCATTACTCTTGGAATCGGTTTAGTAGTCCCAGAGCTTATCTCCTACAAATAAACAATTTTTACCTCTTTATAATATTAGTATAGATTATGAAATATTGATTATGAAAGTAATTGGTGGGTAGGACAAATCAGTAGCATATCACGAGAACTAAATGACATTACAGTATCATCCATGTACTCCCATGGCAGAGGAATCGGGAAAGAAATCTCGAATCGATGCCAGGGAGGAGAGAGCCTCGATACATCTTTTAACCATCACGTTTGGCGAGTGATGACAATAAAGTTAATCGCCGCATTTTAAGTGTTACTCGACGCATTTATCTTTTTTCTTTCCAGATTCTGCTGGCCACAGGAATGCTTTTTCTGGACCATGGGGTATATGAATGATGCTGTAATGTCCCTCAGTTCTCGTGATATGCTATTTATTTGTCCTATTCATCAATTATTTCCATAAATGCACCCAGTGCAATCACCGATTTATAAATCATGCATTGAATATTGTTTTGTCATCTGGCTGGAGGTTTCAACTTTTGTCAATGCATTTTTAATTGTTCGTCCCATATAACCTTCATTATTTTTACTCATCCAATAATGTTTAGATCGTATACCAACAATACATTTTACATTAGCTTATTCTTTCTCATTATTAGCTCTATAGGCTTGAATAATGTTTCTGTCTAGATGGAGTAGAAGTATACCTTTTTAACAGAGAGGATAGTTCAGCAACAAACGAGACAGAATCTCAAATGGATCTTATTGGCTCATTTTGGAGATTAAATTTCGTTGCATAATGCTTACATAATCCCCCTACAGCATCGCATGCACTTTTTTCATGGCCAGTAGCTGAAAAAATCCACTTTAGTACAATTTCATTATTTTTGTGCAATCCATAAAAATAATACTTATTTTTAAAATGTGCTCTATCTCCATGTGATATATACACAAATGATTCCAGTGTTTGTAATTGGTACAACTTAGATAATTCTTCTTTTATATTTTCTATGGCACAAACACCATGAGCTGTATCATGAGTTATATCATCAGAAACTACGATAAAACTATTTCATCTCTGAAATATGCTGTACAGGTAAATAATGATATTTGAGTATTTTGCCAATGAAAGCTTTGTACTTCATCTGTCAGTATTACCGACCAGTTTTTAGCAAAATAATCAGAATGTATCACGTGCACAGATTTTTTTTAGATAACTTTATCTCAGCAATTCTTTGTCTCTGATTTTTCCTTGAGTGATAATGAGGAATTGCTTTTCCCACACAGTGCCTTAGATCTTCTAGAGTTTTTTAAATCCATACCAACTTTTTTATTAAGCCACCTACCTTCCCATATAGCATATACAACCTCTTCCTCTTCCTTCAAATCAAAAGCTTCGACTGTAAGAATTTCTGTACCCCACGGCACTCACCACACTCTTCGAGCCAACAATTTTCATTGTTTATTCTTCTATATAAGCATTTCGTAATCGGCTCTTCTCTAACTTGAATGCCTGTTAGATTTTTAAGAGCTACACATATTAATTTTTAATTACTTCAGTAAACAGAACAGCGTACTACTTGTATTGGCTGAATTTAGATAAATTTTGGACGTAATGAATAAAATTTTGATAGTCTTATTTTCATAGAGCAGGGGTGGCCAACTGTGGCATGCTCGACACCACTAAAATTTTATAGTAATCATTTCCTCATCGAATCTCTGCTATTCAAGAAGTCGACTTTTTCTGTAAAATTTTAGTATTGTCCGGCATGTCACAGTTGGCCGTCTTTGTCATAGAAGGATTTTCTTTTTTTATTAAATTATGTTTCTTTAACAGACTGTGTCATAAAACGTTTTACTCTTTTAATTTTCGTACCACCATTTTAAAAACAAATAACATCACTTTTGTTTGGACTATCTTTAGTTCAATCTTTGTTATCCTCTAAATAGCAGGACAATGCAACATTTAGTGCTTCTATTGATAAAGGATGTGCAATATAAGGATCAGATTGCGCATAAACTACTTTTTCTTTTTTAATTTTTCTGGGTATAACTACTAGATATTTTGATATACCTTTTATTAAAAATTATTACATATTATTCTTTTTATTAAAAAAATAATCATATTATAAATTCAGTGAAATAAGAAAAAGCTTGACTTTCTGGTCTTTTGAAAAATATACACAACATGTTATTTTCAAAAAATCATATAAAATTTCCTAAGCAAAAACACACGATTTGCTTATAAGGTATTTATTAGAAACTAATAAGGTATCAATTGAGCATATTATCAGATTTTTAAAAAATGGTGTTTTTGAGAAATTGAATCTCAAAAGTAGCGATTTTACGAAATTTTGCATAATTTAAAATTGAATTGCAAAAGTTGCATGCATCTTAGGCTTAAAATAAAATTTACTGTGAAACTCCCATTAAAGGTCTTTGGATTACCATCAATGTTTAGCTTTAAAATATTTTTTTTTCATTCTGAAAACAAAATCTTAAAATCAGTAATAATTCCGTTTTTTGTACTTAGAAACAATTTTTTTAAATTAATTTAAAATGTCACTATATTTTTTAAAACTATGCTAAAGTAAAATTTAGCTTAATAACTATTTGTAAAAAAACAAATTGACTGGATACGTTAAATATTTTTGATACTGTGTTCATTTCAAAATGAAGCGTTTTTCTGTTTTTCCGAAAATTGTCAATTTTATCGTAAACTTTAAAGTGCTGTAACAACAGAAAAAAAATTTTGGGGGAAAAATCCTATTGGGAAATTTTGTGTATTACTTAGTTGTAACTACAGTAATTTTTTGAAAAAAATCTATGATGGTGAATTGACATGTCCTGCCTGAGCTGAGATGGAATTGCTCCGATCTGAATAAAAGTATTTATGGGTGAATATCATGAAATGTGAGATTTTGAAAACAAAATTTTTTGAAAATTTAAATCGTTTCAAAGCTTCTGATTCTTTTAAAAATGTTTTTGAGCAGCTGAATAAAGGAATTTACACGTAAAATAATTAAAGTTTGAAGAGCTTAAGTTCATTTTTATGTTATTGTAATTAAATATCATTTTCTTGCCATATGTATGCCAGGATAATGACAATTTCATTCTAAAACATTTTTCACATTCTTGTTTTTTTTTTTTTTTTTTTTTTTAGATCTAACGTTTTAATTTTGTTTAAAGGAACATGTTTCCTCTATAGTACCTCAAATTCAGTGTAATGTTCAGTTTTATTTGTAAATTATTGAGGCCAAGAAAATGACAATAAATGTCTATTCAAATTTTACAAAGCCTTTAAACACATTATTTTCAAAGAAATATCTAAAAGATCTTACTGGTATCAATGATTTTACTATTTCTGACTTAATCTATGTCAAGAACAAGAATAATTACTCTGCAGCGCCACCTTTATACCTCATAAAGAACTAAAATGAGCATGCCAGAAAAATGACATTCATTTTCAGTGACAATCATATTTTAATTATAGAAAATTATTTCTAAAATACAGAACATGTTACCTTCCTCATATATGTATTATATAAGGTATAATTAATAATTAGAAATTAAAAAAAAACTGGAAAAAGATATTTGTACAGTTTAGCAGAAAGCCTTTTATTTTGCACACATCACAGTGTGACATGAAAGGAAAATGACAATCTGAAAGTTTAAGTCTTTTAATTGCTTTATTTTTGTGTTATTATAAATGTAATATGTCTTGAAAATACATCTAAGAATATTTTTTATTAGAATGCAAAAAAGAAAATTGCATTATCTAACATTTAATAGATATTTTATTGCGCGGACTGCAATTTTCGTATTTTGTTATATTGACCCTTATATGCCTTTTAAGTGTAATATATATCACTTTTAGCAATTTTTAGCTTAGTTTAGACATTATTTTTATCATTTTTTGTTTATTATTACAAAAAAGTACAAAATTATCAGTGATATAAAATTAATACCTGTATTCAAGGTGACGACAGTAATAACGACGATGGCTTTTGATATTGATACTAATACGTAGTTTTAAACAACTCAATAAACTATACCTGTACCTTATACGAAACAAAAGCTTCCTTTGAATTATTTTAACAATGAAATGAAGTCATGTTAACTATGGCATAATTTATTATTATCCTGCTTGTTGCAAAAATTATTCCCTCCAATTGGTTTTTCTATTTCACAAAATAATTCTTCTCAAAAAACAGAGGTTGCCTATAAAACCTTTCCTTTCTTTGAAGGGATAAATATTACACCATTATCGTAAGCTCGTTAGCTTCTATATTTATATCGACAGGAATATTTTGGGAAAAACTGTTCCTCTTACCATAAACAGTTTATAACAATTACGATATTTAAAAATATTAATAATAAATAGATGTTTTCTAAAACTGAGAACTTGGAACAGTTTTATATCCGATAACAACGCTATTCTTATTATTGTTCTTTATTTAACTATTATTCTATATTATTTGTAAATGATATGAGATACTATTGTTGCTGTTGATAATGAGTTAAATACACCAACAGTCTATACGTTGGAAGAATTTTATTGTTATTGTTATTGTTATTGTTATTGTTGTTATTTAATCACCAGAAAGAACAGTGAACACCTACTCTGACAGCTAACCAAATGGAGATTATGGAAACTATCGCTTTTGCTTTTGAGGAAGGTACTATATAGAGAGCGTAAGCGATACTCCTGCCTACGTCACAGATATAGACATCAAGCGATTCCAGTTTATGTATAAGATTAAAAAATGTCGAATTTTTTTTGTTAATTATACGTATTTTATGAAAGTTTTTGCTTAATATGTCCATACAATAAATCTTTCCGTTCCCATCCCGTAATTTTATACATCACGCTGTTTAATAACTAAATGAACAAGATGAACAAAATCATAAACATTGTCAACTTTTATTATATTTGTAATGGCAGTTGGGAAATATAAATATACTAGTTGAAACACTTGGCGTTGTCCGGGGTTTTAAACATGTTTTATTAGAAAAATCAATTTTAAAATTAAACACCGTACGGATTATGAATCTCGCGCAAATATGCATTCTTTTTTAATATGTCGAAAGCCTTGAGAAATTCTTCTGTTACACCAGTATTAAAAAAAAATGTTTCCTAAGCTTAAATAAATATAGTCTTGATTTTTGAAAAATAATTAAAAAATATTTGTAAATTCATGAAAAGCCCTTCATGATATCACTTTCTCTTGTAAAAGCCATGCATTAGCCATATATTCGTTTGAAATATGAGGTCATACGTGAATTAACCTGTATTATTCACAACTGAAAAGAAATGGCGCCCATCTATTATTTGTCGAGAATTAAATAAAAACCATATGCACTCGTGACATCATAATTCACTTTTATATTTTAACAGAATAATAAGCCTACTATAATTTGTGATTTTTGCTATAACCAGTATACACGCCAGGATATATTGCCGTTATCGTTATCTTTTTACGTCTGAAGGTTTCACTATGGTACTCCATAGTGAAATTTGGTACTTTTTGAAATTCAATATTTGAAAAACAGCATAATCATTGGTTTTGAAATTTATATCAAGAAAATACAATTTTTTATATTTCTAACGCAGTTTATCTAACAATTTTCTGACAATACTTTTCGAGCTATTAATTTTTTCAGTAACTTCAAATGTTTCATTTTCCGAGATTAATCTGTGGCAACGATTAGCGAAAAATCCAGTCGTCAGCAACGCATAGCTTTTTATTAAAGAGGATTATCAGTACAGTACGAATATTTCGTACAGTAGCCCCTTGTAATAGCGCGATTGAGAAGAGAGACAAGAAATAAAGCACAATATATCCGAAAGCGCGATATAACCGAGAACATTAAAACTTTTTTTTAATAATTTGTTAACCTACAAACAAATGTTTTATCTTTGTCTTCAAAACCTTAGATTATATCCAAATTAAAATTTTCTTTATAAAACAAACTAGAGAATAACACTTATTGTAATCAAAATGTACAAAAGTGTTATTTAGTTAGAATTATATTTTTTTCGAATCACATGAAAAAAAAGCACGATCCCATAATAAAAGGAGCGATATACAGGGACTACCTGTATTATGTGTATTACATAATTAAATTACTATTTGTATTGATGTAAAGATATGTGATAGATTTTATCATTGTTGTCATTCAATGAAATGTTTAATTTAATTGCACTAATACGTAACCAGTACAGGTTTTGCATCTTATTTCTTTTAATTGTTTAATTAAAATTGTCTTCGGTAGTTAGAATTAAGAAATTTTGCTAATATCACAACACATATATTTAACCAGAAGAAGTTAAGAACGATTCTATTACTTACTTTTGCTCTACTTCGCAGCAAAAGGATATTTCTTTTCCAATTGCTTTTCTATTTAGTAAAATAATTCAGCATGGACGACCTAGATTTCCATCGAAGCAGTGTAATTCCGATTTACATTGGGGAAAGGATTTGTGCGGTACATATTTCATCATTACTTGTTATTTTCTGTGTTTGGAGAGCATGTAAATTCTAAGAAAACAGTGTCATGAAAGTTATGTACAGCTTAGAGATAAAACGGCAAGTTAAAACGTTAATGATGATCAAAATATATTTCGAAACAAAGAATTATTGAATATAGCATTGTTATTCAGTCAAAAGTACAGGGTGTCAAACTATAAGCTGAACCCGAATTTTGTTTATAACTTTAATTGTAATGAAGATATGTTAACGAGATTTTCACCAGATTAACTTTGCTTTGCGTTAAATGTCCTGCTATCATGGAAGGTGCTGGAAGTGCCTCATAATTTGCTCAGTGATGGCATATATGAATCTTGGAAAACAGCGTTTAAGAGTTGATAAAGTAAATCCAAATTTAACACCTTAAGTATGACTATAATTTGTATTGCAGGATTTTTTTTTAGATGTTTTAAGCAGAAAATATTAATAGAGGTCAAATCGTTTAAGGTTTAGTCTTCTCAAAGTATTTTAAACACCTTTCTAATAAATTATTTTAGTTCTAATCAAAGTTTTCATGGGGAAGAGTGGACAAGACTGCCACAGGAGGCTATTTTTTAATTCTATCTCGCACCACTTTTTTTAAAACAAAAATATTTTTCACATACACTTTGACAGCATCTGCAAGAGAAATATACTACAAAATTTATTTTCTTAAAATAGTGATGCAAATAAATATAAAAATAGTCGCCAGTGGCGGCCCTGACACCTCGAGACACCAGATGCTTCAAGAATTATAATGTAAATAAACAATAGTGCTTATAAGTAGAGATAGATGACAGAGCAAACTACTCCATATTCTAATTTGAAATCCATACGCTAAACAGATTAGAAAATATATTACTTTGTTTGGGTAAAATTGCAATAAATTTATTGATTTATAAGTATTTTTCTAGTATAAAGAGTTAAAATTTATAAAAAGAAATGTAAAAGTTTTAAAGTTACACACTATTAGTACTATCAAATGTTAAAAATCTCACTTTAGTCTCACTCTTAACGAGTAGAAATTGTAAAACCAGATGACAGCGAGCGTAGCAGGTTGGGATACACAGAAATGGGACAAGTTATACAGGACACGTATAATTGCAAAAATTAAGAAAAAAAAATAAAATCTACAAAAAACTAAATAATAATAATCAAAATGTGTGCTGAGGTACCCGGCCCACCTTATACATTAACATTTTAGAACATACTTCTTATGTCGTTATTAGGTGCGTTCGTAATTATATAAATACGTAGCACCTATAGTTGTCGTTCAGTCCGTCTATCTGTCTGTCCATCTGTCCGCATATAACAGAACAAAAACTACCGCATCGAATGGTCTGAAATTTTAAATATATAATTGTTGCAAAATTTTGTCGAGTCATTTCAAATTCTATGGAAATCGGATGTATAGTTTAATTACAGGGACAGTCAAAAGTTTTCCGTTACATTACGGCCAATGGGAAAAAATTATTGCAAGTGCATTTTAGTGATGTTACAGCCTTTCGAACAGAGTGAAATGAATATGCACTTATGAAGTGCACTGAAATATACATTCAGTACAATATGCGGTGCAAAAAATATTTATCAAACTAGTTATAGTACGAACGCACCTCATTTGCCACGTTTGACGAGCAATTTCCAGCTTGTTATTAATGTCGTTCCAGACATTATCTCTTTAGTAGTGTTACATCTTCATTTAACTATTGCACCTTAACACTCCCGTACTCCTCCAACCAAAAAAAAGACAGAGAGAGGAATGAATTTTATAAATTTAGGAAATAACTTACCATCTTCAAATGAAGGGATCTTTCTTGTATGTATCCGTTTTGTCGGGCCTTTTATAAAAACCAACGACTCGCAATATATTATGCGATAATGAAAGGCTGCACGCATTACCAACGTGATCAGATTTAATATTTTGTCTCAAAGTGGGACACTTGTCGATTTTCTTTAGGATCAAAGCGGTACGTATTCCGAAATAACAAAAAGGGCAGGGGTTAAAATAATACGTTATTTCTTTTTTTTTTTTTTTTTTTTTTTTTTTACTAGAATTATATAACTTTAATATACGAGTATTTCAGAAAAATAGTTTTAATAATTTTGAAGTTTATTTTGAAAGTCCGGTTGGTTGGTTGGTTGGTTGTATTTATGTCGGCCAATTATCTGCACGTAGGATATAGGCCCTAAGGGGGGAGTGCCTTCCGTGGAGGTCTTTCTAAGGGAACCTAACCCGTATTAACGCTTGGAGAACCAAGGTTCGAAGAAAACCACGAAAACTCCGAACGATTAGGCCGACGGGCGCGATTGGGATCGAACCCAGCACCTCCCGTCTACCAGCTTCGAGAGCAGAACCTCTCGGCCACCCTTGAAAGTCCGGTGACTTGCTGATATACGTAATACGTGGTTCTTTATCCAGACTTTATTCATGTTTGAAAACAGTAGTTCAATTGCTTCATTACTCCCTGGCAAGCAACTATCCAATGATTTTCTGAATATGGGGAAACGAAATATAATTTCATCAAAATATTTAAATATTTCTATTGATTCTTCTTCTTTCGTTTCTGAGTGTCTTTTTTATTCTTCTGCAAATTTTGATACAAAATTCTTTAATAAAAACTACTATTTGAAAATATCGGTGACACTAATTTAAAATAACTCTACAAAATCCTTTTAAAATGTTACGGTCTGAAACTACTTTAAAACTACTTTAAGGACATTCCAAAAAAGTAACAACAAACCGTTAATATTATGTGTCAAATTTGTGATATGTTGAAGTTAACCAATAACTTACAAATTCCCGTGTTTACTTTTCCTTTGGATTATGGTTAATTATAAAACTTTTCATAGATAACCGCACATATTTATTATTTTTACCACTGAAGTTGCCTTTTGAATTTTTTATATGTAATACAGAATCCATAGAACTAATATTTGATTGTCGGTTTATAGAATGTTTTTTGTTAAAATTCAAAGCTGGACTCAGACAAAAATGGCCATGTCTGAAACGATTTTCGAAAAAGTTTATTTAGTACTAATAAATATTTTTCTAATTTAAAACATTATTTCTTTAGGTAAGTGGAAGTGGTATTCTCTAAGCGAAGTTCATCACATTTATTTTTTAAAGAAAACTCTTAACCTATTTATTCGTAGAAGTTCTGTCAGGCATAAATAAGACGAATATTATTTTTTTGCAAAAAGCGGAGGGAAATAACATTTTGCCAAAAACAGTGGTAGATTACGAGTATCGCTGCTTTAGGGGCATACAAATTATCAAAATTCTTTGCAATGCAGCCATCCGTGTTATCTGTATTTTGTTACATATGTATTGTATGTAGTTTTATATGAATTGTTGCAATGCTTAGAATATTTCATGTATCTCTCTATTCTAAAAAAAAGTAACTACCGCTGTCACCGCCGCCGCCGGTTTTGACTTTTTTGTGACCGGAGGCCTTTCTTCGTTAATATTAACAAAAATAATGCATACAAAAATATGAAAATCAGTGGTTTTATACAGAAATGTTTGATAAACACGCTGATGCAGACAGTTTTCAAATCGAAGAATTATTTTAAGAGTTATTTAATGCTAAAGTTGGACAAAATCGTTCCACTAAAAAAGTTTTATAGCAGCAAAAACTATACACGGCAGTGTAATCATTTTTAGATCATTTTATGCGTTAGAATTTGCCGGAGTGCAGATTGCATTAATTTTTTTATTTTGACTCATTTTTTCAGGTTTTATTTCTATTTTAAATTCAAATTTTCAGCATTTCTAGAGATATTTTTTACAGATTTCAGAAAATTGTACTAATTTAAACTGTTGCCAACTGTATAAAAAGCGCAAGCAATAATGTTTGCTTCAAATTAAAAATTTATTTACACGTGACTATTATAAACAGGAAAAAACTTTCAAATTAGAATTAAATAATTACGTATAAAAAGCAGGAACTTATTAAAAATTACGTCATAAAAAGTATACACGTGAATTTTAAAAGAGAAAGGATATTGTAAAATAATAAATTCATTAACATGCGTTAGAAGTCTTAGGAGAAATTACGTCATATTTACGTCATATTATAGTTATTACATAAAATAAACACAAAATAATATAGCAAAAGAGTTTAAATTTAGAAATTGCGCTAGACATTTATTTGATATTTTGAGAATTAATTTAAAACGTCTCATTTAAAAGAACTTTCTTTTCGCTTTGTCAAAAAATACCAGGAGACAAAGACTCTCTTTACTTAATTCCTTTTATATTAGCTTATTTTGAAATGTTGTTACACGTGTATATGTCATCAAGTTATTTTTATTTCGACGTTTTATTTGTGTTTTTATTAATTTTGTACGAATTTATTTGTTCTTTCGTTATTTAAAATAAAAATTATATCAATTTGTAAAATTTGGCGAGTGGTTTGGCGATTTATATAATTTGGCAAAATTGGTCGACAGGATAATCAAGTAGTACCGCAGCGGATTTGGCGTTAAAATTCCCCAATCAAAGAGAAATGAATAGAAATTCGTTTATAGGGAGATCGCCACTGTTTTTTAAATTATAATTCAATCTTTCGAAATCTTTTTAAAGCCGATCAAATTAGCGTGCATTTAGAGTCTGCGGTGTCTGGACGGGGGTTGGCGAGAGTAGCTCGTAGGGGGCCGAGCCCCCTAGTTATGTAAATATAAGTACGGTATGTAGTTTAATATGGTTTAATATACTTTTCACTGCTGATTTTCGAAATTTTAAAATTATAATTGTAGGGCAAAAATAAATGAAACGAGTTGATATTCTTCAATGTGGCGCATTTTACTGACTTCTTTAATATTTTTATAACCAATCCTTTTTTTAAATCTATATAATATACTTTTCTTGAAAATCTAGTTGTTATATACACATTATTAATTGGACTACGTTATTTCTTCCTAAATAAGAGTAAAAATAATGTTATTTAATATTATACGCATATGTCTATAGAGTATAGCTTATGATTTGTTTTATGTGCAGCAATTTGTTATATGAAAATAATGATATAAACCCTAATATAAACATGATATTTATGGATATAAAAATGTAATAGGATCATTTTCTATTGTGAAAATAAGAATTTAAATCCAAAAATGTAAAGTTTTTGCAAAACTCTTTCGAGATTTTTATTTAATATTAAAAAGTTTAAATGTTTGAACGTGAATTTCGCAGAATTTTCATCCTAATAAAAACGTTTGAAGAGTAAATAAAATTCTAGGTAATAAAAACATCTTCTTTTTCTTCAAATTTTTCTTTATCGATGATGTTTTTCTGAAATAAAAGAAGAAATAGAAAGAAAATCCCATGCGTAAAGTTGTAAGAGTTAAAGAGCAACTAATTAATTGCTTGAATTATTTTTCGAAAATAAAATAAATAAAACTCTTTTACTTTTTTGCAACTAGCTAGTTTTTGTTTATATAATTTCAGTAAATCACAGAGTAATTATTTTTTCACTTGAATGTTAAATTAAGCATTTGATGGATTAGAAGTCTTTCTTACGCTTCCAAGATTATTTGGAAAAAAATTATTAAAATTTTATTGAATTTTCAAATATCAAAAGGAAGTTTTATATTATTTAATTATTTACACATAGTTGATACGCTTTTCTCATAATCAACTAATTTTTTACATAAATGAATGTAGGATTATTCCTTTCAGAGATTTTGTTTTAGTTACAAATTTCAGTATGTTAATAGTTTTATACATCTTCTCATTAATTTAAGTACAATTATGCATGCATGACTTCCTTTAAGAAAGGGAATCTTTTTTCATCCCATAATGCATTTAGAATTTTTAAAATGCAGCCCTATTAAAATTGTATTTCACCGAAACATACTTGCTGAAAGGTTTATTAATTTAGGAATTAATGTTATGTTAGTACTTAAAACTGTACAGCTCATCATGTTGTTGCAATGTTATCTTTCGAGCTATCCCATTTATACTGTGTTGTAGATAAAGTTGACCCAATAAAATAATATACAATTAAGTTAACTTACCTATAAAAGTAAAGATGTGGCAGTGGCATAATTTAAGTTCGGTGTATTCCTGAGTTAGAGTACCTTATCCTAATTTAAATTCAGTTAACTTTCTTCTAATTGCTTTATTAGTTTTTATTTCAAATTAAAAAAAAAAAATAACCTGAAGTTTAAAAAAAGTATAAATCTACTCAATAGTTGAATCCATGGCCAAAGCTATCCTTTAACTAAACACATTTCAAATGCCCCAAGGCTTTCAACGGGAAACAAAATTACTCCTAAAAGACTCTTTGAATTCAGCATAAACTTCCCGAGCACTTACATTACTGTGAATGTTTGAAATTAGATAGACACAAACACACACTAGATTCCGCGAAATCTTTCCTTAAACATAATTCAGGCTATGGCAATTAAAACTATGAAATGTGAATATTTGAAACTCCTCATTTTCATGTTATCAGAAGTTAATTGACATAAGACGAACTTTTGAAATAACATAGACAATTTCTTGTAGCCATAAGTGAACCAAATTCTACTATTGAACAACAAATGAATGGAATAACTGCATGAAAATACCAAAGTTGCCATTATGTTTGTAAATCCATCTCGTGAAAAGCTGAATTTTAGATATTTGAAGAGCGATGGACGCAAGAACACTTTCATAGATACCGAGTAAGTTCGTAGTATTCGATATTCTGGGAATTGTAAAAAGTAGAACGCGCGATTACAATGCACTGTTCGGCGAATATAGCGAATGACAGTGAAATGCCATATGTTACAATATGTGATTTTAAAAAATCTGCCTTGAATGGATGTATTTCTATTAAACTAACCATCTGAAATAATATACATACATTGAATCACGCACATCAGCAAGAAGCAACCATTTTGCACAAAGGCTGGCCGACTAATTGCAAAGTCGATGTTAGAGGCAATGTAGAATTAATTGCGTCCTTTATTATTTACTAATGAATTCTGCTGTAATTTGTTACTAAATAACAGACGTGGATGTACAGAAAATTTGAGAAAAAGTTATTTTTCCACGTTCTTTGGAAACTCCCACAAGACCCGCAATAACCGATATGTTCTGTGTGCATTTTATCCCATAATCTTTTGTTGCTTCTATGGAACTCAATCGGTATTGCGTCGATGTAGAATCGTCACACGTTGCACCAAAAACTATTACATGTTTTCAATATATTTTTACACAATCAGTATCATGACTTGTTTATCAAAAATGTTTATCTGAGACCTTATATGATATGACATCCACCGTGATTGGTAATTTTTGTAAAGGGTAAATACTCATCGATGGTAAATACACTTCTTTAGAACCAGTTTGGTAACAGACATGACAAGCGACCAGTTATTGATTCATCGATAATTGATATGCAAATGGACATATTAAGCACTGAACACAGTAGTTATTGCAATGAATACTATACAGTTGTTCCTATTATTATTTATCTGAACTGTAACTGTCGATTATCCAGCGTTTATGTAAATATGGACTTTTTTTGTGTTTTTAGAAATCACATATGCCAAGTGCGATCATTAAAAATGTGCATTGCTTGAAAAATGAAAAAAATCACGACTATAGTTTCGGGGGGAATTAATTAGTGGCTTCCTTCATCAGGCTGATCAAAACATGAATAATTATCCTGTAAACTGCAGCCATAATATTTTGTCGCCTTCTGATAAAAGTGAAAGGATTTTTTTTGTTGATGTTGTTTATGAGAATTAAGGGGGTCCGGGACAAAAAAATCTTCAAATTTTGTAAAAACATTTCATTTTATTAAAAACTTTTCTGTTTTTTCTGCTTAAAGTGACGTTTAAATCATGTTTCTATCGTAATTAAAACAATAAATATTAATTTTTTTGTTTGGTTTGTTTTCAAAATCTAGCTTTCGAGCAATGGCTGTCATGGAAACGACTTCTAGTAAAAATGCTTTTTTTCTTCATGATGAGATTTTTCACCATTTCTCGTATTTAAATTCTTATAAGTGAAGAACCGTTAAAGATAAATGGTTCAAACTTGAAACATATCTTTTTCAATTGTTTTACTTTAATTTTGATTCAGAAAATTAAAAAAAAATATTTGCTTTTGAAAATATGATTTTTTTTTTAAGTTGCATCATTTTTTAAAAAATTTTACTTTAAATATTTTTTTAATTAATATTTTTTTAAATGCTGAATTAAAATTAAAACATATATATATCTGTTTATTAAAATGAAAAAAAATTAAATTCTATAAATAATATTTCGAGTTATAACGATTTTAAATTACCACACTTTTTTTAATAAATTTTAGATTAATTTTTTTTTTTAAATCTGAGAAGTTTTATTATGTGGTTTTGTTTACAAATGATATGGTTAACCATTACAAAAAAATTCAGAATTTTAACTCAATAAATAAAAATTATTTTAAAATGTGTCCCGGATCTCCTTAATTATATTTCAAATCGATATTCGACTCACCATAATATGGAAATAAACGTTTCAGTAACATAAATTACATAGAATCAACTTACAGCACAATACAGTAATGCCCATTTACTCCAAAAGATTTTTGATAACAAATCAATTATTAAATTAATTTGCATGATATTTAGTAGGACATTTCTCGCAAACTTAGTTTTAAGGTTTGAAACATATTGGTGTAAAAGATATATTACAAAAATAATCTGTGAAAATAACGAAACTATAAAATTTACATCTAAGTCGGTATCTATCATTGTATCAGCTTTAATTCTTTATGGAAATTTTCATTTCTCTTAATTTTTTCATAACAGCGGTTACATTATCTTGTTTACATATAAAATATTGTCATGTTGAGTAACCGTGTTCATATAGTAAAAACAATTAGATTAACATATTTTAGAAAATATGCTTATTCGAGATTTATCTGTAAATAGTCAAAGCATTGGCATTTTAGATAAGTACCTAAGTATACATAGTTTATATTTACAACACGATTAATATTTATTTACGTTGTATTTTACGTATCGATTATTTCCTCAGAATAGTCTGATCAACTGTGTGTCACAGTGCCACCTTTAATAACACAATATTAGCTACATTTGTATTATTTTTTAGTGATTTTTTGACAAATAATGAAGCTCATTATCCGCTTTGATTTTGAGAATTAATGAATAACATTTTTCACTTCTCATATTTCGTATCTCATTATATATAAAACGAAAGAAATAATCATTCTTTTCAAAATATTCTGTAAGCTATTTCTAGAATTAATGGCCTCTTATCAATTATTATGATTAGTTTTGAAATATAATTGTATTTCTACTAAGAAGATTTTGATGACTTTTAACCTTTAGTTTTTTATCTGATATAAAAAAATATTAATGAGCATGTAATATCAGCCATTCTTGTAAGGAAAATAAGCAATAAAAATAAAAATTGTTTTTTAAAAACACTCTTTTATAAACATTCAATGTTCATCTTGAAATTCAAGCGTTTTTTTTTTTTTTTTTTTTTTTTTTTTTTTTTTTAATGCAATGCATGCTTCCCCCAAAAAATTTCCGTTGCTATACATTAATGTGGTTTGTGGGCACCGAATTCGATTATAAAAATTTGCTGGGGTTTTTTTAGGCTTTTCAGAATACGCAAGCAAGTGAATTTATTAAAAAATATATAATTTTTGCTGTATTTGTATTTTAATATGGGTAATGGGAAGAAAATATGAAACATTATTTCAACTATCTTTTTAGAATTTCTAAATTGATTTTTGGACGTATAATCGTAAAGTACTCAATTTTAAACTATTAATTGATAACATGATATTAATTGATAACTATTAATTAACCTTGTTGGAAATCAGGACAAAATTTTGTCCCCCAAAAGTTGTCATGTGGTTTGTTCGGATGTGATATCGTTCCGAACGGTTTTTCTTCTCCATTTCGGTCGTAAAGGCACTCTCTTTTACCTGTAACTGTATACATATTTTTATTCCAGTTTGATGTACTGAGTAAGTATATCTACTGTAAAACAACTCCGTGGAATGTGATGGAAGGGGGGGGGGGGTAAACTGACAAGCTTCATCTTTGTAGCAGTTATATGTTAGTCATTTTTAAAAGTATGCGATAATAACCGAGTTCCCAGCAAACACTGGATATATATATATATATATATATATATATATATATATCTTTATTATTTCAGTTTAACGTTCAAGCTGAATTGATAAATGGAACTGTTATATCAAATTGAACTGTTTTATCAATCTGCTTTATATTTGACGCCACACCAAAGGCCTAAAACACTGCATTGTATTACTCTGCTCTATTTCTATCAAACCTATTTTTTTTTAAATATATTACAGTCTTCAGCTTTATTAGATAGCTTTCATTACAAAAAGCTACCTATCGCAGCCATTCGGAGGAAAGCGATCAAAAAAAAATTTGGTATATTTTCATCGATCATGACCCCCAGATCCCGAAACCTCTCTCCGTTCAAATGTTGATATATATATATATATATTTTCTGATTTGGTTTTTATTAACACAACGCATTTTTTCCAACAAATTACTAAATTACATAATAACTACGTTATTACATATGTAGACAAATCTCCTAATAATTATGCTATCATATGTAAATTTTATTATCACCAACTTCTTACAACCTGTATTTCTTCTAATAAATCTTTTCAAAAAACTAATGAAAATGTAATTGTAAATAATCGTAAAATTCAAAGTTATTATAAACTATTAAATATTCTATCTACTAACTTTAATTATCCTTATTTAGTTCTTATTCCCAAATTTCGTAAAACTCCAATTAAATTTTGGACTGTAACTATTGGTTGCAATACATATAATAATAAAGTCAATAAACTTCTATTTAAAATTCTTTATCAATTATATATACTTACTACAAACAATGATAATACGCATTGTATAAAAAATAGCTATCAACTGGTCAATATTTTAAAAAATCTTCATAGTGTAGATAATATAACGACATATGACTTCAAAGATATTTTTAATAATATAGACTTATTAGATTTGCATAATATTATAAATGCATTATTTAAAAAGTATTATAAAAAACTGGAATTACCATCTAATATAGATATCGCTTATTTTAAATCTTTAACAAACTTCATTATCTATAATAATTATATATTGCAAGATAACACATTATATTTACAGCACGTCGGTATACCACAAGGTGGTTGTACATGTACATCCAGTTTATCATCAGACTTATACTTATATCACTATGAACGTACTTTTACTAAGAATAATCTCCATTTATATCGTTATATTGATGACATTATTTTAATTGCCACTGATCAATCTAAAATTTCTCAATTTCCAGTTGATTATCCCACTAATTTGGAATTAACGGAAAACCTCTTATCTAACAATACAATTAACTTCTTAGATCTTAAAATTACAATAAAAGACAACAAAACAATAACAGATTTATATGATAAAGTAAAGAATTTAATTTCAAAGTTAATACATTTACAAATTTTAAATCTTGTCTTCATCATTCTGTATATCGAAATATACTACTTAATCATTTATATAGAATAAATGTTTATGTTCTTCTCATCTAATTAACAATAATATTTAAAAACTAATTTATGATGCATTAAATCATGGTTTTTAAAAAATATATATATATTCATTAATATACAATTAGTACTTACATGATCTTTAAAAAAAACAAATTAACACATGCGTAAACAAAATTACAAAAACATTTATAAAATGAAAAAATATTTATATAAAAAGTTAAAAATTGTAAAATAATAATAAACAATTACTATAGGATGGTTGGGTGGGTAGATGTTAGAGTACGGAGGAGGGTGGAGTTGTCTGGATAATACGCAATGGTTAATTAAAAAAAATGATGGGGCTTTTGTATTATAACTACATTTCTAATACGTATTTTATATGGATGTTGATGTTGCTTTGATGTTTTATATGTAATTGGTGACATTTCTCTCTTTTTTTTTTATTTCCATTCATATTAAATTTAGCTTATTTAATCAAATTCGAAATTAACTTGTTTTTAAATTTTAGTCTAATCAGGACAATATCATATTAATTAATAATAGTATATTATCTTTATAGTGATTAATATGCATATAAGTTTATTTGATATAACTAATGTTATACTGTATGCATTAAAATTGGTTAATTAGTTTTATTATTATTCCTCTATACTTTTTAATATTGTTTTATTTTGAACTTTGTATTCCATGATTATTTATCGGTTTAATGTATTTGACTGTCACAATCATATTTTTTAGCTTTTTTATGGCTAATATGAAGATAATCCACACACTATATTTTTGATCTTTAGGCTAATGGGAATTATAGAATCTGACAATCTTCTATAAACATCCATTTTTTCCCCTGTTCATTTTATTAATTTATTATTTTTTATATTTAATAGTAATTATTACAGTTTTTTTATATTTTTATTATATATAATTTATTTTATGTTATAGCATATAGCTATATTCTATATATTATCAATGTTATAAAAATTTTTAATTTCTCAGTGTAGATTAAATGGGTAAGGTAATAGAATATATTGAAAGCATTTTATTAACATTCAATTTATTTAATTTTTTTAATAAAGATATATAGTATGATTTTATTTATATACTAGCAAAGCCCGCGGCTTTGCTCGCGTAATAGTTTAAATATGCCAAGTGATATTTGCATAACTATTTTTCATTCATTCAATTCCTAGTATTAGTTCACACTCTCCCTATATTTATTTATTTATATATATATATCTTGTTCAAATTTTCAATCGTTAATAAAATACTTATTATTCATCCTATCAAGTTGATATAAATTTTTTTAAACTTTTACTGGATGACACTTAATGTTAATACAGTTTTTTCAAATATTAGTTCATTAATTAAATTTTAATTAATTAATTTTAGTTTTACATGGGAGACAAAATGTCGGCCATTGGTTATTGGAGCGTTTAATGCATCTTCATATCTATAAAGAGGGTTCCCATAGAGGGGACCCTGTTATGTCACCAAGTACCGCCAAGTTTGTTGCCAACTTGGCGATATACCGCCAAATTTGGCAACAAAAAGGAGTCGCCAAATGTGACGCCAACTTGGCGATATCTCTAATATTTCGCCAAATTCCCATAGACTTCCATTGTAAATCTACTTGCTTATAGAAAATCAACAACTTGAGATATTTTAATGTAAGAAAAACTAATATTAGCTTAAGGGATTATATTAAATTTTTCTTTGATGACCTAAGTAGGAATTGACTTTAAAAACAAAATTTTTATATTACTTGTTTATTAGAACAACACTTTTTGGAATAATTCAAATATTACAAATTAAGCCACAGTTTGACTAAACTTCATTATAAAAGTGCAACAGACAGAAATGAGATTTTAATTAATAAGAAGAACTAAAATTAATTCCAAATAAATGATAATTTAGAAAGTGTTTTGAGACTTTTATGCTCATTTCAGTATTCGTTTGTATTTTTGAATTTTTTAGAAACCATCTTAACACATTTACATCTTAAAATTAACCATCATGTCAAATTCCAAGTTTCTTGTCTAACAGTCTACCACCGCTCTGGTGTTAGTGGCACCAGCATAAAATGCCGAAACAGAGTTGAAATAGAATGTCTCTAAAAATGTTGAAACAGAGACTGCCACCATTAATTTGTAAACATTAACCTTGACATCGGTTGGTATTTCCTAATATTCTTTAGAAAACGGAATTTAGATGTTTTTAAAGGCTTTCTTGTTGTTCCTGCCAACCAGGTGGTACTGACACCGGCATCAAATATAGCCCGTATAGGATCAGGAACTATCACTCTTGATTCGCAACCAATAACTTCTGTAATCGGTTTATTATTTCCTGAGATTCCATAGAAATCATAATTTAGGACTCTTTTAAAATGCTTTTCGCTCCTTCCCTTCGCTTCAGCCCTTTTTAACTTAGAATTTATATACGACTGTTCTTAGAGGACATTCATATTTTATAATTAACTACCGTGCTATATTTAAAGTTTCTAGCCTCTTCACTACCGCAGAAATCGCAATTTAGAAATTTTTTTTGCTCCTGCAACTCTCTAGGTGTTGTGGCACCGACATAAAATATAGCTTAAATGTTTGAGCAGGTTCTATCATCAGCAATTTACAACCATTATATTTGAAATCGGTTTCGTATTTCATACGATTGCAAAACAATCGTAATTTAGAACTCTTATAGAACGCCTTTCGCTCACTTCATCCTTTTAAATTTGGAATTTTCTTTCGACAATTCTTAGAAAGCATTTGCATCTTTGAAGTAATTACCATTCCAAATTTAAAATGTTACCCCCTCTTTAACACAAAAAACGCAATTTAAAACATTTTTTGCTCCTGTAACCCCCTGATGGTGGTGACATCAACGTAAAATATAGGCTATGTTTGAGCGGGGACTGTCACCATTAATTTGAAACCATTACTTCTGAAATCGGTTTATATTTCCTGAGATTACGTAGAAATCGCCATTTAGAATGTTTTTTAGAACTCCTTTCGCACATTTTCACCCCTTTTAAATTTCGAATATTTTAAGAAATGTTCTTAGAGATCATTTATATCGTATCAGTAACTACCATTCTAAATTTCATGTTTCTAGGCCCTTCAGTAACACGAAAATAGCATTTTCGAACATTTTTTGCTCCTGCACCCCCTTTGGGGAATGTAGCCTATGTTTGAGCAAGGGTTGTCACCATCATTTTAACACCATTATTTTTTAAATCCGTTTGGTACTTCAGAGATTGCGAAAAAATCGGCATTTAGAACGCTTTTTAGAACGGTTTTTGCGCCTTTTAACCCCTTTTAAATATCGATTTTTTTAAGAAACGTTCTTAGCGATCATTTTTATCTAATAAGTAACTACCATGCCAAATTCCATGTATTTGAGTCCTTCAGTAACACAAAAATCGCAATTTCGAACGTTATTTTTTCCCTGCACCCCCTTTAGGGGTAGTGGCACCGACATAAAATATAGCCTATGTTGCAGCAAAGGTTATCACCATCATTTTGACACCATTATTTTTGAAATCGGTTTGGTACTTCTTGAGATTGCATAAAAATCGCCATTTAGAACGTTTTTTAGAAAGACCTTTTGAGCATTTTCACCCCTTTTAAGTTTCAAATTTTTTAAGAAATGTTCTTAGCGATCATTTATATCTAACAAGTAACCACCATGCCAAATTCAATGTATCTGGACCCTTCATTAACACAAAAATGCAATTTCGAACGTTTTTTTTTTTTTTTTTGCTTTTGCACCCCCTTTAGGGGTAGTGGCACCGACATAAAATGTAGCCAATGTTGGAGCAAGGGTTGTCCCCATCATTTTGACACCATTATTTTTGAAATCGGTTTGGTACTTTTTGAGATTGCATAAAAATCGCCATTTAGAACGTTTTTTAGAACGCTTTTCGCGCATTTTCACCCCTTTTAAATTTCGAACTTTTTAAGAAATGTCCTTAGAGATCATTAGTATCTTATAAGTAACTACCATTCCAAATTTCATGTTTCCAGGCCCTTCAGTAACACAAAAATCGCATTTTTAGAACGTTTTTTGCTCCTGCACCCCCTTTTGGCCAGTGGCACGGACATAAGATATATCCTATGTTCTAAGTTGGACCAATACCATCATTTTGAGACCATTACTTTTGGAATCGGTTCGGTAGTTCCAGAGCTTACCTCCTACAAATAAACAATTTTTACCTCTTTATAATAGGAAAGTATAGATTAGGATTTGTGTGGTAATGCAGTTGATATCTTTTAAATTCATTAGCTTTTATTAGGTTCTTCTAGTGACATTTGAATAATAATAATAGTTTTAAAATAACATAATAGATGGCAGCACAAAAAGTTTTTAATGCTTCTATTGAGTAATAATTTTAATTTTTTACACCAGGTGGTATTGAATGCTGAATATTGGCAATATTATAAAATAGAAATTAAACAATTTAAAAGTGTTTTTAGGTATTTTAAATAATGTAATTATTTTCTATTTATATTATATTAATTGAATTTATCACGGTATTTCAAAATGAATTAACTGAATCCATAGGTTTTAATTTCTGTGTTAACTGAACTGTTTCATTCACCTTAATCTTATCATGCTTTTGGATACCATGTGCGGGAGAATATTTTGAAAATCAACTGGGATTTTATTCGGTATGTTGTGTAATATTTCTATTTTTTATGCTATAAATTAAATATTTAAAGGGTTGTATTGTTTTTCCATTTCATGTCATTTGATAATGTTCTGTTTTCATCTTGAAACTATTCTCTTGGTCATATTGGTTGTTTGAGTACAGGAGAAAAAAAAATTTCAGCTTTTAGCTTTTTTTCTCTCAGAAAACAACCGATTTGCTTATATCGTTGAATTATGTACTCTTGAAAACGTAATTCAATATATAAGTTTTTCAATTTTTTTGGTATCCATATTCTTCTTTTTTTCTGTCATATTAATTCTTGTAATTAAATATAAGGCACTTTATTTTATACATACAGTTCTATATGTAAGTTTGTGGTATCCATTTTTAATGTCATTTCATTCACAATATTGTGGTTTTTGATGATGGTCGATAATGTTTAATTAATGGTTATATATATATCTGATCTTTGTCACACTGTAACTCTCGTATTTATGAACCGAATTGAAAGTAACTTCGTGTATGCATAGTGCATACCAATGTCTCGACCGATTTCGTTGGCCAGCTTCATCCGCTATCTTGTTTCAAAATGGTGACCATTTAAATTTTTTTTAATTTAAAATTTGAAATGTGGTACCAAAAAATTGAAAATTGAAAAATATTTTTTTCTTATGTGTTTAACCTTGATACAGGGGATTCCGGAGCATTTTTTGTTTGGTCTATATCTTAAAAAATGGCTGAGTTGTAGCACTTTGAATTTCTAGCTTGGCTGACATTTTGAAAGGACCTGATTTTTGTCACGCAATAACAGGCGTATTTATGAACCGATTTGGAAGTACCTTGGTGTATACATAATACATACCAATGTTTCGATCGAGTTCGTTGGCCAGCTTCATCCGCCATCTTGTTTGAAAATGGCGACCATTTATTTATTTTTTTTTTTTTTTTTAATGTGGTATCAAAAAATTTAAAATTGAAAAATATTTTTTCGTTATGTGTTTGACTTTGATACAAAGATTCCGGAGCAGTTTTTGTTTCGTCTATATCTTAAAAAATGGCTGAGTTATAGCAGTTTAAATTTCTAGCGCGCTGACATTTTAAAATGACCTGATTTTTGTCACACGATAAACTACCCGTATTTATGAACCGATTTGGATATACATTGGTGTATACATAGTACATACCGATGTCTCGACCGAGTTCGTTGGCCAGCTTCATTCGCCATTTTGTTTCAAAAGGGTTGCCATTTAAAAAAAAATTTAAATTTAAAATTTAAAATGAGTTATCAAAAAATTGAAAAATGAAAAAGATTTTTTTTATGTGTTTCACCTTGATACAAAGATTCCGGAGCAGTTTTTTTTTTCGCATATATCTTAAAAAATGGTTGAATTATAGCACTTTGAATTTCTAGCATGGCTGACATTTTTAAACGATCTGATATTTGTCACGTGATAACACGCGTATTTATTAACCTATTTCGATGTACGAAGGCATGTGGATAGTATATCGTAATGTCTCGACCAAGTTCACTGGCCAGTTTCATCAGCCGTCTTGTTTCAAAATGGAGACCATTAAATTTTAAAAAAAATTATATTTAAAGTGAGATGCAAAAAATTTGAAATTGAAAAAGGTTTCTTTCTTAAGTATTTCACCATGATATAAGGATTCCGGAGCATTTTTTGTTTTGTCTTTATCTTAAAAAAAATGGCTCAGATATAGCTGTTTGAATTTCTAATGAGGGTGACATTTTGAAAAATCTGATTTTTTGCTTGCGACAGCACTTCTATATATCAACCGATTCTGATGTGTGTGAGCATGTGCACAGGAATTACTAAGGTCTCGACCAATTTCAATCGTTAGCCTCATCCACCATGTTGTCTTAAAATGGCAGGAACTTCAAGATATCGCTGAATTTGACAACCAAATATAAGTTACTTTAAATAAAAGCAGCTTGGATAGAGCTAACTAATTTCGCGAAATTCTCATTCATAATGATTTAGTATTGATAAAAATTAGTATTGAATCTCCTATAATCGGTTTCCACTAATTTGAGCTTCGTGTGTTTGAATAATATAAGCTTGCTTTTAAAAAATAAGAAATATGAAAGCTACCTCTTCCTCCCGGCACTGGCCGGAAGGACTTTTTATAGTTTATTTCCAACCTTTAAAATGTTTAAATGTTGCAGATCCATGGGCATTTGGCATATTATGCCGGAAGTGTATTGGCGCATCATTAAAACTATTGTTGTTTCAACTCGTATACAATTGTACGAGTTAAAGAAAATAATTCGCGATTTATCACCTGTGGCGGGGTAAAAAAGGCCTTAAAAGTAATGTATTAATTTATAATTAAGTTTAAAAAAAAATGCAGTATTGTCATTGGAAACACACCTGTGAAAGTAATTTCTATAATTCTGGTGAGAAATGGGGGAAAACTGCATTATAAAATTCCATGTTTTCATACAAAAACAAGGTTGAGTGCATTTATCGTCTCAAAATAAAGCGTGAGTTCGAATCCCTCTCCTGACATAAGATGTTTTTCTGATATTATTAATGTTCAGATAATTCAGCTCAATAATGTCATTCATATGTTTCATTTACGCGAAAAATTACAGAATTTTTTAGCCCCCGGTACGGTATGCTATTTCTTTCTCCCAGCTTATTTTGTGTATTCCAAAAAATAACGTTACCTTACAGATGCCAGCCGTAAAACAAAGCAGTACGATTAAATACTCTACAGCAATTTTTTACAACTTCTAAGCATTGCACATTTTCGATTTTTATACCGTCGTATTGAAAAAAAAAGTTCTTTTAAATGCATTTTGTTTGAAAAGTGTATCTCCATTTATTTTTGAAATATTAATTTTTTTGTAGTTTTTAGAGCCATTGACAACATTTATTGGCAACTGAAGTACTCCACTTCGGTAGAAAGTGAAAGAAAATAGCAATTATATCTTTTTGTTGCCATTTTCCCATAAAAACTGAAAAAAAAAATTAATTAAAATACGTGCTATTTTGAAAAAATATAAATGAAGGATTTCTGATAAAACATGGAGCTATTAGGAACTAAATTTAATTTTAAATATCTGTATTAATAATACAAACAAATGAAGGCCTGTAAATCTTTAGATAGCCGATTTTTTTGTCAAGTTTTTTGAATGACGAAATCTCTTTTTTTTTTTTTTTTTTTTTTTTTTTTTTTTGATTTGTGTGTTATTTAGCGATAGTGACATCCTAAGCGCACTTTATTGTAGACGTTGTTTAACACTGGACCGCAAATTAGGAATCCTGCAGCGGATGTGGATGACGTCACTTTATGTAAAATGAAATCGGGTGTTATAAGTCTTAAAACTGAACTAAGTAGAGTTCCGATTATCGGAGTTTCCGCTTTCATCGAGTTATTTTCTTCTGATGAACTTATAGCTTCCATTATTATGAAACAGTCATTATAAATGAAGTGTTAGGTGAAGATGAAAGAGCAGCCGTAAAAAGTTAGAACTCTGATTTTCTAGTCAGAATGAAGAAAAAAAATGGCCATAATTTTTTTTTTTCTCAAAAATCAAAAAAAAAATTATGGCCATTTTTTTTCCCATTCTGACCAGAAAACAGAGTTCTAACTTTTTAAGGCTGCTCTTTCATCTTCACCTAACACTTCATTTATAATGACTGTTTCATAATAATAGAAGCCATAAGTACATCAGAAGAAAATGATCCATTCCAAAGGTATAAGTTCGATTAACTCGGATAATCGGAACTCTACTGTATCTATATTTATATACATATATTTTTTTGTTATCTTGGGCGACACTAAATTCTGAAAAAGCAGAATTCCTGTTTTCTAGTTAAGTAAATTAACCACTCCCATTGTTTATTTTTAAATTATTGGTTTTGTATTAAAAATATTTAAATTAAAAGCTTTACCATGTAATTATTGATTAATTAAATTGAACTGATTTGTATTATTGTTTATGTTTTTTGTATATTTTTATGATCAAGAGAAGATGCTATAAAAATTAGATGATTATTTTCCGTAAAAAAAAAAAATGTTAGTTAACCATAATTGTGCTCTTTTAAATGAATATTGCATTAAATATTAAAATTCGGATACTTCTCATTGCTTAAGTATATAAACATACATACATACTGTAATATTAAGTAAAAATCCAAATAAAATAGTCGAAACCAAAGAGCTATTTCGAAATAAGTGTTTAAATCCTTCCGGTAAACATTTAGAAAAGACAGAAGAGCTTTCAGACAGTTAAATAAATACTTAAATATAGATTTCCATTCTAAACAAATATAAGATTTCGGAATTATACCTTGTTAAATTTGTTTTCTTGGGAAACATTTCGCAAATAACTTCTAAAATATACCTTTAATATTGTCATTCTTTTTTGAATTTAACTGAAAATATAAAATAGGATTTGTTTGGGGGGAAATTGCTCATGTAGTTCTGTTAGTATAATAGTATCTTAATGAAAATAAATTATGGATTTCCGCAATTTTAACACTATTTCTACCTCAGATTTTAACTTAAAATTATTCCCAAAGTTTAAACATTTCTCCACAATTATTTTTTTTATTTTTCATATAATAGTTGTTAAATTAATGCAGCGATGTCACTTTTCTCCTGCTCATCTTGGATATAAAAATGTGCATAGGGTATAACCTATTTCTACCATGAGGTGTCTTTTGACACTTTAAGGATTTAATAATTTATAATTACTAAGGATTTCATAATTTCTAATTATAAACCATTTTACATATAAATATCAACACCATTTTACAGCATCGTATCATTGTAACGGAAAATATAGGATTTGATGCATAACTTTGATATCCGCTTATTTTCCGCCATGTTGCATTTTAGTATAGATCAATGCAATGACTACTTCTAAAAAATTGAATAACTCATTTTCTTCTGCAATTCAGGTAGTGAGTTTAATGCACATGAATTTTGTTTTCATTCGTGCAAAAACTGTGGTATTGAACAAGGAACGAAATTTATTACATCGCTGTTTTTTTATGATTACTGTTTTTTTTTTTTTTTTTTTTTTTTTTTTTTTTTTGTCGTTGCTGTTACAAAGATTGAGTTTTTATACATGATACTGAAAGTTTGTTAAGTTAATAATATTAAAATGTTCAATTATCTTTCTAATAAAAATAAAAAATGAAAAAGATAATATTTTTGAATTATTGTTCCCGTTGACGTAAAACATGTTTGATTACATTTATTATATTTATTAATATATTGTAGATTGATGAATTAAGCTAGAATTTGCAACATGATTATACAATCATTCATAAATACGCATCAATGTATCAATAAATATATTGCTCAATTTATCTATATTTAACTGATAATTTGAAATACCTACAGTTTTGGCAATTATTTGCATTCAAGCGCAAAAGTGTCAAAAAACACCTATACGGCTTTTAGGCGGCTTTTTTATACGGCTATAGACATTTTGGCATTCTCACAATTTTTTGACTTTCAGGTATAACAATCGGGTGAAATTAAACTTGCTAAAATAACATTTTAAATGTATAGACGAATGCCTTAATGATTAAAAAAAATGGTCAGCAGTGAATTTTTTTTTATTTAACTGAGGTTTAAGTTAAACTTGCTAATTTAATTTTCCTTACCATTTTTCCACTATAATTTTTTTTATTTTCTTCTAAATTTTTACTTATAATGAATTTGCATAGTACCGACAGGACATTCAAATGAGAAATAAGAACAATGTAGGTTTTTTAGCACAAAATTTTGGTATAACAGTGTCTTAAAGGAGTGTTAAAGAAGGGACAGTAAGGAAAAAAAGGGGGACGGTATAGGAAAAAAGGGACGGTAAGGAAAAAAAGGGGGACGGTATAGGAAAAAAAAGGACGGTAAGGGAAAAAGGGGATCGGTATAGGAAAAAAAGGGATGGTAAGGATGGGACGGTAAGGAATATTACCACCTTTTTTTAGGCAAATCATGTTAAGTCTAAGTGATAGTCACAATGTTCATTGATTTTTAGAAACAGTTATTTACATTGGATTAAATTTTTAAAAAAATAATTTATCTCGAAAAGTGCAGGAATAAACCTTGAGGACAGTAAGACTACCAATAAAAACACGATGCTTGAAATTGATATTTAAATGCTGATTTAAATTCTGTAGTAAATTTCCTGTCAAAGAATTTTAGCTATTCTTTCTCTGGCATACTTCTGCATCAGAAAAAAGTAAAAAAAAATTATGTGGCTGCATCTGATATGATTTTCTGTATAATTTTAGCAAGAGTGTCGGTAAGGATTCTAATACCCAGGGACAGAGTTTGAAAAATAATAATAACAACCGTAAAAATGTGTGCAGGTTAATTTTTGCTACATAAATATATAAAACAATAGTTCCAGTTTCGGAAAAAATTGCATCGAATTACTTTTGTTGAAACAGTTTTATACAGACAGCTCCAAACTTAAAAATCAGCATCAGGGACACAGGACGGTATAGGAATTTACTGGTATATTTGGACCCCCAACATCGTCCAAAACTTATTTATCTCGTTAATATTGGTATACAGTCATGCAATGGGAGGTTCCCCAGTATATGAAATAAAAAAAAAAAACACAAGAATATGTACTAAAATAAAAATTATTATTCAGGGGCTTAAAAGTCAAACGATTGTGAGAATGTCCCGTATACACAAAATCGTGGTAGAAATAGTGTTAATGTAAGTCTAACATTACAAATATAGCTTTACAACATTATAAATATAACTTTTTTTCTACCTAAGAGAGAATCAAATCCCCAGAGATTATTCTTTTTTTCCCCTACCGGCCAAAACTTTCTCAAACTTCGGTGAGACTTCTTTGTTTACACGCTGTTCGATCTCTTAGGAAATTATTTTACCCCACTTTCAGACATCTTCTACACTGTAAAAAAAATCTTTCAAATTGACAGAATAAAAATATCAATTATGGCGCCAGTGCAAAACCGTTTAATTTATGAAAAATATGTGTAATTGTTTTACAGAACAGTTTTCTGTAAAAAGTATAGATTTTTTTTCCTGTAAAAATTACAAAATCCATATTTTTTACAGAAAAAAACTGTTTTTCTTTAGGACAGATTTTCTGTAAAAAATACAGTTTATTTTCTGTAAAAATTACAGGTTTTTTTACAGTGCACTTTAACAAAGCTCGTCTTTTCAAGCATAGTTCCGTTTAATTTTACGTTGTTGGATCTCTTAGGAAATTATTTCACTCCACTTTCTGAGATTTTCTACACTGTAAAAAAATCTTTCAAATTCACAGGAAAAAATGTCGATTATGACGCCAGTGGAAAACCATTTTATTTACGGAAAATATCTGTATTTTTTTACAGAACAGTTTTCCTGTAAAAAAAAATAAAGATTTCTTCTGTAAAAAAATTACAAAATCCATATTTTTTACAGAAAAAAAACTGTTTTTCTTTAAGACATATTTTATGTAACAAATACAGTTTTTTTCTGTAAAAATTACATTTTTTTTACAGTACAGTAACAAAGCTTCTCTTTTCAAGCATAGTTCCGTTTCATTTTATTGATAAAAGCTTTGAATCAGAAAATCTAATTTCGAAAAACATTAAAACATATTAACATGCTATTCATAATATAAATTTTGGTTGTAATAAAACATCATTATGGCTAAAACATGTAAATAATAAAGAAGAAAAAACTGTTTATCTATTAATCTTAATTCATATTACAATAATATTTCTTAAGAATACTGTTCTCAGCCTCTGGCATAATATGTGTTCTCTTTCTTTATGTGGGCTGTTACTTCTTCTAAATTAAAATTATTGTAAAGGATCATAAAGGCTAAATTTACGGGTAAATTATTTACTACAGATTTTCTCATTAGATAAAAACTAATCACATAGAAAATGCAAAATATTTTATGTGTAATATTTATTTTTTATAAGTATAATTAAAATAAATTTAATATCATAATTTTTTTTTCATTTTCTGTAGTTAATATTAGGTTAATAAAATTTCAAATATGGGATATATAGTCAGTTTCAATAAATATATTAATTTAAAATAAAATTTGTGATATTAATTACGTTATATAAGAATGTATAAATGGAGAATGGACTAATGGTTACAATTATCCTTTTTTATATAAATTTTTCTCATGAAAATTAGTGATTATTATATTGGTATATTCTTAGAAATGTAGATTTATTCCATTCTTTTAATGGCTATGTTACAATGATCGAAAAAATAAATGACGGAAAAGGTTCAAATTATGAGAAAGACAATGTTCTAATCTCTTTGAAAATTTAGAAATGTCATAGTATCTATGATACTTACACACACTGTTATTCCAGGTAAATTATTTCTGATTGACGACAAATATTTCAAGTCTGAAGATTACGTGTTTACACTGTCCCTAAGGGCGGACCTGCGTACTAGAAAGTGAGGTCAGCATCAAAAGAAATCCTTTGTATGTGAATCGACAACATTATCCAGTAATTTTATAAAATAAGAATAATATTGACTTTTCTTGAATACCTTATACTACTAGTGTTTCTCAAACTATAGCCTGCAGAGCACCAATGGTCCTCAAACCTCGGGGTCCACCCTTATGATTTTGGAGGTTGTCTTAAATTTAAAAAAAAAAGAGATAAAATACAAATAAATTACGTTTCACATACTATAGCTAACTAGCTCAGGGTTTAAAAAGTACGCATGGTAATCGTTTCCCACTTTTTCTCACAGGACTGATATTTTACGAAATTTATTATCGTACTGACTACCTACTGTAATGTCAGCAATAAATAAAAGTTTAAAGCACTATGATCATGTATGACTGTAGTGTTTATCGCCATCTTTTCTTTACAGAGATTAGTGTCGCGCCTATAACCGAGTATGGGAACCCTTTTATGTTTTACCGATTGGTGTGTTCAATTATTCAACCGTATCTAATATATAAACTGAATTATGGTTATTTGGTATTCCGAAAAGCTCAACTAACATGAAAAATCAAGGAATCGCTTTTACTTTATATCTTCAAATAAATCGCCCAAAAATAATACTAACCATTAGTTTGGCAAGTTTATTATTTCTCTCCTTTGATGGTTCGCAATACGTATGTGAAAATGAAGGCGTTTGAGAAGAATCTTGATTTGTAGGTAAGTTACGTAAAATAGAGAAAATATTCCCTATTTCAAACACTAGAATATTTTTTAGTAGCAAAACTACGTCATTAATGACAAAAGGACTGTGTAACAATGGTATATGTTCGGATCTTGAAACTTTGAGGTAATATTTCGAAATTTATTTCTCAAGCATTAAATAGGACGAATTTCCATGGGTTGGTTATCCTTACCATTGCGGTATTGAAAATAATAAACTGTCATTGAAGATTGAAAGAAGGAGAATAAATAATTAATTGAACTCTCTTATAACATAGGACTTAAAATAAAGTTCTTCACCGAAGGTATGGTTAATTTCTAAACCTAATCGTCAGCAAAATATAATATAGAGAACTGTACATGGTTGCTTTAAAAATTACAATTCAGTCTGCTGTTACATTTCTATGTAAGGAAGTTTTATCATCACTGACTGAAATAAAGACAAAGCATCGAAATTGACTTGATATCTGTGTCAATCTCAGACTCAAGTTCATCAGACGTCGAAACATGGAGACATGTATGAGAATCAGAAGCTCATCCATCTCATTAATGTGCCATAATATATTTAATTTTTTTAGAAAATAAAAATTACATAAACTGAATTAGCTTTGAAACATTAAAAACGACTACGAATGTCCTTCTATTAAATTAGTTAGTACCATTGTAAAATTAAATGAATTAAATGAATTTAATTTAATTTTAAAAATAAAAGTATACTAGTATTAACGCATGCTGAAACAAAAACGCACACAAAAAGATAAATTTAATTAAAAAGAAGTGAAGTAGTTCGTATATTATTCTGATTTATAAAAGAGATTTTCACTTGAAAAATGATTGAGAAACGCTTCTTTACACCACTCATGATTTCTGAGAACATTGCGTAGTCATATTTATCTTAAATAAGAAAAAATCACTTCAGCAAAGAATATTTTGATATCATTATTAATGGTAGTGTCAGTGTTATCAATGTAGCAGATTTTCCAATACCACTATTTCCGAATAGCATTATTCGCTTTACTTAATGATTGACTGTGTGAATGAATAAAACGAAGCTAAATTATCAAAACTGGCTAGTATGCATCAACTTAAAACCTTATAGCCTTAAAGGAGAACATAATTTTCAAACAACTTTATAGCTTTACTCTTTGTTATAAAATACATTTTTATTTAAATAAACTTTATACAGCACAAGAATTCTCTATACTAATTATTTTAAATAAGTTATTCAGTACAATAATTTACGAAATTCTATATTATAAATTAGTTTTGCCTCTCAAATTTTTCATGCCATCTTTTATTGAATGCAATAACAATTATTCTTCTAAATTATCATTTTAAAATATCCTTTTAATATATAAGAACAAATAAAAATAAACGTAGTCTGTGATTATTGTCTCATTATTTCAGTATACTTCATAAATTCGTATGAAATACAATCTCTTTATTAGTATTGTTTACAGAAAAATGTTTTGTAATAATGACATCTGAATTCTTAAAACTCTAATGATGACATACTTTCGTAATATTTTGGAATTATTAGCAAAATATCATTCATTAGAAAGGACGATAACATATTTATTTTAAGTGGAACTTCTTCTAGTTTTAACACATCAGATATAATTGCCAATGATTTAAAATGTCATATGTCAAAAAATAATAGTGATTTCATGACCTGCATAACGCTTTCACAACAGTATTACTTTATGGAATTCGAAATTTCATTTTGATACAGACAGAATCTGAAAAGAACCGACTCAAGGATTTTTATTATAATGATCAATTATAATTGATGAATGTTCTTTGAAAAATAATGGTGGATTTATAAAATGTTTTTTGAAGTTTTACAGAAACACTTGAAAATTAAAGCAGTACTAGTGTAGGGGAGAGTAGCCGAATTTGGACCACTTCACTTATTTTCAGGTGTATCTCGCTTAAACTTTGGAATATCTGAAAAACATTCCTAGACGGGATCAATCTATTCAGCTACTAACTAAATAAACCTTTAGATCAATTTCTTTTTGAAAATATTAAATTTTATTTTAATTTGAAAAATTTGTCAAAAGTGGTCCAAATTCAGCAACTGGTCGCCTAAGTTCGACCCCCAGTCTCCTAAATTGGACAAAATAATATCAGGTTGTTTTAATGACAAGGGAATATAACTAAATTTATTAAAAGCAAAGTTTTCGATTAATGAAACAATCAAACTAAATAACAGCAATGAAATAAAATGAAATCAAATATCTCAAAATAAAAGTAATTGTATTAAATCAAAATGTATTCAAAATATAAATCAAAGTTATCAGTAATAAAGAATAGAAATTATGGAACTAATTATCAGTTACTTGAATATCATGTAAGGAGTGATGCAAAGCTTACACATGGATTTCGTTTACTGATTTTTTTTTCAAGCGCACACAACATGGAACTGTATTTGGCAATCTGAACACTGAATCATTTTTGCTATTTTATTTTTCTTACAAATTAGGCAAAACCAATCATCACTATCTAAATTTTTATTTTTAAATTTTTAATTATTAGTTTTTTTTGCAACAGAACTTTTCTTTACATTATGTTTGTATTTCTTCCCTTCCATCATTTTCTTGCTAATTACATTACGTCTGTAATTTTAAACTTGATGTTCCAATTACTTTGTGCTGTAATAGCTACTTTTGACTTTTTTTTTCATTTCAAGGTTTACTTTATATGGCGAAGATGTTAACAGAACTGTTTTTTTTCTCTGTACTTTGATTTAACTGAATTTAGCAAGGGAGATAACATTTCTAATGATTTCTTGGCTTTTGGCTGCATCCTTCTTGCAGGTCAATTTCTTCTCAACTTACTCTCTCCTTTTTGTTTCCTATATCTTTAACAGTTTTTGCTGTCACGAGTGTTTTTCTTCCAGACAGTTTGTCTGCGTCTTTTTCCTTATTTTCAACATCATATTAAAAAAGTGTTTAAAAAAATATCCTCTATTGAAAAAAAAACTATGATTAATTAAACGCAAACACATATATTCAAACACTGTTGAATTCAGCACCCCTCCCCCGGAGCCTTGGAATAACCACTACCCCCTGAAGGTTTGAGATTCTATGCGTTTTAATGGCAAAAAAAGTATAACTCCACCCTCCAGAACTGTCAAAAGTCAGCCATCGCAAATATCCTCCAGGAGGAAAATGTTCGAATTCAACTCTGTACACCAAATACCCCGTAGAAATAAATATTTCAAAGAAAATAAAAACAAATACATACAAGATAAAATAAATTGAAAACAAAATTTATTGCATAAACATGTAAAAATATTTTTTATGTTTATATAGGCCTAAACTGTATAAAAAAATTAATCCAGATATAAAAAGAAAAAAAAACTTGCATGGAGATAGTAATATATTATAAAATATTTAAAAGATAAAAAAAAATAGTGTACAAAGCGTACCGTACTCGAAATTAATGACTTACTTTTCACATTTATGATTGCATATCTGGCCCAATTTAAGCAACTGAAATTGGCCCAATTACGGCAACTGCGCCATTTTTTTAAACAGGTAATCTCAAGACTAAGAACAAAAACAAAATCAAACAAATCCGCGGAAAAAATATGCGCAATAAACAGATGAATTCATATATATATATATATATGAAAACATAACAACTTACCTTAGTTTTAAAGTATGCACTTACATTTAGTAGGGAAAATTTAGATCAAAACAGCTAGCTTTAGGTTTTTTTAATTTGTCTGAAAACAGCACGTGATAGGCGGTTGCTTCTTCCAATCATGAGTGACGTCATTCTGATGAGTAGGATTTCAGCGGTAGATGGCGTCTCTTCCTGTAATTAATGGCAGAATGGCAACAGTCCAATTAAAGCAGCGGTCCAAATATGGCTACTCTCCCCTACTAATGGAAATAACGTTTGATCAGAGAATACAGTTTCACTCATCAAAAATTTTCCCATACACAGATTTCTTGGCGTACATAAAACATTGTTCAAATTAACTAGAGAAATAACCTAAAAAGTGCAGAAAACCACATGAACAGCCGTGCATTCGTATAAAATCGTTCACTTATATTAAAGCGCAATACTAAAAATGGGAAACAAAAGATCACATATGGGAATTTTAATGCTTTGAAATTATGTCAAGAAAGTGGAAAGAAACTCCAAAGCACCAAATTGGATACCTGAAAATGACAAAAAAGGTGGTATAGTTTTTTTAACATGATGTGTGGTCCTCTCAAACGAGTTGCACATCTGCGATGAGGTTTTGTGATATTCTGTTTCACTCTTCAAGAAGCGTAATCTTTAAATTCAGGACCTTCAACGGAGATATCAGTCTAGCTACAATGCGACATCTGAATGTAATCCACATATGCTCCATCATTTTTAAAAACGGATTTTAATACCGGCCACTCTATGTGCTATATTGTCTTCGTTTCACGTATGTTCTTCAAATCTCCAAATCCAGAAAATATCCAAATATCCAAATGAGGTCTGGCAATATTGTGATAAAAATAACAAAAACATCAATGTTTTAAACGCAAGGTAAAACAAAAGATTAGAGTATCTCGTTTGCATATATTTCGGCCTCTCCAGATGATTTACAAGTCCGTACGTTCACCAATGCTGATTCTAGACCAGACTATTAACTGATGTCGCCTACATTGTAATACTTCGTGTAGGAACACCGGTTATTGGTTATTTCTAGAACCTTTTACCACTGATACCTGAACTTGTCGATGGTCACACTTAAAATTGTATCGGGATTAGTGTCAGTGAAAATCACTTGACTCCATCAATAGTGCATCCAAACTTGATGTCCAGCAAACCATCTTTTTCGAAGCGCGCCATTCATTGAGATAAAGCGAATATACACTATCGTGCTTAAAAATCACCTTTATGAAGCATCTTTTGGACTGTTTGTCTGGACACCCTCCGTCCTATTACCAAAAAAAGTAGTGGAATCTGAACAGCACTGTTTCGTTTTGTCGTGATGTTATCATTAGATACTGGTCATCGGTTGTTGTGATAGAATGTAGGTGACACTGCCCTGCCGACGCTCACCTGGTTAAATTACCACAACCTGAAAATAAAAGTCGTAACAATTAGTTGCGAGCAGAGCTTTGAAAAATTGTAAACGTGTTTAGTTTATTCTTATAGCGCTGGAAAATGTATAACAGTTTATTTTAGATCGTACGTTAGCGAAGTTGAACATTTAAAAAATTAACTTGCTTCTCTATTTTAAAGTCATACGCTAAAAAATTATACTTTAAGAGATTTTATTTTAGTGTTTTAAGATGGGACTGTATTTCAGGAAAGTTGTATCAGTATATTTTGATAGTAAGTTTTTAAAAGTTTAAGAACTGTCACAAAGCATTCTCTGTGACGGTTATTGTCTGATCAAGTTTACCAAATGTCATTGATTAGCGATGTGTCTGAGTGCCTAATGCAGCGTAGGTTTTTCTTGCGATCTTAATTACATTCCACTTTTATCGTGATGATGAGCATTGACGAATAATACAAAACTAGTTAGGTGGATAAGGAAAGTAATAATATTACTTTTATTTTATTGTTTTAAATTTTTTTAAAGTAAACATACTTGTGTATTATGGCATTGCAATTTTTAACCGTGGGTAATCATGAATCATTCCACATAAGCCATTTTCCAACAAAAAACCCAACCTTACAAAATTTGTAACATAGGCGCCCATCTTCCAGACATCGATTCAAATATTGATCTATAGCAATTTATCAACATAGTGCTCCATTCCGACTATTTGCTTATTTTGTGAGGGAAATTCGAAGAAACAGAAAACTATCCAAGTTTTAGCCAAAGTTGCAGGGACGTTTGACACTGAGCAACGCCTAATATTTTCTCTTTCTGAGAATTAAGTTCACGACTGTGAAATGACCCTTCTTTCCACGCCAACAGAATAATCTACACTCTTGTGTGTTTGTTCGGTGATAACTCTCTAAACCGTGTATTCATGTTGAAATCACATTGTTGCGACAATTTTAAATCTACTTTTCTCAAAAAACTTTGAATAGCTGCGTGCTACGAACTCGCTCGACAGTGAAAACAAGAAGCTTTTGTAAAATCGCAGTTTGAGTGCTTATATTCTTTTCTGGTATCTGATAAGTCACGAATGTTCGTTTAAGCATGAAATTTTCTGTTTCTGTTTTCTGATACCTATAGACTATTGCTGATTTAGTTTATATCAGTTATCAGTAGACTTATTTGCATAATTTCATTAAAACCATGTGCTTTCCTACATTATTGAGCCGTGTAGATTGTATTTGTCCTGATATATTTGTACTGCTTGTTTTTGATGATCTTCAAAATTCTTCAGTTTAATTATAACCTACATTGAATGCTCATTTAATTGTTTAATCTGTTACATAATGCTGAGATTAACGTTTTTGAAAAAAAATATCATAATTTAATTTTGTTTAAAGAAAGTATGGTATTACATCGGGAAATAGGCCATAAATGGATTTATAGAAAGAGCGTCTTGAAAGAGAACTTTTTAAAGAAATACGAGACTAAATACCCATTTTCTTACAATAAAAACTGAAGACTTCACACAACTAACGTAAGCTTTGATGTATTGAACATGTGGCTTTAAGACTCTCATGACTGCAGAGAAAACGTTTAGAGATATTGTTAAACATCGGATACTCTTGACCATATTGCTACAAATGGGATGCCACCAGAGAAAACTTTTTCAATGGAAAGAAATCCTAATGTTCTATATCGTAGAAGAAAAATTCTCAAAATCTTGTACCTTCAACCCTTTTAGACCACTATGATTTTGAACTCATTAACATCGGCTCAAGCTCCTCTGCTGGGCTGCATGGTCCAAACAAGCACGCTGCTAAGAACTGGGCTGAATGGTCTTCCATTTTAAAATACTGTATCATCAGGAGGATTTTAATAATAAAAGGTAAAAGATATCTTTATATTATAATTTTAATTTAATAAAGTATAAATATAAAAGTAAATATTTTTTTTATTTAATGCAAAACTTCCTAATCTCAGTAATGCATTTTTTTAAAAACATTCTGTGCGATTAAAGCTTATTTGACTATTTTCTGCGATGTAAGAAATTTTTTTATTAAATTGTTCAATAAGACTGACGTTTTTATTCACATGGGGATACAATGTAATAATAATTTAGCATGATAGCAGATATAAAATCCTCATTATTCAAAATGAGTAATAAAATTCTCGAACGAGAATTAATTTAATCCCTAAAAATACAAGTATATTTTATATTTTATGTTAAATTGTTTAAAATGCTTTCTGTTCTTTCAGACATGAAAAAAAAGAACAAGCATAAAACTAAATTATTATAAGTTTCAGTGGGAATACTCACTAAAACTATTAGAAATTATTGGTTTTAGTAAAATAACGAAAAATGCATTTCGTTATTATAATCAATATTTATCCCATTATTCAGTACTGGGGAGATCTAAAATAAATATCTATCATTTGTTATATAAATCTGATGAGTAATAAATTTTCTTCGAAAAATATTTTGAGTAAACAAAAAATATTTAAATTCAAATTTATATTCAAGCAAATTCTTCCGGGGAATCTTCAGGTTGATTGATTATCTTGTTTTCACTTAGTAAGTGGCACTTATAAATGCAAATATGGGATTCTGGGATTAAATTGTTTTAATATTATAAACATAAAATATGATAAATATGAATTTATATGTTTGCGTTTTCAAAAATTAACATTGATCCTTTTGATTAATATTCTTTAATTTAAACATAGAAGTTCTAAAACTTTGAATTATCAGAATATCAAATGTTTGCAATGTTTATTTGACTAATCATTAAGAAAAGTAGATTCAAACGATTTAAAAGATATTATATTTTATTGCGAAATATAGCCTGTTGAATAATAAATGGAAATTAATTGTTTAAACAAATTCCCTATTCTGAGATTTTACTTATAATTCTTTGTGTTTGATTCCTGAATATTCTTTGTGTTTGATTCCTGAATATATATTTTTTTAATTTTATTTAAAGTAATTTTTTTCAAAAGTACGAAATTTAATTAAAAAGAAACTTAAACCATATATTTTGCCCATTTAATCCTTAAATAATATCCACAGATGAGCCAGATTTTTAATGCTTGAAAATAGTAACGTCTGAATAACGGTTTCCAGTGGGACCGACGGAAACTGACCGCTCTTCAGAGATAGGTGTTATTCAGAAGTTTCATTTAAAAAAATCAAACTTACATAAATTTAAATAGAAATACACAGTCATTTTAATTAATCCTCATTGTTTTAATACATTAAAAAAATCAGTGATTTACAGTTGCTTTTTTTTTGCAAATATCTTTCTTCAAAGAAATAACAGTATGAGTTGTTTTGCTTTTCAATTCATCATTATTATGATTTAATGCAAAATTTTGGAGTTCACGAAGATTCGTCAAAACTTCGTTATATGTCTTAACACTGGAAAATTTTGGGTGATTCTATAATTTCTCCCATTTCCCCTGCCTCACCACTTTTCCCTTCCTTTCTTTTATCTTCCACCATTTGCTGTATTAAATCAAATGTGCCGGTAATTGCCAAATCTTTGTCCAGACATACAAACTTCCTGGCCTTCATGTTAGTTATTCCTACCGTTCTAACAATATTATCTAAATTTTTCTCATCATTATTAATGTCTTCATTTTCTATACCTAATTACTGAAAAAGGTTTAAGTGTTTAAGAAATTAAGTGAATTTTTGTTGACCTGTCAAGTAAATTTTGTTTCACATTTCGGTTTGCAAATAAATATGAAATTGTACCAGGAGCTGTTAAATAGTTTTTCTCCTGACTTTTGAGCGCCCGTTGTTCAGAATGCCTTATTTAGAGGTTCGTAATAATGTTAATGTTATGGAACGTGTTTATTTCCATCAATATGTGGCCCGGATGTTATCCTTGTTTAGAGGTGACCGTTCAAGGAGGTTTCACTGTAATATAAAAGGAAAATGCTGATTAAAAACCTCCCTAGTGGATCGAATTTTCTCTTTTGAAACAGATGTGCTATCGTACGCTTTTAAGTTATGCTCTACTCGATTCCAAAAGTCAATAAAATAGCGGTTTAATCAGTTTGTAAAAAATTGGAAGAATGGTATTATCTCATCGTAAGGGAGTTTCTATAATGGAAATATGCACTGCTGAATATAGCGATTTTTGCTCTTTTTTCTGCATTTTTAAAATTTTTTTCAGTGGCATATACAACAGTGGAAATATTCGCACTATGTACAGCCGGAAAAAAATAAATAAGAACACCACACGCATTTTAATCTCCAAAATTATCCCAGAAAAAAAACGTAAATAACAAATCGACTGGAAATTATCTTTTTCTAATTTATGTTAAAAAAAAATGTTCGTGTTGAAAAAGTACCGAACTACGAACATCTTTGACATCATATTTGGATTTTTTGGTAAATTTTACTTTAGGATACCAGATTGGAAGTCATCCAGTCAACACTGTAAAATAAAATCTATAAAGTTACTAATAATTTTCTAGTAATGCCTAGAACTTTTTATGTAACAGCAACAAAAAAAATTCATGTAACAGATTCATGTTTACACTATAAAACAAAAATCTGTAAGGTTACTAAAAATTTTCTAGTAAACTGGTATTCCTAGAACGTTTTATGTAACTGCAAAAAGAAATCGTGTAATTATCACCGGGTTACAGATATAATTTTTGTAAGCATACAGATTTATGTAGCTTTATAAAAACTACTTTTGTAGGTTTACATGTTTTTTTAATTTATTTATTTATTTATTTATTTATTTTACAGTGTGCAGATAAAATTTGAGTAAGCATACAGTAGTCTGTATACATTCTGTAGTTTTACATATGTCGAATTACTTTTTTTGTTGTTGTTTATAGTGTAGTGATTTAGAAACTACTTATAAGGGAACCAATTTTGATGCTGTTCGCACCTAGCATCGAGACCTGGTGCATTTTGTAGCCATATGCATAAAAGTTAGAGAACCGATAAAATTTCTTTGTTAAAAAAATATTTTATATAGTTTTTTATACTTTTAATTTTTTATTATTGCATTTTTAGTCGTTTATTTCACGCCAAAAGTGAGTTAAGTAGCCAAAAATGGAGCTATAATTTTCCCGCCCGCTTTATCCTGGGAGTAAGTAGTACAGTACGTATTAGAATTATATGAGATTGCGATTTGTTTGATAACTGATAGCATAAGAAACATGAATTATGTCTTTTAATTGAGTATTTCTTTTTTGTTCTATGCAGACGATAAATATATAAATAATAAATATATTTCTATAAAAGCTTTAATGATCACTGAAAACTATTTTTTAGAGAAATACGAAATAAGAAAACTATTTTCTTTTGAAATCGAAAGGAATAAAGTTTCGAATGTTTAAAATGAAATGTTGCTGTATTAAATGGTCCTTTAGTAAAAGTAATCATAAATTAAATTAATTTTTGTACACAATTTAGAAAAATTACTGTGGCTGTTTAGGTCGGGCATTACAATATCTACTGAAGTCCAAAAAATACACCTCGCGTAAGACAAACAACTATGACATTTGGCTAGGGTTGCCGGAAAGCTCTTTTGAAAAAAACCGCCAACGTTTTCTCCGCCAAGAAATATGAATATAATGTTGCAATTTTTCAAAATCAAATTCGTGGGTTCTTGAAGGATTTTTTAAACTTTTTCAATATTTTATAGTTATTAACTAATTTGCATTTTTAAATGCGTTTCTTTAAAAAGCTTCAATGTTAATTAGTCCGATAAGTGGTCTCGAAAATTGCATTTTCAGAAAGTTATGCTGCTGTAAAATCAAGAAATATTATTTTAACAGAAAAATTTTATCGATTCTCAAACGTCGTAATATAGGTCTTTAAAATGCACCAGGTCTCAATTCTAGGTGCGAGCAGCATCAAAAGTGGTTCCCTTGTTAGGTTTAAAATTTGTAACTCCCAATGCTAAATTTATATGCAATCCTTGAAAAACAAAATTAGAAATGCGGGTAGTTCTTTAGAACTACTTTGAGGAATAAGCTACAATTTTGTATTTGCATATTTGAACCTCCTAGAAATTGAGTTCTGGTAAAAAAAATTATAGATTATAAACAGTGCATTTTTTTTCGAAAATACATATTTCCAGGCAAGGGTGTTGTATGCAAACTCATAACTTAGATTTTTCTTCTTCTTTGAATTGTTTTATTTGGCTCGCATGGTGATATCTGTCTTTTAAGGACATGTTGATAAAAACGAGAAAGACGTCTTTATGAACTTTATTACAGTACTCAATGTACAAAAATACAACAAACAAGTCGGAAAGTGAATGTCGAACGTGGCAAACGAGGGCGTTTGTACTACAACTAGTTTTTAAAATATTCATATCTTGGTGCAATAGTTGTTTTACTCTTACGCAAAAATGCATGAATACAAAATTTATGACGATTGTTTTTATTAAATTCAGTAATACGGAAATAATAGGACTCCATCTTAAATAGGACGTAATCAACATGGCAACCTAGAATCATTACCTATCCCGGGATATCACTGAATGAATTACATATGATTGAATTTAAGAATGAAGAAAACTTTTATTAATATCTTTTTAAGTTTTGATTCGATTTTCATAAAATTTGAAATGTCTTGACTAATTATGAACGATTATCTATTTATATAAAATCCAAGTCTCTGTGTGTCCCTCACAATTCCGGTAGGACCGCCTCATTGAAATGAGCAATTGTTGAAAAATACTAATGCAGGGTTACCACAGTAGCGCCCAATGTTAGCCAACTTGGCGATAGCTGGCTAATTTGGCGAAATTCCCATTTAAAACCATTATTCTTTGATAAAAGAGGTCACTGAAATTTAATTTAAACTCCGCTCTTTTAAAATATTTTTTCAAAATCTATGGGTGAGAATTTAAAGTACATCTTTACATCTTCCTCCCGATGCTACTAATAAAATAATCGCCAACAGACGACGCTGTACTGTGTGACCTCCTAACTGCGCGATTTTAAAGTACTTTAGGTACTTTTCCAGTATAGCTGCCTTGGCGAAAAAGGAAATTTGGCAACATATTTTCCGGGAACCTATCCATTGTTTCATTTTATATACATACGCATTTTTTTTCCGATATTAATACGATTTATTTAACATTAAAAAGCCGTTTCTCCAATTTTTTACAGAAACAGATGTAATTTGTACATAAAAAACATCAATAATATACATATAAAATAAATATATAACACAAACAAGAACGCTCATCAAGTTTGTTTTCATAGCTGTTTATATGATTTGACAAAAAGTCTCGATACTTTTCCGTTATACGGACACGATGCCAAAATGTATGCTAATGTGCCAATTATTTCAAAATGCTAAAAGATATTTGTAATTTTATGCCAGCAGTTTAATATGAGTTTTATTTTATTACTTTATTTTATAACAGTTATTTGTTCACTTATTTTAAGTATATATTTGTGATTTAATGAAATAGTTCGTAAAAGTCTGTAATTTTCAAATGTTATATTTTTCAAATGCTCACTTTACTATCGACAATGTTCTTTCTTTTATTTTTCAAATGTTTCAATTCCCGTGATTTTCATTTTGCGCCAACTATTACGCTTGGCGACAATGGTGTCAGTATAACGGAAAAGTACCCAAATCTCACTTTCTGATGCCCGAATTACACCAAGCTTTTTTTAAAAAACGCCAAAGCCCCTACAGTGGAAAAGTACCAAACTGTCTATTATTTAGCGGTATCTGTGTCATAGTTTGTATTATATGCAAGGGGGGGGGGGGGGAGCGAAGTGTTTAAACATTAAATATTAACGTTTCGGCACAGATGTCATATACGCCCCATATTGGCGCGATTTTTTTCTTACGCCAATGTCATATACACAACGGGTACTTAATTGGCGCCAAAGTGTCGTTATTGTTCTTGATATGGTAACCCGGATGTTATTGTTTATGCTGTTGATGTTTTCGCCAAATTGGCGTCGGAAAAAAATCGCGCCAATATGGGTCGTATATGACATCTGTGCCAAAACGTATATAAAGCAGTATAAGACTAAAAAATTAAGAATAAAATAAATGCAAAATAAGACTAAACAAGAAAGAAAAATCATGCGTTAAGCATAAAATATGAAACACTTTCCAACACATCCTGAATGCTTTAACAAAACTTCGTTATTTAAGGAAATAAGGTAAATAAGATAACTAAGTAAACATTTTAGAAAACACATAAAAAATTTTAAAAATTTATTTCAGCAGTTACCGTCCTTAGCCAATAGTGCCGTTATTACATGCCACTATTTAGCTAAAATTTAATTTAAACAACTCTTAAAACTACTGAAATCACATTTCCAGATATTATCATCCATAGACGGTTATGTATCCAATTCTTTGCGTGACCCTGTATATCATTTTATCTATTTTCTACAAACATTTCTGAGTAAACTAAATGCAGTTCAGCGTAAAAATGCATAACTACTTTAAAAACAACCTTTAAGCAATTTACTCTCATATTCAGTAACCCTTACTAATTCTTTTGTGTAGCTCTGCATATGAACCTGCATTTAACACACAGTATAGTATGCATAAATGTAGTGAAACATAAAAGCACATATCATAATTAAAAATGCATTTCCAGCAATCATCGCTTATGTACAATTCTTCGGAGAAAAGTTTCTTGGCGAGAAAGAAGTTTGCCAACGTATTTTCTGACAACCTACTTACTGCTTCATACTCACAAGCAAATTTTTATATATGTATACAATTTATTTAATATATAAAAAGCTATTTACCCATTTTTATAAAGAAACGGAAGTAAGTTTTGCACAGATGTCATATACGCATCGGCGTTGGCGTGATTTTTCTCTGACGCCAATTTGGGTTCCAGTTCTTTCCAATACCAGTTATATATTTTTTAATTACTTGCTATCATTTTGAAAAGGAAATAACTATACATAAATAAAAGTTTGATTAATAACTGTAGAACAAAACAGTTTATATAATAATAAAAAAAAGTAAATAAACAATTTATTAATAAATAAAAAACAATAGCCGGGTTACCATAGCAGGCAAAATAACACCATTTTAACGCCAATTAGGGATCCCGGTGCATATCTGAAATATGTGCCGTAATTTGTATATAAAAAAATATTATATATATTTAAAAACGATTTTTCTATGTATATAAGTGCATAAACAAAAACAAAAGTTCATTAGATTTGTTTTCACAGCTGTTTATATATTTTGGCAACACATCTCGGTACAGATGTCATATTCGCCCCATATTGGCGCGATTTTTTTCTGTCGCCAATACCATATAGGCAACAGGTACTTAACTTGCGCCAAAGTGTCGTTATTTTGCTTGATGTGGTAACCCTGATTATGTTGTTTATGCTGTTGATGTTTTCGCCAAATTGGCAACCGAAAAAAATCGCGCCAATATGGGGCGAATATGACATGTGTTCCCACATCTCATTTTCTAATGCCCGAATTGCGCCAAGCTTTTTTTTAAAATGCGCTATAATAGAAAAGTACCTAAATAAATAATGGTACTTTTCGCTTAGCCGGGCGCCAGTGTTATATTTACATACATATATACATATATATGTACATATCTATATGTACACACACACACACATAAATATAGGCATACATATGTATATATGTGTGTACACATATGTGTATATATATGTATATATGTATGTAAATATAATACTGGCTCCCGACTAACCGAAAAGTACCTAAATAATTAATAGAAATAACCAATTATACAAACTAAAACTTTTTATGGCACAGATGTCATATTCGCCCCATATTGGCGCGATTTTTTTGGATTGCCAATTTGGCGAAAACATCAACAGCATAAACAACATAATCCGGTTACCACATCAAGCAAAATAACGACACTTTGGCGCCAGTTAAGTATCCGTTGCGTATATGACATTGGCGTCAGAAAAAAATCGCGATAATATGGGGCGAATATGACATCTGTGTCCTTTTTATTTCGAGATCAAAGCATTGTTTTTAATTTCGATTAAAAATACATATATCCTTGGATAACTTCAGTTGAAATATCTCATTCCATAAAACTAAACAAAAACAAGTGATTCATTCATCGTGAAATGTAAAAAATATTAAATCATTGAGGTAATCATTCACAAAGTAAGTTCTCCAACAATCAATGGACAATATTCTTATGACGTCATAGTAGGTAAAATGGTGGCGGTATCGTTTGTTTATGGTTTGAATTCACAAAGATTTAATTTTGCAATGTCTCTTAGTTACATTATTTTATTGTCATATTTATGAGCTCAGAACAAAAGCATATTTTTTCAATATTTAGTTATTAAAGACGGAAAAAAATTATAAATGCATGATTTGAAAAATTTAAATAATTTTCTTTCTTAATATTAAAAAATAACATCGGGAAGTAACAGCGGGTTTAAATTAAATAAGTTTAACTGTTTAATTCTGTTGTAATATTCAAAATAACTTTATTTATTAGATTTCGGTAAATAACATCAGGGCCCGATTAAAATTTGAAGTTAGAGGAATTACAATGTCATTTCAGGACCTTTATTTTGGAGAAGCTTTTCTAAATTCCATATATACATGGAAACTCTTCAGTGTTACAAATATTATTCCTAGGACTGACATGACATGAGAACAGCCTGCAATTTCACACAAGTTTTTGAAAACTACTTTTTATCAGAAATTTTATTAAAAACTGGTTACTTTTTTGGGTACTTTTCGGTTAGCCGGGCGCCAGTGTTTTATATACATATTTATATACATACATATATGTAAATATTCATATATTTACATATACAAATATTGTATATATACACACATATATATATGTAAATATATATGTATATTTACATATATGTATGTATATAAATATGTATATAAAACACTGGTGCCCGGCTAACCGAAAAGTACCTATTTTTGTTATAGTGGCCCACACTATTAGGATTATGACAAGTTGCAGCCAATTTCGCCAACGTCGTAACAAAGATCGTGAAGCACACACATATAATACCATATAATACCATTTCATGAAATCGTATACGATAATTTAATTGTTTTTACCTTACTTCAAGTGTGTAATTTATTTATTTTTAAGGCTTAACAATCCAAATTGTCCAATACATGAATTTAAAAAAAATGTAAACAAAGATTGAATAGACATGACCGCAAAAAGCCTCAAATGTGCACAAAACTGGGAACCAAACTGTGCAGATTAGAGGTCTTCTACTGCACACAGTTTTTCATAAATGTGTTTCGTTCTTAAAATGTGTTATTTTCATCTATCACTACGGAACAAGCGAGGAAACTCATATTCTTGCATATGAGTTGTATATATCTTTATATCTAAATTTCCGTCATTTTTGACGGGCTACCTTTCTAGTATATATTAAATTTCAAACCATTCAGTTGGATAGTTTTTGTGTTGTTATGTGCGGACAAACGGACGGACAGGACGGCGACTATATAGATGCTACGTATTTATATAATTACGAACTAACCTAATAAAGGTTATTTCGGATTTACATAAGATAATTTTCAGGATGATTTTCAAAAATTAATTTCGCTTTCTTTACATACTACTTTTGTAGATTTACATCTTTTTTTTTTTTTTTTTTTTTTTTTTTACAGTGTGCAGATAAAATTTGAGTAAGCATACAGTAGTCTGTATACATTCTGTAGTTTTACATCTGTCGAATTACTTTTTTTTTTTTTTTTTTTTTTTTTACAGTGTAGTGATTTAGAAAATTACTTACAAGGATTTTTAACGCTCCGAATTCGATAGTGGTACTAAAAATGGTAGATCGATTACAATGGTCGAATTCAATGGTCAGAATTTCATGGAAATAGTAAATAAATGTTTGGGGTCGTACACGACCCAGTGGACATATTTTTATTAATACTGACTATAATTCACACAAATCTTAAATGTACTCATATAAACATGTAAAAATAATATCTAAGGAAAGAAAAAAGTTTTTTTTATTTTTCTTAACTTGGCCTAAAATGGGTTAACATAAAGTATTCAGTCGTATTATTTTTTAGACTATACATAACAGTAAATATATGCAAGTCAAGATATATTCACTTCAATATTTATTTTTTTAAATATGATTTTTTATTGCTTTCTGGACATTGGATTTGTATTACTTTCCGGGCATTGGATTTTTTATTGCTTTCTTTTTCAGTTTTATCGTCTGGTAAAACTCATAAATTACTGCTGTCTGTACAGTTATAACTCAGAATTACTATCGTTGAGCAAGAATAGTATTAGCATGAAATAGGTCTATTTTTTTACAATTTTATCCTTTTCTGTAGAGAATACCCCATTAAAATGAAAAGTTATTTTCTCGTTTTACTCGTGATCCGGGGTTGCCAGATTTGGCCTTTTTTAAATTCTGAAATTTTACATTCACACCATAAATTCTGTATAGTGTTGTTTTCTTTATTTAATATGACAGACGTTTCGTGATTACCTAAAGTAAAAATTCTTCAGTAAATAAATAAATAGAAATGCTTAATTCATCTTTAAAAAGTTAAACTTCACTATGCGCAAAACTACTTAAAAGGGTTGGGTTGGGTTGATTTTTGGCGGTCAATTATTTACACGAGGGATATAGGCCCGGGGGGAGTGCCCTCCGTGGGGGTCTTTCTAAGGGAACCTAATCCGCATTAACGCATGGAAGATCCACGGCTCGAAGAAAACCACGAAAACTCCGAACGATTAGGCCGACGGGCGCGATTGGGATCGAACCCAGCACCTCCCGTCTACCAGCTTCGAGAGCAGAACCTCTCGGCCACTGGTGGGGCCAAACTACTTAAAAGATGAGACAATATTCAAGAAGATGTTGAATTATTTTAATATTATCTCGAATACATACGAATGACTTCACGTAAACTTAAAGTCCGTATTAAAGAACATTTGAGAGATTTAAAGTATAACCGACCTGCAACAGCCCTATCAAGACTTAACCAGAAGCAGAATATACAAGTTAATTTCGAAGACGCAAAAATTATATATCCCTCAAAGAATTATCTTGATTTAATCATCCGCGAATCAATAGAAATTATTACTAAAGAACATACTGTTTACAATGACGTTTTATCCTACAACATACCCAGAATTTTGCTCAGTTTGCTTAAAGAATCATAAAGCGAGTAATATTCCACTTCTCTATATCCATGTTTTATTTTCCCAATGTTTTCCGGTTCTAAAAATTGACTTCCACTTTCACTCCTTTCGTCACCATCTACGTGAATTTTGAAAATTAGATGTTAATAATAATTGTATTTCTTATATTTCTCTGACGAAGACTATGTTTCTATAGTTGAAAGTACTAAGGTATTAAAATAATTTAACAACTTTTTGAATGTCTCATCTTTTAAGTAGTTTTGCACATAGTGTAAGTTTAAGTTTAAAAATTCTTCTTTTAGAATTTCTGAAGTGAATTCGAAGTTTTTTAATTGAAAGTAGTGTCCAAACTGGTAACCCATCCGTGATCATTTATTTGTAGCTCGTTACAAGCAGGAAAATCTTAATGTAATTTAAATGATGAACTATACTCAATAGGAAAATTACTCTTTTTAACCGTTTTCGTATTAAATGAGTACAGATGTATGTACCTAAATTGAAAAATGCTTTATATTCGGAAAGAAAATTTTGAATTAACAATCAGTGGTGTATATTTTTTTATATCAACAACAGAAAAAAATCAGCGATCATTCTGTCGTTGATAATTAACAAGATTCGGAGAATAAAATATTGTGATTAACTCGTGATAATAAAGAAATATCGTCTTCAAACGGTTATCATTCTCATTCAATGTATTTAAGGTAACTTAATAATGGCAGCTTAATTCCTGTTGGGGTTCGATATTCATTTGGCTTTTAGACCGCCGAATGTTATTCTTTTAATGGTAAACTAGAAAGGTTTCAACAGTCAGATTTATTTTTTTTTTCATCTGAATGGTTCTAGCCTTAAAGTTTATAACGGCAGTGATGCAATGTGAACCTGAGATTTTATTTATTTATTTATTTGAAGGATAAAGATTATGAATTGGCCACCTTCGACCATTTAGAAATAGGTAAGATGCCTTCAGGGAGGACTTTTTGAAAGGAAAGTAACCGAAATTATCTTGCCGAACAAGTAAAGCCCTAAAAACCTTTTACATATCCTCGATCAGACAAAGCTTGTATCGAAATTGCTAACATCGACCCAAGCACCTTATTTTGAAGCAGCATGTTAACCACTGGATTAATGGACAATATGCATGTGACGTCACAGTGAGAATCACGTGGTGTAAAAATAGCGGTTAGTGCGTTTATTTACCTTATTGCAGCATTTGATGCAGCATAAATACAAATAAATGCACGCATGAAATACATCAAATTTATTTTATACGAATTATTTTCGATAAAAACTTATGTACATACATATTAATTAAAATCCATATATACTTATTAATTAAAGTTTAAAATTTTTATTTTATAAATATAATAAAAAATATGCAGGCTATTGCATTAAAATAGAGAAAAGAATTCATCTATAACCTATACATGAACCTATGCCTGAAAAGGTTGAAACTTCATATAAAAATAAAATATAAGCATAAATTTTTAAAAATGGCACGGTTATGAATATTATTCCGAAGCAAACAAATTTTTACAGCCTCGAACCCAAAAGATGAATACTGTCCATTGGTCCCATATTTTATTATTTGAACTCCAAAGGAATTAAACTAAAACTCGGAATTCTTAGTCATGGAAACAAGTATTTATAAGCTGCGTTTTTCCATTTGTATTAGTCTGGAGACCATGTCTCTTCAAAATGTCTTGTTTCTTGTGCTTTTATAATACATATCAAGTAAGAGTACGTGTGTTTCATATCAAATACTTTTCTACGTTTCTTCTTCTTCTTGAGTACCTACGTGTTTGATTTAAGGTATGCGCCTACCCTCAAATCGCTGTTTTTGCGAAAATTTTCAATTTTTTGTTGTTATTGTTTTAAATTAAAATTCCAACATATAAGGTTCCAAAAACGGCTTAATTTTTGTTCAGCGATAATTTGAAGCAAAGTTATAGCCCAAAATATAAACCGGAAATGAACTTTCTGATACCGGAAGTGACCGTTTAAATAGCCACAGACAGGTAAACAATACATTTAACTACACAAATATATAATATATAATGTATACAAAAATATATAAACACCTACATATATGGTGGATTTTAAAGTAGTAAATTTTATACATAATTTTTCGAGCTATATCAAAATCTTAATTTCAGGGCTCCCAAATGGTCCGCCAACTGAATACCAATATTTTTTTAGAAAAATTTTCTTTTTAGATTTTTCTTACAAACTGCCCCGAAATCACCTTTGAAAGTAAATTTTAGCGCAAACCTACCATAAAATTTTCTGTTAAAATTTATTGGTATCCAGTTGGCGGACCATTTGAGAGCCCCTGTAATTTGCATTTTTCATTGTGTACGTTTACTAGAAACATTATTTCTTAAAAAGTTTATAAGGTATTGAAATAAAATTTTGTAACAAGGTTCTGCTTATCTATAGGTATGTTATGAAGCAAAATATAGCTTTACGTTTGTATATATTATTTTAAGAGCTATTTTTATTGAAAAATAGACAAATTTTTTTTATTTTATTTATTTATTTATTTTAAACCTTGTTTTGTATAGAAAATTCGGTATATGTTAGTAAATTTAAGAGATATTGCAAATACTTTGCTTCAGAACACAGGTAAGTGGTTTTCTAATATATTGTTGAAAAAAAAGGGAAATATATTGAATAGATTTCGTTTTAGAAGGTTTGGCGTAAAGGCAATTCTTTACTAAAATTTAATTATTGCCTAAATTTGAAAAGTTAATCAAAATTCCACTAAAAATTTATATGAATTCATAGTTTTATTCCCTGTTTTAACTAAAAACACATATGTTTGATAAAAATTTCACATTTAAAAAAAAAATGCTATTATAAGCATAGAAAATTCTCAAAAACGAGTGCATTTTGTTTATTTTAAGCACACATTTCCAATAGTGATATTGCAACCTACCACGTGATTTTCCTATTTATTTTTTAACAAAATTCTTATTAGAAAATGTTTCAATTCGACAGAAGGTATTTTCTAAGAATAGCTCTTTCAGAAATTTATTATTCCTTTGTGATGTCACTAGTGTCAGTTCTAGACATTTCACTCATTCCATAACATTTATATATGTTTCGGAAGGCATTACTTCGCTGCAGCGAGAATTTTCTTTGAAATATTTAACCTTCCGGAAGAAGTCAGCTGGTCATGTAATTATTTATTTTTGCTCCGCTTGCTGCAAAAGGCTATTTACTCCAATTGCTTTTCCATTTCGCAGAATAATTCAGCACAAAGGGCGTAGATTGCCATCAAAGCAATAAAATCTCGATATTTTCGGTGAAAATGATTTGCGCGCTACATCATTCATTTCTGCTCCTCGTACATTTTCTTTACACCCTACATGTATACTTATAAAAACAGTTTCACTAAACAAATGTACACTTATAGATAACAAATAGATAAAGGGAGTTGTTGTTACTAATTTTTATTTCACAGTTTGAATTTTTGTAGTTTCATAATTTAAATTTTATTTTTTATAGTAAATACCTGTATTTTTAGTATCTTACTAAATAAGATATATGTTCAACCGATACATAATATTTAAATATAAAAGATAAACATTTTTAAAGGGGTCGTGTAATATTATGTACATAGTTCCTTTGTACAACTGTTATTATTATTATTATTAGTAGTAGTAGTAGTAGTAGTAGTAGTTGTTGTTGTTGTTGTTGTTGTTGTTGTTGTAATAACAGCAGTAGAGTGTCGATTTCACTATTTTCAACTTTAACTTATTACGGGAAGAAAACAAAAATATAATTTAGAAAACAAAACAAAAATAATTTTAATTGAATTTTAAAACAAATCTTTTAAAATCATATCAAGGCGTCACTCGAATTTTTATATTATTTCTTTTAAAACCCATATTTTGAATTTATGAGAGATGTGTACGAAAACTCAGCAGTGAATACATTTTATATATATTGTCATGTTGAAAATAATGTTTGCGCCTGTGACTACACTGTTAAAAATTTGCAGCATTCTGGCAGGTCATTTGACCGTTTTTTCTGAAAACGGTTACACAACCGTAATTTAACACTATTCTGACCATATTATTGGCCATTTTATGGTCAGAATATAGTTAAATTATGGTTATGAAACCGTTTTTTTTTTCAAAAAACGGTCGAATGACCTGCCAGAATGCTGCAAAATTTTTAACAGTGTATAAATAGAAGAAAAAAATGCTAATATATATATATATATATATGTGTGTGTGTGTGTGTGTGTGTGTGTTTTTGTGTGTGTGTTATATATATATATATATATATATATATATATATATATATATATATATATATATTAATTAAGAACGCAACATCACTGAAAATTTGATATCCTTATTTTTCAGTTCCATATTTAAAATTCTGAGACCCATAGATAAAAAGATGAGTCACAAACTTTTAACCCGTCATAGGGTTTTGTACTGATTTCATCCGATTACAAAGATTTTATGCATTCAATAACCGAACGTGTACAAGGTTCTTTTTAAATATATTATTTATTAAATAGCTTATTGGATGTAAAAGAAATTTAATGTATGTAACTGGAAAAAATTGTTTCGTAAGACATTTCTCAATTATTTCACGAAAGAAAAGAACATTTATTGTATTCATAAATGGTGTTAAATGAAAACTAAATTTCATTATCTAAACTGCAAAATATATTTTTCGATACGTACAGCTTTTTAAATGAAATTTTAGAAAAAAAAATACATAATTTTTCAAAATATTTGAGAAATATATATTTACTTGTATTTAAATTGTATTGATGAAGCATTCGTTTATCCTTTCAGTTTGACAATTAAATAAAAAAAAAACATTTTGATAGATATAAATTATTCTTGTTTTCTTCAAATAAATCGTTTTTGTTATTTTTAATCTAGAAATCCTTCTTTTTATAGAGATATAAATAAAGATATAAATCGTTCGACCGTCCGTGTCTTTCTTATAGAAATATCACTCGTTCTGTGTTATCAAATAAATTACAAATAAATCGTTCTTGTTATCTTTAATCTATAAATCTTTTTTTATAGAGATATAAATCGTTCGATCGTTCGTACCTTTCTTTTAGAAATATAAATCACTCTTTTTAAATAAATCATTCTTTTTATCTTTAATATATAAATCGTTCTTGTTATCTCTTCTCAAAATATGTCAGAAATATATAGTTGCTTGTACTTAAATTGGATTGATAAAGCATTTCTTTAGCCTTTGAGTTTGACAATTAAATTTAAAAAAGCATTTTGAGAGATATAAATCGTTGCTGTTATCTTTAATCTCTTTGTCGTTCTTTTTATAGAGATATAAATCAAGATATAAATTGTCGATCGTTCTTATAGTTCTAATAGAAATATAAATCACTCTTGTTATCGTTAAATAAATCGTTTTCTAATCTTTATGTAAATCGTTCTTGTTATTTTTAATACATAAATTTATCTTGTTATTTATAAATCGTTCTTGTTATCAATTCAAAATATTTGAGAAATATACTTGTTTGTATTTAAATTGGATTGATAAAGCGTACGTTTTTCTTTTCAGTTTGACGATTAAATTTGGCAAAGCATTTTGAGTATATAAATCGTTCTTTAAAAACCTTAAGTGAATTTGAATGCTCATTATCTATATTTATAACATTTTAAAGCAAATTGAACTTTATCCTTTTGTTTCATTCCCTTCTTAGGTTAAAGCCAAGCGCAGTAATTTATATAAATGATCATTTTCCCTTTCAGTTTTAAAACTAAATAAGTATATCATTATTAAAAGTGATGCGAACTCTGATACTTGCAAAACTAGTATAGAAAAAATACAAATGAATTTTTTTTTTTTTTTTTTCGTAAGCAATTCAATTTTTATTTAAAATAATTTAATATATCATACACAAATATGTAATTATTTCTTGAAACATTGCTTTTTTCTTCTTTAAATACAAGTTACAGATTGGAACTTTTTTTATTAATTTAATTAAAATTGTAGTTAAACGCAGACATATTTTCAAAAAAATTATTTCACTTTTCTTTAGCTATTTATTTTACTATTTTAAATGAGTGACTATTTCCAGTATTTTTAACTCTCTAAGCCAGTGGTTCCCAAACTTTATCGTTATGCGACTTAACTTAAAATTTGAAAGCTTTTCGCGACTCATCTAATACGTAAACATAGATAGGCTTTTGTATAATATATAAGAAAAAGGCAAACTTTCGTACAAAGCATAGACACTAAAGTAATAGATGTTCGTAATAACAGCAATTTCAATAAAAATATTGTGGCATGACAATAAGACATAATTTTATTTTACTAGGGTCTGTCAAATATAAACCGGAGTTTGTTTTTTTTATTTTATTTTTTTTTTGTGTGTGTGCGTGTGTGGTTTTTTTTTTTTTTTTTTTTTCTTTGCAGAAGATACAAAATTGATGATACAATGCTATTTTTCAACATACTCGCCAGATTTCAAGACAAGTTTTACCCAGCGGATAGGATTTTTTTTATTCCATTATTGTAAAATGAAGGGTTGGTTCTCTTGCGAATTGCGCACAAACGTCTCAACGACTTTATCGCATCTCTTTTATTAGTGTTATTATGTTAAAGTCAAACATCATTGAAACGAACTCGCTTAGTACGAATTATCGATAATATGAACTAATATTTCAGCCCCTCCCAAATGCATATTCAAATAACGTTAGTTCATTCATTTAGTAAGGATTCATATTTTGGATATTCGGTTAAGGCGAACAAATCCGACACTTAGAGTCAAACGGATTCTATCAAATCTCAGAATTTCTTTTAAATCTCAGAATGTCTTAGCAAGGATTTTGCCTGCGGACAGCCGAGATCAACTTTGGTCGTGGACCTCTTTTCAACAGCTTCCCTTTCTTTCCATTAATTTTATATGTAAGTCATAGACCTGAATTTCGGCTTTACACGGGGGCTCGCATAGAATCTGTCAGGCTCTAACATGTATTCTCGGACAGATGCTGTGCGAGCCTCCGAGTTTTAAGACAGATGCTTGGGAAACATGCTTTTAAACACCACAAAATTTTAAAGAGTTTTGCGCCTTCTGTCGGAATGTATTTGACAATTATAGACTGCGCAACAGAAAAATGTACTCCCAAAACATTTATGCCGACTAAAACATAGACTTGAGCGAGTTGACCTTTGTTGGCATAGTTAACTGATACCTTCAATAACTCAAAGTCTACTTACCCTGCCTCACACCGCAATCATCTGTAGAAACAGAATTCTGGTTTTATATTTGATTGCCCTCGTACTAAGAATGGAAAAATGTGTTTACCACCCCTATCCCCCCAGCCAAAAAAGAATCAGTTTGAATATCAATGCTATTTATAACATTTTTTCCACAAACGGGATTAAAACTTCTCCAGGATTAAAACTTCCCCGACAAGTGTCCCTCAACACAAAGTTCAACAAAATGTTGTCTATTTACAAAGTTGGTTACCTATACTTATCCACGCGTTTTAACAAAATGTAACATTTTATATTCGTCATTTTTTTTTTTTTTTTATAGTCGATAAACTTTATTATTCCGTTTTTAAAAACTGAACGATTATTCCGTGAATCATCAAAATATCGGCCTCGATATACTGGTCGGTCGCGGCCCATAATTTGGTAACCGCTGCTCAAAGTCCTTTACATAATGTATAATTACATATTACAAGCACATTAAAGTAAATTACAGTTATTCAAAAAACCTTTGAACTTTTAAAGCATCACAGGAAAAGAATCCAGAAATTCAGTATTACTTCAACCGCAATTAAATAATTACAATAAAAACTCATTTAGTCATTTTGGGAGAGAAAAGGTAAAACATAAACAGCATGAAAACATGCGTGCAAATATAAATGAGGAAAAATAATATACTTCCATTTTTACCTTTAAATTTCAGAAACATAAAATAAGTTCTTGCTGTATTAAAAACCATGCGAGAGTCCCATAAATTAAAAGAACTATACATATTTAGGGGCTGTAAAAAAATCTGCTCTCCATATGTTGGCAATAAATTAAAATAAAATGACGGCGGTTAACACGGCACGAACGCTTGCAATCGCAGCCGTATGTTTTGGGGGTATTTTAAGCCACACAGGGTTTTTAAATTTTGGTATGATTTTTCGAATCTTGCAGTAAAATTAAACATTTTAAGGGGTTTTTTTTTATCAACAATATGATTTTTAATGTCGACAAAGTTTTGCTGTTTTTCTAGTGAAACCATAATTCCATCACTGAAGATTTTCTCAAATTCCTTAAGAAATTATAATAATTTGGTTTCAGTTTTTCTGGACGAAGTGATTTTTCACAAACCTCTTTTAAAGGCAGAAGCACCATTGAAAGAGTTTTGCTGAGAATGTGACAAATGATGGCCTGATGATGCAAGATCAGAGCTACAGGATGGATGCATAAAAATTCCAAACCAAGCATTCTCAGATTTTGATTGCCACCGAAAATATGTATGGTTTTTTGTTGTTGATACAGAGCGTGGTGTTTTTTTATTGATCTCTTTTGGTTGTTTTTCTTCGACTACTCACTTTAGTCCCATCAGTCCCTGAAAATTGAGAGGGTTCAGAATCTACAGTTTTGTGCGGCTACAGGACCCGATTGTAAATTATTCTCTTGCAATTCCGCATCACAAATATAGCATCAACTTCTTTGGTGGCAACCCAGCCTTTATTATTTGCGATGCTTTGACTGACTTGAAGCACGATTTTTTTAAACAAAAAATATCTCCCTTAAATAGATGTTTCAAAAATGCATTTACTTTATGCCATTTTAGCAATGATTCGCAAATAGAATTTCGATGTATTGAATTTTTCACTGTGAAAACGTCGAGCTTTTATATTATTATTATTCAGCCTTCTTCAAGTAGCTAAAATTGTTGTGTGGTTAATTTTTAAATTGCTATTAATGTCATAGATCAGGTGTCGGCAAGCTATGACCCGTTGGTCACCGAGTGACCCATTTTATAATTTCAAGTGACCCATTTGAGTTCCAAAAAAAAAAATGTATAAAATGTAAAAAGAACTTAAAAATGTGAGCAAATATTTTCACATATGAAACTTATTTTAAGTTAGAACAATAGCAGCTTATTTACCGCAAATTCAGATACTTGTATTTCGTCTTGACTAACTATAAGCCAGGCTTGACTGAATTGCGTCACAAGTTCAGCATCAGGGAAGCCATTGATATCGAAGAGAAAAGTAAAGATAATTCAGTTATTTTTTTTATAATAATTATAATTATATTTTTTATGGTTATAGTTTAAAAAAGCACATTTTAATTATTTTCTTAATAAAATTTCTCTTAAATCTCTTAATTTCCCCAAAAAAGACTGTTTTACAATGAAAATACCACTAACCCGAAACGTCTTTTTAATACTCGCATTTTGGTTGATTGTGAACCGCAGCCAAAAAAGGTTGCCGATCCCTGTCATAGATGCTTATGTGGCGACCTTATCAACATTTTCCAAGATTTTATTGTCTTTTTCATTGATTAACTGATCAGAGTGAATAGAATCTTTGGTACCAAAATTTCCGTATTAATAAAAGAGTTTGAACCAGCTTTGAATTGCTTTTTAATCACGCTGCATCCCGTCCGTAAAAATCCCATGTTTTTTTTTTTTTTTTTTTTATCTGGCTGTTTCGTTTTTTTCTTCTTATTCATAACTAAATTTTAAAGTATATCGATTTTTTCCTTTATTTCATTCATTTTCAAGACGTGGTAACTTATCGCTAGAAGAAAAATTTTGCATTTTTTTTTTTTTTTTTTTTTTTTTAACAGCTCAATGAAATTTTACCTTTCAAGTCGTATTTGACATTTTCATGCGAAAGATACAGTTGAACTTCAAATTAACGAAGTTATGTTTTAAGAAAATCTCCATTTAATGAACTTTTCTGAAACCTTGATTTTGAACAATCGCTAAATAACGAACACGAATTTCTACTTAACGAATTTTTTAGATCAAAATTTCAAAGTTTTGGTCGCTTTCAGTATACCAAGGAAGCCCTTTTTTGGTCAATCATTGTAATGCACTATTAGCATCCTCTGTTTATGAACATTAATGGACCTATTTCACTTTTTAACTATATTCCTTTAACTGGTTATCTTTAAATTGTAAATAGCTCCTGAAAATCTATTTTATAGAGAAATGATTATTTTGCAAAACCATTGTAGACAAAAAGTCTTAGTGAATACCTCCAATCACATTACCAACCATAAATTTTTGAAAAGTCTTATATTAATTAAATGAATTAATTTAATGACCTCCGACCACTTTTTCGATTTAGATTTAAATACAAAACCTTAATTTCAGTCTTTTTCGCGCAGACTAAATGGCTCCGTAGTAGTGCATTTGCCTGCTACTCAAAGGGTTCCCGGTTCGAAGATCGGCGTCGGAGTTTGAAAATTTTTCAAAGGAATAGATTCCCTTATCTAATAGATTCAATTTTGCAGAATTTTTCTAATTTATTTTACCATTTTAAGGCCAAAAATTGTTTTAAAATATTTTATCAATTATTTATTTTATTCAAAAATTCCTTTTTTTTTTTTCCTTTTTTAAATGGACTGCATTTCGTTGTCTGATAAATTTAATTAAAACAACTTTCGCATTTTTTTGTCATTTTAAGGGTTTTTTTTTTTTTTTTTTTTTTTTTTTTAGCCAAAATTAAGTCATGTAATTAAATATGATTTTCATCAGTGTTGGGTATGAGCGCGTTCATTGAACGAAAACTCATGAACTTAGTTCACTTTCTCTGAACGTTGAGTTGAACTTGATTCACTTTTTGATAAACGAACGTGAGCTGAACGAAAGCTCAAAAAATCTGTGAGTTTGAACGAAATTTACAACTCAAACTCAATTTTTTTTCATAATTTATTTAAAAATTTTCCGGCCATTAAGAACACGTTTTTCATATTCATATTCCATTTAGTGGCCTACACGGACTCGGGACGGGTCGAGTCTGATCATCAGTTTTTCTGGGTCGTACCCGGGTCTTGCTTTCTCTTGAGGCTCGGGCCGGGCCGAGCCGTGCTTATTTCTGGGCCTGTGCTTTATTCTTGCTAGAAGTCTGCTCCGACCGAAATTTTCTGGCATGGTCACAACCCTGCTTGTATGAAAATCATTGACCCGTCCCTATCTGATTCGTGCAAAAATCTGCTTAAGGAACAACCTCCTTGGGTCAACAATTTTCGTCGAAAAAATATATTTTTTTAAATTACCATTATTCAACTATTAAAATTCCCTTTAAAGAGTAATACATATACATTTCTAGAGGGGGGGGGGGGGGTATACAGTACTGTAAAACCTGTTATAAGAATCTGCGTATGACGAAACCCTGTTTTAAACGGAAAATTTTCTTAATCGGTCCAAAATGGTTATAATAATCCGTTTGAAAACAAATAGTATTTTGCAAGAAACTAAAGACCTGCTAAAATAGGAACTAAACTATAACGATTTTTTTCTCTCCTATGTGATTCCGTCTTAGAAGATTTTTCGATATAGAATTTTTCCGATTTTTAAGTCTCCAAGCCGTGTAAATGGATTAATGGTATTAATAATAATTGAGTATTTACATACAAATAGAGATCTATTAGAGATCCTGTACTGGTGTAGTGTACGGTAGAGGTCTGCACGTGCCGAAATTTCAAGGCCCGCGACCGGCCCGATCCACAGAAGAAAAATTCGGCCCGGCCCGTACAAAAAATATTGGCCCGGCCCAGTATAAAAGTTAAAACTTCGGCCCGAGCCCAGCCCGGAACAAAGTTAAGATCTCGGCCCGAGCCCGGCCCGAAGGAATTTCCACAAATCATTGATTTTTACGTCGATTTGGTTAAAAATTTGTCTCGTACTAGGAGTTAAAAATGCGTTATAGACAAGTTCACTTCTTATAGCAGATATAAATGTATTATATATTATATTCTTACATATTAGTACATTCATTTTGCATGGATTAACATATTTTTTCAGATTAAGACAGGATTCAGTCATAGGCAGGTTCTTTTTCACACGTTTTACTGTATTTTAATGTAGCTACATTTTAATAAGCCTAGAAATGTACTATTCTTTATAAAGAATAAATTTAAGGTTTAATTGTAGAATAAGGGCGATTTAAAAATGTAAACTCTTTTTGCAAAATTTTTTTGGTCCAGGCCAAGTTTTACTTGCTTTTGAATGGTCCAGGCCACGTCGAGACAATGATTTTCATACGGGCTGGGTCAAAGCTGGGACTGAAAATTTAGACTCGTGAAGACTATAAAGAATGATACCAGTCCCGGTTCGGTACGGAAAAAATAAGTTAGGCTCTGCCCGGTCATTCAGGAAAAAAGGCCCAAGCCCGGTCCGCGCAGATCACTGGTCTATGGCACTTTTATTTAAAATGAACAATATAAACTGAAAAAGAGACTGTAATAATTTTAATTTTTTTTTTTTGTCAGAACTCCTCGCACAAGACAAAATTTTAAATATATGGACGAAAAGTAAATATCTGTACAGAACAATTAGTATTATACAGATTGCTGATGCATATTTTATGCGTCATTTATAAAAACTTAAGAAATTCCAAATTCTTCCCAGAAAGTTTGAATAGTTATTTTTAATTATTATAAGTATAAATATTTCGTCAATAAAATAAAGGAAAATTAGTATTAAAATTTTATGGTGCGAACTTGAAATTTCTAAGTAAAAAATCCGCCGATATAGCAACACTGTTTGTGACCTGTATAGTGGTTAAAAAGGAGCTGACTTGACCTTTAGAGGTGACTTCTCTTTCGAATTCGGATCGGTTTTGGATTGGGTTTTGACGCTTGCTGGTCAGGTGACCCGATTTTTTAAAAAGAATGTCGAACATAAAAAAGGTTAAAAATCTATATGCCATAAGAACTCCATAGCGGACACACAAGGAAAGCGGTTACTTCTATTTAGAAAACACTTTTGAATTTTTAAGACAATTATATAGTATTTGTATTGTACGCTTTTACTGATGAATACTGGACATCTTACAATCTATACACACGTAATATGTGTACGTGTCACGTGTGCATAAACTATCACAAACACTATATATGTGTTTTGAGAGTGTCAATAACAAATTATAGATAATATTTTTCATGTTACAAGAGAAGAAGAAATGGTTCTTAACAGTACCATAAAAAAAGAATAATCTATGATTACATTTCTTACATGCATTTTACTTCTCAAGTAGTAAATTGAATAATTGAATAATTGAAATTGAACTCATTCCTATTAAAATACGCATGTATTTTTTTCTAGAACATAATTCTTCTCAAACTTTGTGAAAATACCAATAACCCTACAAGCAAAAAATCTTAATCTGGCCTTTAAGGATTATTCTAGGGTGAAACTAACAGAACCTACAGAAAGAAAATCAGAGTGATTCCCCCCCCCCCCCCCCACTTAAAAAAAAAGGTATATCCTGATCCGATGTAGGACTCTATTCAACGATCCCGAGGTGTCGGCTATTCAGAGGTTTTACTATATTTGAATATTAAGCAATATAGATATGTTTATTTTTTAATATAAAAGATAAAATTGGTTTTAAAGATATGACTATTTTTAGTATGGAAAAAAAAAAACATCCATTCACTTGCTTTACGAAGTAAATGGGTCACTTAAAAAATTTAAACTAGCGTGATTTCATTTAATAACTTAGAAATGAATTTTATTTGACTCATTAGTTTAAATTTTAATATAATCTACATGATTTTAATCAGGAAAAACATACTTTTGTTTAAGAAAACCAGTGCAGCCACGCATACACTATAATATTTCGTTTTGGTAATGACTGTGCAATAACCCCAAGTGTTTACTTGGGACATTTTGAATAGCAGATGCAATAGAAATCTAGGTGCTCTTTTCAGAAATTGAGAAATCGAGTAGCATTTTTCATTTTTCGATCAATTTGGTGGATCTTTCAGAAAACGTTTTCAAACTTGGCGTTTGGAACCGAATTTCCTGACGTGATAGCCCTACAAGCTTCGTCATAAAACAGCAATCCCTTATTATAACCCAAAATGTAATATATTTATCGAAAATGAAAAATTTTATTCCATTCCAAAATTGTTCTTAAGTCATGGCTGTTGATTTCATGCTTTAAACGTTTAAAAATGCGCCTGTAAGTGTGTCAAAGATAATACTATTTTTATTTATTGGAGAACAGTCTTAAAATGACTCTTTTTAGTGGTTTATTTTATTTCTCTCACTATAAGTCAATATGTGTGTTTAAAGAATGACGTGGTGAGATTTTTTTTCCTTTTTAATGGACATAATGCAAATATATACATTAACACAGAAACATTTACTATAAATTTAAATTATACTACATTGAATTTATCACGTTTGTCTTCTATCGGAAAAGATTAATATTTTAAAATATGTAAAGTATTTAAAATTCTTAGTACAACTATTATTTTTTATACACTTGACTGCTTCTGTCTCAAACATACTTGACAAATTTTACAAAGAAGAATAACCATGCAATTTAAAATTATAAAGCACTGATTCAATTATACTAATATTGAAAGAGCCAGAAAGTATCGAAATTCAGATCCGCATTAGAGCTTTTTCTTTCGAGAATATAATTTAGTCAACAAAAACATCGGCTGCGTACCCACTATCCTTCTAACTGATTTCAGTGTCGGCTTCGTTTTTTGTGGCTTTTCGGTGTCTTTGATTTTTAACGACTTTAGCAGGAAAGGGACTGATGTCCGGCAAAAGAGGAACCTTTCCTTCAAGTAGAGTCGAGCTCCTTATCTCCTGACCCATTGTTGATTCCCCTCATTCTTTTGTGAATAAACCGCAGATGATTTCAGAATAAAAGATTTTCCAAGAATACTAGAGATGGAGGCAAAATACAAGTCAGAACGTAGCTGTTCAAAAGATTTTACTACAGGGCAAGAACAATGACAATATAAAGGCACACGCACATACTTCTTGACTCCAACTTTTATTACTCAGTTGTCAACAAGCTAATAAAACTGTTCCTATTTCAACCCCCTTTATCAGCCGAAGCTTTGTTGAGTTTGGGTGGTCATCTGTAGGATTCAATCAGTCTCAATTTCAAGGCAGGGTGAAAATCGTAATCATTTTCCAAATCAAAAGGGGCCGAAATACTAGGATTTTACGGGAATTCGTGGGTGGTAATGCTTTTTGGCGTTTTTGAGAAAGTTGAATGTTTACTAGGTAGAAACATTCAAAATTACTGTGTGGGAGGAGGGGGTCAGCTATTCTATAGCAGTAATAGTTATCGCAACTGAATAAGGATCACAGTACCAGACAAATCAAAGGCCGATTGCCCAGCTATTTTCTATTCTTACATTTTATCAACCCTTATGAATAGCATTTCGAAATTATTTAATTTTCAAATTTGCTTAATAATATTAAAAACAAACAAACATATATGAAGCTTTTTTATGGTTTTGAGTACTTAATTTAATTTAAATATGATTAAATTAAAATATTTATAGCATTTTTTAAATGTTATTTCAGAACTTGATTAATGCAATCTAAGTGTCATTTTAAACCAAATTTTACAGTGTTTCTATCCAACTTCGGAGGCATAAATGTAGGAGACAGTAGCAAATGCCAGAAATCATCTCTAAAATTGTTGCTAGCTAGTGCAGTAGTTCTCGCTTGTTAGAATAACGGATCGTCGAACCAGTCTTTTAAATAAATTAAATCATAGTCAGGTATAAAAAATAAAACTTCGGTTCTACCTGCACAAAACATTAATTGGCGAAGCCTAGGCCCGACAAAGATCGACCTGGCTGAACATAGATTTTTACACCTATAAGGTTAAAATTGTCTTGTACGAGAACTAAAAATACGTATTTTACCTTTTTATATCATGGTTATATTCTTCATTTTTAAAAAAAGTGTTCTGAGATGTGGTATTTATTTTTTTAAATGCATCTGATTATATGTAAATATCACAGTTACCATTAATATCGTTAATACACATTCTATGGCTTGGAGATTTAAATTTTTTTTTAATTCTATACAATAAAATCTTCTAAGACTTGCATAGGGAATAAGAAAAATCCATCATGGGCTAGTTCCCCTTTGAGCAAGTTCATCGTTTTTAGGGTTCCGTACTTAAAAAGTAAAAACGGAACCATTATAAGATCACTCTTGTGTCGGTCTGTCTATCACAGCCATTTTACTCGTAAATTATGGCACGTGGAAAGTTCAAATTGGGGGAAGTAATAAAGGCTATTGACCCACATATTTACAGATTATTAAACATTTACAAATATTTTTAGGAAAACTGTATAGTGGCTAATTAAGTTACTTTAAAAAAAATCTTTTCTTTGTATATTGTGTGGGTATTGTAATGCATTATTAAACATTTACAAATATATTTAGGAAAAATGTATAGTGGCTAATTAAGTTACTTAAAAAAAATCTTTTCTTTGTATATTGTGTGAGTTATTTGTATAATCGTGTGAAAGCTTTCGTAACGCTGAACTCAGAAATTCATTTCTTTTAATTTTAGGCATTATATTTTCAGAGATATCGTCGAAAATGTAGTGCAAAAATATGTCTCGCCCGTCTATTTCCGAATCCACTGAAACTAAAATTATGAAAAAATTAGAGGTACTAGAAGTTAATTTAAACCTTGCAGGAAAATTATGGCGATTACCCTAGGTCACATAGTTTTTGAGAAAAGCGCATTTTCCCGTTTCACACAAATTTCGATTTGCGGGGCATTCAGTAAAAATATTGGGGAGCGCTGGATGTATCTATCGTAGCAGAAATATAAAAGCATTGTTGATAATGATTTTTGAAAAAAAATCGTATGTAATTAGCTGAGATATTAACCGACGATTTGTACATACATGACAGGGGCGGCGTACTCTATGTACCATCAGCTTTTAAAGCCTAGATAACAACTTTTAATGATACATTTATGCAATACAATGTCCAGTAGCAGCATAAAAGCAATAAATGCCAAATTGCTAAAAACAGACTAATGTAATTAGAATTAATCACATAAATGCTTTGGGATTCGCGACTAGTTTGCATTGAGTAGATCTCTCAATACACCTTCTATGTCTTTAAAAGTTAATTAAAAACCCCTATTTGGAAAAACGCGGCACAGACCAAGGCGGCGTTGCTACTTTGCGACCTCCTTTCGAAGCGTGCTTAGCAAAATGCCAAGTTTAAACTTTGAACAAGGGTACTGTTTCAGCTACGCTGTAAAAAAAAAAAAAAAAAACTATTATTAAGATGCTGAATATAGTTTTATGAAATACCAAATGAAGTTTAAATATGTGCTACTTTTATTGTCAGCGCTGAATTAAGTTCATCATAAACAGGTTAGAATAAGATTTAAATAAGAGTTATACAAAATAGCAATATTTGATATTATTTAGGCTTCATATCTCTTTGAACTTTTACGGTGTACTCCTTCACACTTTTCTAGTATATATACAGCTATACAAAACCCGATGTTTTATGGATTTTTACAAAGTCTTATTTTTCTTTTAGTAACGATTTTTTAATAACACGGTTAATAATTCATACATTTATTGTACGGAACCCTCTGAGCGCGAGTAATACTCGCACATGACTGTTTATTTGTAAATGTACTACATTCTTTTCACAATTACTGTTATCCTCATTTTAAATATATCAACATTTTGTTTTGTTAAACACGGGATTCGTCATAGGCAGATTCTTTTTCTCAGGTTTTACCGTACTTTAATTTTATTGCCTAGAAGTACATCTACCCATCTTAAAAAAAAGAAAAGAAAAAAAAATCAATTTTAATTGTGGAATAATAGCAATTTAAAAATACGTGCATTTTTTGAAAACAAAATTGCCAAATTTTACTGTTATTTTTACTGGACAGGTCAGAGACGTGCCGGTCTAAAGATTTCCATATGAGGCGGGACTGAAAATTTCTGCCTGTTCAGATCTCAAGTAGAATGCAGTCCAGCCCCGACGTGGTCCGGAAAATCAATCCAGTCCCGGCCCATCTGGGTCCGATTCTCTAGAAAAAAGTAATCCCAAACCATACTCGGGCCGAGTGTCAGGAAGGAAAATTGGGCCATGCCTATGAAGACCCTTACATCGAATAACCAAAAGATTAGTTCACAAATTTTTGTAAATTTGGACGATAAAGTTTTAATATATTAAAAAAAAAAAAAAAAAAAAAAAAAAAAAAAAAAAAAACGAGTTTTTAGTGAACTTCGTTCACTTTTATAGATGAGTTTGATTTGAACGAGTTCGTTTGAAAAATTTCGAACTTGAACGTGAACTTGATTCATTTTTGAGAAATTGAACTTGATTTTGAATTAGTTCGATTTTTTTGTGAGCGTGCCCAACACTGATTTTCATATATACAAACATATGCTGTTACAATTGTCGAATATTTTTAATTTGATTGAAAAATATTTTCAAATTGCAATAATTTTAAAATTAAATTTAATAGCGCTGTCATCTATGTTCTTATTGAAAAGGATTCAGGATTTAATCATTTTAAATTAATAATTTTGATTTATTAATTAAATGATAGTGTTTTGAAAGGTTTTAAACGAAACCCTCTGTGCGATCTCCAATCCCACAAACAAGTGGGTAACCACTTGTTTTAAATTATGTTCAAAGCCAGATTTCGGATAACTTTAATAGTGATGCTGTAAACTTTAAAAAATAAAAATTTTAAATTTAAGCTTTTCCCTTTTTCAATGAAAAACTTATTAGTTAAAGAAAAAAGAAAAAAACAACAAAACTTTCCAGGTTAAAGTTAATACTAAAACAAAGATTATAACGATGTGTAAATCTTGAAAGTGATATCTGATTAAATTTCCATTTAGCAAAATTAATATATTACAGTAAAACTTCATTTTACGAAGTCGCATCGTCACACGAAACACTTCGTTATGAAGAAAATTCGTTAAATAAAAATAAAACGAAATTCATGACATTTGTATAATAAAATACTTATGCAATGTAGACATATAGGAAAAATTTAATTAGAATAATGTCTAAAAAAGCACATAATAAAGTGAGGTAAACAAAAACTGAAGCGTAGCGTACCTTTTTTCTTTTCTCTCAGTACTGCAAATTCTTAACTTTAAAACAATCTCTAATATTATTTTGTACAGGTTTCTTATAAAAAAAAAATACCCTGTTCATAAAAAATTTTTGCTCTTTGTAAGTATCCGAACAATTCATCTGTAACATTTTCGTGAAACTGGAATCTCCTTCCTATTGTGTATCGAAGGCTTTAGTATTTCTTCTTTTGAATGGAAATGATTAAATAAATAAATAATTTTATTTCAATACAATCCGCTGAAATAAATTCAAACATCCATCGGAACAGTAATCTCTCCGTTTGAATGTTGTACACCACTCACGAAAGTGGAATAAACTTCGTTATATAGAATATATTTTCCGTAATATGGAGATTAATTTACATGTTAATGGTGTTCAAAGTCAAGGTTCAGCAGAAAATTGCGTTAAGTAGGAAACTTCTTTAAATAGGGACTTCGTTAAAGGAAAGTTCGACTGTATAAACATTTTAGAGGGAACCATCGGATTTATAAAATAGAAGTTCAACTGTACCATTATTTATATGTGGGTATGAGTATAACTCTATCTGTTGTGAAAATACGAAGAAAGTTTACCCCGAGCAGAAATTTCTTTAAAAACTTTTCTTCTTCATCAGTCTATGGAATGAAAAGGAAGTAATAAATTCTATTAAGTAAACACAATCTAATAATTACATAAAATTTCATAAATATAGTATAATTTCATTTTTTGATGTGTCATATTTATAGCAATATGCTAATAAAAATAAATTTTGTGTCTATGATTGTAATCTTTCGTTGCCGATACGATGATAACTATCTCTCAAATTTTACTCCATCACACTTACAGATGCAAATAAACGCTTTTTAATTGGTATGCTACCAGGACCGGTATAGGTACATGAAACCGGGCACAATGTGAGAATGTTGGGAGTTAATAAGTAGGATTCTTCAAATAATTTTAATGGATGATTTATTTACAAAATATTTACATTAAAATACACTATTTATATTTATGGGCACGGGTATAGCAGATCTTGCCTAACATTAAGTTATGCGTTACGATATTATCTATATATTGAATTACATCATTAAATTACACTATTCCCTTCTCAATTGACCGTACTCAGCTAGGCTTTTCAACGAGATAACCATCTCCAGAACTCTCGTACCTACGTGCTCTTCACCAGAACAATAAATATTTCGTGTCCACACAAGAGTAGATCCGTTTTCAAAACTTCGCGTTTCACGTCCAACCCAAGACTGACTTCTCACTCTCTCTCTCACTGTGTTTTCTCCATTCAAAATTCCACGGGTATTCCTATAAAATCAAAGACAATCCACGTGCCCTTTCTCCCCGCTTACTCACTGATCAGGACATCACTTGAGATTACTTTTTGCTCACCATTCTTGCTTCAAAACTTCGCGTTTCACGTCCAACCCAAGACTGACTTCTCACTCTCTCTCTCACTGTGTTTTCTCCATTCAAAATTCCACGGGTATTCCTATAAAATCAAAGACAATCCACGTGCCCTTTCTCCCCGCTTACTCACTGATCAGGACATCACTTGAGATTACTTTTTGCTCACCATTCTTGCTTCTCAGCTGCCTATTATATTATCCGAATTCCGATAGATAAAATCCCTTCTGATATTTTCTTTTATACAATACAGCTTTTCATACAATACAGATATGAATACAATAATACTCATTCTAATCCAAAAGATAAGAAAAAACGCTTCCCTAACATAAGTACGTAGATGATGATATACAGATAAACACAATAATAAAGAAAATAAAATTAATTTACAGTAATTCTCATTAACCCCTTCGGGAGGAGCGACCTGTGTACGTGATGCAAAATTTGCTCAGAATCCTTGATTATTCGTATCAGTTATTTTTATTGTAAATTTTGCCTTATTTATTCAGAGTATTTTCTCGATTCAATTCAGCCAAAATTTCTGTTATGAAAAAACGGTGATAAAAGATTAGAAATTCTGTAAAAGACGCTCGGCACCAAGGGGTTACGCATACTTCTCATTAAAGCCAGAGAACTGTGAATAATATCAATAACAACGCTTTGTTTTAATGATATCATTATACCATCTGAACATTAATTTTTCCATATCCTGTCAGATACAAAACAATAAGCTTACTGAAGGTCGTAATTTTTCGTTGAAATACCAAAGGTTCTCAGAAATTTACGCAATATTTCCCCTCTGCTTCTTCATTTTTAAGGAATACTTTCGTGAGTTAAACTCGCTCTAGACTTTGCATGGAATTCCTTTTGTTAGTTTCTGACAGACGCTTTCGTGGATTTAATGCTCTCTCGTCGATTCTTAACTTTTCTTAAAACAATAAATCTCTTTTCCCGAAGCGTACTTTAATTCTTTGAGTTTAGAAATTGAATTTTACAAATAAATCTTAACTCGTTTATCCATTTGTTCTTGGTGTATCCCATGAATAACGAATATTAATGACATATTTTATAAATCGCTAACATATTTTGCAAACAATTAAAATTCTATTAATATTTAAATATTAAAATTTCTTCTTATATCAATATGACATATTAAATTTTCTTCATATTTCAACAATACACATTAAAATCTACTCGCATTTTAATATTTATTCTATTGCTAAATATTATTTATTACTCTTTGATACACAGTGCGTGTAAAAACTTTAAGGACAGAAAAAAAAAAAATTATATATATTTCAAATCATATGAAGAAAAGTTTACTATAATGTGTATCATAAACTTGAAAAGCTAATAAAAAAGGTCAGCAAAATTCATCTCTAAATATTTTATTACGAAGATGAAGTAATCGTACAAAAAAAAAAAAAAAAAAGAAAAAAAAAACTATTTCTGACGATGTAAAAGCTTTAACACTAGAAAGAGGGTGAGCGGTCATTTTGACCGCTACCAAATGAATATATTTCAGTTCGAACCAGAAAATCCTTTATAAAACTAGTTTAACAGGTAATGAGGAAAAAAACTCGTTAAATAAATAAGTTAATAATTTAAAGTAAAAATTCTGGTGCGAAATATTTTTTATAAAATTTGAGCAAAATTCCCCGTCTTTCTAGTGTTAAAGACATCAAGATAAAGACCATACAGTAACGAAAAAACAAATACTTAATATATTATGTGCCCATTATTCCGCTTAATGACTGCAAATATTCTATCTTTTATTGAGATTATTCATTTTTGGCACAGTTCGGAACAGGTTTCGTACCATTCATCTTCAATCGTAGATCTGAATTCTGAAGCTGAGGGAAAATGTTTTCCATTTTTATAAACTCGTCTTGCTAGATCTTCTCATAAATTCTCGATAAGGTTTAGATCAGGACTTCTGGGTGGCCATTGGAAAACTTCAATATTTTTCTTCTGAAGCCAGAGTTTTGTCTCACGGTTTGTGTGATAGATACGTTATTTTTCTGATAAATCCATTTTTCTTTCGCCAGACGTGTTGCAACAAGTGAAAGATGGTAAGAAAGAGTTTTTAGATATGCCTTTGAATTAATTTTTCTCGAAAGAAATGCAAGTGACCGCATGCCGTTGAATAAAAAGCAGCCCCATGGATCCGCCACCTAACTGACGTTTTGAAAAAAATTATTTTTCTATTCTCAAATCATGCCAATGGTATTTCCAGTCACCAGGACCATCTAAGTTCCATTTCTTTTCATCTCAGAAAATAACCTGCAGCGATTTGTTGTCCCAAGTCATCACTTGTCTTGCAAACTATAAACGTTGGGTTTTGCGGCTAGTCGGTAAAGGGGGGGGGGGGGGGGGGGTTGCTGAAAAATCGTGAAAAATTCCCTCTGTTTCTCAAGGCTATCTATTTTCTTTCCAATGAGAACGCTTCACAGGTGTTAATGTAGCGTTCTCATTGGTCAGAAAATAGAGAGCCTTTACAAACAGAGGTAATTTTTCATCATATTTTTAACAGTGTGCCTACAGCGTTTTTTTTCCGTATACTCATCTTTTAACCTTAATAAATCGTTGATGACGTATTTAGATCTTCCTATTTCTTTTACAACAGACATACAATTAATTCCTGATAATGCAAAAAAAAATCAACAACACCTTTTCATATTCAGTCAGTTAACTTGCTTTTGACATTGCTATAAAGCCCCACCAGTGGCCGAGAGGTTCTGCTCTCGAAGCTGGTAAACGGGAGGTGCTGGGTTCGATCCCAATCGCGCCCGTCGCCCTAATCGATCGGAGTTTTCATGGTTTTCTTCGAACCTTGGTTCTCCAAGCGTTAATATGGGTTAGGTTCCCTTAGAAAGACCCCCACGAAGGCACTCCTCCCCCTTAGGGCCTATATCCCTAGTGTTGATAATTGGCCGTCAAAAACACAAACAAACAAACAAACAGACATTGCTATAAAAACTAACAAAATTTTTAATAAAAAAAAACAGAAAAATCCCTATAGGGTCAGGGGGTAATTATGACCAGGGGGTAATTATGACCGCCGTCATACTGGAGATAACTGTGATGGTAAAATTTTGTTTCAAGCTTAGATATTAACCTCATAATGTATATTTCATCTTAGGTATTCTTTATTACTAGTCTGAAGCCTTTTTGAGATCAAAATAGCAATTTGAAATTAAGTCTATAAAATTTTTGATAAACGGATTTGTTACTTTGGAGTTCAAAGTGGTCATAATTACCCCCAGACATATGTGTATTGGCAAGTATAAAGAGAAGATATAGTGGTCATAATTTCCCCACTAGTGGTCTTAATTACCCCAAACTTATGTGATTGTGAGTTTTTGATTATAACCACCCTTTTAACTTTAAAAGAAAAACAGCTATGATAATTAAAACTTTTAAAATGTGTTCTTAAAGGATCAAAGTTACTTCCTATGTATTAAAAACAGCACTTTTCCAAATAGAAATAAGCAAAAAAATATAGCAAAATTGAAAATGTAAAAAGTGGTCATAATTACCCCTCCTGGCTATACAAAAGAGTTTTTATTGTGCAAATGAAAGTTCCAATTTTTTTTCAGCGGAGAAAATAACCTGCAGCCATTTGTCGTCCCAAGTCATCACTTGCCTTGCAAACTGTAAATTATGGGTTTTGTGACTAGTAGTAAAGAGGGTTTACACAATTTTGCTGTATATTGAAAATTCCCAGAACGATTAATTGTATTGCAAATTGTTTACTTGCACACCTTGAACCAAGTCGTTTGTAAAATTTCTTTACTTGAGTATTTTCCAGTTGATGCTAACTTTAAAACTTTTCTTTCATCTCTGGTTAACAAGGCTTTTGGTCTGCATCCAGTGATTTTTTCCCATACTCGTCTTTTAACCTTAAAAAATGTTGATGACGGTTTTAGACCTTCCTACCTTTTTTTAAAAAAAGCCTACAACTGATTCCTGATAATGCAAAAGATTCAATAGCACCTTTTTCATATCCAGTCAGTTTACTTGCTTTTAGCATTATTAAAAAAATAACAAAACTCTTAGCACAAAACGTTAGAAAAATCCCTGTACAAAAAAGTTTTTAACGTGCAAATTAATAATTACACGTGACCTTTTTATAAAAAAAAATAATGATGTCCTTAAAGTTTTTACACAGGCAAAAATTGCGTTTATTTGCATAATTAGTATATTTTGGCAATGAAAAGCTAACAGATACCTTTTGTTTACTTTTACATTAGTATTTCACTTTATGATCAACATTAAATTACCATTTCCATTATCGCATTTTAAATTTATCAAAATGTTTACAATTTTTTGCTGGTCTTAAAGTTTTTACACGCACTGTATTTATTATTGTCTTGTGTTCCTTCATTTTATGTTATTGTTTCTTAATCGTTTCTTAATACTGTTTTTTGATTTCGCATGCTGTACTTTTCATTTCGTTTCGTGTATCAGTATCGGACTTTCACGTACCAGTAAACAGAGCTTCATGTATTAATAGTGGTTCGCGTACCATAGGTTGAGATCCCCTGTTTTACAGTATGCGGAAACCATCAGTTATGCAATAAAAATGATTATTCATAACTGGTTTTTATTGCATATTTACCGCTTAAAATTTGACCGCTAGATGGCGATTAAATGTTAGAGATATTTTATTAACCCATTTATGCCTAGCGTCCCATTTTTGAAACGTTTCGAATTTTAACAAATTTTTATCATTTTTTTCTTCTTTACAACACACTGTAAAAAAAATACGAATAGTTTTCCTGTAGGAATCGGAAAAATAGTTGCCCTTATCGTACCGGAAAAGTTTCCGACCCAGCTCGGAATGAAATCCGTAAAATCGGTATAAAATCCGTAAAATACCGTTTTATTGACTATTTCCTTTTTTTACGGATTTTATTCCGAGCTGGGTCGGAAAATTTTCCGGTACGATAAGGGCAACTATTTTTCCGATTCCTACAGGAAAAGTGGTCGATTTTTTTTTTTTTACAGTGGATAAAAATTGTATGAAGTAATTGTCTATAAATGTCTTTATCTATTACCGAGAGATGACAGCATAAAATTTATATTTATTTGCTTAAATGAAGGACTTTTTTTCGGTGTTTTATAGTTTTTTCATTTTACAAGATAGCGAAATCTAAAAAGTAAGTTTATTTGTATTTTTTGTATCAAGGATGCAAATAAAGTCATAATCTTAGCTTGTAGACTTCTTTGAAATACGTATTTTTTTAAATTGCGAAATTATATGTTCAAGCCTATTTTTTATGCATGATTGTAACGTACAAAATATAGGGCGCAAAGTGCAAATGGGAACATATTTCTGTTAGACATTTAGAGGGCAGTTATTTATGTAGAGTCCTTTTCAAGAAGATTTCGAAATAAATTGTTTTTTAGCCTCGAATACGATTATTCTTAATTTATTATTAATAATACTTATAATGTTATTAGCCTCTGTAAAGAAATAAATATATTTTTAATAGTTCATAAAAATACTAATTATAGTTTCTAATATACAATATAAAAGCTTAATTTATATAAATTTAGACAAAACATATAATTATGCATTTCTCACATATGGTTATTCCCATATTTAGTACATTTACATTTTATCAAATAAATACAAAAATGTTTTAGCATAATTTTTTTTAGTATTTTTCCAGTTCATTTTGAAACATTTTAAAGTGATTTTACCAAGAAATTTGAGAAAACAAAAATTCAGGCATAGGTTAACCTGTGCGAAAATTGACACGCTACAGAATATTTTCGGAACAATGTTGATTGATGTTCAGTTCTAAATCAAAATATAGTGACAAAATACACGATCTTTAAATAAGCTGAGTTTGTCTAAAATCGAGTGGTGATTGGAACTCGAAGAACTTTAATTGCAGCTTATTGAATTCCAATCTCAATTAATATAGGCTCAAAAATGCATCAAATTAAGACAACGTTTGGAATTACCAAAAGAGGAATGCATTATAACTATAAAAATTATAATTTATCTAATTATTCTAAATATCATTTTTAATATATATGTAAATTATTCACAATATCTATTGCGAAAGAATAATTTAATTTTACCGTAAAACATAAAGCTTCGAAATATTATAGCTTGGCGAAATCAATATTTGTTAACATCAACTTAGCTTATGGCTAAATGATGGCATATTTCCCTTATGTTCTCTGACGTTAATTTGTTAAGTATATGTCATTAACAAAAGGTGACAGTATGCTGATGCAATTGAGATTTCTCTAGTCATACATGAAGTCTAATTGTGTTTGACTTCGAATGTCACTTAGTCTACGATACCATTAGTGACAATTTGCTTTCCCAAACATAAAATCAGGACCCGAAATTTCTAAATACAGTTGTCAAGTGTCTCTGGCTTTAATGAGACGTATGGTTGATGAAAATTACTGTTAACTAATTTAATTTTCTTTATGTATTATGTTTATCTGTATAGCATTATCTAGGTACTTTGGGATTTGGACATATGTTTCTTATCTATGGGATTAAAACTAGTACCATTGCATTCATATTTGTATTGTATGAAAAGCTCTATTGTATAAAAGGACATTTATTGTATAAAAGCTCTATTGTATGTCAGGTCTCTGGCTTTAATGAGAAGTATGCTTAATGAAATCTATTGTTAAATAATTTCATTTTTTTCTTTATGTATTGTATTTATCTGTATAGCATTATCTAGGTTGGGTTTTAGACACATGTTCCTTATCTATGGGATTAAAATGTATTCATATTTGTATTGTATGAAAAGATCTATTGTATAAAAGGACATTTATTGTATAAAAGCTCTATTGTGTTTCAGGTCTCTGGCTTTAATGAGACGTATGCTTAATGAAATTTACTGTGAATTAATTTAATTTTCTTTAAGTATTGTATTTATCTGTATAGCATTATCTAGGTACTTGGGTTTTTGACACATGTTTCTTATCTATGGGATTAAAATGAGTACCATTGTATTCATATTTGTATTGTATTAAAGGCTCTATTGTATAAAAGGAAATACCCTAAGATGGGTCTTTTATATATCGAAGTGAGGATAGCAGTAGGGAGCATAGGGAGAAGCAACGCCCCTTGAATACCAGGCCTGAGCGCTGACATAAAAATGGCGGCAGCCTAAGGCGGATTTGTTTCAGCGTGTGTACGGTCCCTTGGATTTTGGTACCAGTAATATTTTAATGTTTTTCCGCTTTATTTTTCTGAGATTAAATAATTTAAAGAAATCTTTCATAAAATGCTGGTGTTAAACTTTAAGGGACCGTGCATACGTTAAAAAAATCCGCCTTCAGCATCTGCCATTCTTGTGTCGGTGACCAGGCCTAGTATTCAGGGGGCGGTGGCAGAAGCATGGATGACGAACAAAATATAGCATGAGAACCATGACCGAAAATGATTTCAGCGTCATTACCCGTTTGCTCCTGTATATAATTGTACTAAACCGAAATCTTTCTTGAGTGGTGACTAATTCATACAGCATTTTTGGTGCTGGTGTACCTGTTTTTGGGGGGTATCCAGAAAAACAGAACCGGAAAGTACTAAAATAACATCTTAATTCGATTAATTTACAAAAATATATAGATTTTGCCTGGATTTCTATAAGAAAAATGTTTCAATTTTGGTTTACATAAGCTTTTAGAAAGACCCACTCTTCTATTTTGAGTTTAGCGAAAAAAATCTTACCATATAATCTAGTGCTCATCCTATAAATATTCTTTATTAATGCTTGCTTTATGATTTGCTTTGCGATTTGTTCTAAGTTATTTCAAACTTTGATTGTAATTTTATCTTTGTTTATTATGTCCGTCTTTTGTGGTAGTACCAACTGTCTCTTGTAAATATCTAAGTATATCCGTACCTGTCATAAATTCTTCTTCCACTTTAGTAGAGGGATAAGGGTAATGTACTATCAACTCAGCTTCTGTAGACTCACTCGAAAATTAATCTGAACGATGCCATTCCATCTCCACTATGTAGGCCCAACATTGGGAAGAAAGGGGATCAATATTATGGAGTTTCTAGGATGACTTGTTAATGAACGGGTGAATCGCAAGGCACACGTGGGTTGTCCTTTACTTTACAGGTGAGACCTCGTAGAATATTGAATGGAGCAGATGCAGTAAGAGAGGTCAGTCTTAGAGATCTGCACGGGCCTATTTTCATTCACGGCACTCGGGCCGGGCCGGGTCTGGGCCATACTTTTTTCTGAAGGCTCGGACCGGGCCTAATTTTTTTTTGTACAGAGCCGGGACGGGTTTCATTCCTAGTCTTCACGGCCCAAAATTTTCAGTCCTAGTTTTGACCTATCCCGTATGAAAATCATTGTCTGAGCGTGGCCTGGTCCATTCAAAGGACAGTAAAATTAGGCCTGGCCAAAAAATGTTTGCAAAAAATGCACACATTTTTAAATCTTTATTATTCTACACTTATAAACATTAAAATTTATTCTTTTTAAAGAATAGTAGATTTATACGCTTATTAAAACATAGCTAAATTAAAATATAGTAAAACGTGTGAATAAGAACCTGACTATGACGGAACCCTGTTTTAAACTGAAAAACGTGTTGATCCATGCAAAATTAATATACTAATTCGTAAGAAAAGAATATATAATATATTTACACTTGCTAAGAAGGGAACTTGTCTATAACGCATTTTTTTTTCTTTTCTATGTAATTGAGTCTTAGAAGATTTTACTGTACAGCATTTTTTTTCAGATTTTTAACACTTCAATACATGGAATATGGATTAATAATGTTAATGATAACTGAAACATTTACATACAAGAAATAGAGATTCATTAAAAAATAAATATCGCAGCCTGCGGCACTTCTATAAAGATGAAGATTATAAACGTGAAAAAAAAAGTTAAGATAAATATTTGTGGTCAGAACTCCCCGTACGAGACAAATTTTTAACCAAATCGACGTAAAAATCAGTGTTTTGTCTAAATTTACTCTGGCCGGGCCGAGATTTTAACTTTTTCCGGGCAGGGCTCGGGCTCGGGCTGAACTTTTAAGTTTTTTACCGGGCCGGGCCGGGCTCGGGCCGAACTTTTAATTTTTCTATCGGGCCGGGCCGAATTCTTTTTTCTATGAATCGGGCCGGGCCCGGGCCTGGAAATTTTGGCCCGTGCAGACCTCTAGTCAATCTTATAGCCGTATCACACGGAAGTCCTTCGTTGAACATTTTCCCTAACAGAACATTATAGTAGCAAAGGTTGCTTGACATTGGTGGGGGAGAGAATTCTGCTGGCAATGCTTGCTCACACAACTTTTCCGGCATCGCGCGGGAAAAGTCGGATATTCATTCAGCGCTGGATCAACTCAGCCAATATGAACAAAGCTATGAAGATAGGATTTATATGAATGGATAACAGAAAGTCATGCAAACGTATCAGGTTACCCTTCCAGAACAACGCATAATGTATAACCCTGCAAAAAGTTTGAAGAAACTGTTTAACGAACATGCAACAAGCTGGACGAACATCTTTCGTAAAATGTTAGAGGCAATATTTGTTGTTTATCGTTCCCCGTCTCATATGGACATTTAGATTGGAGTGAAACAAGTAGTTTGGAAAAAGTAACTACTCGTAATGCTGAAACGGAGTATTTTTTCTAGGGAAGAGTACGTATGTACGAGAATTCGGGAGAGACCTGTGTTTATTCCTTTGAATAAGCCTAGCTGAGTACGATCAATAGAGACGAGAAGAGTGCATTTGCAGTGAGATAACCTAGTGCGTAGATAATATTTTAACATGTAATTTAATGATGAGCATGATTTGCTAAGTCCGTGACTATTTCTCTCTTTACACTTGTTCCGGTTATCTTATTTTACACGTTTTCTCTTCCTCCTTCCACCATTACGCGGTGGTTTTCTTGCAACGTTGTAATTCCTTGTTATCAAATCGGATAAAGGATTGGTATATGTGAAAGCCGAAACGATATCGTCGTGTTTTATAATTTCATGTTATTTTTTATACACAATATTCTTAGTTATCATTGTGTACCTTGACTAGTAATAACTTAGCTGCCTGACATTTAGCAATCGATGACTTTGCTTGAAAGAAAATTTTTCACAAATCGTTCGAAGGAAATTAGGTCTTGTGTACTTCAAAGTCTACAAAAAAAAGGAAACTAAACTTATTTATATATATATATAAACATTTATAAAAATATTTCTACAACTAACACTAATTTCCTTTTATCAGAACAGAAACGCACGTTTGCATGCAAATTCCCTTTCTTTGACAAATGTTTCATTTATTCCACGTACTGTAAACGAAACATTTATGGCAGAAGTTTCATCCAATAAAATATATTTATATACTGCAGAAGAAAGAGAGGGGGAAATGGTGGATGCCTTGAGAATATCCAGGGCTGTAAAAGTTACAAACCGATAAATAGACTAATTTCTTTGCGATGTTTTGTAATTCTGTGCAAAAAAGTAGTATTTTGTCTTGTTCGTAAAAAAACTTTATTTCAATGAAGGATTTAGAGAATCTTCAAAAGAGCGAGGGAGTTCGATATTACAAATTTGGGGTTATAATGCAAGAACAAAATTTACAATCCCTCAGTACAAGGAATAAGTCCACGCTATATATACAGTAGACACTCGATATAACAATTGTACATTATAGCGACTTTTTCATTAAAATGATCCATCGAAAAATCCGATATGTGTAACCATTCACGCAGCATTAGTTTTACATCCAATTGAATGGCCAATTAGACAAACTTTCTAATGTAACAAGTTTTTACAGATTTTATACTAATAGTTGTTTAAGATTGTTTAAATTTTAGAAAGTTTGGAGATGTTTTAGAGGCTTTCAAAAAGAAACTTATTTCTTCAATTTAGGTTTTTATTTTTCATTCATGGATAAAAAGTATTGTAATGACTAATTATTGTCGTCTATGCCTGTTCTGAGGACTTCGGATTTTCTGTATTCAGAACTATTGCAATAGGTATTTGAGAAAATATACTGCATATAAAACTGTTCATTTCTTTTTTCTAAACCAGTTCAATAAAGAATACTTTGAAATTTATTAAAGAAACATTTGTTCAGTAACTATGAATAGCTTGCTAAAAATTGGATTCTTATCCTCATAAAAGCTCATTTCTGGCCATCGAACTCATTCAGAGTTTCGAATTTTCATGCTAATAATCTGTATAATAAGATGTAAAAGAATATTTTATACAAAACTTTTGATTTATTTATTTATGTATATACTATTTATTTCGTATACACTTTTCTAATATTTTTTGTACTTTAGAATTTTTATGCATTGACAATTTTATCCATTTTAAGCACAAAAAAGATTCAAATTATTTATTTTTATGCATTGATAGAAGCTGGTAAATTTACATTGTTAAAAATATAATAGCTTGAAGTCTTTTTCATAAATAGGATAGCAAGCAGCCTTTTTCATACTGATATATATAAAATCCCTGGTGTGTAAATAAAATGCAAGCTAATAAAAATATCTTTTTCATAAAAATAATATTCCATTTCTTTTAAAGCCCATTTATAAAAGTGTAAGAAGTAAAGCGCATCTAATTAATTACTTGATTTATTCTAACGAAATAAAAGACCGAAATAGAATTTTTCTCGAATTTTTTTTTTCTGTGTAGTAGTTTTTTTTTTTTTTTTTAAATAAGTCAGTCAGCTCGTCTTAATTGAAAATATTTTTTATCGTGAAAGTTAAATTAACCACTCAAAAAGACGAAAAAGTTACTTTGCAATTTGAAAGTACTTTTTTAATACACATCTGCCTGCAGGGTGATTAAAAAAAAAAGATTGGACAGACTTTAAGAGCCTGGCTTACACTAGTCATGCAAAGACAAACACAAGCTAATGTTAAACCAATAGGAGAGTGCTTTTCAAATTTCTTATTTCAGTTTCAGTGTTTTTATTTTTATTTATTTATTTATTTTGCACAGGATAGTTCAGATCAATTTCTAACCGTTCCCTTTTTTACTTTTCGATTTTAGTTGCAGATATACACTATATTGCCAAAGGTGACCGGCAACTTGTGATTTTAGACGTTTTGTTGATGAGGAATTATCCTGAAACTCCAGGTTTGTAAACAGAATAGTACAGGTCATACGTTTCTGTGAGGATTTTTTCCTGAAACCTCATAGGGGACCGACAGCAAATTGAAAAAGAACAAATATCTTTTCGCTAACCCTGTCAAATCTAATGTAGCAAAAACGTTCAAATTGTAGATTATGATTAAGTGCCTTATTATAATAAACTGTGTTCATTTTTATGAGGATAGCATGTATAGTAGAGAAATTAAAGTTTTTATAACATTTTTGACACAAATTCTGCCCAGTTTTTGCTTATAATTTGTAGGGATCTTAATAAAAAAAAAAAGTTCTTTTCAGAAAATACGACAAACAACGTTGTACACAATACCCTGCAATCAGAATTAAAAAACAATAAAAATTGTATGAAAAATGAGCATGTTTACTAAATAATGATTCACTGCGCATGCCCGAATGTAATCAAAATATAATTTGCATAATGTGTTAGCTAAATGTATAGAACAACTTTTGTAAAAAGTCTCAAAAACATAATTTGAAAAGTCTGAAAATTATCGTTGATAGAATAAGCTCAAAATCCGTTATTCCCAAAAGGGCGCAAAAAGATGAAGGTTGTTTCGAAATACAGTAGTGCGTGCAATATTGTGTAAGCTATATTGGCACTAATCAATGGATATATGGATACAACTCCTCATCTTTGTATCTTTGTACTGTACTACAAGCTACAGAAATAACCAGTACTATACAGATGTTTCATTCTAATTGTTACTAATATTTCTGACCTCGATGCTTTTAAATATATTTTGAAGAAAAATTTAACAACTAAATATTAATTCTGCGGTAGCCACTTGAAATCAGATTTCATTCATTAAATAAAATCTCAGATTTTAAGTAAATTCTGTAGCACTAAAAAAACTAAATAAATAAAAGCAAGAAATTAGAAAGCATGGATCACATTCAATAGCGCTTATAACAAATTTTGCTTACAGTACATCATAATTTTAAAAAGAAAAGAAATACTTTTCTCAATTAATAAATTAGTTGGGAAATATATAATTTTAAACATTTTAGTTAAGTTTAAAAAGGGATTTAATTATTAATCCTGCCACATATATTGCCAATACCCATAAATATTTAATGAGTTTGGAATTATTCTTTTAAAAAGGTATGAAGCTGTAGTAATAAAATCTCTAATTATGATGTACTGTAAAACAAAATTTGTTATAAGCGATATTGAATGTGGTCCATATTTTCCAAATTCTTGCTTTATATATATATATATACTAGAAAATTTACTTAATCTGATATTTTATTTAATGAATGAAATCAGATTTCAATGATTTACCATAGAATTAATACTTAATCATTAAATTTTTCTTAGCAACAATTGTAATGAAACATCTGTTTAGTACTGGTTAAATTTAATCCAGTGTCTGTCCACAGACTTTTCTTGTACTTACAGAAATTTCCTGGCAGCAAAAGTTGCCAGAAAATATTTGTATGTACAAATGTTTCTTGTACAAACAAAAAAAATCTGTATGTACAGATGTTTCTTGTGCAAACAAAAAAATTCTGTATGTACTCAAGTTTTCTGTAACTACAGAAAAATTCTGGCAGCAAAAGTTGCCAGAAAGTTTCTGTATGTACCAGACATTTCTGTATATACAGAAAAAAATATATGTACAGATATTTCTGGTACATACTGAACTTTTCTGGCAACTTTTGCTGCCAGAAATTTTCTGTTATTTTACTAGATTAATTTTTACAGTGTAGTCACGGGAAGAAACACCCAAGCTAATGTTAATACTAGGGGAGTTTGTGTACAGATTTCTCGCTCACAATTTTATATATGTTTAAATGATTTATTTCATTTTTTGCATAGGTTACCTGAGAGCGATATCTTTTATTGTGAGCTTGTAATTTTTAAATTTTAGTTACATCATTTTTATATGAGGATACCTTCACTTTTGAAACCGGTTCTGAAATTGAAACTATTTTTCAAAAAAACTAACCAAAATCAAAAAAGTACAAACGCACAATAAAAGATATCGATCTCAGATATCCTATGCAAATATATATATATATATATATATATATATAGAAACATTAAAATGCGAGCAAGAAAGTCAAAAAGATAATTATCACGATAAAAATTAGAGAAATTGCAGTAAAAATGTTCACCTGTTTATCAGATTTATAAAAATTTTAATTACTTGAGTCCATATAGTTTTGAAATAATTTTCTTCAAATATTGTTTACGAGTTCGTCAATTATTGTTTGCCGATATCATTTTTCATTCCACTTAAAGTATCCGGTTTTAACCCAAGAGGATGAGACTCGAAAAGCAAGTCATAAAATTGAACCAACAAATGCTAGCAACAGTTTCACCGTGAGAAATAAATCCGTTTTAAATATGCTTCACTAAATAATATAAAAGGTTTCAGTAACTTTAAACGTGTTCATATTTAAGAAATTTGAAAATTAGTAAATATTAAAACAAAAAATGATAAATAAAAACTACAACGTAAAAACTACACAAATACCACTAAGGAGACGCAGTAATGGCTGTTTCTCCTCCTTGATTATAAATAACAAGGAAGGTCTCCATACGGTCATACTCAGAAAAATCTGAAAAAAAATACAGAATGTTCTACTCCCATGAGTATATATGTTTATAAAACATATTTTGGCGGAACCTCGGTAGAACGTCCGTAAAAAAATAATGAAAGTTTCGCTTATTTGGCGACTTATCACCATTTGGCGAAGAAATTAAATTTTAAAAAAATACGCTTGTTGAATACTTTTTAAGGAAAAAACTTTTTATGTTGAATTTGTTTAAATAAGTTTAATTTAAATAACTTTATCTTTGTCATTTTTAGTTAGTTTTAACTATAGTTTTGTCATATATATTTATATGTACTTATAACGAATTTTAACTATCATATTTTACGATTTAAAAAAAAATTTAAATTGATTAAAATTGTTCCAAACTCAAAGGTATGCCCCATCGAGCACTGTCGATTCAACTTTGTTGCTATGGAAACAACTTCTTCGGTATGGAAATGTATTACGGCAGCACTATTCATCTGGCGTTAAAAGTTATTTTTATAACCGATAAAGCCGTTTAAATTAAAAAATTTGTGGATTGGAGAATAAAACAATGCAAAATTTCGTTCAAATCGGCAACAAGCAACAAGTATTATACAAAATGTAATAATAATAATAATAATAAATTCTTTCATGGTTTACGTTTAAATTCATTAAATACCGCATATTCTCAAAATCAATTAACAAACAATTTTCAGATTCATTAAAATCGTTTGCTTTTGGCGAGGAAAAGTGCTGCTCGCCAAATTGCGTGCCTCTTTCGTCTTTTCACGCCGATTATTCGAAAGTATTTTATTTTTCTACAGATTTTCTACTGTAATTCCGCCGCTAATTTTAACTGATCCTTTATTACATACATGAATACTTTCATTAGCATTTTTTTCAACATATTCTGAGTATGCCCAGTATGGAAACCTTCCTTGTAAGTATTTCAAGAATTAACCACTCGAGGGCTGCTCAAATTGAGATATGTGTTTTTCTCCTAGCTATGTGGTTTTACAATACTCTCTCTTGCGTAACATAATAAGAACACAATAATGTTTATTATATTGAACTAATCGGATGTGCCAATCTCAAAACTTTCTTCTTTCTCATATATGCTAATATTTCAAAAAGTCGTTACACATGTTAACACTTCAGTGTTATTCCTTCAATATAACAACAACTTTGATTTTCATCTGAAGTTTCTGCTTTGTTTTACTAATCTGAATAAAAACGAGATCTCAATCATAATATTAATAAAAAAAAATATTTTTCGTTAATCTGTTGTACACACTGTAAAAAAAAAATCTATAAAGTTACTAAGAATTTTCTAGGAAACTGAGATACCTAAAAGTTTTTATCTAACAGCAACAACAAAAATTCATGTAACAGATACACGTAAATCAAAAAATCTGTAAGGTTACTAAGAGTCTTTTAGGAAACTGGGATGCCTAGAACTTTTTATGTAACTGCAACCAGGGTTACAGATAAAATTATAGTAAGATTACTGCAATTTTAGTAGATTCCTTTGTAGAGCTACAGATTTCTGTAGTTTTACAAAAACTAGTTTTGAAGATTTTCATATTTTTTTGTACAGTGTACAGATAAAATTTTAGTAAGCAGTTTTTTTTTTTTTTTTTTACTGTGATCAGCTGCTTGAGAATCGCCGGGTTAGCTGGATACGAATTGCACGTCACTGCATGAACTATGAAAAATCGGGAAAAATCGCTATTATAGCACTCCCTTCCGGCGGATTGCCACCAAATTCACGTGAGACCTGCTGGCAATAGCCAAAGACATACACGTAAAATATGGTTAATTTCTATGCATAACTTCATGCACGTTTTCCGGGTACAATAATAAAAAAGGCACAAAAATCGCTATTATATCGCCTCCTTCCGGCAGAATAATTTCAAATTCAAGGAGGATCTGCTGCTGATCACAGCCGAAAACATACGCAAAAAATTTAGTTCAATTCTATGCATAATTTCAAACTCTTTCCGGTGATACAAAGAGGGCACACGGACGAATAGGCAGACATTTTGTATAAACATGTTATTCGGGATCTCTAACCCCTAAAACATGTAAAGTCGTCGAAAACCAGAAGTCCGAAAAGATTTTGATTACAATACTTTCTTCTTGAGAAAGAAGAAAGTAAAAATGAAACACGGGTTCTTAAATAACGTAAAAAATCGAATTACAGCAGCTGTCAGTTCGCTTTTTAAAAAGGGAACTTTCGGTTGTTTTAATTTAAATGTAAAAGAGTTTCTTTTATTAAAGTAAAATTCATACGCTAAAAGTTATTACAGTAAGCGTAAGGGCTAAAAAACCTTTTAATAAACAAACTGATTATATAGTTTCGAACACACAAAATAATTAAATAAAACACTTTTTTTTTCAGAAATTATTTTAAATTAAGATAATAAATTTATGGGAGTTTTTAACACGCACTAAAATATTAAATTTAAGCATGATTTAAAACAATTTGATTAAAAAGAAATTATAGAATTATCCAATAAAAAATCATTTATTATCATTAAAATAAAACACACGTGGTAAAAGCTATTACGGTAAACATAAAGGCTTAAAAAAACCTTTTAATAAACAGACTGACTAGTTTCGTACCCGCAAAATAACGGCGGCATTCTTAAAATGTGAGATGATAAATAAACTATTTTCGCGCAAAATTTGAAATATGTACTTGATAAAAATATCACGATACCTCATGTATTACAAAAGCAATACTTTAATAAAAATCGTTATGTAAAAACGTGATTTATTTCATCTTATTTTTAAATGTATGTAGCATCTAACGCCAAATCCTAAGTAATTCGAATAAGGCTGATTCAATGCATATGTTCTTTTTGCGCATATATACACTGTAAAAAAACCACTGTAAATTTGCCAGAACAAACTCGATTACAGTGAATGTGCTGTATCTTTCTTTGGTTTCCTATCTATATTAACATGGAAAATACAGTAGTTGCGTAAAATTAACAGCACAATGTGATGGCAATTTGGACGCATTTTTTTACAGCACAAACTGCTGGCGTCCAAATTGCCAGCACATTGTGCTGTTAATTTTACGCAACTACTGTATTTTCTATGTTAATATAGTCAGGAAACCAAAGAAAGATACAGCACATTCAGTGTGATCGAATTTGTGCGCGAGATGAACAGTACTTTGTACTGTAAAAATGTCGTTTTTTTTACAGTGTATCCCAAGCATTGTGGGTAGGCTCAAAGATCACAAAGCGTTTATGCTGATAAGACCAAAAGTAACAAAATGCTTAGACCCACAACTTGCATTGAAAAAGCTTTTGTAATTTTATTGAAGAATACCGTACCTACTTCAGATCGTGTAATTAATTCTACAATTGACTTCATTCAACATTTGAACAACATCCAGATTACAAAGAACTATTTAATAGCCAGTCTAGATGTTACCTAGATAGCATTTTTGATTTTCAGAAAATTTGCAGCAGTCTTGTTTTGAAAACCTGCAAAGTTGCAGCAAGCTCAGTATGACAAGGCTGAAAGTTCAAACAAGGCTGCAGCAAGATAACGCAAACGCCGAAGTCACCACACTTTGAAATTGCAGCTAACTTGTCGTGCAAGTTTTAAATTCATGTTATATCAAATTTATTGCAAATTAGCGGCAAACAAGTAATCAAAAATACTGCAAAGTAGTAATCTTTTCACACCCACTATTTGTTTACAACTGTTACACTATAAGTTTAACCCCTTCGGAGGGGTCCATAGACCTGCTGAGGTCTATTGATGCGAACACACCATCAGAAAGTGCATGCGTCGTTTTCATCACCATAAACAAGTTACAGTAATACTTGTACGCTTCAATGCGTGCCTTTTTCGTCATTTGAAAAGTATAGCCTTTAGAAAATGTGGTTAACAGAATAAAATTTCTGCAATTTCTGCGTATGTGCTGATTTTCTATTCTCTCAATAGAGGGATTTTTTGCTTTCGTCGCTTTCGTTAATTAAAGACAGTCTTGCCATCAGTTTCACAACAAACTACTCATGCAAGTAGGGAATGGTATACCTTGCGGGAAATTTGCTGCGAATTTCTCAATTCAAATTTGTCACGGCAAGATAATGTCAGGAAAAATCAATCTTGCTGCTAGTGTTCATGCTATCTGGGTATCTCCTTATACCCGTCCATTGACACCTGCCAAGTTATAATAAGAATGAAGGACTACACCAATCTCATGGAGAATATTAATGAAAATATGAAAACCACATTAAAAAGTTATGACCAGTTAAAACCACATTATGACCTCTAGATCAGATATTTATAATAAATTTAATTATTACCCCTGCCCCACCACCACCATACATGGCTCAGATACGTGGACGATATCTTCATCATATGGCAACATTAAGATACATTACTTAACCCCTTGTGGACGAGCTACCGGTATTCGTGCCGCGTAAGGTACTCAGAATCAGTGATTATTCTCGGCAGTAAATTTTTATTGCAAATTTTGCCTTATTTAATCCGAGCATTTTCCCGATTCAATGAGGCAAAAATTTCTGTTTTAAAAAACCGGTGATAAAAGATTAAAATTTTTGTAAAAGACGCTCGTCCCGAAGGGGTTAAGTATTAAATGCATAGTATAACTTAGGAGTTACATGATTACTTGCTTACGGAGATTACTCCCTACAAGCAAAAAAACACATAAACAAACGTTTCTTCTTTATAATATTAGTATAGGTATATCCAATGCGCTTTTTTTCCCTTTTCACCCATACGATAGAATGAAAAACTTCGAGTAAGTAGATTATTTTATGATGGATTACTTTTTCCACTTAGCTTTATGCATTTAATTTAATAAATGTATAAAATTAAATGAAAAAAGCAATTCGTCATAAAATAATACACTTCGTTGGCATTTGATTTACTACCAAGTTTCTAAAAACGGAAACAACATTTATCTTCTTCAGTTTTTGCTGTTTTGATTCATTTGATTTTTAATTTTAATTTTGAATGTCAGGTACAATAACTGACTCGGAAAACAAATGTTGTGACCTTAAAACAATTTTTTGTGTTAAAATTAAAGTATTTTTGTTGTTAAACATAAAACAAAACTTGATACTTTAAAATATCTTGGATTTAAAAAAATATATTCTTGTTGCGGATAAATTTATTTTATATATTACATTTAATGACTTTAATCTATCGCTGTTATTTAAAAATTTTAAATCAGAAATGTTTAAGAAGTTTCATGAAAATTAATTTGATTTAAAGAATTGAACTTGTTCTTAAAATTTTTCAATGCGAACCTTTAGAAAGAAATCTCCAAAAGTGAGCCATCAAATAGGTATGTCTTGAGAAATAAAATCTCAAATTTTTTAGGGTTTTTTACTACGTATTTTATCCTTATCATGATTAACTGTATATACAGCGTGTTGCCGAAATTCAACCGACAAATTCAGAGGGGTGATAAAGGATGAAAGTTACCATAAAACATGGGGTAGCAAACCACCTATTTAATAAAAACTACAGGATGTGCTACCCTAACTCAACTTGGGTTGAAGATAATACCATTCAAAAAACTGAAGTATATTATCATTAACTTTTAATAAACATTTAAAGGTATATATAAATATTATACAGACATACATACAATAAATACAATAAACCCAACTGGAGTGAAAAATTAGCCAAAGCCATGAATCGAACCCTGGATCACAGTATACAAGACTGCTGCTCTAACCACTGAGCTACTCCGGCCGATGCCTGAGTCTGCAATGTCTCCCTAATAAACCATGTTGGAGAAGTCACCAGCCATCTATACGACATCCAATTATAGATGGCTGGTGACTTCCCCAGCATGGTTTATTAGTGAGAAATTACAGACCCAGGTATCGGCCGGAGTAGCTCAGTGGTTAGAGCTGCAGTCTTGTATACTGTGATCCCGGGTTCCATTCCTGGCTCTGGCTAATTTTTCATTCCAGTTGGGTTTATTGTATTTATTGTATGTATGTCTGTATAATATTTATATATACATTTAACTGTTGAATGTAGGCGTTATTTATGTGTGTATATATGTTTTAAGGGGTCAGGTAACCTTTGAACCAATAAAGTACATGGAAAAGTGACCTCTGTCAGAATTGCAGTCATTCTTTAACTAATTAACTTTTAATTATAAAATTGGAAACACATGTTAGGAACGACCTATTTTATCAATCAAAGTTGTTAGAAAAGGTATACACATACCTAGTTTTTTTAATTTATTTTTAAAGGTAATATAATTTTTACGAAAGAATTATTCTTGCATGCAACGCGCATGATTTTCCCCATTTCAATGGTTGAAACAAGTCAAGATTTTTTTAATGTGTACAAATATAAAGCGTTTTCAAAATGACCTACAATGAAAAAAATAAAACTTGTAGATCTCGAGAAAAAAAAAAAAAAAAAAATAGAGTAATTCGAAATATCGAGACTTTTTTTTTATACAAAAGTAGCCGTGAATTCTAAACTTCTCACTTGAGAAACATAATAATAGGTCATTTTGTGCTTCTGTACGTTTAATACATCCACCAAAAATTTCGTGAAATTCTAGGCAACCGTTTTTCAGAAATCGTGCGCGCAATGATCAAAATCGCTGTTTTGAGAAAATTGGTTTTAAAGATTGAAAAACCCGTTGATCATATAGCAAAAGCTCAAAGTATTTTAGACATAACTTCTCTTCTGATGCGAATTTTTGTATGGGGTTTGATTTTAAATGTTCCCAAAGAATCATATTTAATTATAAGCTATTTTAAAAAAATTCGATTTTTGGATGCTTCAAAGGTTACCTGACCCCTTAATATATATTATAGTATGTGAGTTTTATTATATTTTAATAAACATATTCACCTTTGATGTAGCTGTGATAAAAAAAGTGGTAGAAGTTTGGATTATAAACGCCAGCAGTATGCACTTTACTCTCTACATTTTGGACTGCGATTACCAGTTCATACAGTATCGCCGATTACGCGAACATCCTGTTTTTCCATAACTTTTCGTGATGTTATCACATTTCATACAAAATAAGATACATATAGTTACATTTTCAAAACAATATTTTTATTTTTCTCAGATTATTCCTGTCAGCCAGAGTTCAGTTAGGATGAAACACCCTGTATTTGTGACTAAATAAGTAGTTTTTGACCTTATGGGCTATGGCAATTTTTCTACCTCTTGATGTCTTACAATCACCCCTCGGAATTTGTCTAATTCTGCAACAATCTGCATGTGCGTTCTCTTATCGTTGTCCAATAGCTAATGCCTAAACCGTTAATTTTAGAATATACGAGAGCATTTCGAAAAGTAAAGATACAATGGCTCGCATTCCTTTAAAAAAGACATTTATTTAGAAAACGCAAGTTACATCTTATTAACTGGATTATTTGTTATTTTTCGACATAATCACCCCCGTTATCCAAACATTTGTTAAGTCGGGGCACAAGCTTTTGTATCCCACAGTCATAGAAGGTTTCCGCCTGTTGTCGGAACCACATTTCAACTTCATCTTTGATCTCATCACCGTCGTGGAAGGATTTTCCTCCAAGATGTGACTTCAGGTAACAGGAGACGTCTATTCGCACGAATTGCTTCTCCGTTCTCTGAAGAAGGGCATCAGAGATCACAGATGGCCGACCTGTTCTTTATTCGTCATGAACATCGGTCCTACCTTCAGAGAAATGACGACACCATTTCGTTACATTTTGTCGATTCATAATGTTCCCATAAACAGAAACAATTTCTTTGTGAATATCCGCTGGTCACTGACCTCTTGCACGAAGAAAACGTATGACGGAGCGCACTTCGCATTTGGCGGGATTCTGAATCGGCGGAACTATTTTAAACACGACCTACTCCAACCAGAATGAACGTTGAAATGCCGAACGACCGCTTGGAGAAAGCTAACGGTTCAAGGTTAACACCTGTGTTGCCAACTTGCTTGCCAAAATTTTTCTTTTCCTCCGGCGTACGGTGTATCTTTACTTTTCGAAATGCCCTCGTAGTTTCAATTGCAGAAAATGTCTCAAACGTTGTTCTTGAAAATACGAAAATCCTTTTACGCCACACTGAAAATTCTCAAACACAAAAATAAACACATTTTACAACACTTTTTGTCACCAAATTAACACATTAATGTGTTGTGAATTAGAAAACTTCATATACAAAATATTTTTTGTGTTGTGATTGTGTTCTTCATATGTTGCAAAAGTGTTGCTATCTAGAAATGTGTTCTTAATCTGTTTCAAAAATGTTGCTATCTAAAAATGTGTTCTAAAAATGTGTTCTAAAAATAGTGTTGTTAATTGTGTTGAAATCGTGTTGTAAATAGTGTTGATGAAAATATTTTCTTACAATAGTGTTGTGCTGCACAACACTTTGTCACCAAATTAACAACACATTGTAAACATCACATAATTTAGAACATTATAGAACAACACATGTAAAATACTTTCAAAACACTTTCTACATGGTGTCTTTAAAATAACACACACACACTTAAAACATACTATTTATTAAACATTTATAACACAATTTTAAAAATGAATGTTTGGATATGTTTGGATGTTTGGATTTTTATACATGAGACTGAAAGTTTCTTAAGTTAATAATATTAAAATGCTTGATTTTATGATAAACATTTCAAAAAAATGACGAACATTATATTTTTTAATTGTTGTTCCTGTTGACGTAAAACATGTTTGATTACATTTATGTATATATTTCTATTTTACTAGGAGGCTCTGCCCCCTGCAAGCTACGCTCGGCAACCCCCGTTCAGACACTGTAGAATCTAAAAGCACGCTAATCTGATCGGTTTAAAAAAGATTAGAGAAGATTGAATTATACTGAAAAAACCTGTAGCGATCTCCCTGTAAACGGGTTTACATTCATTTCCCTTTGATTGCAAAATTTAAGGTAGAATCAGTTGCTGTTAAGACATCCAATGGTTGTTTTCGTGTTTGGTTAAAGAAGATCAGTTAAACATTTGAAAAGAAGCTAAAATAAATTGAATTAAGTAAACAGAGTATTTGTCTCTCGGTATTTTTTAACATAACAATTGACATAATACAATTACTAAAATTTGCTGTTTTAACCCCTTCAAGGGCGGTGGTTCATTTTTGGAGCACTTAGTTTTAATTCTTAAATGACACATTAGCATCAGAATATTGGGATGAAAATTTCCCTTTTATTAAGTAAGTGAACAAAAGCATTTTTGTATTTCGAAATTTGTAAATTCAGGTGCCATTCACTGATTTCAAGATTTTACGAATAGAAGTGCGATCTATTCATAATTAAGAGATTAGTAATATGCACTATTACTAATAATAATTATTAGTAATAGTGCGAAGTTGCCATGATCGTGAAAGGGTTAAACGCATATTAATGTATTTATTATTTTAAAGTTTCCTTTCCCTTTTAATATTCACGTGTAAATACAATTTTCAGGACATAATTTTCAATATTTTCCTGCCTTTAACATGTACTCATTTAATAGTAATTTAAAGTTTTTTTTTCTGTTTTTAATAGTCACGTGAAAATAAATTTTTAATCGTTAGGAAATCTTATTCTTTGCGCTGTTTTTAAAATTGAAAACAATCTCTATAATAATAGCCTAAGTCATGTGACCATCATCAACAGCTCCAGGCGGATCCCTTCGCTTTTTATATTCCAGGCGGCCATTTTGGTACTTTAATGTTAGCCAGCCACAGGTGTGATAAGTCGCCGAATATTATTCAATCCCCATTATTTCGTTTATATTATAATAGTTCAAGTCATGTAACTGCCATAAACAACGGGCTGATTCCTTCGCTTTTCATAAGAAAGGTTTCCATTTTGATTAAAGAATCAAAATTATTTTTTCGAATAAAACTACATAAAAGTTGCCATGATCACAAAGGATTCCTGATACTTTTATGTTAGCCAGGTGAAAATCTCGCCAATAGCTTTTTTTTAACTCGCCAGTTAGCATTTTTTTATTTTTCGAGTGGTAAATTAAAACGCTGCTACTTGGTTATCCCATCGACCAAAAATATGTCGCCAAACTACAAGATTAAATGCCAATAATGGTTGATCGTAAATGTCACATCCACTTGACTTTAAGGAAGTTACACATGTTCACGCCATCAAGTGATTTTTATTTTGACGTTTTATTTGTATTTTTATTAATGTTATACTAATTTATTTGTTCTTTTGTTATTTAAAATAAAAAAAATATGTCAATTTGTATAATTTGGCTATTTATATAATTTGGCAAAATTGGTCGACGGGAGAAGTAATAATATTAAAACGTTGCTTTGAAGTGGAAATTGAATCTCATGATTTGTTGCATTGTCACATACGCACCGGGTTTGGCGTGATTTTTTTTTTTTTTTTTTTTTTTTTTTTTACGACAATTTGGCGAAAACCTCGTTTTCAAATATCTGTTACATATGTATTTTTAAATTATTTTCTGTTATTTTTAAAATGAAATAACAATAAATAAAAAAAAATAATGAATAACTATAGAACAAAACAATTTATAACATTTTTTTGTAAATAAAAAGAAAATGAATTCAAATAAACATTTATTAATAAATAACCAACAATAGCCGGTTTACCATGTCAGGCAAAATAACGCCATTTTGGCGCCAATTAGGTACCCCGTTGCGCATATGACATCTGTGTCTAATATTTTTCTTTTCGTTTCGTCTAAAAAAAAGAATGCAGTAAAAGCCATTTATTTTAAAGGTTTCAATTTTAAATGAAAGTTTTGTATTAAATAAAATGATATAATGAAATACAAATTGAATTCTGAATAAAAGTAACATGATGCATTTCTTAGCATACATTTAAGGGAGGACAAACTCGTCGCCAAATTAATTTAAAATAACCTTTTCTAAAATATGAAAAAAAATATCTGTTATGATTAAAATTTAAGTTGCCATCATTAGAAAAAAAGTATTTAAAATTCGAAAAAAATTAATATTTCGAAAACTAATTCTAATTTTAAAATTCTAATACCAGTTTTGAGATCTGTGGATCAATACGGATTTTTGGTGTTCATTTCATCGCAAAGTATTCCATATTTTAGGAGAAATCGCCGTGAAACGTAATCAGTTGTTTAATCAGTCGTTTCATAGAATCGTTACATAAATTCGTTTCAGCTCGATTCATTAGGATTTTATATATATAGGGTAGATATATTCATCTTTTGTAGATTGTTGAATTTAGATAGAATTTATAACCTGATTAAAGGATATCTAATAAATACGCATCAATGTATTAATAAATATATTGCTCAAATTATCTAGATTTAACAGATAATTTGAAATCCTAACAGTTTTAGCAATTATTTGCATTCAAACGCAAAAGTGTGAAAAGACACCTTTTGGTAGAAATAGGTATACACAAAACCATGGTAGAAATAGCGTTAAACATTCACTGGGTCCTGCCAGTTATATTTAAAATAGGTTTCTCCATACTCTAACAAGTAAAACAGTAAAAATTTCATTATTGTCCGAGCAAAACTTACCGAGTTATGATATTTTTATGAATTTCCAGTGTTTTTTCTGGCACTAAGACTCAAATATAGCGCATTTTTTATTTTATTTCTAATTTTATGTAACATTAAAAAAAAACGAAGAAAATAATTAGTTGAATATATTTTTTCGCTGAGCAGGACAATCGAGAGGATATCTTGAAACCGAAAATAATATTTATTTTATCAACTATTACTCCAGAACCTGTTTTACAGACAACATCAGGTAAACTCATTTCTTTGCTTTTTTCAAATATGCTTCAGAATATATCAGTAGCTTTTAAATGTTTATTCAGTATTTTAAAATAATATCGGAATTTATAGTGCGAAATTTAATTTTCAACACTTTCCAACGTAGTTGAAAAGTGTTTATGAATTCGGTTTGTCTGTCTGCTGTCTGTCAGACGTGCTCCAACTCGCATAAATATACTTGGATCGCTGTGCAATCAATACAGTGTGACTTCAAACATCCGGCATTCAGAAATCCGACAACTTCAGAAATCCGGCATTAAAACCATCTTTTTCCCTTCCTTTTTCTTTTACACTTTCAAGATATGGTACAATAAAAATAGCAGTTATTTATGAATTAACAACTTCAAGATCGAAAGTAAAAATGCAAGAAAAATAATTTTTGACATTTTCTTCATTTCTCAGAGGCGATTATTTTCTGAGCAAATTTTCTAGGAGCTGCACTGTTGCACAGCAACGGCGTGGAGATTCGTACACAAGTTCTTTGTTTCTTTGGTCTCTCTTCTGACGCTGTGCTAAATAGAACCGTCGATAACGCTAGTAACAGCTCCGAATACGAGACTGAACAACAGGTATAAGAAAACCTGTCATTAGAAAAATGCATAAATTTGACTGAGAATTAATATCTGCTTTAGAAAACAAGACTGTGTTTCCGAAATAAAGATTCTCCATTTGTATAAAATACAAGAAAAACTTGATAAAGAACGGCCAAAAAAAGTGAAGCAAATAAAATTGACATCGATGTATCCGAAATTACACCAGAAGAAATAGTTTCATTCTTTATTAGACTTTTTTTTCCTATAACATAGAAAATATCAATTAATGAAAGTTTATTTTATGTTTAATTTTATTTTTTTTCTTACAGAATTATCACTTAATAATGAATTAAATTGTGGCTAAAGGCACCATTAAGAATATAGTACTACTTTTGATATTCCTAGTGACTACTTTTGACATTCCTTCAAAAATCCGGAATTTTCAATAATCCGGCATAGTCTTGGTCCCAATGATGCCGGATTTTTGATGTTATACTGTATATGTTATTGAGTTTTACTACAGCATGTTTGATATTGAAAAAATGAAGTTCCTAGCATTTATAGTTCGTTTACTGGGACATTCAAAATAATTCCGTTACACTTCAGTCTATGGCGAAAATTCGTTTGCGGTGTATTATAATGTTGCCCTATTTCAAACATATCGAGATTGATATACATATATCATTAAAGTGCGCTACAGGATGCTTATATAGAATATTATGTGCGCAGAATTTATCGTTCATTTACAGGACCACACAAAAGAATTCAGTTCTGTTAATCAACAATAACTGCTGGAAGTGCGTTTTCAGGTATGTAGTACGCATTTTTAAATTTAACTGATATTTTTACGATTACTTCGTGAGTATAAATTGCATAGACCATATACAGGGCAGCACAAAAGATCGAGTACATTTACGTGTAATGATGATAAATGTTAAAAGGTGAATTTTCAATTGTGTATACGTTTCCTACTGAATTAAGTTTTAGCATACTATGTAGTATATATACAAATTTATAAGTTATATACAGGACTACACAAAATAATTCGGACATTTTTCCGACTATTGATGGTAATTCCTGAAATTCGGTTTTAGAGTGGGATATGCGTTTTTCAGATTGCTTACTTAACCATCTTATTAACCCTTTTATCTACTGACGGTACTTATAAGTACCATTAAAATAACTTGCTATAAAATTCATTTAATACATCAAGTAGGTGTAATACAGTTTAGAATGAGTTATAGATGCATTACTTTATCTTGTTCCAAAAGCTTTATTGGTTACACAAAACAGAAATATTTTTAAAAGGACGATTTCTTTTGCCTTTGCACCTTTTCAGCTTTCTTGGCGTTGGGGAGGGGGAGGGGGTATTTTTCAATTTGGAAATATTTATATATTTCTATTGTAAGAACATTATATTTGTACATTTCTTAATTCTACAAAATACTGAGAAAAATAAAAGATTTGAGTGGGGTTATAAATATTGCACAAAATCCCTATAAATTCAAATTTAATTAATCCTTCAATCCCTCTAAAATCCTTCTAAAATTTATTAAATGATTATGTAAATCTTCTAATGTAGTTTAAACAATTCACGAAAAATGCTTTAGCAGATAAAATTTTCATGAATTCATAATTCAATACATAAAGGGTTAAAGGGTGAAGTTTTGTTGAAGTATTTCGGAAGTGTTGGGAAGAATTTTTTAATCTATTTTTGACGCATGGTTTTTAGTTCTTATTACCATTGCAATGTCTAAGAGAAAAAAAAAATATCATGGGATTTATTAAGAATTTAAATATATTTCTATACAAACTAAACGAGGTTTTTTGGTTTTGTTGTTTTATAACAAAACAAAAGTTCAAAATTTTATTTTCCTAGACATAATTTCCGCAGGAATTTCTTTATTTGTTCATTTCTGATAAATATTTTCCAAAATCCATTTACCATAAAATTATTTCGCTTCAATTCTGAATCATTTATAAATAATGAAGAATCCATTCTATCAATGTTTATAATGTTATCCCTGGAGGTAAAGCAATTTTTAACTTTTATTGTAAAAATATTAGTATGAATAGCAAAGAAGAAAAACTTGCTCATATTTTAATATTTATTCATACTCCAATTTTTATGTTTTTAACCTTTGAATTTTTCAAATCACGCATCAAATAACGAATAAAAATCTGCCGTAATTAAAAGTCCCTCAGGAAAAAACATTGCGTAATAAAAACTGCTTAACAACGAAAAGCAATAAAAATTTCATTTGTTAAAATATAAAACTTTATGAATGTTGCAATATTTTCCTTCGTTTAAAATTTATAATATCCGAAGTTTTTAATTATGCCTTTTGTGAGAAAATTAATGACAGCGAATAGTTTTTAGATAGGTAAAAAATATTTTATTCTAAATAATTCTGGAAAATAAAATAATGAAATACAAATAAGCATACTTCTGTAAATTACTTGCGGTAAAATTTTATAGTTTTATTAAAGCAACCACTTTTTAATGAATCAATTAAAGCAACCGCTTTTAATAAAGTAAAAAAAATACTTATCAGTTGGGAGATTTTTGTAATTTTCGTATCCATTTATTAAATTATTTTCTAAATTTTGCCCTATAATTTTATCTGCTGAAATTATTTGAATTATTACAACACATTACTTCAGAAATTTTTATTTAATTTTTTAAAATCTTATTTTACGTTTCATATAATAAAAATCACATTTCGCTCTGTTTCACTTGATATTCCGAATAAATAAGTGAAGGATGAATAAAAATTTTAAAGCCTGGCTTGTTCTCGAATTTCAACAAGGCAGTATTTTCTTTTTGAAGTAGAGAAATCAAATTGAAATAATTAAACATTTTGGAACATTCCAGAAACTTATTGATCATCCAAAATTTTTCTGATATTTAATTGTCTGACGACTTTTTACCCAAATTATTACTTAAATATGTGTCATTCAACTGATTAACAAGTTAATACATGCATAATATTTATTCTTTGTAACAATTTTAACCCTATTGCTACTGATGTCCTTGATCAAGGACATACTTTTATGAATTTTTTAAAAGATGCTTAATCGAATTTAAAAGAATTTTATATTTTTTGTCTGAATTTTTAATCATCTTCCTACCAAAAGCACAAATATTTAAAAATCAAACCAATAGATGAGATTATATTTTCGATGAAAAACTTCATCGAAAATTTGTTGAATCAATATGGATGCTACTGGTCCAGGTGAGTCTTTTAAATCATATAATTTGGATATAAGTTAATATCAGAAATATGTCATATATTTCTTACTTTGTTAAGTGAACTAGAAAATTTGATTTAAACTTGTCGAGATGGTTCTGCGTAATTATAATTTTGTTATAGAATTCATTTATAAGTTACAATGATATTAGTCCATTTTTTAACAACAAAAAAATTCGCCAAAAACATTTTTTACCTTATAGGAAGCATTATTAACAATGTGTGAAAACTATTGAATAAATGAAATAAAACTCATTTCATTTTTTAAATGTTGGTAGTGAAAGGGTTAAATTACTGTTGTTCAGTGATGGTGTATCTTTTAATGTGAGCATGCCAAAAATCTTAAAACTATTTTATTACTTCTCAACGTTCTAATGTGCAAAGAACATTCTAATTTAAAAGGTATCTTATTAATAACTAACTTTTATGGCGTTTTTGCTAAAATATTTTTCATTTATCCTAAACTCAATAATTCCTTACTTATTGTTATATGAACTCAATAACATAGCCTTATGGCACTGAAATGCATATTAATAATTTATAAATGAGATTTATTTTTTATTTATTTATCTATTTTATTTATTTATTTATTTATTTAATTTATATATTTATATATTTATTTATTTATTATTATTATTATTATTATTTCTTTTCTTTTCTTTTCTTTTTCTTTTTTGCTAATGTGTACTCAAATGCGAATCTTGTTCAAATTTCCCCCATTTTAGTAACTTGAAGGTAGAAGGCGGTACATTATATATTTTACTGTTTAAACTGTCTTTTAAAAATCAGTTGAAAAAGAAGTCCCTTGAATTCTATGGACATGTAGAATGATTTTGCATGAATTTTAAGAAGCGAAAATTATTGAACTATTGTACAGTCATGGAAAAAAAAGTAATCACCCCTACTAACTCTGCAACAAATTATTCTAGAAGAAAGTTACTGGTACCAAACAATTGGAAACAAAGTCTACTTTTAACTGGTGTATATAAAATTTGCTTAGGGAGTCGTCTATATATCAAAACGAACCCAAACATTGTTTTCAATATCAATACCCAAGTTTGACTCAATAAATTGATTCTACACCCTTTAATTAGCCTGAATCCAAACTTTTATGAAATTCGTATGATTAGTTTCCGAGAAATTAATTATTTTAAAATGAACCTATTTTAGGGGGTGTATTCAAATTGAAGTTCGGTACTTGACTGTTAAAATGCTATAGAATAACTATGTCACTTCTATTAATGTATTATTTCTTTCCAATATGACCATTTCATTCACTTAATATGTTTCGTCTATTGCCAGCCCACGTGTTTCGTTAAAGTAAGTAAAATATATATTTTTTTTTTCAAATTATGCTTTTCTGGACATCATAGGCGGCCCCTTAAACTGTCATTTTTTAAGTTTTTTACTCATAATTTGAAAACTACTAGGAAGAAAAATTCGAAATTGAGAATTTGAATAAAGCAGGACATAGTAAATCATAAATCTATCAAAAAATGTGTAGGTTTCAATTCATATTTTTTTTCGGATATTAATTTTATAATTCATAATTCACATCATATTTTTTTAATTACAAATTCAATGTATTTAGGTTTGTGTTTTTTGTATTACAATTAAACAAAAGTATTACCGCATTAGGATTATGATTTCAGGAGAAATTAATAAAAATATTAAAATGTAATTTAACATTAGAAGCACTAAATTGTGTTTATAATTCAAAAACTTATCCAAATAACTTGAAATTTCGTTTCTTAATATAATTTGAACTGAAGATTTAAAATATATTGTCAAAAGTGGGTGTTGCCATTGAAAAAAACAAAGTGCAAAATAGGATATTTCGCAAAGTGCAAAAACAAAATAAGGTATTTCGCAAGCTTCTAAACAAAACAAAAAGCACATGTAGCAACAATGGAAAAAATAAATCCATCTTTATTCTTAAACAGCACAATTGCTGCCATTTACATGTTGAAAATTGATTTAATAATATTTTCAGTGTGTATTTCATTGGCAACTTTAGGCATTAGAGCTTCATTATTATTCTAATAGTATTTTAAAAGACTAAATTGTGTATGTTGCCGAAAGGCAACACACGGCATTTAAGGGTTAACAGCATGACCGTTAACATTAAAATTATTTTGATACTCTTGATTGCATAAATTCAGTTACGCAGTTGAAAATGTTTGCTTGAGAATCGATAGCATCCTAAAAACTGATATTACGACTTAGGGAAACGAATTAATACACTGTAACAACCACTCGAAAACGTACAGGAAATTAAAACTACACGTCTCTAGCAATTTTTAATGAATAGCGTCGCCATGCAATTATATATAGCGAAAGAACAGTTTCGTTGAATTTAAATCTTTAGCTTGCATCAATGATTTCTTTATACAGACTATCTGTTTTTAGGCAAGTAATAAATCAGTAAAAATATATATTCTGTCCGTTTTTAGATAAGTGATAAATCAATAATATATATATATTGTCAAAATAAGCTATTTCTTCGATGCTTATTATTTTGTGCTTCTTTAAGAAATTTATTTTAATTAAAATTAATGTTCGAAAACGAGCAAAACATATTCCTAATGTAATATAATTATCAGGGTTCGTAAATATCATGATATTTTCGAAAATATCAAAAATATCCGATATTTTGATATATATCCGATATTTTCGATATATATCCGATATTTTCAAAATAGTCAACTTACTGCTGATAATGAATATTTTCAAGCATAATATAAATTAGAAACTAAAACGTATTGCAATTAACATACAAAACTTAAACAATAGCATTCTAAAATGCATTTCTCTTTTTTTTTTTTTTTTTTTTTTTTTTTTTTTTTACTTAGAACAAAATTGAAAATGTACTATTTGGAAACAGATACAATTTGCATATATTTGCATACATTTTGCATATGAATATAAACTATAGGATTTGTATCAAGTATCGAGAAAGTTTTATATTTTATAAAATAAAATTTTAAATACAAATTAGTTTTTTTTTATTATTATTGAAGAATTTTAACATAAATGTAAGCTTGTCTTATTGTTTATTCCCTAACCTGTAGTACAGTTTAGACTCAATTAAACCACAATCAGAACATTCTTTTCTAATAATGTTGCATATAAGATTATGTAAATTACAGTTTCTCTTTCAATGGCTGTTCTGAATTAATTGTCTCTCATAATTATTAATTCTAAATTTAAAAATAAAAGTTTCAAACATAAAGCTAAGAAAAGATATTTGTAAAAAAATTTTCTTGTATTCTTTGCCTAGAAAAGTCACTGCCAGAGACAAAAGTTTTTTATCTACAGAATGGCACAGTCAATAACAGTTGAAAATTTCATTTACATTTGTTTTGACTGAAGAAAATATCAAAATTATCTTACACATTGATATTTTAAAAATAAATATCAAATTTACAAAATATCAAATATCTTGGTATTTTGAAAATAAATATCAAGAATTTGAAAATATCAAAAATCTTGATATTTTAAAAATAAATATCGGATATATATCAAGATATATATCATGATATATATCCATTGATATATATCAACGAACCCTGATAATTATCCAAGGCGGAGAATGCATAAATTACGAAGCTATTTAATTTGAGAATGTATGTACAGTTACCCTCTGCAACATAGTTGAAAAGTGTTTATGAATTCCATTTGTCTGTCTGTCTGTCCGTGCGTCTGTTCGTGCTCTAACTCCCGTAAATACAGTCAGATTGCCAAGAAACAAATATCTATTCTTGGTGTTTACCGTGGCCTGTACGGTATTGAAAGTGAAGCGTGTAGCATTAACGGTTCATTTACAGGGACACTCAAAAAGTGTCTGTTACATTTCAGCCTATGGGGAAAAATCTTTTGCTGTGTATTTTAAGGGGTCTCAGGACTCTTAAAATTGGAAAAAATGAAAATAGAGCCATTTTCAACATTTAATATTTAAAAATGCATTTGATTTTAAGACACAATTTTAATTGATATAAAATATATAAGTATGTTCTTGCATTTCATGTATTTAAAAAATTATAAGATGCAGAATTAGCATTTACAGGGGGCTCCAAACTGTTAGACATTTTTCGAGCAAAAATTCTGCTTACGCGCACGATTACAAAATAAGTGTTGCAACTAAAATGAAAATTTTGGTACCTACTTATACTTCAGATTATAATAATTACCCTGAATCTAAATACACTTGTATTTAAAGCTTTTTTATATTTTTAATACAAAGTTGTATTTAGCTAATGCAAATTTAAGAAAATTTCAACAGTATAATCACATAAAAAAATATTGTTTTGAACAAAGAAAAAGGAAATTTTAGGTTCAGTTTATACAGACTAGCATGAAACATATGTTTTGAAAATTTCATAAAAATATATTTATAAGTTTTTGAGATATCGTGCGCGTTATGCCCGAAAACGTCATTTGGAGAAAAATGGCTTCAAATTTTCCGAAACGACGCTTCAGCTATTGAACGTGTATAAATGTAAAAGCCATATAACTTCAGTTCTAATAGGAATTTCAAGGAAACAGATTATCAAAATGTTCAGAAAAAATAAGAGTTTAACATCTAAAAAAAAAAAATAAAATTTCGAAAATTTTAAAGCTTTAAGAGTCCTGAGACCCCTTAATGATATTTACACTATTTTAAATATAGTGAAATTTGTATACATCACTGAGGTGCACTACAAAACGCTTACTGTAGAATATCGTGTGCATAGATTTTATCATTTATTTACAGGGATACACTAAAGTATTTGGCTACAGACTGCCTATGAAGAATAATTGCTGGAAGTGCGTTTTCAATTGTGATACGCGCTTTAAAATTTAACTTTTTTTATACTACTTGGTCTCTATAAATTCTACAGATCATATACAAAAGATCTCAAGTGCAGTTCCGTTTAGTGACGGAAATTGCTGAAACGGAAATTTCAGCTGTACTATGTATTTAACTGAATTAACTTTTAGCATATTATGTAATATACACAGTCATATATAGGGCTGCACGAAAAAATCGGATATATTTCGTACTATTCATGGTTATTGCAAATATTGGGTTTTGAAATGCGTTATACATTTTCTAAATTGTTTATTTAGACATATTTTACCTTAATAAATGGCAAAGTTTTGTTACAGTATTCTGAATGTGTTGGAAAGTGTTTCATAATCGATGCAGGGCGCATGATTTTTCGTTCTTGTTTATTCGTGAAATAACTCAAACAATTATTAAATTATCTAAACATAGCCTTCATACGAAAAGTACCATCTAACTTATTAACTATATAAATATGAATGACATTTCTTTTTCTTGAGGATTTTCTTTCACAAATTTCCAATGCTATATTACAACAATAAGCCTGCTTCAGTATCACGTCTTCTATTAGTTTATTATTCAATAATTTATATTCTGAAATTCGCTGTGCATAAACTGAAAATTTGAACAAGCGTTCATTCACTTAATATGTTGCCAAACACATGCCAATTAGATAGTATAATGATGCTTGAAGCAACGTCTCGATGGGTTTAATTAAAGAAGCTTATTGCTTTAATAAATATGCATATTCCTAGGATATTTCCTATAAAAGTCGATTAATTATCGAATTAAAATTCCTTGGAAAACGATAGATGAATAGATTTTTCTGTGTAATAAATTTCTTTCTGTAATTAGAACTGTTACGTCCATATTTCATGGGGAACTTAATAAGTTTCCATATTAATTAATGGATTTACCCAATATAATCTATATTACGAGTATGTTGGTGACTTCTATAAACGTAGAAATGAGCTGCGTTAGACCTAAAATTGCCTCAGCCAAGGTCTTACAGACGAAATTTTGGCAGATAACGAATCTCAAATAATAGATTAAGTGCATCAAGACATACACACAACAATATTTCAAAATGCGGCCCCATCATTCCTTGGAAAACGATACATGAATAGATTTTACTGTGTAATAAATTTCTTTCTGTAATTAGAATTGTTACATCCATATTTCATGGAAACTTAATAAGTTTCCATATTAATTAATGGATTTACTCAACATAATCCATATTACGAGTATGTGTTGGTGACCTATAAAGCAGAAATGAGCTGCATTAGATCTCAAATTACCTCATCCAAGGTCTTACAGACGAAATTTTGGCAGATAATGAATCTCATATAATAGCTGAAGTGCATCAGGACATACGCACAACAACGGCCCCGTCATTCCTGGGGGACACCGCATCTCACCCTAGGGACATGCAACACTGCCGAGGGAGGCAGTGCATGGAAGCTTATTTAGCTTCCACATGTACAAATAACAAAAATATGTTATCTTTTCATTCTGCTGGTAAATTGGAAGTTCGTTTTTAATTCTCTTTTATCATTCTCACCCTGATATATATATTTTTTATTCATGAAGATATAATTCCTAAAATTATCCCCCACCAGTGGCCGGGAGGTTCTGCTCTCGAAGCAGGTAGACGGGAGGTGCTGGGGTTCGAACCCAATCAACCCCGTTGGCCTAATCGTTCGGAGTTTTCGTGGTTTTCTTTCGAACCTTGAATTTCCATGCGTAAATACGGGTTAGGTTCCCTTAGAAAGACCCCCACGGAGGGCACTGCCCCTCGGGCTGTATCCCTCGGCGGATAATTGGCCGTCATAAATAACACCAACACCTAAACGCGTCGTTTTATTGCAGTTGTGCATACTTTCTACTTTCCAAAATGTTAAAATGTTATCCATTTAGTTTTTTTAGGCTAAACTATCTTTTTGAATACAAACATTTGAGACAGTCCAAAAGATCCACAAAAGCATAACTGATCATACAGATGTTTTATTCGTTGTCCATAAGGACTTTGACGAGTCATATTTGCTATACCTCTCAACTATCCAAAGGTTTGTAATCATGTGTCCAACACGTGAACGTCTGACGAAATACATTTTAAAGTTTACAGCAAAAGCAAAAATTCATCAAGTACAAAAATTAAATATGAAGAGTAAATTAGTAAATTTCAAGATACTAGATAGAACTGATTATGTAAATCTACAAAATACCGGATATTTCAAAAATCCAGAGAAAAAGTAAAATCCAGTGCAAAAACAAAAAACAAAAAAACTTGAACGGTCCTGAATGATTTTCAGTATGCAGATTAATATTCAACGTGATAGGGAATTTTTTTGTGGAATTAAAAATAGTTCAAAGTCGAGATAGGAGAGGGCTAATGCTGCCATGGACATGCAATATAAATATAAATTATATGATATAAAATCAGTATCACGGCAAAACAGACCGTGTCGATGTAATTTGTAATTGTGAGGTTATCCAAAATCATGTGTTTATAGAGGAAATCACCAAGTTTTGGAAACACTGAAAATCACCATACGGCAGGAGATAGCATGCATTCTCGTTGATGCGCTGTCTTATGCTCACTGTTATAAAATATCTGTTATATCACAATTATTACCTCTCATTGTTTTCTTTACAGCAGCGGCCTCTGAAGTCGAGAATTTTAATTTTGAATTGTTTTCATGTATACAAAATCCGCTATGACGTTAAATGATATTGTACAAACCAAAAGTAACTCCAACCCTTAGAATTTTTTTTATCATATTTTACTTTTGCTCCAGGCTTTTGAAACAACTATTACTGCTTTAAGTCATTTGCAGGTCATGCTCTTTTCTTTAGGATCCCGATACCGAAAGTATGCAGTAGAAAGATGTTAATAATACTTTTAAATTATTTCAAGATTGTCTCATTTAAATATCTCTGTTACATAGAAATAACTATTAATTCTAAATACTCTACCATGACAACGTTTCGTGATTCTCATGTGCCCGAAAATCTGTTTAAAATAGCTGTTATTTATACCCAACCACTAGCAGCAGATATCTACAACAGGCACAATTCTTATTATTTTAAAGTATCATTGTACAAGTATGGCCGAAAGACGTGAGTTATTTTTTCCAGTAATTCCGAAAAAGGATTTGAAAAAGAAAGAGAGAACAGACACAGGGCTCGCACCGTTCCTAAAATTTTCGCACTTTTCTACCAGTATTTTAAATAAAAATTCTTCGTGGTAGATTACTTTAACATTTATAATAGAATTATCCAACAAAGATTATAGTTTTAATTTAGTGGTTGTAAAGTCCGAAAATTTTAGGAACGCTGCGAGCCCTGCAGACAAGAAATATCCCACGGCTACTTTATTTACTATTTCTGACCGCACCACGGCTTTAGAATCAGATAGAATATTTCTTTTTATGGCCCATCAATGACAATACGATTCCCTTTCAAACTGATTTTTGGGGGATTCTAAAATATTTTTAAGGGATCTCATACCTTAATAGTGATGTAATTTCAAGTTCTCGTAACTTTTTAAATACGTATTGAAATTACACAAATCTCTGTAATATATTTCAGCCATATTTAAAGCTTCATAAAATGTAAAGACAAACCCCTGTAACATAATATAATAAAAAAAACACAGTTCAGTTAGTTTTGCAAACTTTTTTCACATGGTATGTCACAATAAACACGATAACTTAAATTATAAACATAAAACTTACGTCAAAATTTGCTCTAATCTGTATTTTATAGAATGGATTGATATTATTGAGATAAGTAAATATTTTCATTACGTTTTAATAATTAATTACATTTTTTTCAATTATCTTTCCATTTTCCAAATTTAATTGAATTTTCAAAAAAAGTTTCTGTCAAAGAATTTATATATCATTAATTCATTCTATAGAGCATTGTTTAAAGTTCATTTTAACATAAATTGTATGTTGTTACATCTATTCTAAGTTATCATGCAGATTGCGACATGCCATACGAAAAACTTCTGCAATATTAATTGAGCTGTATTTTGTATTGTATTGTATTATAAGTGCTTATTTTTATATTTTATAAAGCCTTAAATATGGCGGCTTAAATATATTAAAAAATTATATGTAATTTCAATAAGTATTTAAAAAGTTATGAGAACTTGAAACCACATCACTTTTGTACTGGCTATGGAGATTTTAAAACGTATGAGACCCTTAAAAACTTAGACTTCTCCTCCTGTTTCTCAAATAGCGTCTTTTTTTTTTCCCTGCTTTTTAGGGTTCTGTACTTAAAGAGTAAAAACGGAACATTATAAGATCACTCCTGTGTTTGTCTGCCCGTCTGTCACAGCCATTTTACTCGTAAACTATGAAAAGTGGAAAGTTCAAATTGGGGGACGTAATAAAAACTATTGACCCAAATATTTACAAATTAGTAAACATTTACAAATATTTTTAGGGAAAATGTACAGGGGCTAATTAAGTTACTTGAAAAAAAAAACTTATATTTGTATATCGTGTGAGGTATCGTGTGAAAGCATTTGTAACGCTGAATTCAAAAAATGCATTTCATTTAATTTTAGGTATTATATTTTCATAGATATCGTCGGAAAGGTAATGTAAACCCCCCCCCCCCCCTTCTACTTCCGAATCTGCTGAAAATAAAATTATAGAGGTTGTAGAGGTTAATTTAAACCTAGCAGGGAAAATATAGCTATTATCCTAGGTCACATAGTTTTTTAGAAAAGCGCATTTTTCCGTTACACACAAATTTCGATTTGCGGAAATTCAGCAAAGGTGTTGAGTAGCGCTGGAGGTACCTATCGTAGCAGACATATAAGAGGATTGTTGATAATGATTTTCGAAAGTTGTCTCTAATTAGCCGAGATATTAATCCTTAAAAACACGAACGGTTTGGACATACACAATGACAAGGAGTGGCTTATTGTATGTATAATCGGCTTTTAAGGCCCAGATGATAATTTTTGATGATATATTTATGTAATGCAGTGCCCAGTATCACTATAAAAGCAATAAATGTCAAATTGTTAAAGAGACTAATTTAATTAGAATTAATCACATAAATACTATGGGATTCGAAACTAGTTTGGATTGACTAGATTTCTCAATACGCCTCCAGTGTCATTAAAAGTTAATTAAAAACCTATCTGCGAAAACGCGAAACAGACCAAGGTGGCGGCGTTGCAAATTGGCGACTTTTTTTCGAAGCGGCTTAGCACAATGCAAAGTTTAAACTTTGAACAAGGGTTTTGTTTTAGCTACAATTAAAAAAAAAAAAAAAAAAAGAACTACGCTGAATTTAGTTTCATGAAATGCCGAATGAAGTTTAAATATGCACTACTTTTATTGTCTATACCGAATTAATTTCATCATAAACAGATTAGGATAAGATTAGAAAAAAAGTGTTATACAGAATAGCATTATTTGATATTATTTAGGTTTCATATCTCTTTGAACTTTTATCGTATAACCATTCATATTTTTCTAGTATACACTATGACGCAAAAGTTTAGACAATGAAGAAATTCTTACATACTTTGAAAAATATTTATTCAATTTTCAAATCACTGCTTGAAATTAATGTGCTGTACATATAAACAATATTTATAACAAAGAAAAGTGGAATTGTGCATATTGCAATAAATTAAATGGTAACAAAAATAAACTGCTGTCTCAAAAGTTTAGACACAAATTAAATAAAATCGAAATAAACAATTTTTAAAACCTGGTTGCGCATCCATGCTTATGTATTACGTCATATACACGAGATTGCATGGAAGAAACTAAATCTTGCATAGTTTGTGGATCGATATCGTACCATGCATTCTCAATAGATGTCTTAAGTTCCTTTTCAGAAGAGTATTGTCTAGCGTTGCTATAAACTTTGCGACACATGATGCTCCAAAGGTTTTCTATAGAGTTAAGATCTGGACTACATGCTGGCCAGTCGAGAACTCTTATATTATGGGAATTAAACCAAGATTTTGAATGTTTTGCAGTGTGAATTGAAGCATTGTCTTGCTGAAATTCCCACTGAGGACCCCCTAGAAGCTCAGCAAATGGCAGTAGGTTTTCTTCTAATGTCTGTGTATAATGCTGTGAAGTTTGACGACCACTGGTGAAGGTCAGAGATACTTGTCCATTATAGCAAAAGGCTGCCCAAACCATCACCGAGCCCCCTCCTTGTCTGCGACTAAAAAAACGTCGAGGTTCCTTCCGCAAGTCATGCCAATACGATAAACAACCATCTGGACCATCCAGATTCCACTTTTTTTCATCGCTAAATATGACTGACTGCCATTTCTCTCCATATGACATATGCTTTCGAGCCCACATAAGTCTTTGTAACTTATGATGTGGTTTCAGAGCTGGTTTCTTCTGCATTTTGCTATAAACGATTGTTCCTTTTTCCAAAATTCGTCTACGAATCGTATCCTTTGATACAGAGAGTCCCGATGAACTTTGAACTCCACGTACGCTCATTTGTTGAGTACTCGCTAGTCTTTGTATCAGGCGATCCTCTCGTACATTTGTCACACGTCGCCTCCCAGACCGACATTTTGCTTTATATTCGGAACCACTCGATAAAACTCGATAAATAGATTTTTTTGACCTATTAATAATAGCAGAAATTTCAGAAACGCTCTTCCCTTCACCTTTCAACTGCCAAATCCTTGAAACCTCATTCACTTGAATTTCTTTAGCTCTCGGCATGTCGACTATGAAGCGCAATCGTTTGCAGAACTTAAGTACTCCAAATTTGTGACATCATCGATTCTAAATTTGCATATGCCAGCGAATATTCAAAGAAATTTAGAATAGTGTCTAAACTTTTGCGACAAGCACATTTGAATTTTTATGAAAAAATTAGTATTATAGCAAATAAAACGACTGTCTTTTGTACATAGCATTTTAAATCAGTTTTTGAATATATTTACAGGTTTTTGTAATTCTGATGTCATAATTCTACATTTTAAAGCTGAATGACGTCATTGTCTAAACTTTTGCGTCATAGTGTATATAGCTATACCCAACCCTACGTTGTATAGTTTTTTGCAAAGTCTTATTATTCTTTTAGCAACTTTATATATATATATATATATAATACAGTGCATGAATAATTCATATATTTATTGTACGGGAACCTCTGAGCGCGAGTAATAATCGCACTTGACCGTTTATTTTTTTTTTTTCAATTTGTTTATAAATAAAATTTTCCCTTTGACCCCGAGCCCGAAGACTGGTAGAAAAATCGAGCCCGGACCCGTCTCATCTCTAACTTGCAATTAAGATACATGCATCTTGGCATTAACAAAAAATATTTATATAATTTAGAAATTTAGAATCGATTATTTTATTTTTATCAGTGTATAAAATAACTTAAATAATAATTCAAATACCAAAATGTTGCCGCATCGTACAAGAACTAACTGCCTTATTTTGTTTATTTATTTTAGTTTTCAAATGAAATTTTGTTTTAATTTTAGTAACGACTTTTTTTTAATGAATTACTCGTGCATTAGATCATAAGCTTGGTTAAATTTTATGTCTTTACATTGGTTTATTATACCAGAATTTATATTCTGGAACTTGCTTTGCATAAATCGAATATTTAAACAAGCATTCATTCATTTAACATCTCTAAGCAAAAAAAAACACCTTCAGCTAATTAGTTATTACTCATGCCTGAAGCATTGGTTACATTTTTAATTCAGGAATCTCGATGCTTTAATTAAAATGTTTATAGCTTATATATTTTCTTAAAAAGTCACTTAGTTATAGAAGCATAGTTCCTTAGAAAACGATATATGAATAGATCATTATCGTTAATGAATATCTTATATAATTAAAATTGATGCTTTCATATTCAACAGCAACTTTATTTACATTCCTGTGAGCACTGCAGATATTTTTAATGCTTTCAAAATCTATACACTGAAAGTTATTTTTACACTCTTTTATTAGGTGCGTTCGTAATTATATAAATACGTAGCACGTATAGTCGTCTTGGCCTTCCGTCTGTCCACGTATAACAGCGCAAAAACTACCCAACTGAATGGTTTTAAATGTATATATATAATTGTAGCAGAATTTTGTCATTTCAAATTTTATGAAAATTGATTCATAACTTAAAAATATATTAATAATAATTTCCTTCATTCTATTAAATCCTATTATAAGTAATTAATTCAATGATATCCCATGATAGGTAATGATTCTTGGTTGCTATGGTGATTACGTCCTATTTAAAATGGACTCCTATTATTTCCATATTACTGAATTTAATATATAGAATCGTAATAAATTTTGTATTCATGCATTTTTGCATAAGAGTGCAATAGCTATTGCACAAAAATATGAATATTTATAAAACTAGTTATCGTACAAAGGTACCTCATTTGGCACGTTTGACGTACAATTTCCGACTTGTTTAACTTAATTTGTGTTTTGTAAGTAAAAATGAAATTTTGTAATCGATTTTGTACTCTTTTCCTGATATTGGGTCTTGGGTGTCCCAAATTAGACTGACTGTTTTTAAAATCCAATAACATGCAAACAGCAACAGCTGCTGCAGAAGTTCTTCAAGGAGAGTAAAATGTGATGTGAGGAATTTTCTTTACTGTAATTCTCGGTTTTACTTTCAAATATGAACGATAGATGGCGTTGCAAGCAATAGGCGCTGAATCGAAGCAGAAAGAGTGAAATGGCAGCAATGATGGAAATAAAGGAGGTCAAACGTATGGAGTGGGTCTCATTTGCCTAAATAATGCTATTCTAAGGACCGATGTTAAACTCAGTCGTATGGCGAAGCCATATATGTGTTTGATTTTCATTCAAAATTAATCCGTTTTCTACATATATTTTCCTTTCTGCGGTTAACGCGAGCTTTCAAAGATAATTTCTCTTTATTTATAATTTATCGCAATCGTTATATTCTTTGTTGGCATTTTATTAAATAAACATCTTTTCTTCCATCTGTTAAATGCTATCATTCAAAGGCTATTTCGTTTTATTCATAATTTAAGCACAATTCCTTTCCCCACATATATATTCTTCATTGATATTTGATTTATTATACGGCCGCTTTTTAAGGAATCCGTTTAGATAATCTAAAGATCATATAGTTATTTTAAGCGTGCTGGCGTCTCGTAAATGCATTAAAATACATATAAACTTTATCTTCACTTCGGCCGGTAAATAGATATTTGTCATTAATTATCCTCACCGTTCGACTTTAAGTAAGCAATAATAGGTTTGCTTTATTATTTCACTTAATAATTCATTGCCAAATGTGGTTTCTGTTCTTGGCGTTTATCTCGTTCAAATTTTATATCTATCCCAGTTTAACGGTTATTTTGTGATTGGCGTATTGGCTCAAGACAGATGTATTCTTGGCATATTATATTACGCAGATTGAAAGGGACTTGCTCTCTGATCGTCGTACTGTAAACAGCTAAAATTTTCTGAGTAATAAGGGGAGGGGGCACCACTAATTTTACATTTTAGCCTAAATAAAGATTTTTTCATGGAAAACCTGTTTACTGAAAATTTTTGCCTGATGAACTTACCACGGGAAACGGATTTTGACTGGGAGTTGCTAGGACATATACATCGTTTTTGTACTACCAATTTAGTCCATATAAATCGGCCTTCAACATCATTATATCCGAATATCAACAACTTCATAAGTCGGTATCATTTAGATATCGTTGGTGTCAGACTCAGATTCAAAAACAACATTATACACAATCATACAGACTAATTTCAGAATCGGGACCCTATGAACAAAATTTAAACGACGAATATAACCTACTCCATACGTTTGACCTCGTTCGTTGGCACCATGGCTGAGTAATTTCTGTTTCTGCCTCGATTGGAGGTCTACTGCTCGCAATGCAATCTATTACTGATAATTGGAAATAAAACTAGGAATCGCAGTAAAAAAAAACTCCTGACATCATATATTACTCTCTTGCAAGAATTTCTTTAACAAATGTCACCATTTGCACTTTGTTGAATTTTAAAATCAGTCTGTCCATTTCAGGATACCCGGTATGTTAGAATTGTTAAAATTATCTATAAAGGTGTCTTTCCCATGACAATAAAACATTTTAATATATTTAGAACTTAATTATAAGCTAATCGCTTAATTTGAAGGTATTTTTCAGTTAGCCGGCCATGGGTGGTAAATAGCCAAATATTCTTGAGAATTACAATTGAATACGAGTTACAACAACAATGGATTTAATAATACGCCAAACCACGATCACCAAAATGGACCAACTGTCTGTGAAATTACAACAACGAAATATTTTAAAGACTAAAAAAATGGAAAATGTAAATAAAAAATAATGAGAGTGTTATATATTTATATTTTCTTAAGTACGCTTTAGTGAGTTAAAATTTTCATATTAGATTCTGATTATACGTTGAGAAAGCAATTTAGTAATCCTAAAAAGATAGTTTAAACAATGTTTCAATTTTCTTTCCTCTTAATCTATCTTTAAAAAGACACAGAAGTAAAAAAAATATATTTCTTAAGAAATTCACTAGCTCGCGCTTTCTGCTGAGTTGAAATATCTCAGCTTTCTTATTTCAGTGTTGCGTTCCGATTTTAAAAAAGCGTCCTGTTTTTTAGGTTAAAAACATAACTGTTATAGCAATTGTATATTGTGGAGAAGGATGCATTACTTATTCTTTTCTGTACGGTGTTCATATCAAACAAAAGTTAAACGCAATTAACTTTTGATGAATTATGCATTAAGTTTTAAAATAAATCGAGGACTCTGAAAGATTCCTAATTAATCAATATAATTTTCATTTGTTGTAAAAAAGATTCCAATATCTACTTTACTATGCATTGTAAGTTCTTGTATCTAAGAATGCATCTGTGTTATAAAATTCCTGTAAGTATATAAAATGTAAGCATATTGCTGTTAAGAGTAACTATAAGAATATGCTGTGTGTATAAATATTGGAATAATGCTTTAAATATGGAATATTCTGCGTCAAGATAATAGACGCTTTCAGTGTGACGTCAAACTGACTCCAAAAAAATGGTTGCTATGTTTCATTTTCTATTTTGTTTGTATGTTATAGCTATATCTTATAGCTGTATCTAACAGCTAAGTGTTTTAATACTTTATATGCAGTTGTAATATTTTCTAGATTTATATTTAACAAAAAATGAAGCGTAGAAACCGTTTGTTTGGAGTCCTATTTCAAAAATAAAATGTATTTACAAATCTAGCAAACCGTGGCACGTAAATAATACCTAGTAATAAGACATTTTTTATAGAATTTTGATATTTTAGGGTCATGAAAAAACATCATCTGGTAAAAAATATAAATTGATTTCTTGGATCGTATTACATATCTATTTATTTCGCTGAAAATGCTGTAAGCCATTTCGCTTTTGTTTTACTCGAATTAGCAAAATTCATTCATTTCTAATAATACGCCACATGCATATATAATAATGCACAAATATTGTCACTGTCAAATTTGATTGATTTCTAAGATTTATAATGACATGCACAATGTTTAGAATAGAATAATTTATTACAACATATAAATGGAGAACAGAGCAGATGTAATTCGAGTCTAAGCTAACTTATTAGAACGATGCTGATTATAGAACTTAGAATAACGGTTTAAAATCTCCTGACAGGCGATAATAACGACAATGAAAGGGATTAACTACACTGTAAAAAAAAAAAAAAAAAAAAAAAAAAAAAAAAAAAAAAAGACGCAAGCCTACAAAACTAATTTTTGTAAAAGCTTCAGAAATCTCAAATTTTATACAATTATTATACTAAAATTTAATAAATTATAACACTGTACAGAATAAAGATGTGAATCTACAAAAGTTTATAAAGCTACAGAAATCTATATGCTTACTAAAATTTTAGCGGTAACCCGGGATAATTATATGAATTTTTTCTTGCTTCAGTTACATAAAAAGTTCTAGTCATCCCAGTTTCAGAAAAAATTCTTAGTAGCTTTACAGATTTTTTTTACAGTGCAAATGTGATTCTGTTACATGAATTTCTTTTGTTGCAGTTACATAAAAAGTTCTAGGCATCCCAGTTTCCTAGAAAATTCTTTGTAACCTTATAGATTTTTTTTTTTACAGTGTATTGGAAATATATCTGAATTTAGACATAAAATTTGATACATACGTAATACGTATAGTAAAATGTAAAGTTGGTAACTATTTTTTCTTCTAACAACGAACAAGCAATGATTATTGTCAATTCGAACAAATTTGTAATCCGATTGCACGTTCATAAATTGTTGCCTTAATCCTTAAATGTATGATATTTTATTTTGTTTGGAAAATATTACATTTGAGTCTATTTTTTTTAATTATCCACTAGAAAAATAGTGAAAAAGTTTATTTATGTTTCTGTTGGACATAAAGCCACTCCCGAATTACATAATAATCCCGAAATTGCTCAAAAAATGATAATTTTAAGTTATATACTTACTTTAAAGTGGTTACACTGCCCAATAAAAACTAGTCAACGATATAATAATTTTTATAATGCTTTTAATAGTTTGCAGATTTAATAATTGCTTCCTTATAGAAATAGATAAAAAACGCCAGTCGAGCACATTGCAAGGAGTATCAACAAAAGATGTTAGAATCTCCACGTGATAACAAATCAGAACAAAAACGGACTTCTCGACCTTAACCCATCTGGGACCATGGATGCATATATGCACCTTCAAAAGGTACATACAGAAGTTTTGGTACCAGTAATATAAAAAAGTAATATATATATATTTTTTTTTAATTAGAGCATTTTTGGGATTACAAAAGTAAAGGTAACTTTAAAAAAAAAAAAACAGTGTTGCCAACCGAATTAAATTTGTGCAACAGACGCCAGTCCCGAAGGGGTTAAATGTATGTTACCACACGCAAGTAACACACAATAGTTCACCAAAAGACCAATAGGGAGCGCAGAAATTATCATGTAATTCCTGAGTTACACTATGCATTTAAAGGGTTAAATATTGAACTTGAATATACCCAAGCTCCGAAGGAACTATTAGGATTAGGAAGGATTTAAAGGACAAAAATGCACCTCAAGTTGTGTACTATTTTCAATTACGTTACAGAGTGACTGAAAAATTTCGTTGTTAGTGTTTGTATACGTTTTGAAATCCTCAATAATTTTGTATTTCATCAGTGTGGTGTAGTGTCGTTGAGGGAAGTCTAGATTCTGTCCTACCTCGCGAACTGACACTTTTTTTCTTTTTAAATGTAATTTATTCCTTTTACACATTACATATTTTAAGCACAGTTAAGAATTTCTGCAGCTTCAAACGTTTTTATATTTAAACATAACTAATTAAATAAAAATATGTTTCGGCATTATTGATGAAAATTTTGATTTTTTTTTCTAGTTTTAAAATAATATTTCAGATTTGGAAAATAAAAATTTTTGACCTACAAAATTCAGTCTTTCTGTTTTTGTTCTTGCTAGGATGTTATACTGCGTTTGAACTTTTCACATTTCTGTTATTTTCTTATTATATTGCATTGTATAAAACAACTCTTTTTTTTTTCAGGTACACTGTCTAAAACGCTTTTACTATTTTAATACTTTTCACATTCTTTTATTTAACCTTTAACTGATATCACAGAAATTGTCACATAACTACTGTGAAGTGGTCTGTGAGACCGCTGCAGCGAAAGATGAATAAAACGCATGATTAACTCAGGATGGTGTTTTTGCGCTAAACTTTTTGCACAGGACCGTTATACTAGATTGAGCAAAAATTCTGGGAAATTTGCGAAAGTTGCGTTGTTATGCGCAAATTAACATAGCAAAAGCAACAAGAACTATTCTTCAAAGTAGAGACCATCATAGTCCATGATTTTCTGCCATCATTCTGCCAGATTCCGGATTTGCTGGAAGTACCACGGCGGCTCCTTGGAATCGAGAAACTCTTGACATGCTTCTTCAACTTCATTAAAGGATTCAAATCGACGGCCCTTGAAAAAGTGTTGCACTGATAGAAAGAGGCCATAATCGGATCGAGCCACGTCTAGTCTGTAGGCGGGGTGTGGAAGAATTTCGACGCCGTCCAACTGTGCAATCTTGTCCTTTGTCGTCTGGGCCACGTCATTAATCTCATCGACGATTTTCAGAATTGTTAGACCTTTTCTCCAATAATGCCGGATCAACAGACGCAAATCATACTCAATAGTCATTTTGGAGCCGAAATTCATGAACTCCCATAGTTATACCACTAGTACTCCTATATACGATACAAATTCTGGTAACTATTACATTAAAAAATTCCCAGAACTTTTTGCTCAGCCTAATAATTAAAATTCACCTATTCGAAAGTTTCTAGTGATAGTACTAACGTTCCAAACGGAACAAAATTTTGCTAGTGTTTATAGTTAAACTGAAAATTGCAAGTTAAACTATAAAAATTGAAAAAGGCCGCGGTCTGAGAGACCGATAACATCAGTTAAAGGTTAACTCAAACTGGTTTCTTTATGTAGAGATGGCATTTTTTTAATCGAATTTTAATGTGTGTTTCCGATGACGATACAACGTTTTAATATTTTTACAACTTAATTATATATTAATACATAAATTTTAAGCATTTTATGTTACCCGCCATAGGTGATAAATTGCGAAATATTCTCCATAACTCGAACAATTGTGTACGAGTTGAAACAACAATTCAATTAATTGCGCGCCAATAAACCCTCGCTAATATATGTCAAATGGATATGAAACAGCAACAATTCATTTTAAAGGCTACAAAATAGAAAATAAAATATAAAGAAAGAAATGAAAAGTGTAACATTAAAAAAATATATTCTTTTATCAATTAATAATTTAATAATATTTAATTTAAGATTGAGAAATCAATTTCGAAATCCTTAAAAGATTGTTTAAATAATGTTTCATTTTTTTCTTTCCAGCTGCCCTATCTTAACACAAAAAAAGCAAAAATTATATATTAGGGTTCCGTACTTAAAAAGTAAAAGCGAAACCATTAAAAGATCACTCTTGTGTCTGTCTGTCCGTCTGTGCAGTCTTGTTACTCTTAAACTGTGGGACACGGAAAGTTCAAATTGGCTGAAGTAATAAAGGCTGTTGACCCACATATTTATAGATTATTAGCCATTCATAAATACATTTAAGAAAAAATGTAGAGGGCCTAATTAAGTTACTTGGACAAAAAAATATTTTCTTAGTACATCGTATGGTATCATGGGAAAGCTTTCGTAACGCCGAACTTAAAAATACATTTCTTTTAATTTTAGGTATTGTATTTTCACTGATATCGTCGAAAAGGTAATGCAAAAATATCCAATCCCCCTCTATTTCCGAATCTACTGAAATTAAAATTATGAAAAAATTAGGAGTAGTAGAAGTTAATTTAAACCTTGCAGGAAAACTATAGCGATTACCCTAGGACACATAGTTTTTGAGAAAATCGCATTTTTCCGTTACACACAAATTTCGATTTTCGGACGTTGATCAACGGTGCTGAGGAGTGCTGGAGGTACCTATCGTTGCATAAGTATAACAGAATTGTTGATAATGATTTTCGAAAAAAAAATTGTCAGTAATAAACCAATATATTAACCCTTAAAGACACGGGCGGTTTGGACATACATAAAGACACGGGTGGCGTACTCTATACGGTATCGGCTTTTAAAGCCTTAGATAACAACTTTTAATGATATATTTGTGTAATGCACTGCCCAGTAGTAGTATAAAAGCAATAAACGTCAAACTGTTAAAAACTGATTAATTTAATTAGAATTAATCACATAACTACTATGGTATTCGCGACTAGTTTGCATTGAGTGACTCTCTCAATACGCCACCCGTGTCTTTAAAGGTTAAAACGTGGCACGGACCAAGGGGGCGTTGTAACTTTGCGACCTCTTTTCGAAGCGCACAGCACAATGCCAAGTTTAAACTTTGAGCAAGGCTTTTGTTTTGAGGTACACTTTAACAAGAAAAGATTATTACTACGCTGAATTTGGTTTTATGAAATGCCAAATGAAATTTAAATATACACTATTTTTATTGTCAGCACTGAATTAAGTTCATCATGAACAGATTTGGATAAGATTAAAAAAAGAGTTATACAGAATAAAAATATTTGATACTATTTAGGCTTTTTATCTCTTTGAACCTTCATGGTATATTCATTTATACTTTTCTGGTATATACAACTATATACCAACCCTACGTTGTATAGTTTTTTACAAAGTCTTATTTTTCTTTTAGCAACAATATTTTTTTTTGTAATAATACAGTTACCAATTGGTATATTTATTGTACAGAACTCTCTGTGCGCGAGTGATATTCGCACTTCACCGTTTATTTTTTAATAAATTCACTTCCTTGCGCTTTTTACAATGCGCAAAAAGAAAAGTGAATTTTTTGATAATCGAGTTCGGTGCACACGGCCAAATCACTGTAGTTAAACGGAAATTTTGGAAAAAAAGACATGAATTGCTGTGAAAAAATTAGGCGTGATTTTCAAGATGAACTTGGGATGCTTATAAAAAAGGGAAAGGACGTTTAATGTTATTCTTTAGAGTAACAGTTTAGGAATGATGTATTTAACAGTCTCATCAAGTTTATTTTAAAAAATCATACAACCAATAACAGTTCTGTAAATAATTACAGTTTTTCGCATAAAATATATTACATTGCAACCTTCAACGAAAACTTAAAATTAATCATTAATTTCCTGATTTGATAAATAGCCTGAAATGCTGATTTTTCCTCTAAAGATTTCAAACATAAATCGAAACAGGGATCCCTATCTCATTAACACTTTAAAAGTTCTAGAATATTAAAAGAAATTTTTAAAACTGTTTACCATAACTAATTTTCAAGAAAAATTGAAGTATGCTATTGAATTGTTATGTGATATTTTCTCTGTTTTTTGTTTGTTTGTTTAAATAAAGAATGTGTAAATATTAATATATTTTATTGTTTTAAAGGTTAGAAACACGGAATTATTCTGATGAATTTAAAGGAATCACCTTTACATGTTTTCCATTTCAGAAAGTAAATAGTAGTTTAAATTAACATATTTTTGACAGTCTGCGATTTTGAAAATGATATTAAGCTTGTATTTATTTTACCGCTTCAAGAGGAAGAAGCTGTTTTAACTATTACTATAATTATATTCATCTATAAATTTTACAAATATTTTCATTCTCTATCTTTGTTCACCTTTTAAAGCAACATTTTAAGAGATTCAAACAGTTTTTACCGTATTTAAAATTTGTAGATTATTTATTATGTAAGATAAGTATGTGACAGAAGAGCAAAACATAATTAAGCCATGCAAAAAACATTTTTTTTAACCTCTTTTTCTGCTATAATGTTGTTTAACGTCATTCTGAAAAGTGAATGGCGGTTTTTCATAATTATCATTTTTTGCTTAAGCCTATTTAGCATATTTTTTTTTTGTTTATTTACTCGCAGAAACTTAAATCTTTGACCAAACAAATTGATTAATCTACAGACGCGTTATATATATATATAGATATTACATGTGTATGCATCATTTTTAAATTAAAAAAATTCTAGCAAAAAATTATCAAATAAGAGAGTTGGAAAATATAAAATAAGAAATTGGTAAATTAAAAACTTTAGTAATGTACGAATTCTTAAAAAATCATATGTCATTGCTAGATTTTTTATATGGATAATTAATAAATGTAAATTGGTATGTTACAACGTTAAAATATTTGAAAATAAACATATTAGCGATATTTCCATTCATTTAAAGTAGTAATTATGTTACAATTTATTGCAAGGCAATGATTTTTCTAGAAGTGTAAATCTACTACAGTGTGTGGAAAACGTTTTAGTTCATCAGAGAAATAACATTTGGTTCTCCTTGGTTTCTTTCCAATTTTGCTGGGTAACAATATTTTAAATGATCGTAACTTCTGAATGATATACTTTTCATATAAAACTTAACAAGCTCTTTATTTGTACATCTACACCTACAGAACTGCAACACTTTTATGCAGTACATTTGCTTACTTCTGCAGCTCACATTATACTCTTAACGCTGCTGGTCACCCAGCTTCCCAATTCCCGTCTGTAATGTTAAGTCTATGGGCGTTTGACGCATTTTTATATCCAAAATATCTCCTCAGGAAATTAAGAGCTTTAACTTCTTCTTTCAGTGATCTCCTCTTAAAGGATGTCAATTTTTTTTCTTAGTTCTCAAAATATTTCTGAAATCTATGCTTAATTTAATATTTTATGTTTTAAAAACTCACGTACTGGGAGTAAAATTTTAACACTTCATATAAAATTAAGCGTAGATTTTAGAAGTATTTTAAAAACTAAGAAAAAAGTAGACATCCTTTAAGAAGAGTACACAGAAAAATGAAGTTTAAAATATTAATTGCCTAAGGAGATATTTTGGATATAAAAATGCATCAAACGCCCATAGACTTAACGTTACCGAGGGGGATTCAGAAGCTGAGTGACTATCAGCCTTATGGGTGTATTTCGAAAAAATATTTTTCCACCCTCAACAGCTCGAAATTTTCTGAGACATTTTCAGACTCATTTTTAAAGGTAAAAACATGAAACTTTGCTGGGGTGATTTCTGAAGACATGTTTAACATGCCGTGTGATTTCATTTTCAGCTCAATTAATTAGAATTTGATTTTTAAACAATTATTTTCCCAGTATGACCATTTTTTTCATTCCCAGATCGCCCGCTTCGGAAAATTCGGTTCAAAACGCCAACTTTGACAGCGTTTTTTACAGTATTTTCTGCATTTATCAAAAAATTAAGAAGCACGGCACATTATATAATTTCTAAATAAGAGAATTTCCCAGTTTGATGCGTTTGAGAGCAAAAATGAATTTTAAAATGAATCAGAAAATATGCAGTTTGAATCGGAATACACCCTTAAACACACGTTACGTCCTGGTGGTTCAGTCATAAACACAATGAATTGATCTCACTTCACATCACTTCACTAGTGGGGGATGTCATCCAGCAGCTACACCTGCCTTTTATTTTTTTCATTTTAATTACATTTTCGACAGACGATGGTAGCTACATTAAGCGTACTCCATTTGTTTTTTCTTTTGAAATAAACTGTACTTCGCTTACAATGGTTAGTTTTCATAGCAAGTGTAATTCTGCTTTATAATTCAACACTTCTGCTTGCAAGTCGTGGCATATTTAAGCGGTTGATTGGATATAAAAATTTACATTCCAGGGTTTCTGATAAAGTTATTTTTACATGCAAGTCATTATGTTATGTTATGTCACTTCCTAAATCGAGGGCGTTCTACGTTTTTGTAATTAAATTGTCTCTCGTATCTAGTACCATTTTCGATAGGAACGCTAAGTCTGCAGTTTTCCGTTAGGTGGTGCTGTAGGTGGTCTCATCGCTTCGCGCACTTTATTATACCTGGACACCACGTTCATGACTATAGCTATCGACGTTATAAAGCTAATGGGGTTGGACAGGACTTTAGTGGGCATCTTGTAAATGATATAGAACATTAATTATGTTTCAAGTGCGCGATGATTTTTTATTTTTTTTTCTTAGGTAAAAGTATTAATTAAACAACTCAAAGATCAAAGATTGTCACATGGCATGCACATATTTTTTTGTGTGTACAAATTAAAAATTGTATACAGTTGAACAATCATTTAGCATTGGCTCCTGTCGAATGGTCAGTATATCATTCTTTTGTGATTGTTTGGAGCGGGATAATGCCAGATGCAAAAACTCTACTTGTTTTTGTGGAAACTGGCGTTAAAATCAACCAAAAATTCAACAACGAACATATGCTTAAAGAAGTTTTTTGTTTGTTTGTTTATTTCAGTAGATGACTGTGCTACTAAAATAGCACGGATCCTTGGCAAAATTTTGTAATAAACTTTGTTTCAATCTTAAAAACCTTTGATATAACGTTAATAGTTTAGGCTTTAGACTTGAAACTACTTGTCAACTACCTGGCGGGCATAAACCAAACCAATGGGTTGTAATTCTAGAAGTGGAACAAAAATACCGCCAAATCGCCACATGATGGCCACTCCAACCCAACAAGCAGCTAGTTGGCAAGATGCCGAACCGTGCCTCTCAGAAAGTTCACTATGACTTGTTGACTTAATAAAAAAAATTGCTGAATCGACGCGAGCACAACACACTAAGCCAAGTCAAGCTGAACGAACGAATACTAGGTGTTTTTGAAGCCAAAACGGTGGTGTAACTTACAAAAGAAATTAAATTATATTTTAAAGAAAAGAAGAGACAGAAAACCAAAGCGAAAGACACGAATAACAGAAAGTAAGTTACACGAAAAAAGAAAGAAAGAAAAAGAAAATAAATTTTGGGCTGAAAAGAAAGGCAGACATAATCACTGCAAAGAGAAACTAGATAAAGCCTTTCTACGGATAGTACATTTTCGTATTGGTGCGAATATAGTAGATTGTGCAGCTTTCACTATAATACGCCTAATAAAGAGGTGTAGTAAAAAAATGGGGAACCTTATCTCAACCCCCCCCCCCTCCCACCCCCCCAAAAAAGGAAGCCCAAACAATGTCCACTTCCAGTAGCAGAGAAATGAAGTTTAAAGTAAAATAAGGAGCCACAGCAAACACCATTCTTGAGCAATGAGTCGAAGAACCTTCGACTTCCACATCCGGATTAATGTCATTCACCAGCATCAAGTAGAAAAACAGAAAAAGGATGTAGTTCGATAACCGATGCTTGAGTGACCAAGCGCCCAAGCGCCGCAGGTCGTTGTAACTTTTAACTCCAGTCTCTGGCCAAAAGTATTAAGCCCCTAACCAAGAAGAAGAGAAACGATGTAGAGAAACATGGAGTAGGGCAAGAAGATGAAGCGAGGCACATGAGAAGTCCGAAGGGTCTCCACCAGCACCAAAAAATCCCACCTCACCAAGTTTTGGTACGGGTTTAGGTCGGGTAATCCTGCAGTACCCACTTAAAGGGCCCGACAGTGGCACCACAAACCCTCCACCACTCAAAGCTTACGAGCTACTTGAGAATTCATACCAGTAGAAAACAAATGCACCAAATTGTTTTCCGTACTTTGTATGTACTAACAATATTTTCACTATCCTTACAGCTCTATAAGGATAGATCATTTCTACAGGATCTAACAACCTATTAGGTCATTTCAAAAGATTATATGAACTTCACAAAAGCATTTCGAAGTCACATCTCAAATTAAGCGCTGACATAGTCACTAATGTAAATACTGTTGTTTTACACCATCTTTTCCTTATCAATGAAATTTTCTGAATAAAAAGGAAAACCACGTTGAGCATGGAAGCAATTTTTTTATAAGCATAGATTGAACTTTGTGCGAATTTTAATAAAAAAGCTAAAATCTTTAACAACGATTTTACGCACAAATAGCGTACAGAACGACAAATTTTTTTTCCATATGATCGTTTCGAGGATTCCTGGATCCCCTTCCTCAGTGAGGAAAAAAAAGAGAATTAAAATGGGTTCGAAGAACCCCTCGGTTATAGCCCCGAGTACTGGCTTATGGGCTGATACCTTTTCGCCAATTCAATCAGTCTATAAGCCAGTACTCGGGGCTATAATCGAGGGGTTCTTCGAATCCTTTTTAATTCTCTCTTTTCCTTTTTTTTCCTCACTGAGGAAGAGGATTCAGGAATCCTCGAAACGATCATATGGAAAAAATTTCTGTCGTTCTGTACGTTATTTGTGCGTAAAATCGTTGTTAAAGATTTTAGCTTTTTTATCAATTTTATTATTATTATTATTTAAAGTGAACAGGATTTAATCGAAAACTTTTTTATCAAGGATCAAAATTAATTTTAAAATTTAAATGTAAACCACTTTTCAACCTATTACAAAACAATTTCTAGACAGTAGAACACTAGACGAAAAAAATTACAAAATCGTTCGCATTCGGTCATTTCTGAAGACATTGATTACTCTTAATGGCAGAGTGGGAAGGATGTCTTCGATTCCCTCGTTTTAATACCGCAAAAATCTCACTTTTGAATTTGTGTCATTTTACAAATGCTAAGTATAAAATATATAAAATTTTGAAATACACTTTTTTACAAATATGCCTTCATTTTAGAGTATAATATTTATGTAAATATTAATTTTCTATAAATTAATATTTTTTATCTCTTAAAATGATTATTTTATGTTACAGATCGCCCATGCTTATCAACAGACTGGTTTCAAACGCGTCAAAAGAGGCTACAAGCAGCTAAGGCTTCAAGAAGAAAGAGCTCCTTTATTATCTCAGCCTACAGATCCTTATTTTCCGTACCAGTGGTATCTGGTAAGTATTTGTTCACCTTTAGTTGTACTTTTTTTTTCTTTTCGTCTCAGTTTTCTCTGTTTGCTTAACATTTCAGTTCCTCCAACAGAAAGATCAGGAAAGTGCATTAAAGGGTGCTGTTCTTCTATTATTGAACTTCTATTTCTAGGATTTCTAGAAGAAATATTCTATTTATAAAAAAGTCAATAGTTAGAAAGGTGTTTTTTACTTCGTAATAAAAAATTGTGTTTTCTTAAAATCATACTTATTTGAATATTTTATAAACTTAGTTAGTTTCCAAAATTTAAATACCAAGTGTCCAAAAATGACCGATGATTTTAAAATTCAATAACTTGCAAACGGTGACAGATATTAAAAAAATTCTTGCAGGAGTGTTATGTAAGATGTCAGGAATTTGTAAGCTGGAATTCTGAGTTTTAGTTACAAATAGCATCGATAGATGGCACTGCAAGCAATAACCGCTAAATCCAGGCTCGATTTTTTGGCCTTTCTCTTCTTCCATACGAAAAAAAAGGAGATTAAAATGTATTGAATGGATCGCGAAACACCACAAATCGGGTCTGAACCGATTTTTGGTCACTTATTGCTCTCAGCGCCACAATATTGTTTGAAATTCAAACTAAAATAAAGAATCACAGAAAAAAAACTCCTGACATCATACATAACCCTCCTGCAAGAATTTTTTTTAATATCTGTCACCGTTTGCAAGTTATTGAATTTTAAAATCCTCGGTTATTTTTGGGACACCTGGTATGACCGTTTCATCTATTTTCTATTACATTTCAATTAACTCCTTCTATTAAGGAGTTTAATAGAAAAACCTCTGAGACAGGAATGGCCTGTATTATCTTTTTGCATTTGTCTCTCGAATCTGTCTCGAATTTGTCTCTCCGAAATAACAGCTGCAGATGAAGTTTAATACTTGTGTATATCTTGGTACCCTTTACCTACCTGCAAAATTTCGTTACTGGTGTTTGTTTGTTAGGTCATGAGTATTCTTTGTAAGTATAAATCTGATATCAGTTATTTGGAATAGAAGAGGCAATAACAAACATATCTGCTAGCATATATATGTTATTATAAAATTATTACATTGAAACGCTTACATGTATGTCAGTGTAATGCAGTATTTTAAAACTAATAAAAATTTTCAAATACTTTTTATTCTTTTTTTTAGTCATTTTTTTTTAAATTATTAATTTATTTATTTGTCTTGTTGGCGCGTCATGGTTACATAAAATATATTTTTAAAAACAAATTGCCCCGCGGACGACAAAAAGTTCACCATCTCTGCTCTAAAATGAACCTTCAATAATAGTCTAAATAAGCAGCCATCCATACTCAACATTTTTTTTCTTGCCGGCCGCAATTATATGTTTGCGACGTTAAATATACGCTTATAAAAGGATAAAAAAAAAGGCAATTACATTAGTAACAGAAGTAATATAACACAGCAATAAGTTAATATCATCTACAGAGTTGAATGTTTGTTTCGAAAGAAACGTTACCAAAAACTTTCAACACCACTATTTCTACACAATAAACTTCATGGTAGATTTCTATTGTAAATGTTGTAGAAACATACCACGAAATTTGCTTTTTGGAGGTAATGGTGTAAAAAGTTTTGGTGCCAATTTTTTTAGCGAGAAACTTTCAATTCTAAAAGCAATATTAGCTGCATAATAAGTATAAAACGTAATAATACAATAATGCAGTATTTCCAAGTTCTAAAGAAAAACACAGCAGGAGATTTTCTCTAATAAATCAGTCTTTTGATCAAAACTTTTTTTTTTAGAAATATATAATTTTATAAAATTTGGAATCATGTTTGATTTGTATTGAAGATTAAGGAATATATACACTACTGTAACATAAACAGGACTATATGTAAAAAAAACTTTTAACTAAGCAAACGGCATTTCAAATATGCAAGTCAAAACTCGTCGAATTCGATGAATGAAAATGTTTAAAAGAACTGATTGACTGAAATTATAAAAAAAAAATAACAAAAATAATTATAATAATGAATCAATATTTAGTAAATATATTCCCAAACTTGATGCCACGTTTGCCAGTTACAACTTTGCATGTAAAAATTCGCATTCTTTATTTGAAGTTCTAACCTGAGTGACGGCGAAATCCAGAAATTTACCTTTAGGCGCATTCGTAGCAAAATATTTAGTTTTATCAAAGAAAACACTCATTTCATTTTTACTGTGACATCATTTTCACCCACTAAAGCCCTCTGAGATTAGTGTTTCAATCTCAGTATCAGCGGAATGAAAATGGAATATTGAAATGTAACAGCCTTATGGGTAAAATGCGTTATTTTAAATCCTGACGTCATTATCTGTTCAAAAGTTTTTTTTAAGTATTTTTTTTATTGTAATAAGAAAATGGCATCCGTAATGATATGATAATTCCCATTGTTTCCCTTCTCCCTTCAACAATGGAACTAACCTGATTGCCACCAACGTGAAGAAATTTTATAAAGGACTTTTAAAATTAATATTACAATATAAAAATGAAATTAGTTTAAAAAATAGCGAGTGTGGGCACATCTACAAATAAAGTGCTTTTATTTAAAAAACTATTAGTTATCAAAATCGATTCAGTAGAAAGCTCAGGCCAGACGACTAAAAAAACAGCCTTGTATTTTAAATATATAGATTAACATTATTTTAAATTAATTATAATAACAGTATAGATTTTGTCTTCCCATGAAAATATATAAAGCAACTGTGAAGGTCTTAAATTCTTTATATGCCCACCTCAATTAATTTTATAAATGAGGTATTCTCACAACCTTTTGACTTTTCTATATTTTTCTGCCCCTGAATAATAATTTTTATTTTAGTACATATTCTTGGGATTTTTTTATTTCTTATACTGGAAAACATCTCATTTCATGACTGCATAACAATATTCACGGGATAAATAAGTTTTGGACGATGTTAGGGGTCCAAATATACCACGAAATTCCTATACCGTCCCGTGTCCATGATGCTGATTTATAAGTTTGGAGCTGTCTGTATAAAATTGTTTCAATAAAAGTAATTCGAGGTAATTTTTTTCCGAAATTGGGACTATTGTTTTATATAAATATGTAGCAAAAAACTAACCTGCACACATTTTTAGGTTTGTTATTTTGTTTTAACTCTGACCCTGAGTTTGATTCCTTACCGTCCGTCTTGCTAAACTTATACAAAAAATCACTTCAGATGCAGCCACAGAATTTATTTATAACTTTATAATTATAACTTTTTTCTCGTGCAGAAGTATGCTAGAGAAAGAATGGCTAAAAATTTTTAACAGGAAATCTACTGCAGAATTTAAATCAGCATTTAAATGTCAATTTCAAGCATTTTTTGTTTTTTTTAATTTGGTAAGGACCATATCCATTTTAATGGATGTTCATGCCTTAAATATGAGGAAATGTAAGCACAGTTCATTTCAACTTTTCACATGTAAAGTGATACTGAAAAGCACTAAATTAACAATAAATTAAAAAATATATATATTTATTATTAATTTAATGAACAATACTGAATTATAACAACATGTATAATAATCAGATTAAGTTAAATAATGTTATAAAAAGTTATAAAATATCTTTATTAAGATTGCTATGTAATTTTAGTAACAACAGTAAAAATTAATCCATTCTCGATAATAGCCAAATTAATTTTATTTTTATTTTATGTTTTGCAATGTTTTTCATTATGCAATGTGTCTCGTGATATTGTTTACCATATTATTGATTTTTAAAGTATGTGAAAATTAATCCACGCTCGCAAATAGCTAATTTAATTTTTATTTTATTTTATGTTTGCAATGTTTTTCATTATGCATGGTGTCTCGTGATATTGTTTACCATATTATTGTTTTTTAAAGTATGTGAAAATTAATCCACTCTCGCAAATAGCTAATTTTAATTTTATTTTATGTTTGCGATGTTTTTCATTATGCATCATGTCTGGTGACATTCTTTATTATGTTATTGTTTTTAAATTATATGAAAATATTTTCTATTATGAATGATTTTGAAAATGTCGCCGCTTGTGCGATGAAATGATCGCCAATCTTAATGAATATATTTTATCACTTTTTATAGCATATTAACTTAAACTTAACACTGAATTATTTTAAACATATTTAAGCTAAATATAAATATAAATCTTTGAAACAATTTCTTTCACTGGTAATACACAAAAACATATTGCAACTTGGACATCTAAGTTTAGTTTTCTTTTAAAAACATATTATTATCAATGTAATGTCTAAAATAATGCTGTGCTTCAAATTTTATATGCACTTTTGCCTCTTGTTCTAGCTGTTGTGAAATATCAGGAGGATATGGAATGCTTGAGCGAACCTAAAAGGAAACATAATTAAAATCCTATTTCATGATGCTTGTGAAAAATATTCTTTATTGTATTAATTTAATTTTTTTCTTTATATTTATGAATTTCTAACAAAAGAAAAAGTTAGCCGAAGTAATTGTCTTAATTTACATATTAAAAAAACTTTATATGTACATAAATCATAACTTGAACTTACTGCAAAGATCTCTTCCAAATCAAATTGGGCTTTTGGTATTTCGCCATTTCACTTCTGTTAGTTTGACTAACTGAGCCATCAGCAAAATTATTGACTGATTCTTTAGTAGCCTCATTTTCAGCTTCAGGGGAATCTTCATAAATTTCATTAATATCAAAATATCCATCACTAAAATCAAGACCAGAGTCATTCCCATTTGTTATTATTTCTAACGTTGTTAATCATTTGGCTATAGTAAAACACAAAAATATGCAATATTTTATAAAAACATTACATATATATGTATTTTTATAAAGAGGAATTAAAACATTACAGAGAGATTAAATAAACATAAAAAAAACTTGGAAATCTTGCTCATGATTAAAACCAAAACAAATATTAAAATTAACTATATAACTTTACTCAAGTAAGACCCAACATCCATTTTAATGGATGTTTTAAAATTGAGCTTTAAAGCAATAAATATAGCCAAATTACAGTTAAAAACTAGCTAGGGTACTACAAAAACATTAAAATTAACATATGCACTCTAAAATGTGCTTAAAAAAATAAAATGAGTAAAGAAAAATTGTAACTTACTAACACCTGGTCGAATAGCACGTTGACTTACCCACTTCGCCATATTCCAAACAAATGAGAAGCCGTTGCCAGATTCTAAAAACTTAAAAGTAATCATTGAAACGCATATCAAACTGGAGTATCAGGACTTGCTTCCAAAGAATATTTTATGTGATTAGTAGGTTAAAACAAAACATCTATTTTAATAGATGCGGGGTCTCAGGAGGTTATACATAGCTGCTAGTGTTCTGAGATTTTTTTTAAATCAAATAAACCAATAAAATGTTTTTTGTTTCTATATGGTACGTATTTGATTTCATACTAAAATAAATTTTCTGGTTCAAATTATGCTTATGGTTAGTTATTTGACTTGAAAGAAACGGGAAGAATGGCAGGTATGTTTGTAGTTGAGATACCCAAAATGCTTCATTACCATATTTTTCTATCGCTCATTTATAGATTTTTTATATGAAGGCCACCATATATGAACACATAGATATTTAATGTGTTTCAGTTCAAGATTCGAATACCTAACGTTTTTATCCAATGAATAGGAATATTTTTAAACGTTGCCATGGTTAGAAAAAGTTAAGGATCTCAATTTTACTTATCTCTCTCTCTCTCTCTCTGTGTGTGTGTGTGTGTGTGTTTGTGAGTGTATGAACACCATAATAATGTGAACTAATTTGGATTGTTTTAATTTCATTTAAAAGGTTGTGCTATTTAAATAGCCCAAGAAGTATTCCTATACAGGGCCTGACTAATTCAGGGGCATGCGGAGAAGCTGAAGAGCCTCCCTTGGGAATAATAAGACTTTTTGTTAAAAGGGTGCCAAACGGTTAAAATTGGCCAAAAGTGAACAAAATTCTTACATTTTCAAAGATTTGGGAAGGGAGTTAATCCCACATATTAAATGGCCACTCCCTCAAAAAAAGAAAGAACTATATTATTAGAATTTTATTTTAACAACATAGTATAGTCTATTGTTTTCAAATTAAATTCATTATTAACATTTTCCTCGTAACAAGGCAAGTTAAAACCATTAATGATGATCAATTGGAGCCATTTTTCTTTTAGACATCTTATTATGACATATGTAGATAAGGAAAGAAAATGTTTGCAAACAAATATTCCCATCAACCAATCCATCATTTTTTCTACTATTTTACTTCTAGTATTTTCTTTTAAAGCTAAGTTGGGTCCTGTTTCTATACGAATCAATATTTAAACAATGCGCGCTATAATTTTAGTCATCTTCAAAAAATAAGTAAATGAGCTCTAAAAATATCTTTCAAGTTGAATTTTTTACAAAATGTCTTCTAAGTGCGTATGCTATCTTGCATTTTCTGCTACCGGCAACATATAATACGCTAAATATTTATATACAAAAAATACACCTGGATATACATTTTTAAAAGTAAACTTCATAAAAAAATGAATGATTTTAAAATGCCCACCGGCGTTTTGAAGAAATATTCGAAATAAAATATTCGATATACCTTGGAGATTTCATAAGTATTAAAAATGGGTTGGGACATATATATACTTTTTTTCAGTTTAGTTTAGTTTCTAGTCAATTCAGTCGCATTTTAGCCTTTTTGCATAGAATATATCTTTTTTTTTTTTTTTTTTTTCTTTCACCGTCGTAACATTTCTTTTCATAGCACTTGAAAATGCCTTGGGCATTTAATAAATATTCAAAAGGTCTTCAAAAGCAATTTTCCTTATTCTAAAATACATTTTCAACTGCTTCTTGCTAGAATGTGTGTGAATGTATGTGCGCGTGTTGAACGAAAAAGTTTCCAAACTACATTTGGTAAAAATAATTTTCAACAAAGTGCAAAATATGCAAAATATTTAAAAATAGCCTCATGGCTTTATTAATAAAACACAAATACTTGTAGTTAAATTCTGATAACTATAACATCTATTATTAGACTGAAATTTAAGTATAAAAAGAACTAGCTTATCAAATAACAATAAGAAGAAAAAGAAGACTAGACAGAAGAAAGAAAGAAAAACTTCGTGTGGTACTGTTTTAAAAAAATACTTATTACACTCTAAAAACGACATTTTCAAAACTGAGTAAAAAATACTCAAATCTGAGTATGTCGCATAGTCAAAATGGCTCTGAAACAAAGTTACTCAAGTTTGAAACATGTATATACTCACTTCTGAAAACATGGACATACTCAAATATGAGCACATAATGCTTTATTCATGGTGTTTATTCAGGATTATACACGATGTTTATATTTATATATTGTTGATGGTTGTCAAATCCTACCTGCGATGTCTTTCCTTTACGAATTCATCCATTCTTCGATTTCGAAGGTTGAAGAATAAAATTTACGATTTCGAGATTATATTACGACGGCTTTTAAGTGATCTACCGCGAAGACGATAAAAAAGTAGTTCGCCCCATTTCATGTCATAAATTATTACTGAAAGGAGCGTTACGTTCGAAATCATAACAAATGATATAATATGAATAAATTCAACTACCCTGGTAAAATTTACTACGTTTAACGAATGAAAATTAATTTTGTTTGAAACTGAGTACTTCTGACGTTTCAGAATTGAAAGCATTGCGTCATCATATTTGAAACAAAAAGTTTCATATCAGAATGAAAACATAGATTTACTCAGATTTGAAAGTGTCATTTTTCTCAGTGTAAAAAAACAAAAACTTGCAGTCACGTAATAATGCATGCGCACATTCACAAACTCGCCCAGACACACAAGTTTTAAATCGAATATCTGCTATTAGAAGACCTGAAAGGTTACAGTGCCAGAGCTCTTGAAATCACGTGATTAATTAGATTTATTTTTTAAGTTTGCACTTTGAGATAGAAACATATGCTATAATTATAGTGGAGAGTAAAAAGAGATTGAAATGAAAACTCATTGTATAATTACTGGATTTTAGTAATATATTAGCATTCTAAACTTTTATTTTGAAGCAATAATTTAAGTAAAAATATGTTCGTGTATGTGTACGTATAAATGATTAGGCAAGTGTGCGCACGTGTTCAAGTTTTGCGGCTGGTGTCTTGTTTGCTAAGGCAATCTTTGTTTCTTGTCGTTAGCACAGCTTTCTGTGAAAATACAGTACAACAATACAAGTAAAGTAACATAATGCAGTATAAATATAGAATCATATATTAGCTACCATTTAAATTTGGGCACTAAATATTTTGTTAACAATATTATTCCCACTGTGAAATTGACCGCTCAAAAAGCTTCACTCTAAAAACGACATTTTCAAAACTGAGCAAAAAATACTCAAACCTGAGTATATCGCATAGTCAAAATGGCTCCGAAACAAAATTACTCAAGTTTGAAAATCGTATATACTCATCTCTGAAAACACGGACATACTCAAATATGAGCCCATGATGTTTTATTCTTGAGTGTGTGCATGCTCATATTTGAGTATGTCCGTGTTTTCAGAAATGAGTATATACGATTTTCAAACTTGAGTAATTTTGATTCGGAGCCATTTTGACTATGCGACATACTCAGATTTGAGTATTTTTTGCTCAGTTTTGAAAATGTTGTTTTTAGAGTATACGCAACATGGTACATAGCTAACCCTAATTTTATGATAACTTATAGAAATTACGTGTGCGTACAATAAAATATTTCAAATCGGGATAAATATTTCGAAACAACAAAATTATTGAAATTACCTTCAAAATTTTCAATGAAATCTTGCAAATTCCACCTGTGAAGTCTTTCTTTTACCAAGTCATACATTCTTCGGTTTCGAAGGCTAAAAAGCAAACTCTACGCTTCTGCGATCACATTAGGAAGGCTTTTGAGTGTTCTTCCGCGATTACGATAAAAATGTAGTTCGCGACATTTCATGAAATAAAATATTATTGAAAGGAGTGTTTCGTTCCAAATCATAACATATGAAATAATATGAATAAATGCAACTACACGGGTGAGATTTACTACATTTAACGAATGAAATGTAATTTTGTTTGAAACTGAGTACTTCCCGTATTTCAGAATTGAAAGCATTGGGTCTTCATATTTGAAACAAAACGTTTCATAACAAAATGAAAACATTGATTTGCTCAGATTTGAAAGTGTCATTTTTCTCAGTGTTTGTTCTGCACACATCATCTGGCTTTCGACACTATCCGTGCTGTTTCACTACCATGGCAAAAAAATATATATACCATAAGAATTTTGACCAAGAAATATGTAATCATATTTCTAATTACTGCATTATGAATTTTTTGAATAAGATATTTCTTTAACATGACAAAGGTAAACAGCATGATGGTAAAAAATTTAGTTTGAAATCATTTCACTTCCCTTAAAATTATCGCAAAAAATGTAGCAGCACAACTGGAATTTAAAACAATTAGCAGCATGATTTTGTTTCGTAATTTTATAAACCATCTCTCATCATTTTATTAACCAGCACTCATTATTACCATCACATGTTAGTAAAAAAAAATTACTATTCATAAAATTTTAAACTTATAAATTACTAACTAAAACTTGCACATTTTATTTTTTGCATTTGCAATTTTATGTGATATTATCAGGATGCTGAAATTTCTAATATCTAAAATTTGTACACCTTTCAGAATACTTTCATTTCAGTCAATCTTTCAAACATTATTAGAGAATTCGTTATCACGTGTAAAGTTCACAAGTAATTCTTACACTATATAATAATACATGATTCTGCTCATGATGTCTAATGAATAATTCTACATAATATAGTAATCTTCAAAAAGTTGTAAAATTGCACTCATTATTAAAACGTCGAGCTTTTATCACAAAATTTTACATAAAGATTGGAATTTCAAATGCTAATGAGGTATTCGTTCATTACAAGAAGGAAAATTGCACTTTATTTGATGCTGCAGAAACTTTAATTTAAATTCCAGTAATTGTTCTTGAAATGCTTTTATTTTAAATTATGATTTTAAGTACAGAGAGACTATTTCACTAGCTATCAAATGTTGGTGTGTAATTTTAAGAGCAGATGTAGAAATAGATTGATATTTTTTTGTCTCGTTATGTTTTTATCTGCTGTGCTAGTAAACGTATAAATACTTAAGTAAAGGATGATTATAGTATTTAGTGAAATACTAATTCTTATTTCTTAATTATTCCACCATTGTGATTTTTTGAAGTACTAATCTAAAATATCTCAGAATAAGAGAAAATTATGTGTAATTATAAACTGAATTGCTTTAGAAAAGATAGAATTATTATAAATTCTAAATATTGACCATCATTCTGATATGTTGTATGTCCACTGAATTTGGCACATACGTTTTATTGAATTTAAATTATCCAACGTAAGAAAACCATTAATAATAGTGATAAAACTAGCATAAAATTACAGGGTAAATCAAAAATAAGTATTCAGTTTAAACACATTATAAAACAAAAATAATAAAATGTATTTATGTTTCTTATAACAGAATTTTAGGGAAATCTAAGTTTCTTTAAAGACAGCCATAGATGCTTTATGCATGCACCCTTAGTTCCTTGATATACATCCGTCCAATAACAGTTTATGCCCAAACGTGAGCTAAGATATCTGAATCAAGTGCAATCATGTTGGCTGTGATATGTTGTTTCAACACCCTATAGCAGGGACGGCGAACCCATGGCACGCGTGCCAAAAGTGGCACACGAAAAAATAATTTAGGCACGATGGTGCTTATGGCTCTAAATCAGTATATGGTGATATTTCACAAAATACACGAATTTATGATGAAAATATTATTACTAAAGAAGATCTGATCTTGTCTAAATTCAATGAATTGGAAATTAAAGAATTTTAATTGCGGCTTTTTTAAAATACCAATACCGTAAATTACCGCATCAGTAAAAATACCAATGGTAAAATTGTAGCAATTTGGAAATTAATTTCAAAGCTATTTAAAGAAAATGGAGTTTGTCCTTTAATAATTTTTTCCTCTATTTATGTCCGGAAGGTCATTATTTTCGCAAATCAATTACACAAAAATTCAAATAAAAAGCATCTATCAGATAAATCCAGTTCCGTTTGCATTCTGTTGAAATTAACTAAGTATAAATCTGATATTAATTATTTTTCATCCAAGATGCAATAAGAAAATTAATCACATGATTTTTTTAAATAATTTCTAAAATATAATTGTTTTTACGATTATTAAAGTGTAATACCTACACGTATGTCGCAAATGTTTTAAAATTCTTAGTGTGTAACTTTTATTCATGCTTTTTTAATCCACTAAACTTTTTCATTAGTTGGCACGTCAAGATCATATAAAATATTTTTGTGGAAAAAAATGGCACGCGGCTATAAAAAGGTTCGCCAACCCTGCCCTATAGCAACAGGAAAGAGAGGAGCGAATACTTTCACTTTCACTTTCCTACGTACTGTCGCAGAAAAAAATTGCAAAGTGTGTGTGGAGTCAAGATTTTTAGCTGACTGTTCGGACAGAGGCATTTTGTATTCATGGCTCGTCCAGTTCATTGGTGTGTAAAGTGTCTGTCGAGGTAATCATCGCACATCACAAGACCAATGTACGAAGCTAACGAGCCGCACTTTTTCATTGGACCGATAGAGTCACGTGATACTCTTTCCGAATACCTGCATTCGATAATCACGTGACTCGAGCGGTCTGAAAAAAGAGCACCGTGGTAGCCTGTCTTTTTCGTTATTCCCGACCAGCGTAATGATCAATTATTTAACTGAAGAATAATACACAAGAATATAAAATGTCTTTTTCACTGCTTATGCTGCCATTTTGGCTGAAAATTTATGACACACACGTTGTCTCCAATGTCACCTCTCTCAGTAGCAGAACACAAACTACATGTGAACTTAAAACTTAATAGCTGGCAGTTGCGTTCAATGTCTTCAGCTGCTATCATTTTACTGAATCTGGAAAATGCATACTTTATTTATAAAATATCCCCTATTTCAAGGCTTCTGGACATCCTACTTGGGGCCAAAATAACAAACAAATGGTGCTACACATATGCTTGGTAATTTATGTATAGAAAGCATGTGCATTGCGATGTTTTTATATTTTATGTTCCTTTAAATTGAAGAAGGAAAATCGGCTATTTTAAAAACACAGAAGCTTTAAAATAGCTGTATGCTGGTTTTGTAGTATTTATTTGTTTCTTTTGCCTTTAATTATTTCGCGTTAACTATTCAACAGAGTACAGGGCCGCCCTAAAGCGTTCGGGGGTTGTAGGTCCGTCTGATGTTTCGGAGGATTCTTACACCATTAATTTATATTTACTTATTAATTTTTCTAAGGGTATTCATCTGTGGTTGTATTACCAATACGATTGTAAAATAAAATAAGTGGAGAGTAAGCTTCTAAAAAAATGTCATTAACATCAACTTTATCAACAGCAAAAAAAAGCGCAGTTTTTAAGTGCGTGCGTAATTATATAAATACGTAGCACCTATAGTTGTCGCCTGGTCCGTCCGTCTGTCTATCCGTCTGTCCACATTTAACAGCGCAAAAACAAACCGACCGAATGGTTTGAAACTTAATATATGTAATCGTTACAGAATTTTGTCGAGTCATTTCAATTTCAAGAAAATCTAATCAAAACTTAAAAAGATATTAATAAAAGTTTTCTTCATTCTATTAAATCCTATCATAAGTAATTAATTCAATGATATCCCATAATAGGTAATGATTCTAGATTGCCATAGTGATTTTTCTATTAAATCCTATTATATGTAATTAATTCAACGATATCCCATGATATTTAATGATTCTAGGTTGCCATGGTGATTACGTCCTAGTTAAGATGGAGTCATATTTTATCCGTATTACTGAATTTAATGTATGTAATAGTAATAAATTATGTAGTCATGCATTTTTGCATAAAAGTGCAGCAGATATTGCACCAAGATCTAAATATTTATTAAACTAGTTACAGTACGAACGTAGCTCATTTGCCATGTTTGACGTACAATTTCCGACTTGTTGATAATATGCTATAGGAAAGTATGATGCGCAACAAAATCTTGAGAATAGTTCCATATAATGAAATATATATTAAATGAATTTGTATTATTGCAATTCATTATGACATTTCATTACTTTTTTTTTTACTTGGCAGAAAAAAATATTCAATAAACCAGATTTATCTTTTATGGGACCCTGCTCCATGAACCCTGGTACTTTGAGATAGACCTAAAGATCTTTTGTATTTATCTTAACAACGTTTATCTTTTATTATTTTCTGAATGTCTAAAAAACAGAATACTTTTCAAACAAAATATTTAATAAAACATACAATATCTTTTTGCTGAAAGATTTTAAAGATACAATATCCTTTTGCTGCTAGTTTCTCCTTTAGAATCATCTTAAGGTCCACTGTTGGTTTTTCAAAAGAGCCCCCAGTCGTATATTAGATCTCAAAGGCTTCAAAATGTTTTAAAAGACAGTTAAATAAACTTTTTTTTTCCCTTTTGAGACTTTCCTTCTTCGATTATATTTAAAAGAAGAAAACCGTACATTATATAGCTCGCTTTATCATGTGATTCATTTAAGACTGGATATTCAAGGGGAAATCTGTATTTTCAAATTATAAAATGAAGCTATTTCTCTGTATTATTAAATATTTCTGTATTATAAAGCAAATCACTGTAACAAACCGAACTGATGTAAAATTATACAGATAATGGCTGGTATAGGAGAATCGAATGGATTTATGAGAACAGGCAGCGATTTTGGTAAAGTCCTACTTTTTGCCGGAAAGATCAAATAGAATCGATCGATCCTAATACATCATCACCAGTGACACTTCACCGACAAGTAGATGAATACAAAGCGGGTCTGGTATTCCTTTAATACGCCACTAAAATGAAACTAGAGTGGGATCAGAGGAAATTTCCCACGGATAAGGTGAAAGTGAAAGCGTGTTTCCAAAAAAGGAAGCAAGGACACAGGCGACCTATCACACGATAGTTTGTAAGTGACATCATAAGTGAAACGATCCTAGTGGCTAAAGAGTCCCTATTGTTTTGAATCAAGGGATCTAGAGATGAGATAATTGATGAGAAAAAAATAGTCAGTTAAGTTTGAATTCTCAAGAGAGAAGGTTGAGGCGCTTGGCCTGGTAGAGAGCGACAGGCTCACTATTTTACAATATTTTCTCGGATATATTCCGAGGGTGAGTGACTTCTTCATCCTGATTCAAGAGCGAAGGACAAATAGAACCTAGTTGTCGATGCAGTGCGTTTCTCCAAACACGGGAGAAAGGAATTTTCTTAATCCAATATTGACAAAATCAGAGACTATTTATTTGTTGACAATCTATCCAACCTATTGTGATTTATTACTTAATCAAGCAGCTTTCGAATATCATTCAACGACCCTTCATCAATTATACTCAAAATTGTTGTATGTGTACAAATCTTAATCTAGAATTAATCCTTTGTTTTATTTCAATAAGACATTTTTCTTTATTAAATTTTGTGATACGCATTCGAAAAGACACCACCACGCTACCACGTCTAATCCAAGGTCCTACAAGACATATTTTTCTATTACTATTATTTGAGGACTAAAAAGGAAAAATGCTAAAAGTACCAAAAACTCGAGAATCTTTTTTTTTTTTTTTTTTTTTTTTTTTTTGTCGAAAAAATGACTTAAATGCCAAGCTTAACAAACAGGAGAACCCTTGAAGCTCCAACCCTAGTAGAAGTAGTTCAAAAAAGAGTAGGGAAATGTCGCTTGTTGAATGTGCTGCACAAAGTGAAGTGGAGAACGATAAATGTGCCACACGAAGTGAAGTGGAAACCGCTGAAAGTGCCAGTGGTAAGATGCGCAGCTTTTGGTGGCCATTACACAATTTGATCATGTTGTTATTGTTTACATTAACACTAGAAAGACGGGGAATTTTACTCAAATTTTATAAAAATATTTCACACCAGTATTTTTATTTTTAATTACAGTTTACTCTCGATTATCCGTACGCGGATTATCCGTGCTCATTTCGGACTCCCAAACAAAATAAAAAAAATAAAAACAAACATTTTGACGCTTATCATGCATGTAAAATTGATGTTTATGTGTATTAGAATCTTTTCCGGTTTAGCTGATAGTATTCTGAAGTACGTAGAGGTAAAATCGAACGCTCTGGAACCTATTTGACGGGTAGGGCTAGGGTTAAAGGGATGAGAAGGCATGTGAGCCTAGCTTCTAGTATTTGACAGATGAAGACATCGTTTCTAACTGTGATGTTAAATCTAATAGTGATGATAGTACTGATGCAGAAGATGTACTAAATGAGGGAAATACAATTTCTCATTCTACTGCTTTACAATCTCTAGAAACTTTATTAGACTATAGGAGAGAAAGAGAATTTGATTACGGTGGCATTACTGCAGTTCGTAAAGTATGTGTTGATATAAGACAAGGGATGAACAAACAGCAAAAGCAAGGATGCATTACAGATTTTTTTAAGCAGTAAATATTAAAAGAAAAATTCCTAGTTTGTTGTTATACACCATGCAAATGTAAGTAATTTTTATATGTTTGTACTGATGTCTAATTTTTCTTTAACAAAAAGGAGTTTTCGGATTATCCGTGTTTTTCGATTGTCCGTGCGACCTCTCCCGGTAATTAACCCGGATAATCGGGAGTGCACTGTATTAACTTATTTATTTAACTAGTTTTTTTTTCTTTGTGTTTTTTAAACTAGTTTTACAAAGAAATTTCTGGTTCGAACCGAAATATATTCGTTTGGCAGCGGTCAAAATAACCGCTCGCCGTCTTTCTAGTGTTAATGGGATACTTTTAAGGGGGTCCAGGGCTGAAAATTCTCAAAAAATGCAATTTTTTTTATTGGCTTAAAACAAAATACTGAGTTTTTAGCGTTAAATACCGCAAACCGCATCCTTTATCTTCATTAGATCCAGAGATATAACACCTTTTGCCTTGAGAAGCGATGCACTTAATTGACTTTAACTTCATTTATCCCAGAAGGAATTTTTTCACGATTTGTCAACTTTAAAAGAAAATATCTAAAGTTCCTTGCAAGATATAGTATGAAATTTTCAACAGAGATTTTATGCTATATTTCCAACAAATTGTCTTCAGGGTTTTTAATTTTGAGTGATATTTGTGAAAATATGCTAATTAATGCAAAACTCGCTCATAAAAAAAAAACTTCATTTTTTTACTTAATTTTTTTTTTTTATAAAATTCATGAACAATATTTTAAGAAATCCTGAAGACATATTAAAATAGCACATTTTCCGTACACAAAAGTGTAAAAAATTTTGTAAATAGAGTAAGTACTTTCAGAGTTATATCAAAAATTAAATATGTTTAAAATTTTAAAATAAAATTTTTTTAAATATTAAAATTTTTCAGATTTTTTTTTTACATGCAATATTCTTATTATATTAAAACATATTTCAGAAAAAAATTTCATAACAAGATCTCTATAAATAAAAAAAAATAGAATTTTGAGCCCCGGATCCCCTTAAGGGGACAGTTCCCCTTCAACCGGTCAAAAATGCTAGAAAACTGATTCAATTTCCGTACCATTTCACAAACTAACTAATAAAGCAAATTCAATGAAATTTTTTGGATTGTTAAGTATAACTTTACTTGTGTACAATAAACAAAACAGATTGATGAAAATTATTTAAATTAATTAGGTAACCTACTGCTTTTTTGTTTTCACAATTACTATATATCACTGCGCGCATGATATCACGAGTTCATTTTAATTTATTAACTTTAAATAGATGTTAGTTTAAAAATAATACTTTGCTTAACATAATGAACTAAAATCTTTTAATTATCTTTATTTATAATATTTATAATTAATAATAAAAATTAAAAAATGAAAATCTGTACAATTTCTCGCATATTTTTTGTAATAAAATTTTTATTATTTAAGATAATTCTAAGATTTTAGTTCATTTTATGCAGAAGTGTAATATTGATGCACTCAAAAAATTTCAATCCATTATCTTTACTAGTTTTTGAGAAATCATGCACGCAGTGATATATGGAAATTACGAAAACAAAAAAATAGTACGTTACTTAATTAAGTTTTCCTAATTAATTTAAATATTTTTCATCAATCTGCTTTGTTTATTGTAACAAGTAAAGCTACACTTAACAATTAAACAAATTTCATTGAATTTGCTTTATCAGTTAGTTTGTGGAAATGTATGGAAATTGAATCAGTTGTATAGCACTTTTGAGCGGTTGAAAAGGAACTGTCCCCTTAAGCAAGGTGAAAAATATTAAATAAATAAATAAAAGAAATGGTTACAAATGATAATATTAGGTATTTAAACACTAAACGAAAGGAAGCTGGGTACAATTTAAAGTGTTGAACTAAGAGCCCAAAAAGGAGTGAAGAGGAAAACGCTGTAAGTAGCAAAAGTAGGAGTTTTTCTCTCTTTTTTTTCTCTTTTGGAAAATTTCGCCTTTTGGGCTAAATAAATATATAACAAATACGGTATAACAAATGCGTTACGATGCAGAGGCGTCGCGATGGGGGGGGGGGGGGGTATAGGGGGGGAGCCTCCCCTCCAATATATGTGAACTTGGGAAAATTGAGCTTCGAGTTGGGAAATTCCAGATTTTCGAAACACTTTTTCTTTTTTTTAAATAATAATAAAAAAAAAAATAAGATTTTTTTTATTGTTTTGCTGACTACTTTTCTGAGTTCTGTAAAGTAAACTAGTTAAATTTTCAAAAGAAATACAAAAAGCAGCCAAACTCAATTTGTCATTACGCTTATTCTCCGTGCTACGAAAATATTATACATCCACCAGACCTGAATTTCTCTACTGCTATCCATCAACAGTGGTCTCTAATACATTTTCTCCAAAACTTTGTTCCTTTCTCAAAAATCTCAAAATATCATGAGGCTATTTTAATATGAAGTACGATTATGACTCGTACACAATATACGACAGGCCCCACACCAGTGGCTGAGAGGTTCTGCTCTCTAAGCTGGTAGACGGGAGGTGCTGGGTTCGAACCCAATCGCGCCCGTCGGCCTAACCGTTTCGGAGTTTTCGTGGTTTTCTTCGAAACCTTGGATTTTCCATGCGTAAATACGGGTTAGGTTCCCTTAGAAAGACCCCCACGGAGGGCACTCCCCCTAGGGCCTATATCCCTCGAGTAGATAATCGGCCGTCAAAAATCAACCCAACTCCACAATATACGACAAAATCTTTCATTAAATGAACCAATAGTTATAATTCTTATGTTTTTAGTTTCAGTATTTTTCTTAGGAAGGAATTTATTTTTTTACATATAAGTATCGTTATCATTAAACACACATCGCACATATCATTTCAGTTGGAAAATAGAGTGATTAGTTTCAAGTTGTGAATTTTTTTAGCCCCCCCCCCCCCGCCCGAAAAAATATCTGTAGCTACTCCCCTGTTACGATGACTAAAGAAAAAGCAAAAGAGATTTAATTTACTACATTGAAGAAGCATAGCTTTAGATTTTATGAGTATCGAATAAAGTTAAATTACATCCTCGATCAGAGTGTGCAGTATTGTCTGTTTGTTTAATTCCTCCCTTTTGATTACAAATCAATAAGATATAATATAGAATGAAAAAATATAAATATCACCGTATGAAATAAAAACTGATAAACAAACTTTTATCCTTTTTTTTTTAATTTTTCTGAAAAGAAACCGAAGTAGCACTTTGATATTGGCCCAATATTACGCCCAGGTAGCATTCGTTGTAAACATTTCCAGTGGAATATCAATTTAGTTTAAATATGGGCTTTATATTGGGAATATTTTCAGTATAATGCCAAGACTGCGGAAATATTGGCTTTATGATGGAAATATTTGCATATATTGGCTTTACATTGGTAAAATATTTCTTCCCACTATTGATGCAATATTGGTAAAACACACCATTGGCACTATTTCATGCAAATATTTATCCAAGACACCAATAGTTATATAACATATTGGTATATAGATTGATATAGCCAATATTGGGCCAATATTGTTTTCTACTAGGAAAGTTTCCAGAAATCTCTCGATAAATCAGCGTCATTGGGACGAAGGCGTTTAAGGAGCAGCATGGCACGGAGAATGCAGTTGAGTTGCAGTTGCAGTTGAGTTCGAGTTCAATTTTAACTATACAGTTAGCTAAAAAAAAAAAGAGAGAGAGAGAGAGAACATTTCATGCATTTTAATCTCCAAATTGTCATAGACAAACAAAAAAAAAAAAAAAAAAAAAGAAAAGAAAAGAAAAAGAAAACAGCCACTCGTCTAGAAATTATGTCATCTTTCAATTTCTGATAAAAAATATTCTGTTTTCTTCGGTGGTCGATTGTGGTAATTTGTACGAAACTTTGAAAAAATTTTCAATCATTCGGTCATGTAGTTTAGGAATTGTGAAAGTTTAAAATTTGGAACTCCTGGTGTTAAATTCATTTGTAATCATTTCAAAACAGATTGGAATGTGGGCAGGTTTTTGAGCATAACTCAAAAACTACTTGATGGAATGAGCTGTAATTTTGGATTCGCATATATGAAGCTTCTAGAAATCAATTTACGCTAAGTAAAAATCATTGACGACAATTCATATATTTTTTGAAAATTAATTAAAAAATATTTTTTTTCGAAATACATTTTCGAAAATCGTGAATGTTATAACAGTGAATGTTATAACACATATAACCTATGAATGTTTTAACAGAAATCTATTTCTAGAAGCTTCATATATGGCAATCCAAAATTACTGCTCATTGTGCCGAGTAGTGTTTGAGTTGCGTTAAGAAAACATCCGCATTGCAATGCAAAAGAATTTAACATTAGGAGTACTAAACTTTAAATCTTAAAATTTGTAAACTAATCGACCGAATGTCTTTCCGTTTTGTATCCTAAAGTAAAATTTGCTAAAAATTACAAATATTATGTAAAAATTAGTTATACATTCTCTGTAAAAAGTACCCTGAATTGCTAAATAAAACACAAAAAAAGTTATTTTTTCATCAGAATTTATTTTGACACCTTCAAAGTAGGTTCCCATCGAGCTCAGTACAACTATACCAGCACAGAACCCCATCATCCATACATTTTTTGTAGACAGATTAGGGTATGGCCTTCAGCTCCTTCAGCGAAATTCTTTTTAGGTCCTGAATCGACCCAACTCGCTTTCTTCGAGGTGTACTTTCAGCTTCGTGAACAAGAAAATGTCACACGAGATCATAATAGGCGAGTATGGTCCTTAAGGCTGCAGGTCACTCAGCTTCCTAATTCCCCTCGGTAATTTTAAGTCTATGGGGGTTTGATGAATTTTTATATTCAAAATATCTCCAAGAGAAATTAATAATTTTAACTTATTTTTTCTGTGTTTTCTTCTTAAAGGATGTCACTTTTTTTTTCTTAGTTCTCAAAATATTTCTAAAATATATTCTTAATTTAATATTTTATGTTTTAAAAACTGACGAACTGGGAGTAAAATTTTAAGACTTTCTATAAAATTAAGTGTAGATTTTAGAAATATTTTTAAAAATAAGAAAAAAAGGAACATCCTTTGAAAAATAGACAGAAAAAAAGAAGTTTAAAATATTAATTTTCTGAGGAGATATTTTTAATATAAAAATGCGTCAAAAGCCCTTAGACTTAACATTACCGAATGGAATTCGGAAGCTGAGTGACTAGCAGCCTTAATCGATGACATTAGTTGCGTTTTTGGCCAAACCTCTTGCTGAACAATAGGAGAAAATTGAGCTTTTTCGAAAAAAGTCGTGCGGCGATGCGTTTCTTGACCAAAATATTAGCCATAACGCTATGAACGGACTTAAAAGATACGTGAGGTATCTTGAGCAAACTCTCTGATTCATACGATGATTTTCAAACATCAGTTTTTTTTTATTATTATTGACGTTTGATTCATTCGTAGACGTTGAAGGCCGACCAGAGCGAGCAAAATTCACTACCACTTCTCGCCCCTCTATGGGTGCTTTATACAATTCATATGTCTGTATTTTTGACATACACGATTCACCGTAGGTCTTTTGAAACATTTTCAGTGATTTGGAAAAAGAAATTTTGTTTGAAACACAAAATTTAAGGCAAACTCTTTGCTCAAGTAATTTTTCCATTTCGTAGAGGAAAGTAGGTTTGAAAAAAGCAGCTGCTGCCAGCACGCTAAGTCGCAGATGGCTGTCAAACTCTACGTTGTAACTCGGTGCAGTAGTCTCAAATTACAGAAAAAGAAATTTTCTTGATATCTTTTATGCGCGATTTTTAAATATTAATTCCGCGTAGTTTTAAACAGAATGTATGTTTTGAAAGTTTCAGAGTTTGGTTTAATTTTAATATGAAGACGTCTCCTAAACATGCAGTCAAACGGCTATTTTTATTTTTATGGGGATTTTCTCTCTCTCTCTCTTTTTTGGTACGAATGTACCTATGAAGATGTATGGAGGCATTTTCGGTATCTGCATTTGAATGCTTTTTCCTGAAATTTGTGTTGTAGTACGCTGTGACTAGTTGCATATTATTGTTTATCTTCTCTAAGAAATTTTGTTTTCTTTCTAGAATCCTATCGAAATAATTATAATATCGTACTAAAGTCTGTTTTTAATCGATTTTAAACTACACTAAAACCTCAATCTGAACAATATCTTGCCGAAAATATTTGTCTGTCAGTCATTTGAAGCTTGAATCAAAATCAGGGGCCTCGCTAGGGGGGGTAGGGCTGCGGGGACCCTCCCCCCAAACGTTCATGAATGCTGTTACACTTGGCAAATTTACAAACTTAGTTGGTCAATTTGTGTAAAACTTTAATAAAATTTCTATTTCTGACAGACTTTGCAAAAATTACAAATCTAATTGGGAATATTATTAAACTTTTTACGAATAAGAACTATACTACATTTTCTAATTGTGGTAACTTGGTAAAGTTATAAAACTAGTGGGCAAATGCAGAAATTTGACTTGGCAATTTAAGGTCCTCTCCCCAACCAATAAAAAGTCTTCGCGACGGCCCTGATCAAAATAGGCGAAAATTACGCCAGATAGAGCAAAATATGAAGAATGCTATTGAAAATCGCCGATATAACGTTAGATCTTGTATTTTGTGAGATCTTTTTTATTGCTCTTGAATGAGCTACATACTATAAAAGTTATTAGTAATTACAAAATGTTATGGAAGTAATTACAAAATGTAATAAAATGTTTGACCTGGTCTGATAATTTCTGATTGTTCAGAAAATCCTCTTATAGCTTATAAACTTTTGAAATGTATGTAGAAACAACCTAATATTGCTATTTTTATTATTTTTATTATTATTGTAAAATACTATATGCGTCCGGTAAATTTTATATTCATATATCCCATTTTTATTATATTTTACATTTTTTTAAAATAAAAATTAAACAAGTTTTGAAAACGTTGGAACATTTTCATCCTGAATTATTGAAATTTATATTCATTTTTCGCAAACAATGCGAAACAGAATGTAATTCTGTTGGTTTTCTTCGACTGCCTCATAAATGTAATTTATTGGAGACATAAAATAGACGCTTAATTGTATTAATGCCGTAAGAGAAAATATTTGCGGTAAGGGATAAAGAAATGTTAGTCTTTTTTTTTTCATTCTTTTTAAAATTCGTTGGCCGTATACTGCTTTATAAATATACTCGTGCTAGTTTTTTTTTATGATAAATTTCCGGCAAATAAATTTGTTTTCGCTACTTTTACTGTTTTAACTTTGTTTACGCTAAGAAAGTTCTTATAGAATATGTCAAGCAGTGGTATTTGCATTTATTTTATTTATTTATTTATTTATTTTGGCTAAGTAAAATAAAGTTATAAAAAAAAAGAACTTTACATTTTTAATGTTGTTTTCTTTCATCATGTTTTATCAGACAATCTTAAGAAGGTCAGTTGTATGTCTTGTTGTTAGATTGAATTGCAATACGCGGAAAATTTTGACGTTTTTAAAGTGACAGAGATTTCTTGGCTTTATTGTTTATAGTAACAGACAGGATAAGCTTTTCAGGACAACCAAAATTTGTGCGATTCGTTTTTGCAATTTATTCCTTGTTTATGTTGCCTCAATAGCAATAATCGCTTTTAACAAACAATTTTCTTGATTGCAATAAGTTTTTAAAATATGCCGCTTTCATCACAATTAAAAAAATTTCTAGTTTCCGAGTAATTCATCAATTCATTTTGAGAAACTTTTACTTGAAGTATCTAAAGAAACGGATTTAGATTCTCCACTCGATGTTTGTAAGGTGATTCCGAATTGCACTGTAATTTATGTAGCCATCCTTCAGGATGTTTGCAAGCGTCAAGATCTGTAGCCACTTTTCCCTCAGTTCCTTTTGGTTTAAGAACTGGACAGCTAATAAGAATATTAACTGCTACGTGTTGTTTGTTATTGAACTAGTTGAAAAAAGAATCATCATTTTTCGGACATTGTCAAGAGCACACACCCAATATTTTCTATGTGCTTGTGCCACGCAGTGATGCCTTTGCTTTTATTTATTCTAAATAAAGGGTTTTTACGTGCGTTCGTAATTATATAAATACGTAGCACCTATAGTCGTCGTTCAGTCCGTCTGTATGGCCGTCCCTCCGCATATAACAGCGCAAAAACTACCCAACCGAATCTTTTGAAATTTAAAATATATAATTATTGCATAATTTTGTCGAGTCATTTCAAATTTTATGAAAATCGGATGTATAGTTTAATTACAGGGACAGTCAAAAGTTTTCCGTTACATTACGGCCAATGGAGAAAAATTATTCCAAGTGCATTTTAATGATGTTACAGCCTTTCTAACAGAATGAAATTGATATGCACTTATGAAGTGCACTAAAATATACATTCAGTACAATATGCAGTTCAAAAAATATTTATAAAACTAGTTATAGTACGAACGCACCTCATTTGCCACGTTTCACGTGCATTTTCCAACTTGTTTTTAAATGAAGCAATGTTTTTTATCTACTTTTCCCATGGAACTGTTATCATCCACGTCTTTGAAATTTTCTAACTTTTGTTTCAGAAATAGGGCATCTCTATCATAGGACATAGTCTTGCGAAATCACATGTTTAAAAAATACACGAAAGCCTTGTGCAACATTCCTCCCATATAAACCGTTGCCTTTTGGTTATCCTGCAGAGAACAGCCACAATAATACAAAATCCATTCTTTTTTTCCTTGTTGTCAGTTAAATCACAACAGGGTGTATTGGAATGACGTGTCTGCGAATTGTATATCTATGTGCTAGAAAGAAGGTTATTAATGTGTTCTTACCCTCTCAATTCTTATTCTGACTTTGAAATGCCAAATTAGGAATTGAAGTTGTTCCTGTAACTAAAATTGTAGAACCCTTGGAAAGATAATAAAGAAAAATTATTTCGGCAATGGAACATGCGATAACTTTTCTTGGAGCCATTAAGTATACTTTTATACGGTGGTGCACAAATAAGACTAATTAATTGGAAATGCATACATTTCGAAGGAACAATTTAAAATCGTTATATACAGGATGTTGATAAATTGTCCTTATAAAACTTGTCAAGACGATAATTTGTTAATATTCATCAGGACGAATCATTTTTGTATAAGGAATAACAGTCGCGAACTATTTATTGTATAAGAAATTCAGAATATCTCAGTGGAAGCCGAACCCGGATTTTCGCAGAAAATACAAATTTATAGCGATATTTCCCACAGAAGAATTTTGCATTGTGATGGCATCACACAAAATGCTGAAAACGGTTCCCATACATACCCATACAACTGTGAAACAGCTGTTCCATATTTCAGAATGTAGTTGACTGTATACTGACGGAATTGCAGTGCACTTGCGGAATTTCTCGTTTTTTCACGATGTTTCACACAAAACAAGGTTATTCTGTTGACGATTTCGCTAAGATATCTGCATTATTGTTGGGGCTAGGAGCAAAAATCTGGATTCGGCTTCAAGCGGGGCACCTTATATACTTGACAGAATAAGTGATTTTCGACACTGGTTACTCATACAAAAATTATTTGTATTGAAGAGTACTATCACCTCTTGCTTTGTAAAGACAGTTTGCGAACGTTCTGTATAAACACGATTTACACTGTTAGAAAACATCGTCTTTATACACTAAATTATTCCTCATGTTTAAACAAATAATTTCCGTACTCCTAGAAATCATGCTTTTTCTGTTCATTCTCCCCAAGAGTCTGAAAAAGTGAAAAAAAATCAGTTTATTCCTTACATGCATGCGTGTTGGCTTTATTAATACTAATGTTCGAATTTATTTTTTAAATAAAAAACTTAAAATTCAATAAATTAAAATTTCTAATTTATTAAAAAACGAACAAACAAAAATAATGCTTCACAATTTAATAAATTAGCAAGTTTTTCATTCATTTAAAGTTATTCGCAATTTATTTTCTTTATAATACCGTCAACCGCTTTAGGCCACTTTTTCCTGGTTCCACTAATATTTCCATTATTTAAAAATACTAAATATGATTTTTTCAACGTCGAAATTGAGTTGTAAACAATTAACACGAAACAACGTACCAAACTGTATGGTTTTAAAGAGGCATTTATTTATTTATTTTAACTATCTTTAAAGTTTTGGAACAAAGTAGCTTCTGTGGGGGCTTCTTTGGTCCATTCACTTTCATATAAATTGAATGCATTTCATATGTTGCACTACTGAAACCCCCTTAGAATAGGATCTGCTAATGAATTAACACTGCAAACTCTATAAACAAATGAGTATTTTTAACATTTAAACACAATAAACCAACTGTAAATATTAAAGACACGAGAAACAGTTTTCGTCATAGTATCCTCAGCAATTGGAACAAAAACGATTAATTTAACACTTTGCTACAGTAACATTTGAAAAAATATTACTTAAAACCTTTTTTAAGAGATTTGGTTATATAAAAGGCATTTCTAGGTAACTGGGGCTATCTCGGACCAAACCAAGGCTGGCACAAAGTAGCCCCGGAAAACTAGTTTTCATGTTAGCTTTATGAAAACGTAAACATTTCCTGTCAAAATAAAAAGTTAAAGGAAAAACTATGATCACACATGGGTTACAGGGTTACTAAAGGTAATATTTTGACACTTACCTTATTTGTAACTCTTATCCAGATTGTTTGATCTATAGAAAGTTTCGAGAATTAAAATCTGCATACGAAAACATTTGTTTACAAACGCATCCAGTGTTGCCACTAACAAAAATTTAAATTACCCCCAAACTATTCAAATACCCTATAGTAGGGTATCAAACATTTTTCAAGGTCAAAACCCCCAAATTATATTGTATTTTTTTGTTCAATACAAAGAATAAAAACTTTTTCTATGTGATGGACCAAAGTAACCCCACCCCGCAAGGACCAAAGAAGCCCCCGGTCTACGATATCAAAAAATGTTCGTCTTTAAAATATATCCTAAACGAACACATTTATAAATATATATATTAGTTTAATTAACTTTAAAAAATCGATTTTACTCAAAAAAGCAAACATTACTTCTCGAATTTAATTCAAAATGTAATATTCATGTTTTGCATCTAAAAGTCAAATTATGTCTTATTAAAAATATGTCTAATTCACATTTTCTGTTATTCTATAAGTGTTAAAACACCAACCATTACCTCAGAACGACGAAATCTCCCCCCAGTTAAGTTTAAATTTGCGATATTTCTAAACAAGAAATTTATGAAGCCTTACCCAATCCCCCAATTTAAGAAAACCCATGTCTTCATTTTAAACGCGTTCTGTAGCAGGCGTTCGCTGGCTTAGTAGTTAAGATACTCGATTCAAAACAGATCGGTACCAGGTTCAACGCCAAGCCTTTGAAGAAAGAGAGGGGTATATTTTTAGAAACTCCTTTCTTGAAGTTTCGAAAAATGTCTGTCCTACAACGGAGAAATAAAGGGACGGAACTTTCTTCAGTTGGCGGATATTTTCTCTCTTGTCACACATAAAAAAAGAAACGGGTATTCTTCAAATAACAGAAATATTCCGGTAGCTCTGCTGTCAGGAATATTTCTGTGAATTGAAGAAAGTATTTCTGAGAGAGTAGTGTTAAAAAAAAAAAAAAAGACGCATAACCGATCAAAATATACAGGGTGTCCCAGCTAAGATGGTACAAACTTCCTGTGGAAGTAGGGTAAACTTAGACGACTCGAAATCCCATAAGAATTCAGGGTCAGAAACGCCTTCCAGACCCAGTAAGGGTATTGACAGTGTTGGCAGTGGTCTACTTTTTTTTTTAATTAGATTTCTTGATCGGCATCACTTTTCTGAAATGGTAAAATTCCCCTCATTTTCGCTTTAATTAATATGTTACTGAATAAGGCGAATTTTAATATTTCAAAAAAACTGGTGCCAATCAAGAAATCTGAATTAAAAAAAAAAAAAGTGGCCCACTGGCAACACTGGACATTGAAAAGGCAGGATCACACAAAGCTGATCATTGGCCCTGGGCAGAGTTGCCAGTGGACTACCTTCTTTTAATTCCGATTTCTTGATTAGCACCAGTATTTTGAAATAACAAAATTCCCCTTTTTAATGAGAAATTTATTAAGTTGAAAACAAAGGGGATTTTACCATTTCAAAAAAGTGGTGCCAATTAAGAAATCGGAATTTTAAAAAGATAGCCCACTGGCAACACTGATTCACTGCCCTCTACTGCGTCAGGAAGGCGTTTCGAACCCTGCATTCCTATGTGATTCCGAGTCGTCTAGGTGTACCCTACCTCTCCTCGAAGTTTGTAACATCTTAGCTGGGACACCCTGTATAAAACGAAAGATTCTCTAATAATTCACTGCTTCAAGAATTACATTAAAATCTTGCAATTTTGTTTTACTACAATAACTGATGCGTCGAGACATGAAATAACATTTAATAAACTATATCAAATGTCAAGTCTCTTGAAGAAGTATTTTCTAAAGTAAACAGATTTCATTATCTTTCAAAAAAGTAAAGACCTACCATCAAGAAGCAAACATTGTTTTTCTATATACATTCAGAAAACTAATGCAAATATTTTCATTTCAAGTATTCGTTTCTTTCAAAAACTTTCATTCGAAGAGCATTTCTTTATTTCCATAAAAATTTTACTGTGAAAAACAATTTAATTTAAAATTTTTATGGTGGAATTCTGCGTTATTGCTTTTCAAATACTTCGAGCGAAAATATTTGTTTTTAAGTGGAATTTTTCGTTTATTTGAAATGTAAGACCTTGACCGTGAAACTATGAAAGCAATTTAAAAGCAAACGCTATTTGAGACGATTTCGCAGAAAAGTAAAAATGAAAGAGAAATTGATGTTAAAGTAATTTTTTTCAATATATGTGACAGAAAAACTCTTATAAAAATTCCATTCCATCTTCATCATGAATCTTGTAGTTGTATTAATGTTCTTGTGTAGTTTTATAGTTATATTGTCTAAAGTAACTCGTAAGATATTGATCAAAGCGCAATATACCATAGTATATATTGTTACGATTTCGTTGTAGTAATAACATTAGATAGAGCGCCATCAGAGATACAGCTAATGTTGCAAGGCGTAACAATATATAGCATGAAGTATTAACCTTTATCTACTGACGGAACTTATAAGTACCATTAAAATAACTTGTTATACAATTCATTTAATACATCGATTAGTAGTAATACAGTTTAGAATGAGTTATAGATGCATTACTTTATCTTGTTCCAAAAGCACTATTAGTTACACAAAACAAAAATATTTTAAGAAGGATGATTTCTATTACCTTTGCATCTTTTCAGCTTTCTCTGCATTGGTGGCGTTGGGGGGAGGGATTTTTCAATTCGGAAATATTTCTGTTGTAAGAACATTATATTTGTACATTTCCTAATTTTACAAAATACTAAGAAAAATATTTAAAATAAAAGATTAGAGTGGAGTTATGAATATTGCACTAAATCCCTATAAATTCAAAGTTAAATAATCCTTCTAAATTCTTCAATCCTTCTCAAATTTATTAAATGATTATGTAAATCTTCTAATGTAGTTTCAAAAATTCACGAAGAATGCTTTAGAAGATAAGATTTTCATGAATTTATAATTCAGCACATAAAGGGTTAATAAGCAATATCAGTCATAATGATAACAGTAGTCGACGAACAATATGTACCACGTATGCTTGATAACCGATACAAAACAGTCCATTGAACATTATAATGACCGTTTTGATGAAAATTTTCGAATTTCTTTTATTGTTTTATTTAAAGGAGTAATCTTTTGCGATTCCAAGTATGTTTTAATTTTATTTCTACGATTATTAGAACAGGATTTATTGCCAATTTAAAAAGAGGAAGTAATGAGTCAAATTCCGGAAGTGGGCCTAGGAAGGCCAGGACAATTTAATCAATGTCACTGCATGATTTTCTTACATTTTACACAAAAATACTAATAAACCTTAATTGACACTTCTAGATTGATTTTATAGATAAGAAAGCTTCAATTGCGATTTCTGGAAAATTAATTGTTTCGTTATTTTCATGTACGATAAAATTCATTACTTAAAATGTTTTAAACATATAACAGTGAAAATTTGTCAGAATACTTTCCGTATTACTCACTATGTTCTAAACTAGAACCTAAGCTCTGTGTGATACTGTAGTACTTTATAGGTACTCGAATATAAAAAAAAATAATAGAAAATATGTATTTTTGGCATATTTTGAAATATTTCAGTTAATTTTGAAGATATTGTAAAACTTCTAGTTCAGTGCACAGGTCAGCGTAATGGAAGTATAAGTCGTACAAAGGAAAGTGAAATATATGAAGTTGAATTGAGTGTACGTTGTCTGGCGTAAGCCTGATGCAGTAGACTCTTTCAAATCCACACAGATTGGGACCAGAGATTGTGCGAATTTTAGAATTTTGCTGATTTCTGGTCATTGCTTTGTTTACATTTTTTAAACAGTAATTGGAATGTATTAGGTTGAGCAAAAAGTTCTTGGAAATTTTTAATCTAATAGTTACCACAATTTGTATCGTATATAGGAGTAATAGTGGTATATCTAAAGGAGTTCAGGAATTTCGGCTCCAAAATGCCTGTTGAACAGTATGATTTGCGTGTGTTGATCCGGCATTATTCGTGAAAAGGTCTAATGATTCAGAAAGCCGTCGATGAGATTAATGAGGGTGAAGGTGGTACGGCAACAAACTTCGTACTTCCAGCAAATCCGGGATCTGGCAGAACGATGGCAGAAAGTCGTGAACTATGATGGTCTCTACTTTGAAGAATAGTCCTTGTTGCTTTTGTTGCTAATTTGCGCATAACAAAGCAACTTTCACAAATTTCCCAGAACTTTTTGCTCAACCTAGTAATAATGCAATCAAAATTATAATGAGTGCTTGCAATATAGTAAAATATTAAAATAATTAAGCAAAGTAATAAACTAAAATCATAAAAATTAAGATAATTTTAAAAATGATTAAATTATTAAAAATAATGTCAAGTAAATAATAACAATGTATAAATAAATATGCATAATAAAGATAAGATACAGTTTCCTTGAATTATTCAATGAAACTTTCTCCATAAAGGTACCCTATTAATTCACACCAAAATCATAAAGTAAGGAACTGTTATTTCAGGTTTAGCTAGTCTTAATAACCAAAAACGCTCGATTACTACATAAATATATTTGATAAAAAGCTTGCAAAATCCAGTGATATCATCAATATCTTGATTTTTTCAGAAATAAATTTTAACTTCTTTCATGAAAAACTAAAAGTTCAGTCATATTATTGAGAATTACATATTAAAATACATACCGAATGATATAATTTTGTCCTTACATCTGAAACGAAAGTTTCATTGTTTACATCTGCGATAATGTGCTGATATTAGGGTTACGGATTTGAGGGAGTCTACTGTATTTTACAAAAAAAATTTGCAAAACTAGGTAACAGGAATTCTGTTTTTCAGAATTTAGTGTCGCCCCCGACATTTCCATTACTCCATTTTCTTTTGGTGGACTAGTGGTTTCTAGTATTATGAAACAGCCATTATAAATGAAGCGTTAGGTGAAGATGAAAGAGCAGTCGTAAAAAGTTAGAACTCTGATTTTCTGGTCAGAATGGGAAAAAAATGGCCATATATTTTTTTTTTATTATTATTATGGCCATTTTTTTTTTCATTCTAACCAGAAAATCAGCGTTCTAACTTTTTACGACTGCTCTTTCATCTTCACCTAGCGCTTCTTTTATAATGGCTGTTTCATAATAATAGAAGCCACAAGTCCATCAGAAGAAAATAACTCGGTTAAGCGGGACTCGGATAATCGGGACACTATTGTAGTGCAAAACATGTTTCAATTTTAAGACTTAAAGCACACGCTTTTATTTTATGTAAAACGACGTCATTTGCATTAATATAGATACTTAAAATTAAATATAGTTTATAATAGCTCCATGTTTTATCATAAATCATTCATTTATATTTTCCTCAAAATAGCACGTATTTTAATTAAATTTTTTTTCAACTTTTATGAGAAAATGGCAACAAGAAGATATAATTGCTATTTTTCAACTATTTTTTTTTTTTTACTTTCTACAGAAATGAAGCACTTGAGTTGCCAAAATGAAACAAATGTCGCTAAAAACTACAAAAAAATTAATATTTCAAAAACAAATGGAGATGCATTTTTCAAACAAATTGCATTAAAAAGTACTTTTTTTTTCTAATACGACGGTATAAACATTGAAAATGTGCGATGCTTAGAAGTTTTAAAAAAATGCTGTAGAGTATTTAATCGCACAATGAAACATCGGCTTTTGTTTTACGGCTGGCTTATACAAGCTAACGTTATTTATTGGAGACAAAATAAGCTGGGAGAAAGAAATAGCATACCGGGGACTAAAAAAAACCCCAATTGTTTAAAATGTTATAAAGATATCGCTAATACTTTATGTTTTTTCATCATTCTGTATTATAATTTAACTAAAAATATGGTGGGTGATTCTCCAATAAGTGGGCTATAATATGCTACATTTTATCATTTATGTAATTTTCGTTTGCCAAAAATGTATTCTGTAGTGCCTTTCTACAATTTCGAAAAGAATTTTTGAGAAAATAACTGTAAATGTTACTCCAATAATATTTTAAATATTCAAATTGTCACTTCTGTCTCTTGTCTCCCACTTCATGCACTGATCTTCTGGCACAAATTTAAGTGTAATAGCAAACTATTAGCCCCGGGTATGCTATTTCTTTCTCCCAGCTTATTTTGTCTCCAATAAAAAACGTTACCTTGTATACTCCAGCCGTAAAACAAAAGCCGATGTTTCATTGTGCGATTAAATTTTCTACAGCATTTTTTAAAACTTCTAACCATTGCACATTTTCAATGTTAATACCGTCGTACTGGGGAAAAAAATACTTTTTAATGCAATTTGTTTGAAAACTGCATCTCCATTTATTTTTGAAATATTGATTTTTTTGTAGTTTTTAGCGATATTTGTTTCATTTTGGCAACTCAAGTACTCTATTTCTGTAGAAAGTAAAGAAAAAATTGTTGAAAAATAGCAATTATATCTTTTTGTTGTCATTTTCTCATAAAAACTGAAAAACAAAATGTAATTAAAATACGTGCTATTTTGAGAAAAATATAAATGAAGGATTTATGATAAAACATGGAGCTACTATAAACTATATTTAATTTTAAGTATCTATATTAATGCAAATGTCGTCATTTTACATAAAATAAAATCCTGTGCTTTAAGTCTTAAAATTGAAATATGTTTTGCAGTAGAGTCCCGATTATCAGAGTCCCGCTTAACCGAGTTATTTTCTTCTGATGGACTGGTGGCTTCTATGATTATGAAACAGCCATTATAAATGAAGCGTTAGGTGAACGCTTCATTTATAATGGCTGTTTCATAATATTGGAAGCCACCAGTCCATCAGAAGAAAATGAAGTAATGGAACGCTAAATTCTGAAAAAGCAAAATTCCTGTTTTCTAGTTTTAATACATTTTTCTATAAAAATTTTAAAAAAAAATTACATTCTAAAGTATAAAATAAAGAATTCTATTGTAAATTATAAATAGTTTTATATTTATTCTGGCCAGAGAAATGTAGTCCCTTTTGTTTTTACCGGGTGTACCAAAAATGATCGATGATTTTAAAATTCAATAACTTGCAAACGGTGACAGATATTAAAAAAATTCTAGCTGGAGTGTTATGTGAGATGTCAGGAGTTTGAATGCTGCGATTCTGAGTTTTAGTTACAAATAGCATCGATAGATGACGCTGCAAGCAATAACCGCTAAGTCCAGGCTCAATTTTTCGGCCTCTCTCTTCTTCCATGTAAAAAAAGGAGTCTAAAATGTATTGAATGGATCCCGAAGTATCAAACATCGGGTTTGAACTGGGCACCTATTCCTTTCACCGGCATCCATTGTTTGAAATTCGAGCTAAAATAAAGAATCACAATAAAAAAAATTCCTGACATCGTACATAACCCTCCTGCAAGAATTTTTTTAACATCTCTCATCGTTTGCAAGTTATTGAATTTTAAAATCATCGGTCATTTTTGGGACAACCGGTATATCACTGCTGTCCCCTTGTATAAAACTGCTCATGTGAGCATCAAGAGGACAGATAAAATTTGGAGGACAGTTACATTTAGTAGAAGCAGCAATATCTTGATTTCTCAGAAAGTCACATGGTTTAATTATGTGGACTTCAAAAGCAATTACAATCTGCAAAATAGATAGAATGATAAGAATACGTTTATTACCTGTCACTACTGTCCCGTACCTAAATGTTCTTTATTATAATTTTTATTTTTTATGATTTTGTTACGTTTATTGTACTTTTGCTTACTTCAAAATATCATATTACAGTCTTACTGAGATTAATTTACTAGGAGCGCAGAAGCAATTTTCTTAATTTTGCCACCACTGCCCCTGTCACTTCAGTCCTCTTTCAATGAAATTGCATCAGCTCACTACCCTGTTGAAATTTTACACAAGCTTGATTAAAAACATGTACGTCAGAATTTTTATTTAAAACTATTTAACATATTTATTCAACTTAATTCTATGTGACTTTCATTTAAATAACTTTATGAACAATTTTCTGGTTCGAATCGAATACAATAAATAATATAAACGGGCCGATTAGAGGAAGGTAGGTTAAAGAAAAATACTGTTTAAAGTTTATGCAGGAATATTGTACATTATTCACTACCTTATGCCTTATCAAATTCTAAAAAAAAAAAAAAAAAAAAAAAAAATGCAATTTAACAAATTACAACGACCATTTGGAAAATGATTTTTTCAAAGACTGAAATTTAAGGCATAAAAAATCGCACGGAGTTGATCATTCATTGCGTACGCCATGGATTAAACATTAATATTCCTGGACCAATTTTAAATGAAATTTCATTCTTAAACTTCTAAACATCCCACAATATTACTTTTTACACCGTCGTATAGAGAAAAAAAAAAATGTACTTTTAAATGCAATTTATTTGAAAGCTGTATCTCAATTTGTTTCTGAGTTATTAATATTTTTTTGTAGTTTTTATTACTTTTTTGTCATAGTAGCAACAGAAGTATCCATCTCTGTTGAAAGTAAAGAGAAAATACAGATTACTGTATAGACCAATCGGAAAGCGAATAAAATGCGGATTCAACCAATAAAACGCTTCAGATATGTTTTTGATTTCCTATCCTGGCAGAGGACAATAACCATTTTTCCAAATGATTAAAAAAAATCATTTAAATTTTATTTTTCGCGAAATCACAGAGTGAAATTACCTACTTATTGGAGAATAGCCTATGTGTATTTATTCAATATTGTACTTTTTTTAAGCACTCCGAACGTAGGCAGGTACTTTAAGGGGACTTATCTGGTGGGGAAGAAAAAAAGGGGACTGCCGTGTTATCCTATGGGGAAAATACTTATCCTTCTTGTTCATTCAAATTTTGAAATTTTAACAATATTTTTTTTCAACATGTAGGTAGGAAGGTTCTTTACCCCTCTGTAAGCTTAAAATATTTTAAAGATATCTATAAGTATGTTAAAATTTGTGCTAAAATTTCAAAAATTCCGAAAAGTATAAAAAGTATTCTTTACTCGTTTGCAATTTATGACTGGAAAAATATATAAAAATTTGGAGCTTACAGAAGGATAAAGAACCTTCCTCTCTACGTGCTGAAAAAGAATATGATCGAAATTTTCAAATTTGAATAAACAAGAAGTAAAAGTAATTTCCCCATGGGATAACATGGGATTCCACTTTTTTCTTCCCCCACCAGATAAGTCCCCTTAAGGGGACTCTTCACTCATTTGAAAACACCCACTCGCTAATGCTAAAGTGCTCCTATGGCTAACTCGCTAGTGCTCCTATGGGTAGGCTGTTTTCGAATTTCTCGTTTAAATTTCAATATTTTAAACGATTTTTTTCTGAACCGGATAGCGAAGCTTGATCTCTTATAGGGCCATTTTGTACTTTTTCGATTTTGGTTGCAGATTTTTTTTATGTAAAGGAACTTTCACTTTCGAAACCGGTTCCGAAAGTGAAAGTACCTTTATTAAAAAAATCTGCAACCGAAATCTAAAAAGTAAAAAATAGCCATATTAGAGATCGTAATACGATAGATTTTCGGTCGATCCTTAATTTTTATTTTTACATTTATTAGATTTAAAAGTTAAAAGAAATTAGTTTCCCACGTACTACTGATCTGCTAATTTTATTATTCTTAAATATATGAGGACGTGAGTTTCAAAACTCGCCGTATCCAAAAAATCAAATTTTGGAAAATAGCGAAAAACCTGTAACTGCGATCCCGTGCATCGAATACCTCCAATTTTTTGTATACTTATAGCTACCGGGTGTCCCAAAAAGGACTGACTGATTTTAAAATTCAATAACTTGCAAACGGTGACAGATATTAAAAAAATTCTTGCAGGAGGGTTATGCATAAGGTCAAAAGTTTTATTACAGTGATTTTCAATTTTAGTTCGATTTACAAACAATAGATGGCGCTGCAAGCAATAATCGCTAAATTCAGGCTCGATTTTTGGTACTTCGTGGCCCGGATAATACATTTCCATCTCCTTTTTATGCATGGAACAAGATAAAGGACCAAAAATCGAGCCTGTATTTAGCGACTATTGCTTACAGCGCCATCTATTGTTTGTAAATCGAACTAAAATTGAAAATCACTGTAATAAAACTTTTGACCTTATGCATAACCCTCCTGCAAGAATTTTTTTAATATCTGTCACCGTTTGCAAGTTACTGAATTTTAAAATCAGTCAGTCCTTTTTGGGACACCCGGTAGTTGCTCTGTGATGTCATTGTGTTAAGTTGGAAAATCTACTTTAATTCATTTAATTAATAAATTGAAAAAAGTTTCGGATAAGAAGAGTTTTGTTGCCAACCTATGGATAAGAAGAGTTTTGTTGCCAATCGTCTATCATACTTGCTGAAAGAAATTAATAGTTTCTATTTTTGGTCATCGGATGATAATATTTTGGATTAAAAATAAACCTTACGAGAACAATAAGTATGATTAAAATTTAGTATTACGTTTTATTATTAAAAAGCAAACTTATCAATAATCAAATAAAACTTATCATAAATAGCTTATGATTAAAATAACTTTTTTAAAAGAATGTAGTATAATATAATCTATATAACATATAAAATTATATATATACATCATCTCCTTCTGCTCTGGTTCCTTAGAAATAATATTTTTATAGAAAGTAAGCACCTACACTTCTGACCAGTTTTCATCAAAATGTTTTTTAACAATCCGTGGACATCCTTAATTTTCCCTTGCTTCACGGGGACTCCCTCCCCCTTCTTTTTAAAAAGAAAATCCAGTTTTATGGGACTCTAGCACAACGTTTACACTCTGAATTTTGATATAACAAGAATCTTCTGAAATACACTTCCACAAATTTGAAGATGGCCATGGTTCTTAGTCTTTATATAGTACCTTATGGTAATGCCTTTTAAAGCACACTGAGATGCACTTAAAAAAAACTTTCAATGTGAAAATTTTACTTTTCTGGATGTTTCATGAAAGGAAAGAATCCTGGACGGTTTCTTGGAGGGGATGTTTGAGATGTGAACTTCAAAATAAATTTATCTTATGCAGTTTTGTCTTTGCTTGAAATAAAAGCTTGGTGGAAGCGTCGAACATCTTGCATTGATAGAGTTGAATATTCGAGGTTCTCATTCTGATGAGTGCGCTTTGAGAGGACCGGAAATGCCTTAGGTTTATGTCTGAGAATAAAAATTAAATCTTTTAACACCTTATGACAGTAAGAAATATAGAAAGCGATACTCCATTTTGAACTTACATTTCAATCTTCTTTTGCGTGTATTCTTTACTAGCCCACGTGTTCGTATTTCTTTTTCTCTTCTTCCCATTTCCCCCACAAAATGCTAGAGTTTATCCACTGTCCGTTATACATAAGAGACATAATGTAAAACGTATTTAATTAGTTTGTATGAATAGAACAGGTAAAAACTTTAAACACAAATAGCAACATGTCGCAGAGAAATGAAAGAAAATTACTGTGATAGTAGCTCATAAGCTAGTCTTTCGTTGGTCTTACGCATACGCAGGGATAAAGCTAGTTTTGTTGCCAACTCCCAAGTGGATAAGGCGAGTTTTGAAACCAAACCAATATTTTAAGAACCCAAAAATAAAGGATAAAAATATTTTTTTCAAAGATTATAGTGTTTTTTCTGTGCAGGTTTACCAATAGAATAGATTGGTAGAGAAAACTCGATTTTTTAAATTTTGGATAAGGCGAGTTTTGAAATTCACGTCCTCATATATATATATATATTTTTTTTTTTTATGTGGATATCGCTCAATTGCGGGGTCACACAGTTCTCACAAACAATAAACAAATAAATCTCATTTATGCCTAGTCAACCACAAATATCATTAAATCTTAAAAAAAAAAAAAAAAAAAAAAAGAAAAGAAAAAAAAAAAGAAAAAAAAAAGAAAAGAAAAAAGAAAAGAAATGTGCTTACATTATTTTTTGCGCATAAATACAAATGTATGTACAATATATTGTTTTTTATTTTCATTTGCTTTGAGGCGTAGAAAAATTGAATTGGAGTAATAACATTGTATGACAGCGAATATGAATATGTTTTCTAAGTTTATTTTTGTATCTTGAGTGTTTTCCTTCAAAATTTAAAATATCTTTGATCTTATTTCTAACGGAATTGAAAATGCAAATGGGTTTTTCGTTTTGGGTTGTTACATTTCCTTTTTCACCATAGAATAGTTTGAATTTTGAAGTAGATACAGTTCTTTTGCAAGGATGTCTCTAGATAAATTGCATTGAGAACTGTCATTTGTTATCTATACAATAAATATATTAAAACTTAAAACTGACACTATGTAATTCTTTTTTCCATTAATAATAATAATAATAAAATACGGTAGTCAACATAAAAATGTAAAAGATAATTTCTCTCTATTCTAAAAAAAAGTAACTACCGCTGTCACCGCCGCCGCCGGTTTTGAATTTTTTGTGACCGGAGGTCTTTCTTCGTTAATATTAAGAAAAATAATGCATACAAAAATATGAAAATCGGTAGTATTATACAGAAATATTTGATAAACACGCTGAGGCAGACAGTTTTCAAATCGAAGAATTATTTTAAGAGATATTTAATGCTAAAGTTGGACAAAATCGTTCCACTAAAAAAGTTTTATAGCAGCAAAAACTATGCATGGCAGTGTAATCATTTTTAGATCATTTTATGCGTTAGAATTTGCCGGAGTGCAGATTGCATTAATTTTTTTATTTTGACTCATTTTTTCAGGTTTTATTTCTATTTTAAATTCAAATTTTCAGCATTTCTAGAGATATTTTTTACAGATTTCAGAAAATTGTACTAATTTAAACTGTTGCCAACTGTATAAAAAGCGCAAGCAATAATGTTTACTTAAAATTAAAAATTTATTTACACGTGACTATTATAAACAGGAAAAAAACTTTCAAATTAGAATTAAATAATTACGTATAAAAGCAGGAACTTATTAAAAATTACGTCATAAAAAGAATACACGTGAATTTTAAAAGAGAAAGGATATTGTAAAATAATAAATTCATTAACATGCGTTAGAAGTCTTAGGAGAAATTACGTCATATTTACGTCACATTATAGTTATTACATAAAATGAACACAAAATAATATTGCAAAAAAGTTTAAATTTAGAAATTGCGCTAGACATTTATTTGATATTTTGAGAATTAATTTAAAATGCCTCATTTAAAAGAACTTTCTTTTCGCTTTGTTAAAAAATACCAGGAAACAAAGACTCTCTTTACTTAATTTCTTTTATATTAGCTTATTTTGAAATGTTGTTACACGTGTCTACGTCATCAAGTTATTTTTATTTCGACGTTTTATTTGTGTTTTTATTAATGTTGTACGAATTTATTTGTTCTTTCGTTATTTAAAATAAAAATTATATCAATTTGTATAATTTGGCGAGTGCTTTGGCGATTTATATAATTTGGCGAAATTGGTCGACAGGATAATCAAGTAGTACCGCAGCGGATTTGGCGTTAAAATTCCCCAATCAAAGAGAAATTAATAGAAATTCGTTTATAGGGAGATCGCCACTGTTTTTTAAATTATAATTCAATCTTTCGAAATCTTTTTAAAGCCGATCAAATTAGCGTGCATTTAGAGTCTGCGGTGTCTGGACGGGGGTTGGCGAGCGTAGCTCGTAGGGGCCGAGCCCCCTAGTTTAATCAAAAAAAGGTGTAGCTGCCGTTGACATTAACTTTGTATTGAAAATCCGCAGTGCTTGTTCTTGATTTGTCTTTCTTTTATTGGATTAATTTTTAACACAATTATTCAATTGGTAAATAAATCATAACATTTGTAAATTTCCAATTGGGTGAAAAAGTACGAGCTAGGATTCGAACCAGGGATGTCTTGGCTGAAGTCGCCAATGCTCTACCAACTGAGCCATCTCGAACGAATCTGGAGGACTCAGTCACCCAACAAACCTTTAAGGATCACAGCATCTGGTCTGACATTTGAATCAGCTCAACAGAATAATTCTAAGGTTATTTTTTGGAACTGCAGTAAACGCATGCGTAATTATATTTACTAATATATATAATTAATCATGCAGCGTAATTCAGCAAAGACCTCCCTTGTTCGAATCCCTGCCCGGACTTTTTTCACCCACTTGGAAATTTACAGCTGTGAAGATAAAAGTAGTTTGATTACGTCATTTTTACATGAAACAGGATTACATAAAGTTTTGTGTTTTTTAAACAAACAAGGATTTGTCAATTTGAAAGCAAGCAACAACGAAAAGTGTACATTACGCAAAACTTTCCAACACATTCAAAATACTCTAAAAAAAACTTTATCTTTTAAACATCGCATGAAAGGAAGATAAAAGTAGTGTGATTACGCCGTTTGTGCATGAAACAGGGTTACATAAAGTTTTATGTTTAAAAAAAACAAAAAACAAAAAACAAGGATTTGTCAATTTGAAAGCAAGCAAGAACGAAAAGCATAGATTACGCAACACTTTCCAACATATTCAAAATACTGTAATAAAACTTTTATCTTTTAAACGTCGCCTTAAATGAAGATAAAAGTATTTTGATTATGTCGTTTTTGCATGAAACAGGATTACATAAAGTTTTGTGTTTTTTAAACAAACAAGGATTTGTCAATTTGAAAGCAAGCAACAACGAAAAGTGTACATTACGCAAAACTTTCCAACACATTCAAAATACTCTAAAAAAAACTTTATCTTTTAAACATCGCCTAAAATGAAGATAAAAGTAGTTTGATTACGCCGTTTGTGAATAAAACAGCGTTACATAAAGTTTTTTTTTAAACAGGGATTTGTCAATTTGAAAGCAAGCAAGAACGAAAAGCATAGATTACGCAACACTTTCCAATATATTCAAAATACTGTAATAAAACTTTTATCTTTTAAACGTCGCCTTAAAGGAAGATAAAAGTAGTTTGATTACGTCGTTTTTGCAAACGACGATTTCAAAACAACGAGTCAAACAAGGATTTGTTAATTTGAAAGCAAGGAAGGAGGAAAAGCATAGATTACGCAACACTTTCCAACATATTCAAAATACTGTAATAAAACTTTTATCTTTTAAACATCACCTAAAATGAAGATAAAAGTATTAGATTAGAATAATTTCGATTTATTCTGTTGAGCTGATTCAGATATCAAACCAGATGATGTGATCCTTAAAGGTTAGTTGGGTGAATTAGTCCTCCAGATTCGTACGGGATAGCTCAGTTGGTAAAGCATTGGCGGCTTCAGCCACGACATCCCTTGTTAAAATCCTGGTCCGGACTTTTTCACCCACTTGGAAAATTACAACTGTTTTCTTTCTTTGTCTGAAAATTATGAATTTTTGTTAAATGTTGCTTTTATTCGAAATTCTTCATTATGTGTCACAAGGAAAGTGGATGGGGATCATAATTTTAGATATGTTTATGTGGGCATACGTCCATAAAACAAGAAGAGAGAAAGAAAAAAGAAACTATTTTCAATAGTCTTGCCTCGCAATAAGCAACTCAATTATACTCACCTTATTTTCAGCTAGCGAATCAAAGGTGTATGCCTAGTGTTGACTCTATGTCAATTTGGCAGGACGCAGCTCCCGCCGTCGGCCCCTTTTGACTGCTTTATACTGCTCTTCAAACTACTTTATACGTCCGGTGATCCTTTACTGCTTTTTTTTATGCACCCTTTCGGTTAATTTCTTAGCGAAATAGTCAATCCTGAAAGAAATAAATTGTGACTTTTGTCAATCGGCAGAGGGGAAAAAAATAGCGAAATTTATCAATTGGTCGAGGGGTATGGGGGATGTGAAATTTGTGTCGCTAAGGGGGGGGGGGGAATCTAGAAATTTGTCGATCGCCCTCAGGGAAGAAAAGAAAATGCGAAAATTGTTGATAAATTCCAGGAAAAACATCAAATTTCGTCTATCCATCGCAGAAAAAAATCACAAAATCGTTCCATTGGGTGTGGGAAAAACATCGCGAATTTTGTCAATCAGTCTCAAGATGAAACGACAAGATTTGCCAATCGGTCTTGAAACATAATGCGATATTTAGACTCATTAAATGAATGTGACGAATCATTAAATGCGTTACAAGAGGAAAAATCATGAGATTTGTCAGTCAAATTTCATGATTTTTTTTCTGCCTGTCAGTGAGGGGGGGCGGGGGGGGTTGTAAATTTAGTCATTCGTTTACAGGAAAATTGTCAATCGATCGTATGAAAAAAAAATAATAATTGTAAATTCGACCAGCTGTTGAATGAAAAAAAAAACCTGCAGGTTTTGGCAAAAAGCTGCGGGACAAATCCGGAAACTCCCCGTGTCGCCAATTGTGTGAAAAAAAAAAAATGTGAAATTTGTCGATCGGTCACGGGAAAATATCGTGAAGTTCATTGATTGGTTGCGAGCAAAATTTCTCAATCATTCGTAAAAGTATCACAAAATTCTACTGATAACAGGAGACTCATGTTTTTTGAACTGGGCACAAGAATGCCCTTTTTTTGTTAAATTTCCGCCCGGTGGCTCTTTTATTCTAGGGTGAACACTACTGCCTTCTAAAAAAGTTGTTTTAAACATTCGTTCACCCAGCTCAAAATTGTGCATACTTGGAACTGTTTAATAGTAACAATGTTGTTGGTTGTTACGTCAGGTCTTGATTAATGCACGGTATGTGTGTTGGTTCGGAGACCTGAGACCCTAAATTTAAAATGCCCTCAAATAACATATTTAATACAAGTTTCGCTGTTAACAATTTTACATTAATTGATATTGCACGCTAAAGCGATCAAATTAAAAAAATAATAATAACAACAAAAATACGTTTCACAGAATTATCGAGAAAGTGAATACGAGTGAAATTTAATATTAATTTTATTTCTTAAAAAATAAAATAATTTTGCTTATGCATGGTGAGTTTGCATAATTTTCCTAATTTGCTTAAGAAGTATAGTCTCTGGAATATTAAATGCCTTATCACTACCGTTAAAATTCTCTCTGGTGATGTACTATGTTAGATTGTTCTTCCTACATGTAAAGACAACAATCAGTTTTCAAATATGCGATTTTTGATTGAAGTTTTAGAGGTGGTGGACCCCCAACTCTACCAGATCTATATAACGGGTGACCACAATTAAAGTGCCCCTACTTTTGCCTCCCTATATATCAAACTACTCAGAGTAAAGGCTTCAAATTTTGTGTACATTATATGCAAGACATGGGGAACCGGATTATGCAAAAAAAATATTAGTTCCAGGATGGCGCTGTAAAATAGATAATAGGAAAAAAAAGACAAAATTAATAATAATAATACCAAGCACATGGGAAATAAACTTTTTCCGTTTTAATTTCGATTGCTCAGGGCTGCGGAGTCGGAGTCGGGCCCATTTTTGAGCGAAAGAGTCGGAGTTGGATCTGTTAAAATTCCCGGAATCGGAGTCGTCCATTTTACAAGCAGGTCTGCGTTGTCGGAGTCGGTGTCGGAGTTGGAGTCGGACCATTTTTGAGCGAAAGAGTCGGGGTCGGATCTGTTAAAATTCCCGGAGTCGGAGTCAGAGTTGGAGTCGTCCATTTTTCCCCCACCGACTCCGCAGCCCTGCTATTGCCCTAATGGAAAACAATTAAATAAGCTGAAACAGTCATTGTAACTGCAATTTCTCTTTGTACGCACAAAATTTTCCATAAACCCATGGTTTGCAGCCACGTTCTGGGTATAAAAGGGGATAAAAACTGGGGAGAATGCTATTTCTACTGCAGCATTTCAATAATGACAAATCAAGTAGTCATGCGTTTCTGACAGCCTGGCCATTTTGTTTTCCTGATCTTAAGCCGTGTGATTTTTTAAGTGGGAATACTTAAAAAATCTTGTTTATCGACGATTTCTATTATCCTTCGCACATCTGAAAGAAGGTATTACTATACTTGTGAGAAGCATCTCAGTCGACTAGTTAAGATCTGCAGTTGAACAAGCTGACCACAGACTGCAGATTTTGCATCTTCACGAAGGAAACCATGTTGAGCTGCATTCCTTGCATAGCTGAGACTGAGGCCCTTGTCACGTGAACATTTGGTATGTTCAAATAAAGTTTATGGAGATGCGCTTTTTCAGGGTATGACCAGTTGTACAGCGCCATCCATCGGTGGTTTCTAAAACTATTTTTGCGTAATTAGTTTCTCCATGTTTTCAATAGCATCTGCACAAAATTTTAGGGTCATGCACTGAGTAGTTCAATATATACAGAGGTCGAATAGGGATGTTTTAATTATGGCCACCCTGTGCTTATACAGTCGAACCTCTATTTAACGAAGTCACTAAATCCCGGAAAAAAGTTCGTTATATGGAAAATTCGTTAAATAGAGATTCACCTTTTAAAATACTTTAAATTACATAAATCAGATTTTAAATTCATAAACACTAAATGTTTTTACTAAAAATAATTAATCACATTTTTTTAGTAAATGATATCGATTTGTTTTATTTATTTTACCCACCAATATCCATCATCAATTCATTTTTCCTGTGTGTTTAAATCTTTGAAATCTGCAAGGAAAACAAAACATTGTCCGGGAATACACTGTATTTTCTGTTTAAAGTAAATTGTTTTACATTAAAATTAACGAATTTTAATGACATTATCGTATTTATTATTATTATAACAAATAATTTTAACCATACATTAACATATGCGTCCTTAAATTTAATTTCTGAAAAACTCTGTTAATTTTGCCTGAGTTTTTTATTTAAAAAAGTGCTTTCTCTCATAATACATCTTGCATCTTTGCAATGCAGCAAAAACCCCTTCATGCGTATTTTCTTCTAACTATAATTTGCGTCGGATTGTTTCAAATGATTTTAGCATTTCATCATACGAAGTTTTGTTAATTCCTGCATAATGACCATTTCCATCACCATCATATTCGTCTTCATCGCAATTCATTGCTGTATTGTTTTTATTTTTCACACTGTCGAAAATATCTAATTCGGATAGTGTTTCCGATTTCTCAATTTCAGAATTAAGGGAAATACAATCATCAATCAGCACATCATGGTTAATTTCTTCTGTTTTTCTCACTGTATCCACATTTTCTTAAGTTACTCTAAGGGATTATCGTCTTCGTCCTCCGTACTTACCGAATTCTCACTGCTGACAAAGAAGGCGCCTGGTAAAACCAGTTCAAGGCATTGAACATCATAAAATGTGTTTAAAGAAAGAATAAGTTTGAAATGTCCAGAAATATTTTGAGAAATGGGGAGAAAAAAAAATTTTGATCACAAGAAAAAGTTCGTTAAATAGAGAATGCGCCTCGCTATTTGGAGGTTATTTTACGAGGAAATTCGCAAAATATTCTTGGTTCCAAGGAAAAGTTCGCAAAATAGAGAAATTCGCAAAATAGAGGTTCGTTAAATAGAGGTTCGACTGTATTTGAAGGATAATCCAAATTGGATTGTTCTTCCTCCATACAAAAGTAGCAACCAGTTTACAAATATACTACAGGCATCCTCCGACTTACGTATTATGCGACTTACATAAATTCGCAGTTACGTAATAAATCTTGAAAATTAAATTTGTGAACACTATTAGCGCGTTTGATACGCAGTTGCATACATTTGATATTTATTTTATAAATAAAATATATAGTTATAAACAACAACCGTAATATAGTTTATATATTAGATAGGGTTATATTTTTATTGGTACATATATACAATCAAATCTATAGCAAAACGACTTAATCTTTATTGTTAGTTGTTCATAGCAGTCATCTAATTCATAATAAATACAGTTTGTGCTTATCAAGGATTATTTTATTTTGTGAGTGCTATTCATTTGTCTTGCCATCAGAAATTCGCGGAGAGTAGGTTAAATTAGTCTTTTTTAATTATTTATTACTTTTATAGCCGTTTGACGTAGATCCATAATTGTTATAAATCTATTCATCAATACTATATTTACAAATCCCGTATTCCACAAGATATTTGTAAAGTGTTCTTTAAGTTTGTTTTTATATTTTTTCATACTTTTATAGTTTACATACGAGTAAATACTGTCGCATGATGATTTATTTATAAAATAATACGGTGTAAATAATATATATGTATATATACTCGTAGATATATGTAAATATAATAAATATTGCAGTTTCTTACAAAACTTTACCTAAGCAACTTACAAATTCGACTTATGTAAAATTCAAGTTATGTAAAACTTTACGGAACGCATTACGTACGTAAATCGGGGTATACCTGTATTTGTTTGTGAGTTTAAAAGCGATGGAATCCAAATTGTGCAAAGATTTACATACTGTATAAAATATTCATGTTGAATTGTTCTTTCTGCATACAACAACAACAACCGATTTGCAAATTTGCGAATTTTGTGAATTTACAGTTCGTAGACCTGAAATTGTACCAGGATTTGCTTACCGTATACGGGTATTCATCTTGAAATATCCTTCTTCCATACAAAATAAACAACCTATTTTCAAATATTCTAATTTTTATAGCGAATCTACATGTTGATCCCCTAAATATCTCTTCCCTTTTCCCTCCAACTTCGACTTTATTTTGGCTTCATTGGATCCTGGTTCTTGTAGTTTTTATAACGATAATAATAATAAACAACCCTTTTTTTCTATCGCTGTTTAAAAGAATCTTTTCCATATAATACTATACATTATACATACTACACATACGCTACATATACTAATACATTAGTATTAATAATGAAATATTTGGCAATTAAAGCGTAGAAAAAAATAAATATTAAATAAGTCTATTTTCTTCTTTCATCACTCAAAACAACTGAATAATTTGAAATAATTCCTATTTTTCTATTCTTTTAAATAACATATTTTATTTCAAAAGAAAGTCGGAAACAATTTCAAAATTGAGATTAAGGTCATTAAATTAAGGGAAAAAATAATCATTATTGCGTGACATTTCTTGCGATCATTAAGAGCAAAGGCGGGACAGAATGAAAATTCGTAAAAAAAAAAAAATTGGGAGGGTTGGAAAAATGTTCGAGCCTTGAAATAACTATTTTGATTTTTTTTTTTTATGAAACTTTTATGCAGAGAATTTTTTTTTTCCCATTTTCTTTTAGATTTCGTCCGTAATGACAATTACGTCTTGCATTTTTTTCTACTTTCTTAAGTTAATATTTTTTAAATCACAAAATGTTTACTTTTTATGCAATTGCTACTTTATTTAAAATATATAATAAAGAAAATATCAAATTCAAAAAGTACTTTAAATTAAGTGTATTACTCAGCCTCGTTTTTTAACGATAACTTTTATAACCTTCTTAGTGCTTCTCGAAAAAAATTCTGCCAACTAGGCATCCATAAAATATGCATAATTGGAATACTTTTTAGATTTACTACTGGAATTTTCGATTGATTTATAACACTTAACCCATATTGGGCCGTTGTCCTATAAGTAGGACAGCTAATAAAACATTTTTTAAAATAAAATTGGTAAGGATTTTCTGATGCATTTTGTTATGACATCTTTAAAACACATAAAAGTATAACATATAAACAAAAAAAAAAACAATTAAAATTTAATTGAAAAAAATCTATTTAAAAAATCCTTCAAAAATTGTGATCTTATAATCTAGAATTTTACCGTTATTGTTATATTTTTATTGGAGAAATCATAGAGTATTTTTGTACAACATAAACAGTATTTTTGAAGTAAAATAAAATATTTGCTCATAAAATTAGTCTATGTATGCATTTTATATGTCCTTACTATGTGTCCTACTAATATGTCCTGTTTATAAAACAGCTAGTTACTTAAAAAATTAAAAACTTTTTTTTTTCAAAATTTTGCTAGTATCTACTTAGTTACACCATATTAATGATACAATCGAAGTTTTAAAAAATTTCAAAATATTTAATCGGTGTGGTCCAATATGGGTTAAAAGCATGGATGAAATTTATTTATGTTTCATAAATAACTTTTAAATTGCAACATTTAAAAAAATTTCAACAATTCAGATAGGTTTAGAAATGTTACATTAAATTGTTATATTTATTGATGAATTTTTTTAAACTATTAACTTTCACAGTATGCGATGCATAAAATTTCCTAAGAATGTGTAAGAACTCAACCTTTCATTTCTTCATGGTCGAAAAATTGAGTACCTTGCGTACTTAGAAACAAAACATTAAAGGTTCAGTGTCAGGTTGAGATTCATACTAAATAATGCCGTTATCGTTAATCCCGTGCGGCGAATAAATAATAGAATTATAGAAATGTTGCATATCACTCATAGATGTGAGTTAACATCAAAATAAAAAGCAAGGGGATATTCATTTAAAATACAAGTATGTGAAATGTTCTTCAGTATTATGTTACCTTTTGACATCTTGTATTAACATGAATGTCTGCTTAACATTTTTTTTCTAGAACTGCTGTAATACCTTTACTTCTTAGTTATTACCAAGATAAGACATATTATTAGAATCTTGGTTTGACTGTTTTGACTTTAATGTTCTTACAATAGAAATATAGAAATATTTCCGAACTGAAACCCCTCCCCCAAACTTTCAACGTCAAAGTAGCTGAAAAGCTGCAAACGCAAAATAACACATCCTTTTAAAAATAATTTTGTTTTGTGCAACCAATAATGCTTTTGGAACAAGATAAAATAAAGTATCTATAACTCATTCTAAACTATATTACTACTAATCGATATATTAAGTGAATTTTATAACAAGTTATTTTAATGGTACTCTAAAGTACCGTCGAGGCATAAACAGTGGTGTAGTGGCAAAAAAACAGAGGGTATACGTTCTAAGCAGAGGGTATACGCTCAAGGCAGAGGGTACATCCTAGTGTATATATACTATAGCTTTCTTGAGAAACAGAGGGTATACGGTGTTTCTTAAAAAGGTCCAGAGGGCATACGACGTATACCCCGTATACCCTCCACTACATCCTGCGCATAAAGGTTTAACCAGTATATCATGGTACAAAATGTTGAAAAGGATATAAATTTTGAATTCCTACATAAACTTATATTTGTAGAGATTGTAACACTATGAAGAGATCATAAGAAATAAATGAAATTTATAGAAAATGCAAATCGAATTATCGCTGCTTTTCTATAAGAAATCTGCTTAAAGGAAGACAAAGAACTCTATGAGAGTCTGAACCGTCTTCATTGTCATTTATACTAAACAACGCTTCGGTATAAATCGTACTCCTGGCTTTTCTATTTGGCAGGCCAGACCAAAATTATCAGACGTATATACTAATGCTCTTTAAATAAATGCATTGTTATAGTATATACGATATTAATGGAACCAACTTACGAAGGAAAGTCAGTAAGTAGGTCACAAACCGATATGAAAGGTCGGAAATTAGTAGTTAATTGTTCCCAAATAAGCCAATAGGTGGTAGTACTGTCCAACTGTAAGATGTCAATTTCGAATTTGTGAGACAACAGTATAGAAAATAAATAAATAAAATAATAATAGTAAATAATAACTTTACAAAGTTCAGCAGGGTCGTTCAAAAGTTGTTGACGAAGAACGAAGTGGTCGTCCTGTTGAGATTGCGACAGAAGAAACAGTGCGGAAGGTTGAGGAAATAGTTAGGGCTGACAGGCGAACAACGATAGATAGCATTAGCAACTGCAACAGGGTTTAGCCTACAGCCGACTGATACAGACGTTGAATGTGAGGTACAGAGATGGCTTAGAGTGCAGTCCAAAGAATTTTATGCAGCAGGTATTAGAAAACTTATAAAGAGATGGGACAAATGTTTCCATGTAAATGACGATTATACAGAGAAATAAACATGCCTTTTAAGTATATATCTTCGTTTCCCCTTTTTGTATTGGATTTTGTGACTTACTTACTGACTTGCCCTCGTACATGGGCCCGTGGGGCTCGATCACACCCAATAATTTTCTCTTCCAGCCCTAAAATTTTCATTATTCCATTTCGAGTTTTTTTCTGGAAATTTTTATCTATCGATGTTCACAAAATCATCTTATTCTATTTTTTAAAAGTTTAATATGTATAAACAGGGATATTTTAGAGATTTCGTTAAATATTGGGACTTTTAAGAAAAATGTCGGGACGTAAAATATGAAAACAGGACGTCTGGTCATCTTATTTCTAAACCCAATCAACCACTTTATTTTAATTCTTAAACAAAATCTCTTATCGTTCACACAATCTACTGCTCTTTATTTCTTTAAGATTCCATCGTGGAACAGTCCCGGTGGTCGCACTTTTTCTTAAATATCCCAGTCTTCACAATTCAATTTTAAAAAAGGAAGAAGCTTTGATGTATTTTAAGGAATTTTAGAAAAACACCAAAATCCATTTCTCTATTAACAAACTGTCAAAAACTTCAATCTGTGTTAGAAACATTGTTGACTGAAAGGCACGAATAAATTAAAGTCTTAAAAAATTTATGTTTTGTATTTTTTGGTTGTTCTCAAATCGAAATTCGCTGCTTTCTGACATATTCACAAAGTCATTTTTATATTTAAATCTATGGAATTTGCAGGTCTTATTATTCAGATACGAAGAAATCGAATAGCGTTTCTCTTTTTCCTATAAAGAGATTTTTTTTTTTTTTCAAAAAGTGTAAAGTTGCCATCATGAACGGATTTTCAGTACGCGATGGTCGGCGGAAGATTGTTGTTAGGGTAAAACATCATCTTGAAACTTTTTAAAAAGGCAAAAAAAAATTTTATTTATCTATTATGAAAGAATAACATGTTACCAAACTTTAAAAAGAAAAAAAATATATATGAAGATACTCCAATTAAAACCGGTTTTATGATAAAATAGGTGGAGCGATACCTATCCAAATCAACATAAATTTTAACTTTAAAGCCATTTTACTCAAATCAGATATTTTTGACGTTGCGCGCATCATATTTCCAAAACTAAGTAACATAGAGACTTAAGATTGTGAATTATATTGTATCTTATATACCTTTATAACCTCTACCTATTTATTATTACCTCTACCTGTAATATATAGCATATATACACTGCTCAAAACAATTAAAGGATATTGCAGTTTTAGGTGGATTTTGTATCTGGTAAACTGTTTAGCTGATTGATACATGGTCGACAGACATAGTAGGTTATATGAGAATAAATTACACATGTTTTGCAGAAAAAAAATATATTTTATTGCGCATTTGTGTACTAAAGGAAAAAAACACAATTTGTGCATATGAGAAAAAAAGAATAAGAAAAGGTGTTTTCTTCAAAGAAAATCATTTTCAGTAGGGGGTATGGTTTCCACGGGCGGCCAGCAACGTTGAACACCTTTGAGGCATGGACTCAATGAGGCTATTAATGACGAGTTGGGGTATTCTGCCCCACTCTTCCAGAAGAGCTCTTTCCAGTTCTTGGAGAGTTTGTGGGGGTTGTTGGCGGCAAGAAACTCGTCTTCCTAGAGCGTCCCAAACGTGCTCGATTGGATTCATGTCTGGAGAACACGCTGGCCATTCCATTCGAACGATTCCTTCCTCGAAAAGGAAATCCTCCACCAGGTTTGCACGATGTGGCCTGCAGTTATCGTCCATTAAAATGAAGTTATCTCCGATTGCTGCAGCGTAAGGGACTACAATAGGTCTGAGGATCTCATCCCTATATCGACGAGCAGTCAGAACTCCATCTCGAATGATGTAGAGGTCAGTGCGCCCGTCAATGGAGATGCCACCATACACCAACACTCCTCCACCGCCAAATCTGACACTTTCGTGCACGAACGCAGGATTATTCCTACTGCCACGGTCTCTTCAGATGAAAATACGCCTATTATCTGGATGCACAGAAAAACGGGACTCGTCAGAAAACAGAATATTGCTCCATTCATTTCTCCTCCAGTTGACATGCTCGGTTGCCCACCCCCTGGGGTCGCGACGATGCCTTGATGTTAATCTAACACATACCATTGGTCGGCGAGCATACAGACCTACAGCATGGAGCCGGTTTCGGACAGTCTGAGTTGAAATCGTGATGCCTGTAGCCGAGCGAAGGTGTTGTTGGAGAAGAGTAGCGTTCATGGTTCGGTGTCTCCGAGCTGTTAACGCTAAATACCGATCTTCATTGGGCGTTGTTGCCCGTCTACGACCTTGCCCTGGTCTTCGGCCTGCACATCCACTCTCCAAAAAACGGTTCCAGATCCTGGAAATGACACTTTGTGACACTCCGATGGCTTGCGCTACTTCGGCTTGAGTTTGGCCCCCTTCTAACCTACCAACAATTCTCAAAGCTTCTGAATCTGTCAAATGACTTCACTGAGACATCGTACTCATCGAAGCAAAGCAATCACTGAATGCCGATCATCCTTGTCTTCATTCTCTTTTATCCAGTTGAAAGTCAAATTTCATTTGCTGCCGCTGAAGCGACGTTTTTGACGTCGAACTCAAAATTTGCATACTCCACAGTTTGAAAACCAGAAAAATTTGCATTTGTGATTCTCTTCTTCTATTTTCGGCAAAAAAAATTTCGTTTATATCTTTATTTTATATAAAACTTCAAATATCCTTTAATTGTTTTGAGCAGTGTATATATGTATATATATAATTTTATCATAGATTTTCCGTTTTATGGTTTAATTGCCTGGAAAAAAATACTATCATCTCTAAACTTGATTATTATTTTAAGTTGAAGTTAAAGTACGATATTGTAAGAATATATACATGTAATATTAAGTGGATATATTGAATATATTTTTTATAATCCTGCGCGCAACGCACGTATGTCATTAAAACGCCTTAATTAGCATGTCTTAATTAAACTAAATTCTAATTATGTGTCTGTAAAATTATTTAAAGGAATATGTAAACGAAGATTTGTACAATTTATCCCTAAAAAATTTTTAATTTGAAGAAATATTTACAGCTTCAAATGTTTTTTTAATATTGTGTTAAAATCAAGCAATATCGAGTTGCTGTAGGTGATTTCCCCCCTTAATAAGAGAGGAATCAAGTTTCAGATAAGATTCCTTTCAAACTCTAACTCCAAAATTTTCCGACATCATTCATGAAGTCAATTTCAATTTTAAACGCATGAAATTTCTTGGTGCTCTTTTTTTAGAAACTATGAAATCGAATAGCTTTTTCAGGGTTATGCATCAATATATCTTATAATGCATTAATCCAGGGTTCGAAATGTACCTGAGCAAACCGGAACGATATTCCGGTTTGCGAAATTATGACAAATATTGTTCCGGTTTGCGAAATTATGACAAATATTGTTCCGTTTCGTGAAATTATGATGAATATCGTTCCGGTTAAAGCAATTACAGTAGAACCTCAATTATCCGAAGTAATTGGGACCGATCATCTTTCGGAAAATCGAAATTTTCGGATAATCGAGAATGCTGCAATTTGAAGATTAAGGAGAAATATATGCAACATTTCGTATTATGGTAATAAGTGCTTAATAAAAATAAAGCAATAACAAAATAGAATCAAGAATAAATTACCTGAATTTTAATTTTGAAATTAAGTACCTTTTACATATATCACAAGGGTTAAAAAATGTTTTGTTTGTCGCAGTTTCGTCTGCCGTTGCTTTGAAGCTTTATCACGGAGTTTTTTTAATGTTATTAGTTAACCAGTATCACAGTCTTTCTGCTGCTCCAGCCATGCCAAACTTTTTGCAAAACATTCAAAAGCTTCAGAATTGCTAATTTGATCGTTTTTTCCGTTCCACTTCGCAGCTTTCGGGAACTTAAGTTAAATTCAATGGAACTCTAAGAAAGGGGATCGAAAATATTTATATGTACTGCCCAATTTTTCAATGTCCTCTTATACGACTTAATTTTTGAGTTTCTTTTTTATTCTTAAGGCTGTTCTCAAATCCGGAAAGGCAACTGTGTGACATAAGTTTTTATTTATTTTTGTTCGGAAATGCATGAAACTAGCAGATGCTGTTGTTCAGATACTATGTAATGGAACTGTGTTTTCCATATTTTTGCAAACGCAAAGATCTTACAGAAAATATTGTCAAAGTGGGCGTTTTGAACCGAATTTCCACAAGAAAGAAGAATAACCACTCAAGGAAGGTTAAAAACATCTTTGACATGTTCGATTCCAAATCGCTTCCATAGTCAGGCTTTCCAATTTTATATCTTTCCGTTAAAAAATGAATTTGTAAATGTATCAAAGCATTTTGCCCTTGTTGAGTAGAGAAGTTGCGAGAACAGTCTTAAAAGATAATCTCCCCAATCAAGAAAATTTTCTTTTACAGCTTGACTGAAATCTTAAAGGTCATTTTATGTTATTAATTGTAAATAATATGCGTTTTCTCAAAGGAAAATATTTTATTCAAAATATTGGATATTTTTAGTCTATTTTATCTTTGCTAAATTCACATGTTTTAAATTTTCTCTTTAGAGCTTCAGATATGTTCATCAACACATGCATTTTGCATTCTACATGCATACAAAGTAACCTAGACTTACTATGTCTCACGGTGACTGCTTGGAGAAGATTGTTAAAAGCAGTGTTGTAGTTGTAAAAAATGCAGAGAGTATACGCTATAGGCAGAAGGTATACGCTAGAGTCCTAAACGTTCATGGTTGGGTATACGCTATAATTTTATTTGAGAAACACGGAGTATACGGAGCTTCTTAAAAAAATTCAGAAGGTATACGTCGTATAACTGTGTATACCCTCCACTACATCCCTGGTTAAAAGTAGAAATTATTTATATCAATAATTTGAAACACTTAAATTATAAAAATGAGAAAATATTATATTAGATTTTTTCTAAAAAACCAGTTGGTTAACCAATTGATTTAAACCATGCCAACCCTGCTGGTAACAGAGTAAAATCATAATGCAAAACCCCAATCCCAATGTAGGAATGCAAGAAAAACAAAGGCTTACTAAACCCAATAACAATGATACAACAAAGGAAACTCACAGCCAATCATTTATTAGCATACAGAACAAAGAGTAACGAATGGAGAGAATTACTTATTATTATGTCATCCTTAAGGCATAATGTAATCCTTAGTAAATCTTAACTAATCAAGCAATCTAAGTAGTAAAAGTGTATTTTTAGCTCAAATCTGCCATTTTGGCTATTTTTAAAAATAAAAGGCTTGAAAAAGAAGAAGAAATAAAACTAACTACTTTTTTCCTCCCAGCTAATTTTAGGAAAATTAGTTAGTCTGCCACGTAGATTTAAAGCTTAGAAGAAAAGTTTGATTGACTAAAAATATTTGTCACTTTACAAGTTTATTAATTCATCATTTTCTAAAATTTTGCTTGTCGCTTCAGCATAACTTGGATTTTGCAAATAAATGAAAACATTAGCGAAAAAGAGAAAAAACCATTTGGTTTAAACCACGGTTTAAACCAGCGTGGTTTAAACCGTGTGTTTGGTTTAAACCAGCGTTGTTTAAACTAAACAACCCTGATATATATATATACGGATAAGTTGTAAAACGGAGTTTCGTTCGGATAGAGGTTTGTTTAGAATAGAGTTCGCCCCCCTGGTTATGAAATGTGGAACTAATAGATTTTGCAAAAGGAATTCACAAATCCTTGTTTGTTTAAAAAACACAAAACTTTGTGTAATCCTGTTTCATACATAAACGACGTAATCAAACTACTTTTATGTTAACAATTCCAAATTTCCAAGTGGGTGGAAAAAGTCCGAGCCGGGATTCGAACCAAGGATGCCTTTGCTGAAGCCGCAAATGCTTTGCCACCTGAGCCATCCCGGACCGATCTCTGAGCCATGCCATGCGGCAATAGCGAATTGAACTAGAAAATAAATTATTCATTTAACTAAATTTACTAATTCACTTAACTAAACTTAACGATCACAGCATCTGGTCTGATATCTGAATCAGCTCAACAGAATAAATCGAAATTATTCTAATCTAATACTTTTATCCTCATTTTAGGCCATGTTTAAAAGATAAAAGTCATATTACAGTATTTTGAATGTGTTGAGAAGTGTTGCGTAATCTATGCTTTTCGTTCTTGCTTGCTTTCAAATTGACAAATCCTTGTTTGTTTGTTTTTTTTAACACAAAATTGTATGTAATCCTGTTTCATGCACAAACAACGTAATCAAACTACTTTTATCTTCATTTTAGACGATGTTTAAAAGATAAAAGTTGATGAGCCGCGAAAATTATGAGAAGGCTTTGAATGAAACTTATAAAACATTTTTCAAGATATTTTCTTTTAAGAATCTCATGAAACTTAAATATATGTTGCTATGGTATCTATGATAAACGGCTTTCGTGAAACCGTCTAACAAATATTTACATAATTAAATTATCAGCTATTATATGGTGCACAATAAGTTCTTCGTGATTTCAAAATTTAATCAAATTTTATGAAGCGTGAAATTACAGGTTTCGTAATATGTTTAAAATTTTTAAGTGCGCAAAAGAATGTTATCATAAAAGTTGATAAATTAATTAATTGATATTCATTTAAAATCGGTATAAGTTAATGCAGCGTGGAATTATTTTTAGTGCTACAGAATATTAAACAGTATAATGACAAAATTAGAATGTCGTAGAATCTTCATAAACTCATAGTTCTTATGAATGGATTTACGCATTATTTGTACCTTTTTGTCTTCGTATGTCTATTTGTAACTCACAACCATGGGTTCTGATATTACTATAGACACTTCGAGGTGGACATTTTAAAGACTGCAGTATACTGATATTGTTGTCACTCTCTTGTGTTGATTAATGAGCATTTTGAGCTTATTTGCGATTGCGTAGTTGGTTATACAAATATGCGGCAATAGAGAATTGAACTAGAAAATAAATTATTCAACTTATTTTCACAGAAAAGACAATTACTGTGTACTCCTTAGACGCAACAAACTAGGCATGGAGTATATAAATAAATACGGTCAGAGCTATTTGTGTTATGCCCCATTGTAAGAAACATATTCTAGTTTCCGTCATAATTTGTTGATCAATGATTACGACAACTTCAGAAACTTGTGGATCAATCATTTCGGCATTCACTAACTACCTAGTGATTCAACTTGATCTGTGAAATCCTCATTTTTAAAGCAAAAAATTAAAAACTAGTTGGATATACCAATCCCAAAACTTTTTTCTATCTCATACAAGTTAATACTTCAAAATTCGCTATGACAGTGCCAAAATTAAATGACAATCTATGCTCATCGTCAGGATTCTAAAGGTACAGATTCGATGAACTGTGTGCATTTAAAAAGGAGTAGAAGCATCGCATTTTTCAAACAAATCATTGACCTTCCGCACCCACCCTCTTAGATATCTGCAAACAAAATCACCCTCTTAGATGTCTGCAGATAAAATTTCCAACCCAAAGATCATAAAAGCAGCAACTGTTGGGTAGTATACACGCAAGGTTAATAAAGATCTGTTTATATGAAATTCTAACATAATATTAAGTTTCATTAAATTCCGTGCATTAGTTTTTGAGATATAGCTATCGCGCAGAGTTGGGCAAATTTGTAATCCAATTATCTGCAATGTAATTAAGTTTAATTGTATGTAATTAATAACAGTTAAAATTACAGGCCGTAACAAATTCTTACAACATTGTAACCGGAACCGCCCCCATCCCATTATTTGACAAAATGGCTGTGTTTGAATGTGTGTAACTATAATCAATTACATGCAATTAACCTGTAATTACACTGCGGATAATTGAGATAACAAATTTGCCCAACTCTTCTATCGCGAAAATCGTGAAAAATGCAGCGTAGCAGAGCCACCTGTAATATGATTTATGCAAAAACTTAATCAGTACCAACTTATGTCAAGATCTAACAAAATATGAAGTTTCATGAAATTCCGTGCATGAGTTCTCGAGACATGACTATCGATAAAATCACATAAATTCTGAAAAATGCAGCATAGAAGCACCACCTGCTGAGCTATTTTCACCAAAACCTAATCAGCAACAACTTATGTCTACGTCTAACTGAATCTGAAGTTTGATGAAAATCCATGCATTAGTTCTTGAGATAGAGCTATTGCAGAAATCGTGAAAAATGCAGCATATAGTAGCGCCACTTGTTACACGATTTACACCAAAATCTTATAAGCAACTACTTATTCCAACAACTAACTGAGTCTGAAGTTTCATTAAAATCCGTGCATTGGTTCTTGACATAGAGCTATTGCGGGAATGGTGAAAAATGTAGCAAAGCAGCGCTACCTGTCGGAGGATTTGCATCAAAACTTAATCAGCAACAACTTATGTCAATGTCTAGCTAAATATAAAGTTTATCGAAATCCGAGCAAATGTTCTTAAGATAGAGCAATTGCGGAAATCTTAAAAAATGCAGCAGAGCAGCGCCATCTGTTGGGCGATTTACACCAAAACTAATCAGCAGCCATTTGTATCAAGGCGTAACTGAATCTAAAGTTTTAATAAGTTCCGTGCATTAGTTATAAGCACGGAACTTGAGCATAATCTTGAGATAAAGCGCCTACGAATTTTTTGTCGCATAGAGACAGGCAGGCAAAATAGACTCACAGACAGACATTTCCTAAAAACAGTCAAGTCGTGTTCAGGGCATTCTAATGCATATAAATCCGTCGAAAACTGGAAGTCGAAATTTTTAACGAATCCAATACTTTCTTCTTGTAAAGATAGAAGAAAGTAATAAAACTAGAGAACAGGTTGGTTGGTTGGCTGTGCTTATGACGGCCAGTTATCATCACGAGGGATATAGACCCTCCGTGGGGGTCTTTCTAAGGGAACCTAAACCGTATTTACTCTTGGAAAGCCAAGGTTCGAAGAAAACCACGAAAACTCCGAACGATTAGGCCGACGGGCGCGATTGGGATCGAACCCAGCACCTCCCGTCTACCAGCTTCGAGAGCAGAACCTCTCGGCCACTGGTGGGGCCCTAGAGAACAGGAATTCTGCTTTTTCAGAATTTAGTGTCGCCCCCGACATTTCCATTACCTCACTGTTGGACTGGTGGCTTCTATTATTATGAAACAGCCATTATAAATGAAGCGCTAGGTGAAGATGAAAGAGCAGTCGTAAAAAGTTAGAACTCTGATTTTCTGGTCAGAATGGGGAAAAAAAATGGCCATAATTTTTTTTTTTTTCATTCTAACCAGAAAATCAGAGTTCTAACTTTTTACGGCTGCTCTTTCATCTTCTCCTAACGCTTCATTTATAATGGCTGTTTCATAATAATAGAAGCCACCAGTCCATCAGAAGAAAGTAACTCGGTTAAGCGGGATTCAGATAATCGGGACTCTACTGTAGTGCAAAACATATTTCAATTAGACTTAAGCACACGCTTTTATTTTATGTAAAATGACGTCATTTGCATTAATATAGATACATAAAATTAAATGTAATTTATGATAGCTCTATGTTTTATCATAAATCATTCATTCATATTTTTCTCAAAATAGCCCGTATTTTAATTAATTTTTTTTTAAAATTTTTATGAGAAAATGGCAACACGAAGATATAATTGCTATTTTTAAACTATTTTTTCCTTACTTTCTACAGAAATGGAGCACTTGAGTTGCCAAAATGAAACAAATGTCGCTAAAAACTACAAAAAAAAAATAATATTTCAAAAATAAGGGGAGATGCAGTTTTCAAACAAATTGCATTAAAATGTACTTTTTTCCCAAATACGACGCTATAAACATTGAAAATCTGCGATGCTTAAAAGTTTTAATAAATGCTGTAGAGTATTTAATCGCACAATGAAACATCGGCTTTTGTTTTGCGCCTGGCTTATACAAGGTAACGTTATTTATTGGAGACAAAGTAAGCTGGGAGAAAGAAATAGCATACCGGGGGCTAATAATTTTTTTACAGATCTTTCAACATCCACTAAGCTACCTAATAAGTGCAGAATGACAACTGTGCTTCTTATTTTGGAAACGAAAAATAAGAAAAGGAAATTATTTGCAAAGATCTATTTAACCCATTAAGGACTAGCGTTACCATATGGTCACAGCATAGCTGTCAATCCTTTTTCTGTTTGAATACCAGCAATTTAGAACAAAAATTTTGACCTTTTTTTTTAATGACAGAAAATCTGCTATAAAATAAGATAAATATTGCTTTTCTGAGAAAAGGGTACGAAAGGCAATTTTTGTATTTTAACAGAAAAAATAATTCCGTCTTTAATGGGTTAAATTAATTTCCAGTGATCTACTTAAATCTCTCTTATTAACAGCTTAGAATGCCTGAAGCACTTTAACAGAATTCTATTCGATCTGTCTATCAGACTTTTTATCATGCAACTGATTACATTTTCAGGAATGAAATAAATGCTATCGGTAAATACTATCTACAGTTACAAAAAGCAAAAAAACTTTTTTTTAGCCCCCGGTACGGTATGCTATTTCTTTCTCCCAGCTTATTTTGTGTAGTCTCCGAAAAATATCGTTACCTTACAGAAGCCAGCCGTAAAACAAAGCAGTTCGATTAAATACTCTACAGCATTTTTTAAAACTTCTAAGCATCACACATTTTCAATTTTTCTACCTTCGTATTCGGGAAAAAAGTACTTTTTAATACAATTTGTTTGAAAACTATATCTCCATTTATTTTTGAAATATTAATTTTTTTGTAGTTCTTAGAGCCATTGGCAACATTTATTGGCAACGGAAGAACTCCATTTCTGTAGAAAGCGAAAGAAAAATAGCAATTATATCTTTTTGTTGCCATTTTCCCATAAAAACTGAAAAAAAAAATAAAATACGTGCTATTTTGAAAAAATATAAATGAAGGATTTCTGATAAAACATGGAACAATTAGAAACTAAATTTAAATTTTAAATATGTATGTTAATAATACAAACAAAAGAAGGCCTGTGAATCTTTAGATAGCCGATTTTTTGTCGAGTTTTATGAATGACGAAATCTCTTTTTTTTTCTTTTTCTTTTTCTTTTTCTTTTTTTCTTTTTATTTATTTATTTTTATTTTTTTTTTTGATTTGTGTATTATTCAGCGATAGTGACGTCCTAAGCGTACTTTACTGTAGATTTTTAAGAGTGGATCGTAAATGTGGAATCTTTCAGCAGATGTGGATGACGTCACTTTATGTAAAATAAAATCGCGTGTTATAAGTATTAAAACTGAACTACAGTAGAGTACCGATTATCGGAGTTTACGCTGTCACCGAGTTATTTTCTTCTGATGGACTGATGGCTTCTATTATTATGAAACAGTCATTCTAAATGAAGTGTTAGGTGAAGATGAAAGAGCAGCAAAAAAAAAAATTATGGCCATTTTTTTTCCCATTCTGACCAGAAAATCAGAGTTCTAACTTTTTACGGTTGCTCTTTCATCTTCACCTAACACTTCATTTATAATGCGACTGTTTCATAATAATAGAAGCCATCAGTCCATCAGAAGAAAATGAAGTAATGGAAATGCCGGGGGCGACACTAAATTCTGAAAAAGCAGAATTCCTGTTCTCTAGTTTTTTCGTTTATTTCAATACAAGTAACAGAGAGACAATAAAATAGCGCGATTTATCAAATAAGCAATATAACAGGGTTTCCAACTGGCAACGCATTGAGATCTTTGAAACAAATACATTCTCTGTAAACTTTTTCCTCTGGGAAATGAAACGTGTGTAATTGTAAGAGAAAAAAAACTTACAAATTCAATAATATTCATGATTTTTCTCAAATCCAAACAGGCTTATTTTCTGACACATTCCCGAATTCATTCATAAAAGAGGCTGCTGCTATTCAGAAACTATTAAATCGGATATATTTTTCTTTTCTTCTAGTTTTTGATAAAGGCAGATGAATTTTCAAAAAACATTGTCAAAGTTGATATTTTAAATCAAATTTCCGAACGCGACAACTGGATAAAGCTCGTTATGATTCATCAATCGCTTATACTTGAATATCTCAATATATAATCCATTTATTGAAAACTTAAAAAATTATTCGATACTAAATCACTTCAATACTCATGCTTGATAGTGTCATGCTTTTATGTTTAAAAATGGATCCATAAATGTGTCAGAAAATTTCGCGGCTAAAAATATTTTTTCGAGAATATTCTCAGTATTACAGTTAAATAATACATTTTACTATTGATACAAGCACCATATTCGTACTACTCATAGAAGCCCCATATTTATGCTATTCATACAAGCTACTATTAATAGCTTCACTATTCATACAAGCCAGATCCACAAAGGTTTTCCTTAAGTCATGAATGATGTGGCCCTTTTTGTCATCCCTATGGTCATTTGCGGCCGGCAAACAAGTGTAAGTTGGAACCATACAAACAAATGTTTTCTATTGGTTTTCAAAACGTTAGTATTTACGCGTTTACAATTTTCTTAATAAAATGAATGAGACACTTTTGTAATTGATACATATAAAAATATTAGTTAAAAAGTGTACAGTAAATCAGGGTAACTTTGAAACACGGGGTGTAACTTTGCACCACCTCCTATTTTTCAATATTTTTGACTCTAAAAGACTAAATAAACTCCAGAACTGTGCTCTGTTGGCAAGGATCTAAACTGGGATTTCTACTCTTTATTTTAGAAAATAAATTAGCAATATTATACGCTATTAATTGCATCATCTAATTATTTTTGTGAAGTACTGTTTTCAAGTTAATTTTGAATGCTGTTTTGAAGTTGTTGTAATCCAATTAAATTTTCATAGTAAGTAACAATATACTCATTTATCAGACATATTATTATCTAAATGTTGTAAATGTGTTAATATTTTGTGATTATTTATTTATTAATAGTTAATAAAATGTAAAATAAGAAGGCACTAGCATTTTACCGCATTTTCAGGGTAACTGTGAGCCGGCTCAAAGTTACACTGATGCTTATAATTTACTGATTATAGGTGCTACTGTCGAAATTTTCCCATATTTGCATGTATATTTTATATAAATGCCGAAAGTGTGCATTAGATATGACATGTAAATATTTTTACAAATATGTGTAAAATACATAAAATTCATTTAGAGGCGTGATTAGGGGCGGAGCTACTCAAATTTGACATTTCATACGTTCGACGTTTTTTATTCTTGTTTGAATAGTACTAGTACTTGTATGTATTACTGTAACTATGGATATATTATAGAGTTAAAATATTGAAAATTGTTTTTCACTGCATTTTTATGTTTTATATGAACAATAAACAGGTTTTTTTTATTTCTAAATGTTCATGGTTCTCTTCTTCCACTTTTCTTATGCCTGATATTTGTTGTAATATCATAAATTATACAAATCTTGTGACGTTGGGAAATGTAAATTCGCAGTCTTTACATATCTGAAAACATTTTTTGGTGTTTAAAGTTGTCCTGACTACAATACTTTTTTTATAATTAATTATTTTATATAAAAATTTATCATATGGTGCAAAGTTACCCTAAATGGCTGGGTAACTTTGAACCAGGCTAAAAATCCATTTTTTATTGCTTTTATCCTTATTATTCCTTAATTTTTTATAGTCAAACAATAATTTAGGATCATTTCTTCTCTTTTATGCCCCTAGTTGCGATAATATTCTTCAAATAAGAGTGTGGCATATGAAAATAGAGAAAATGCGGATCAAAGTTACCCTGATTGACTGTAGTTAAAGTAGAAGTTCTTTTTTTCCTTTTTCGGTGACACGAAAAAACAGCGATATTTCCAAATTCACGATGCAATGATACACGATATAACGCTGGTTACAGTATTTTTAAAAATGCCTGTAAAGCACAAAAGCGTTGGAGAATAAGAAAAAAATCTTTCTTGGAAAATAAAGAATGAAAAAGTTAATAAAAACGTGTACAAAGATGGAATGAAGACTAAAAGACAAATTAGCAGTTAACAGAAACATAAATGAAATAAGTACAGAATATAAATTCATAAAGAATATCACAGTAGGTAATTGAAATAAAGTTAAAATGAAATGAGAAACTGAAATACAAGTACTTTACCAAAAATATAGAATGTTTAATTACATAATAGATAATAAACCGAAGTAAATGATAATTCATATATTCAGTTTGGTACAAATATTCAACAAAAAGGGATTTGGTAACAATTTTCTTTTTTAACCTAAAAATATGTTTCGCATTATATATTACATAAAAATTTAGTTTAAGCTTTAAAACTCAGATATGAAAAAAAGTCAGTAATCTTATTTATTTTAATGCACAAAATTTTAAAATATCTGTAAATAATAATAATAATAATAATAATAATAATAATGATAATAATAATCACATATATTACTTCTTCTATCAACATCTCTTTTCTGAACTAATAGTATGTAGCGTACAACGATGGATGAGGTAACATGGGATAGGATTTTTTTGCACACATCTGACATCGCGTAATGAATTTAACTAATATGTAGCATAAGACGATGAATGAGGTATCAGTGGATAGGATCCTTTGGCCGCATCTGACATCGTATACTGAATTTTCGTTAATACTTTTAAATTAAATATCATCATACATATTATTTCTGATGCCAACATCCCTTTTCTATGCACATATAAAACGCACAACGATGAATGAGGTATCATACGAAAGGTTTATGAACAGGCTTTTTAGCCTGTACACTCATATTTTGTGAAAACTAGCTGTTTCATTTTTTAAAAAAATGCAATTAATTATAAATTAGGGGAAAATGTATCAGAAAATAAACTAAAATATTGGAGTGCGAAATACTAATAATGATAATAATAATAATAATAATAATAATAATAATGCACTTAAGGAAATGCTATGTAAAGTTTAAAAAAAATGGCTTTAGTTTCATTAAATATTTCCTTAACTGTACATCTTTTGATTTTGGACTTTATTCTATATTCTACTTACATCATCAAAGTAGCTATGAATTTTGTACTGGGGAAACTATACAAAACCTGTAATCTAACTATACTCACGTTTGCTTCGCATTTACCTTCATTACATAAAGATAAATCTATTTGGAAGTATATGAAGAAAAAAATATAATCATAAAATTCAATTTGGAGAGAAATTTGATTAGGGAAAATGATTGTGAAAACTCTTCAACTAATAATGGAATAAGCTAACGACTTTTTTATTTTTTCAAGGATTTTTTAAACAAACTTATTTATACTTTTTGATTACTCGAAACTCAAAAAATATTTATCGAAAAATTTTCTTTACTTAATCCTTTCCCGGAAAACTGTCAAAAGCAAACTTTAACAAAATTTAAGCTTTTAGTGAAATTGCTTTCAAAGTCAAAATGCAAAGCTTCTAAATAATTACTTGGCTAAAAGCTTATCTTTCTAGAATACAAGAAATTTCGATTTCTTGTAAAAACACACTCGCTATTAAAACTGATCTCTCAATTTTATTTTTCATTCCAATTATTGAAAGATAAAGATAAGCAAGATTTTGTTTTTGAAATTACTTTGAGAGCTAAACTATTATAATAAATGTTGAAGTATTTTGTAGATTTTTCCATTAACTATAAGTGGAAAGCTTTTATCTACACTGGTACATCTAAAAGCCATTAATAAATAATAATAATAACAATAACAATAATAATAGATTAAAAAAAAACAAGAGATAATCAGTTTACAATATCTGTGGCAACAGCGCAGTTTTTAGGTGCGTTCGTAATTATATAAATACGTAGCACCTATAGTCGTCGTTCAGTCCGTCCGTCTGTCCGTCCGTCTGTTCGTCCGCATATAACAGAGCAAAAACTACCTAACCGAATGGTCTGAAATTTGAAATATAAGATTGTTGCAAAATTTTGTCGAGCCATTTCAAATTTTATGAAAATCGGATGTATAGTTTAATTACAGGGATAGTCAAAAGTTTTTCTTTACATTACGGCCAATGGGAAAAATTATTGCAAGTGCATTTTAATGATGTTACAGCCTTCCGAATGGTCTGAAATTTTAAAGATATAATTGTTGGAAAATTTTGTCGAGCCATTTCAAATTTTAGGAAAATCGGATGTATAGTTTAATTACAGGGACAGTCAAAAGTGTTCGGGGGGAATGGAAAAAAAATTATTGGGAGTGCATTTTAATGATGTTAAAGACTGTGTACTTTATGAAGTGCAAAAAATTATACATTCAGTACAATATGGGGTGCAAAAAATAATTTTAAAACTTGTTATAGTACGAACGCACCTCATTTGACACGTTTGACGAGCAATTTCCAACTTGTTATATTTACTTGGACTTTGAACTCGCAAATGCTAAATTCAAACATTTTATAAATAGTAATTAGTAAACTGTTGTTTTTTAACGAGTTAAGCGTCATGTCAATCACCGGTGACTGACACTGAACTTTCCTTTTAAAATGCGTCATTCACCGATGACTGACGGTCTAAAATATGATATAAAACTAAAAATATATATATTGTTTTAAGTAATTACTGAAAATTTATTTAAAATTTACTTACCTTTTATTTATTACAGGATTATATTTTCTTAAAAATTACTTAAAACATTGTAAATTTTTCAGCTTCAGTGTCAGTCACCGTGGAACTCAATGTGTTAAGCTATTACATGTAGCTTATACATTGTTATATGCATTGTATACATTGTAATCAATCGTATGCCTGGGTAAAATAATTAATGAATCTTGTATTATGCACAGGGCTTTTTAAAAAAAAAAGTTTAGGTTTGTTTACAACTGGGTGGGGGGGAGGGTTACCATTATCTTGAAACGACTTGTCCTCAAGTGCTCATAATATTTTTAAAATATCAAAATTTCTCAAAAAATTTTGTAACATTCAAAAAAATAATTTTCCTTTTAGATCGTTAGATACGCAAAAAGTTTAGAAATGCGCCTGCCTCCGCGTCTGCCAAGAAAAAGGCGTTGATAAGAACAAGTAATAAGCGCCTGTAATAGAAAAGATGATATCCACTGTAAGGCTGTTCTTAATTTCACTACTCAACAAGCGCGAAATTTTATGACGCATTTACTAACTCCTTTTTAAATGTAAAGGCACAGAATTCGCAGGGCTGACTATTGAAGCGATTTGGAATCGAAATAAATTTTCCGTATTTTTATAAATAAATAACTTAGGGGCTGTGCATATATAACGTTATCAACCTTTTGATAATTTTGGACTCCCACCTCCCCTTACGATATCATACGTTATCATCCCTCGACCTCCCGCCCGTAATGATATCGTTATCAATGTATAAAAATTCTTCAGATTTTTGGATTTTTTTTTCTTTTGTTTGGAGTGATATACAAATATGGTTACATTTATTTTTCGCATACTTTATTGATTCAAATGAAGTGAAGTCAGTAAAATATCTGTTTATATATGAAATTTCTTTATCTCAAGTAACACTTAAAAGAAATAGTTGCTGTTTAAAAGTATTTAACAATAGCTTTTGTTGTATGATGCATCCAACAGTAATAATGTCTTTTTGCACTAGCCCCGCACGGGTTGGGGCAGACAGAACTTCTTATCAAGAAAACAGGTGAACAGAACAACATTCTCTTTAATTTACTAGTTAAACACAAGTATCATTTCAAACATACTTCGCATATAGTTTGTTGAAAGCGGTTTATATATGCATACACGCATGTCAGAAGAATACGAAAGAAAAACATTGGAGTATTCCATATTTTGAAATTTAATCATTTTATAATAATTTAATGATTTTAATAATAACTTTGTATTTTCATAAAAATATATAACATACTATTTCATTGTAAAGACCAAATGACAAGGAGAAAATTTTAGTTAGATCAAAAATGATAACAATATCAAAAGACAACCCCCCTCCCCCTAGAGATCATGAGCCAGATCCCCCCTTCCCCCTGAAATGATAATGTTATATATGCATAGCCCCTTATCGAGTTATAAGCCATTTAGGGTCACGTGACAACCGGTTTTTCTCCTCTCGGCCGATTTTTCTCCTTTCGCCCGGAAATTCGGTTCAAAACGCCACACTTTGACGGTGTTTTCTGAAAGACCTTTTACATTTATCAAAAAATGGAAAACGTCTTTCGATTGCAAAGTTTTTGAATAACAACACCTGCCAATTTCATGCGTTTCCGAGCAAAAATAAATTAAAGCTTGTGTCATAAAGTTGTCCCTTGGGATTTGAGAACAACCTTTAAGGCGATAAAAATTCACATCAAGTCAAAACATTTTTGTGTAAGAAATCACAGCCGCAGTCTAACTTATTTATTCATGAACACTGACTGTCTCACTCCAAGATGAACGCGGATTATCGTAAAATTTAAAGACTTTTTAAAAACTTTATAAACAGACTGTTTTTTTTTTGTTGTTGTTGTTGTTGTTTTTAAGGAAAAAATACTGTCATCCAGGTGTAAAGTACTTAAAATCTAATTGAATCTTAATCATAATACAGAAAAAATTCCATTTAACGAAGTCACATCGTTACACGTAAACACTCCGTTATGAAGAAAATTCGTTAAATAGAAATCAACTTAAATACATGAAATTTGTTTAATAAAATACGCATTTATAAAATGGAAAATACACATAAAATGCAAATATTGGAAAAATGTATTTTAACTCGGGCTGTAACTTTTTATGCAATATAGAAATATAAGACAAATTTAATTAGAATAATGTCTAAAAAAACCCACCATATAGAGAGGTAAACAAAAACTGAAGTGTAGCGTACCTTTTCTCTTTTTTCTCAATATACCAAATCCTTAACTTTAGAAAAATCTTTGATATTACTTTGTACAGTTTTCTTATAAAAAATACACTGTTCATAAAAGTTTTCGCACTTTTGTAAGTATCCGAACAATTTATTTGTAACATTTTCGTAAAACTGGAATCCCATTCTTATTGCATCGAACATGCCCTAGCTTTTAGCATTTCTTCTTCATCGCTCACTGTAGTTTCTTTATTACATTTTATTATACTTTGCAATCGGTCATCGTCAGTAGGATATTCAATTGTCTTAAGCGGTTCAGTTGTGATAAGTGTAATAAACTTCGTTATGTAGAATATATTTTTCGTAATATGGAGATTAATTTACATTTTAATGGTGTTCAAAGTGAAGGTTCGGCAGAAAATTTCGTTAAGTAGAAAACTTCGTTAAAGGAAAGTTCTACTGTAGTATTATGATAAGGGGGACCTTGTTCAAACTTTATGAAATATATTTAGGTGGAATCTTTTGTAATATTTCGACTGCTAGATTTATTTTTTTAAACGATATCAACAATATTTTCCTCCGGGTAATAGAAAGTAAATAAAAAGATCTGTTTCACTCAAATCTGTTGCTTTTGCAGAAAAAGCTTTCAGATAAGACTCTAAATAAATGTCAGTCAGGATGCCAGTTAAAAAATGTAACATATTTTTCCTGTAAAATTTACAGTACCTTACACCTTAGAGATCGTCACAATATAGTTGCACAAAATTCGTCGAGAACGAACACTTTCATATAAAAATTACTTAATTATGTTAAAGATTCATATAAATTTTCATAAAATATTTCTAAGGGGAAAAAATCAACTTTAAAATACTATATTAGCTTTAAATCTCACTTTATTTGATTTCTTAGAAAGTTTTCACTGGGAGAATAAAAATGTTAATAATGGTCACAAACAGTTTTCTTATACAGGTATAACGTATATAGTATGTAAGAATAGGTGGAAGATCAATCAATCCAGCAGTTAGCATAACTGGTTACTTAATTATGTTAAATATTCATATAAATTTTCATAAAATATTTCTAAGGGGAAAAAATCAACTTTAAAATACTATATTAGCTTTAAATCTCACTTTATTTGATTTCTTAAGAAAGTTTTCACTGGGAGAATAAAAATGTCAATAATGGTCACAAACAGTTTTCTTATACAGATATAACGTATATAGTATATAAGAATAGGTGAAGATCAATCAATCCAGCAGTTAGCATAACTGGTTAGAAAAATAAATAGTTTTGAGTCGGTGTTAGTGGTTTCACGATTTGAGCGACGTGGTTGTGGAATGTCTTAGGAATATTCATTATCCGAGAGTGAAAATTCCAGTCACTTTGCTAGAAAAAGGTCTTCTCTGAAGGGACCTTTCCTATGGCAACCTGACCAATATTTTCAAATTTCTGATAACATCTCCTCCCAATAAGTAGGATTCAGTACTTGATTGTAGATAAAGCTTGCATTAAAAAAATTATTTGAATAATTAGAAATACATAATATTTATGAACAACTGGTAGGGGAGGCTAGGGCAAGTGTGGAACATTCGAACGATTGCGCTATGGTTCAAATAAACAGTAGTAGTCGTAGATATTTATAGATGATAGAACAATCTACTCCTAAATTTAATATGAAATTCATACAGATTAGAATTTATTCACATTTTAATATTTATATAGGCTCATTTGTCCCAACCTGCTCCACCTGGTAGGAATATTTGAAACAGTGTACATTTCTTTTAATTAAACTTTTTCTAAAAGTACATTTCCTTTATTTTATGTATTTATTTTTTTTTAGTAATCTAAGACATCAAGCAGTACGTAATGTCCTTTGAAAATTCAGCAAAAAAATTGAACTCTCAAAAAATGCCCCAAAGTGCTTCACCCACCCTATGTTTTTGTAAAGATTGATACTTAAATTGCTTGATATAGACATTTGTTAATGCATTTATTTAATGATAATATACTTCCAGCGAAATGTGAAAAAGTCAAACTTTCATTTTTTTAACATAGTGAAAAGCAAAGATCTCGCTGGCTTTTGACCAACATTAGCGATTTGGCGAATAAGAAATAAAAAAACAGTAGCCAAATGTAAAAAAAGTTAGCAAAAAAAAATCCGGAGTACAGAAATTATTAAAAATAAGTACATTCTAAAACTCTACTAAACATGTAAATGTTTCAGACATTCTTTTAACAGTCTAAATAAAAATTCAAAACAGTAATTTTTGATTTACCGATGTGATAATATACATTAAAAATTGCTATGAGATTTCGACTTATAGAAAAGATTGACTGGCCAGAAATACTTTGCATAGAACTAATAAATATTATGGTAAATGGCTAATTTCAACTCCGCAGTAATTTTGTTTGTGTTTTTACCGGCGCGACGCCGAGGCGTAGATAGTTATAAACTGCAATAGAAAAATACCTATCGAATAAAATTTTCTGTGTCTTTGGTTGTTGCTAAACTGAAGTTGACTATTTCTATAAATAGAGTAATGTAAATGTCACGTTGCGATTGAGCATGAAAAGCAACATCAATCATTCAGTAACGCGGATAAAAATCTGGACTGTACTGGCACGTACATAAAAAGAACAGAAATTGGGCATTGGCAATTTGGTGATTCTGATTATTCGTTTACTCACCAAATGAAGCATTTTGTCGTGATTTTGAGCAATAGCGAACTGCAGCGAGAACCCTGGTGAAAAGTAAATACGCATGAACTTGAAAGATTATGCGCTTCAAGGAAGTGTATATTCTTCATTAATTTATGCAAAGAAATAACATTGTGATATCAATCAGAACAAAAATGTCTAGTAAATTAAATGTCATATTCTCAACATTAGACAACAGGCATATAAAGTGAAACTGTTTTCGCAGAGTAAATATCTGTCTGAAATAAATATCTATTTCATAGAAAAGCTTCTCGCGTCGAATATTTAAAATTTGTATAACTTTCCTCGCGGCGATTGCTAAGTATAGTTTTCTAAGTTTCAAAGAGATTTAATCTTCCATTGTTAGAGTACTTCAAAGGTTCAAGTTCAGTGTTTGCTTGTCTCGTTCCTCCGAGGATTTACTCAACTATTGTAACCACTAGGAATTCAGTGAACCTTATTATAGTCAAAGGAAACATGAAGTGATCTTCATACTTCATTCCACACATTAAAGAGCTTTTACTGTAATAGTAAGAAATAATATTTTACTGTCTAATATAATTATTTGAAAAATGTCGATTGTAGTGTAAGATTTTTTCCTGTAAAATTTAGCTCTTGAACTTTCCCTGTGTTATTACACAGAGTAATTTGTTTCTAAATGGAGAATGCTGCTCTAAGTCAAATATTATTCCAAGATAAATAAATAATTTCCTTATTACTAGTTTCATTTACACGCCACAGTGCTATATAAAGCATACTTTTAAAATTTTCACTTTATATGTGACGCAAACATTCAAACCATGCTTTCTCCCTTAGATACAAATTTTCAAAAAGCACAAAAAACCGATAAATTAGAAAATAACTTGTATTTAATTCTAATTTGTATTGTGTATTTTTATTACTGGTTATTAGAAAGAATTGCAAGCATACTTAAGATATTAAACCTAAAACAAATTCATAAAATGCATTTAATATTTGGAGAAATCACGTTTTGACCGAATTCAGAGGAGGAAACATGTTTTGATTGTTTGACAAGTGGATAAAACGCTTTTTGAATGAAATAAATTCTAACTCACAAATAATACAAAAGCATTATTTTGTTTGAGCAAATACTGAGCTTCAGTTGATTATTGATAAAATAAATGACAGATTATGGTACTTAGTAGTATTCATTAAATATTTACTAAATGAATACTCGTTTGCCAAAAATCCACTTTAAACCAATAATCAAACTTTAAACCATTTTAAAACCAATATCTTCATCTAGACGGTCACATACTTTCCCCTCTTCTTCATTGTAGGCTGGTAAATCATGGATAATGTGGTTGTACCATTTGAAGACATCATCAGGTTGATTTTGCCACTGTTCACCATACATTACCTTCAAAAGTTTGTCAACACCTTTTTTCCTTTCAACTGATATGGCGTGGCTAAGAGAAAGAGATTCTAAAACAACCCTTTGAACACGGGCAACAGTAAATCCCTTTTTAAGAAGATTTACACTAGATTCTTCACGTAGATTTTGAAATATATAATCCTGGAAGCCTTTAACTTTAACAGTTCTTTTTCTTTTTTTTTTTTTTTTCTAAAACAATCCGTTTCAATTGTGATATGTATGGTATGTTTCGAAAGTACGCATTAAGTGACAACTGTGATTTGCAGACTGGAGAAATCACTGTTTGACTGAATAGAGGCATTGGAGGAAACACTCTTTGATTGAAACGTCAAGTTTTAAAATTGGTTTATAACCGAAGAAAAAAAATTTTTTTTGGTTAAAAATACCGTTTATTTCTGTGCAATTTAACACATAGTTCATAAAACTACCAATAACTCATTTTTTATCTTTTGTGAGAAAACACGGTTTGAATGTTTGCTCCTCATATTAAACCCGTTTCAAAGCTTTTATAAACCATCAAAATTGTTCTTTTAATTTTAACTTCGTAGGATATTGATAGAGTAGAAAATTCTAATTTTTATCACTCGGATACCACCGATTAAATTGTGCTGAAGAAGAAACCTTGCTCTGAGTATGTAAAAATTGTCCAAAGAACGGTGAAGAAAGAATAGCTCTGAAATGCACAGTTTTCGAGAAAATTTATAAAGAAAAAAATATGACGTCACATTCGGAGCACCGAAAATAACCCCTATTAAACCTGGTTAAATTGCTAAAAGATGACAGATAAGGTTTTTTTAAGCAATAAAAGATTTTGAAAGATAAAAACTGTACCCCATAGACTTGGGAAAGGGGAACAATTTAAAAAGAGATGGACGGTAGGTATGTGTGTCTAAGGCAGATCACACACTGAACAGACAAGCAGACAAAAGTGTGAGACAGGGGAGAAATTGTAGGGTTCAAACCGGTTTCTTGCTTGTTAACAGGGTGAAATGTCTCTTGCCACACGCTTTTTTGTTGCTTGTCTGTTCAGTATGTGATCCGCCTAATATGCAGCAGAAGAGCCGTCGCTTTTAAAGGCGGCAGCTTGAAATTATCGGCAATCCTTGCATATTGATAATATACTCTGTTCCTGAGTAGGGGAGACCGCGGCTAGTAGGCGCAGTTTTTACTTATTAATTTTTATTAATTTCTTGTTTAAGTTTTTTAACGAACTTTAACTGCACTTTTAAAGATCAGGCATTTGGCTATAAATACCCTGGCGTTTTGATTTTGTAGCTTTTGTTGTTTATGTTTAGCGGAAGCCTAAAGTAAAAGAAAAATTGTGCGCCAACCTACCCCGTAACGGGGCAAGTTGTCTATACCTATGGGGTAAGTTGGCACACGCTTTATAAAAAAATAAAACTCAAATAAGACACGCAGTCAAGAGAAATTAATTTCATTATTACCAGTAAGTTTAAAAAAATGCGTTATCGCCTTTCAATGTAAATTCTAAATTATACAGACATAAAAATAATGAATAAAACATTAACATTGAGTAACTTCTATCCTACTCGATATCATCATCAGAGTTGCAGTCGTCACAAATAAAAATTTGACTGTCTCCGTTTGGGCAAGCCTCATTGTGCCAAAATCTTGCATTGGAACCACTTTTCTCGGTGTTTGCTGTTTTTCAAGCTACTAGCACACACCAGACACCGAGCCAACTTGCCCCCTGTTCAATGCGCCTACTAGCCCCATAATAAATTTATTCACAAAAGGTACATGTAACCTTCTAAACATAAATAATCCAAGTAAATTAGAAATGGAGTAGGTACAGTTAATCATACACTAAGAAAAACTGCACAAGTTAAATCGCAATTATTAAGATAAGTATTAGAAATTAGAAAAAGAATGAGGCAACAAAAATTTACTTATGAGTATAAAAAACAGAAAAATCGTAATAAATGTCCACTGCACGTAGGTAACGCTGCAAAACTACAATGAGAGGTGTAAAAAGCAAGAAGAAAGGTACTCTGTGACTGGTTGAGCAATCTATCTACAAACATGCGATTTATGAGGACTGCGCCTTCTTACTCCTGTAGCCAACTAGCTCCGGTCTGCCCTATTGCGATATCTTTCGGTTAATATATTACAAACTGCCTGAAAATATGTGACGTCATACTTTTTCATTTTTCTCAAAAACTATGTGTCGTCGAGGCGTGTTCTTTGGACAATTTTATGTATGCATAGCGAGTATTGTCGTTCAGCACACTTTGAGTAGTGTTATTCGAACACCCGCTGTGTACGCGTTTTGGCATATTTATATGGCAGCTCATAATATTTAAATACAGTAAATTTAAACTCGGATCAAATTTTTAGTCAATGGGTAGCATTTCAATATGTTCAAACAGTTGTATTACAGTAGGAACATTAAAGCAGTTTTCAAACTTTAAAACGCAATTTTTGTTTTCATTTTTCAAAAGCTAAACAAAATGAAGAGTAAATACTTCTGATTCTGCTGCATCGTTCGAGCATTCTTATTGGTAGGTAGACAACGAATCACATGCACTTAAAAATAGCCGAAATATGCAAAAATTATCTTAGATGCCAACATCTCTTAATAGTTCCGTATTCTGATCCAAGGCAAACATGTTTTCAACCGGAAATTTTATTTAAGCAAAAATTTTAAATCAAATCTAATAAGTACTTGATAGAGTGGAAATACATTTCCTTATATAGATTTCCTGGTTTTAAACATGTTTATCTTGAATCACACTCCTAGTCAAATCAATATTTACTACTTTAAAACAAATGCAATATTTATATAGTAATTTTCTTAAATGCCATCTATACACATATCACGAATGTTCATCTCAATGAGAAAACTTAAAAAGAGATCACCGCCCCCTGAATACTAGGCCTGAGCATAAAAATGGCAGCTGCCGAAGGCGGATTTTTTTCAGCGTGTGTATGGTTCTTTAAATATTCGTACCAATAATTTATAAAAGATTTTTCCGCATGATTTTTCTGAGATTAAACAAGTCAAAGAAATTTTTTATAAAATACTAAATTTAAGGGATTGTACATACGTTAAAAAATATCCGCCTTCGGCAGCCGCCATTTTTGAGTCAGCGCTGAGGCCTAGTATTCAGGGGGTGGTGAAGAGATTGGCAGTAGGCTTTTGTTGACCGAAGATAAAGTACATGCAATACTTATGAACGGAATACATTATCACTGTACAAAAATTGCCGAAAGTTTGAAGCTACCGACTTGTAAAAAGATCTGAATACATGATTTTGGAGAAAAAATATTAACAGAAAAGGGTCCATAAGTCAGTTCATAAATAAATGGATCTTTAATTGGGCATACTTCTTAGGATAAAAGCCAAAAGTAAGGAGATATTTTAAATGAAATGGTGTATGTCTTTAGAAAGAATCTACTATTTTTGTTACGAGATTTGTGTGTGAACCTTTTTACTCATTAAAAAGATAAAGGATATTTTAAAAGTTGTAATGATAGTTGTTTTATTCTTTATTTTCTATAATATATTTATGAATAAAATAACTAAAAGAAATGGATATAATTTATCAAAAAGTGTAATTAATTACTTTTTTATATGATATTTAGTGTTTAATAATATTAAATTTGCCTTTATGTAGCTAATTTAACCCTTTGTGATTGACTGTGTGAACCTTTAGAATTTTACAAAATTTACGAAATTTATTTTTGTAATAACGGCACAAAACTGCTCAAATTATGAATAAAACTTTGGCATGAAAAATCAACTCAGTATCGCCTTCCGTTGAGGATTCTAAGAACGATTTATATTAACTATTGTATTCGACGATAGCAGAAATAAATAAAATAGTCTTAGCCTGCTGTATAAATAACATTTTGGGTATGTTGCAAACGAATTTTCCATATTACAAACTTTTTTGGTGGATTTAAGAGCTTCGTTTAACAGGGGCATGCTGACCCGATGTGCAGTGTGTGAAACGCACACAGGAGCCGAAGTGGTAAAGGCACCAGAGATTTCAGTGGAGGAGAAAATATTTCAAAAAGAAAAAAATTCATTAATTTAATTATACTACCATATATTATATTTCCATAAGATTTAATTATGTTTTGTAGTGTACCTTCATGAAAGAGGAGTTCAAGATGATCTATAGCTACAAAAAGCTTTATTTACAGCGATACAGCTATATACAAACTAATAAGAAAAAATTTAAAGAATTTGAAGTAGGTTTACGATTGAGAGCTTAACTAAGCTCTGTCCGCAGTATTTTTAGTACCGCACGTGGGTTACTGGGCAGAGTACACCGTACTCCATATTCACTGTCCGCAGAGAGTTCGTCTTGCCGTTTCCTGGCCTTAGGTACCTGGACAGACCTACGCAGGGAGCGCAGAAATGAGGTTTTCACCTAGTCGAGTTCCAGCCGAGAAACTCTTGAAGGCCTCAGTTGCATCTGCGTATATCTAACGTATAGTTCTTTGATAACGGCGGCACTTAAAGTGGCATTTCAAGTATTGTAAGAATTATTATATCCGAAATGTATAAGAAACTGCCAAATCTAAGATGGCCTAAAATATGATTTTCATACTGTCAGTAGGGGAAATCTGAAGTGGAATTTATTGCAAGTTTAATTGTGTTGTTAAAGATTTTATGATAGACAAAATCAGACATGTCAAACTCGTTTACACCCGAAGGCCAAATGCACCATTGCATACAAAGCCACGGGCCACATTCCCACATTACAAAACAAGTTGGAAATTGCTCGTCAAACGTGGCAAATGAGGTGCGTTCGTACTATTAGTTTTATAATTAATTTTTGCACCCCACATTGTACTGAATGTATATTTTTTGCACTTCATAAGTGCATAGTCTGTAACATCATTAACATGCACTTGCAATAATTTTTTTCCCATTCCCCGTAATGTAACGGAAAACTTTTGACTGTCCCTGTAATTAAACTATACATCCTATTTTCATAAAATTTGAAATGGCTCGACAAAATTTTGCAACAATTATATATTTAAAATTTCAGACCATTCGGAAGGCTGTAATATCATTAAAATGCACTTGCAATAATTTTTCCCATTGGCCGTAATGTAAAGAAAAACTTTTGACTGTCCTTGTAATTAAACTATACATCCGATTTTCATAAAAGTTGAAATGGTTCGACAAAATTTTGCAACAATCATATCTTTAAAATTTCAGACCATCCGGTTGGGTAGTTTTTGCCCTGTTATATGCGGACGGACGGACAGACGGACAGATGGACTGAACGACGACTATAGGTGCTACGTATTTATATGATTACGAACGCACCTAAAAAACAACAATAATATTACATTTCACAGAATTAAATTTGTCCGTATAGAATACAACTTTGTTTAAAAAAAAATAATAGAAAATGAAAAATTCCAAAAAAGCCTACTTGAAAATTTAAAGTTACTCACCGTAAAATTTTAAAAGAAATATTTATTAAGTAAAATACATCAACTTTAGTTTTACGAGCTTTTATTCTGTAACATTAAAAATAGCAAGGATATTTCAAAAATAAAAATATCTTTAAACACATAACAAGTATTTAAAATTTTATATCGCGATCAAAATGTTAGAAAAATGTATTGTTAAGTGTGTTATCCTAATCTTTGCATTTTTTTTCTGTTGGAATCGCTCGCTAAGATTACTATTCTGAAATAGAGGTAGATATTTTGAATAGAAAAATTCTCAAACTTGGCATCACTGCAGCTACGGTCAATGGAGGTATATGAATGAAAAATAGATTTTCTGCATGAAATATGAATTAAATCAAAACAGTAGAAATATCAAAGGCTTGGCGGGCCACCCATAAGTTGCCGGCGGGCCACGTGTTTGACATGCCTGCACAAAATGTATCGGTCTTATATTAAAGGAGGATATTTAGGTATGACATCAGCATCTATTGACAGAGTGCTATTGACTAGAACCAGGACTTTATAATAGATTTACCTCAGACAAATTTACTTACAATTATTTAATTCTTTTTTAAATCGATTTTATTTTATTCTACTTCTGAGTCTTCTAATAAGTAATTTAGGGAAACAATGCAAAAATAGAACTTGTATGAATGTGCTGTTCACCGTAAAGATTTTAAATTGGAGAGACTGACGACAAAAATGGGAAATCTTTTAATCAATGTTGAACTCAGACATTTCTGCTCTAGAGGGAATTCTATGTCTTCGGTTGGAGTTGGGGGGGGGGGGGGGGTTGGAGAGCATTATAGATTAAATAGAGCTCCGACTGTACTTATTACGAATAAATATCTCTTTCTTAGAAATATTCTTTCATACACCGAGTTTTTTAAATTTGTATAAGGATGCTCGCCATCTCAGAAAAATAATAAAAGTAAACTATTTCTCCAGATTAAATAACAATCACAGACAAATATTCGTTTCGTAGAAAAATGTTCTTAAAATGTTCTTTCACATATCAAGTATTTATAGTTCGCATAACTTTATTCACATTCTTAAGGAAAGCTCAGTATTCTCAACTTCCAATTCAACTCATTCATTCGTTGTTAGAACCGCTTATATAATTCAGATTCATTGTTTGCTTATCGCCGCCCTTCGAGATTTACTGAGTTTGTGTAAACATTGAAGATTCAATGAAACTTTCTGTAACCAAAAATGTATACAAAACAATTTTCCCTGATGCATTAAATGATAAAAATAACAGACATGGCTACATCTTCAGTTCTAAATGTAAATAAGATAAACAAGTGTTATTTATTCCACTCGTGAAAGGTTTTATAAAAATATATATGGTTTTTTATGTGATATTTATTATAAAGTGTATGTTATAAAGTATATCAGTATTTAAAGCAACTTTTTAAAGTTCAATAGAAATATAAGTATTTCTTCCAGAATTAACTTCAGCATGTAAAAAAAATGTGAGTGTATACAAGATGCCTAGAAATTTTGAAACGCGTTTTAATGTGTTATCTGTTGGAAAGTTTATGTAAATGAAATAGTTCTTTCATTGTTTCTAAAAGGTATATTTTTTACATTTTATATCCCCCCCCCCCACCTCTTCGATCCTAGGCAAAAATTGGTCAAGTGCATTTTTTCCCCAACCAATAAGGTATTTTCAAAAAACTGCATACCTGTATGTTTAAAATTAACTGTATTATAACAAACAAAAAAAAACTCACTTATACCACTTTTCCGTACCATTTAAAACACTATTGCATCAGTAAAGAGGCCATTTACAATTTGATGGTGGCGTTCTTCAGATCAAAAATATATTAACAAATGTGGAAAAAATTGAATTACAAATACATCTATCTAGTTCACAAGCAGATATCTTGAAAAGAGACGAATGTAATTTAAAATCCTACAAGTACAATGCGTAATCTTTCGTGTTTTCTCTTTCTTGTAATTTCTCATACATTCTAATTAGATATATCTTCTTCATTCAAAATGGTCACTTTTGATATAAGCATAACTAATTCTATTTTAAAGATGCAGGTATACAGTTTTATGTAGCTCCTATTGCAAAAAGTAAGAAGTTACCTGTAGCAGCCGTAGGGAGGAAAGCAATTCCGAAAAATTTCGGTACGTTTTCACCAACCATGACCTCCAGACCCAAAGCCAGCCTCCGTTCACTTGTAGATTTATAAAATAGAGTCTCGATTGTCCGAGTAACGCTTAACCGAGTTATATTCTTCTAATGGAGTGATGGATTCCATTATTATGAAACAGCCATTATAAATGAAGTGTTAGGGGAAGATAAAAGAGCAGTTGTAAAAAGTTAGAACTCTGATTTTCTGGTCAGAACAAGGGGAAAAATGGCCGTAATTGCTTTTTCCAAAAAACAATTATGGCAATTTTTTTCTATATTCTGACCAGAGTTCTAACATTTTACGGCTGCTCTTTCATCTGCACCTAACACTTCATTTATAATGGCTGTTTCATAATAATGAAATTCATCAGTCAATCAAAATAAAATTATCCATTCCAAAGGTATAAGTTCGATTAAAAAATACTTTTTAATACTTTGAGCAGAAAGAAGAAGCTACACCTGCAATTTTCATGACACTAATAGAATCACGTATCTCCCAATATGTACGGTTTTGTTACCTCTGAAATTTAATAAAAATTTTTGCCCTATTTAATCGTTGACAATTGTTAGATTTCGGCGATTGAATTAGGCAAAATTTACTGGTAAGTTTTAGTAGTAAGAAAAAAATCTTAAAAATTGGTAACTATGCAGTAGCGTAATACTGCAGAAAATTTGACATTCAACAAACAAAAAACGATCAAAGTCTTTTTCAAATAAATAATTACATTTCCCGTTTTTCTTAACATTAACGTAAATGTACACCAAATAAATGTTACTAGTACCATAAAAATTAAGGAATTAAGAGAAAATTTATATTTCATCTCCTTAGTTTGTCTTGATTTGTGTCAATCCGGTTTATCAGAATTTTTTGCTTATCTGAGGTGAGCTTGGTCCATATTAACTCGGATAATCGAGACTCTACTGTAATATATATGTTTGCGCGTGTGTGTGTGATTTCCTTGTATTAATGAAACGATTTGGATATGACTGAGCATCTGCAGAGCGTTTAATCAAGATTTCGACCGAATTCGTTGGCTCAGATCAATCGTTAGAACACCTCAAATCTTGGACTGATACATTTCTTCTGTCTTTATCTACCTCGTTTATGTGACAAACGTATTTATAGTGAGTAGGCTTACTAATTCCATGTTTAAAGTTAGCTAAAATAAAAGCTCCTATTTTAATATTCTCTTGCAATATTGGCGCCTCATACACAACTGGATCAATTTCTACCCTTGTGGCATTCGCAATGGAAACTATCAATGATTCTTTATAATTATCATGCAGAGACAGCAATTTTTCACTGTTGGTGCTGTCTCTTTTGAATAATTCATCAATCAACTTCTCTCTTTTTTTTTTATTAGGAGTTAACATTTTTATAGCTCTCTCATCTTCAGTTTGGTCTACCATATCTCACCTACTATTCAGGCAATAATTTCGGCATCTGTGCAATCCTCTGCATCATTAATTTCTCCTGTATAGTTTTCGACATTCATATCGTTATAGTATCATGATTTGGTTTGTCCTGGATTTCATTTTTTATCTCCCTGCTATGTTTCTTTTCCAATTACTCCACTTTTATTCACATGGGATTTAAGTTTTATAGATTTTGATTTTTCTTCCTGATATTCTATTTTTAGTTTTTCTGTCGGTATACACTCTTCACTTCCATTCACTTTTGAACTAGCATCTCTAGTCTCTCTCTAACTCTCTCTCATTAGCAAATCCTTTCCCTTTCCTTTTTTTTCAGCAGCAGCAGCTTTATAATTATTATCTGTAAAAGCAACATCCCAAAAGAACTTGGAGAAATTGATAAATCTTCGCTCGCACGCGCTACGATAAGAAATTTTTCTAAACAACATAATGATTTATTATTTAATATCGTTTGGTTTTGGCTTTATCTAAAATAATTCGTGGAGAAACTATCGTACTTCCTTTTCGACCATTTTCAATAAAAAAAAAAAAAAAAAATACACAGGCTTTAACCTTCAATGTCACTTTTAGCTTAAGGCGTAAAACTAAGTTGAATATCAACTTGCTAGCATTTCATATCATTCGATTAACCCTTTCAGGAGCAAGTGATTGTATTTCTGTAATATTGAACTCATATCAGAATTTTTGAAAAAAATTATTTCTAATTAAGGAAAAGCAATTTTACAACTTTTATAAAAGTATAATTTAATTAAAAATTTCTGGTCCAAATCCTGATTAAATTTAGGTCCCACCGCCTCTCAAGAGTTAAAAATCTGTAACAAACATAGAAGAATATACTAGTAGTCTTAGTAAAAATACATAGCAATCGTATGAAGACAACTACAGATTTTCCCTTTTAATTTGTGGTGGATATTTCAAGCTGTCTGGTATAATAGTATTATTATAGCCCCAAATACTGTCTGATATTAGCCCCCAGCATTGTCTCATATTAGCTTAATAACTGTCTTACATTAGTACCATGAGATTGACGGTTTGTAACTCACGCTACATTAAACATATTCCAAATTTTTAAGACTAAAAAGAATCACTATTTCTCACTTAATACTGGTCCATCAGAATAATTTGCCTAGGTTTTTATTTAAGTACTGCGCGGCAAAAGTTTTGAAGCCTGACAGAAAGGTTTTCTTATCAATAAAGTTAGATAATATAATGCATTTTTTTCGTTTTAAATTTTGAGTATATTCGTAATGTATATAAGTTAAGTTAAGGTAAACGCACCAGTAATGTGCCAGATAAGGACATTTATCAAATTATTATTAAGGTGTTACTGAATTCTAAAATATATATATTTTTTTTAGCCTTGTTCTAACCTTCATGTATCAGAATAAACATTCAAAACTTCAAAATATATTCTTCGGAAAAAATAAAAAATGTAACTTTTCTCTATACTTCAGTAGCGGACCTAGTAAATTTCCGATGCATCAATCTTTAAGTTTTCAACTTATCCAATAAATTATTTACAATGTAATAGAGTATATCAACATTAGTTTAATTTAAAATAAAACATGATATTAAAGAAATACTGTTTTAAATAAAAACTTATCTCTTAATGAAATCTCCAAGAATTTGCCAAAAAAATCTGTTTTTGAAGACACTCTAAAAGATAAACAAATGTACCAGGAGAAAAACAATTATTCCAAACAGTTTATGGAAAGTTAACATTTAAGAATGTTAGTCAATCAGATTTCTTTCTATCTTTTTTCAGAAATGCATTTTGGGCTTGTTCTAAAACTTTAAAAATTAGTGGTCCACGTACGTGCCCCACTAGGAACAGTCGTGGGGGGGGGGGGGGGGGGGGAGGGAAGTAAACACCCTCTATTAACTCCTCAACAAATTATCGTAGAAGAAAGTTACTGGTACCGAACGATTGGAAATAAAGTTTACTTTTAAATGATGTTTATAAAATTGGCTTAGGGGGCCATCTACATATTAAAACGAACCATAACTTTGTTTTTTTCAATAGCAATACACAATTCTGACAGCATAAATGAACTCTACACCCTTCAATTAGCCTAAAAACAAATTTTAATGCAATTCGTACCATAAGTTTCCGAGAAATTAATTATTTTAAAACGAGCGTACATGTCCGTAAGTAACGTTGTCGTCATTTTTATGGTGGCAACGAATTGACCAATAAATTTCGCTTTTACTGCAATTTCAATTTTTGCATTGTCGAATAGAGGGCCAAAATGTACTTCGAAATCCTTTCAACTTGTTTGAAAACTGTATCTCAATTTACTAATTTTTTTTTTTTTTGGGGGGGGGGGGGGAGGGGGGCTTTCAAATGATTTTCAGGCATGATTATTATGATTATTATTTAAATCTCCCTCTACCACGTACAGCTCAGCTACGAAAGTTTATCTTGTGTGCACTTAAAGCAGTATAAATAAATAAGCATTTGTTTCTTATTAATATTCCATAACGAAATTAAAACTTTATCAATGTATAAATAAGATAATCTATATACACATATATACATAGTCAGATAAGGAAAAAATGTACTTTTAAATGCAATTTTTTAGAAAACTCTATTTTTTACGGTATGTTAAATAATTTTCAAGCATGATTTTTTTTTTTTTTTTTTTTTTTTTAACTATCTCAACAATGAACATTTGTGAATTAATCGCAGTTCGAAATAATTCAGTTACGAAAGATTATATCGTTTGCACTTAAAGCAGTATAAATAAAGCATTTGTTTCTTGTTAGTATTCCATAACGAAATTAAAACTTCATCAATGTATAAATAAGATAATCTATATACACATATATACATAGTCGGATGGGGAAAAATGCACTTTTAAACGTAATTTGTTAGAAAACTCTATTTTTTTACGGTATGTTAAGTAATTTTCAAGCATGAGTTTTTAAAGAAATATATTTCAACAATGAACATTTGTGAATTAATTGCAGCTAATAACCATTGCAAAATGGCCTTTTTAAAATAAGACGCCGACTTCCAAATAGTATTCCGACTACGGAGGGTAGTAAGTTTGTAAGTAAACAAAAGTGAAGTAAAAAAACCTAATTTTTATTTTTGAAATTTTACATCTCTGAATTACAAAAAAAAATATATTCTTTCATAACATTCTGCTTTTTTATGTATCATTATAATCGTTCAAAAAATGTTCCAAAAACTGGTTATAATAAAAACTATTCTAATTTATTCATTATTTCAGTTAAATCACTGCAGCGGTATTTAGTTCCCTCAAAAATCTTTAAACACTAATTATAAAGAAAGAACATCACTTATTCTCTAATGAGAAAGGAATAAATACTCCGAAAGAAATTTTCCTGCAGTATTTAATCAGTCAAGCGATGTGCTTGCAGAAAGATTGATGCGCTTTGAATACAACTCTAATGATGTTTCTTTTTCCACATAATTTAGTGTAGCGTATAGTAAATTGATTAGATTTACAAAAATAAAGTAAATGGGTTCTTGAAAGTGGTCTTATTTTTATAGATATAGGGAAAGAAACTTCAATTAGAATGATGATAAGCCAGAACATTAAAGTTTTTCACATTAAATTCTGGAATAATAGATATAATTATCATCCAGAGGTATATAGGAACATTATAATTTAACTTTTAATTATTATATTATTTATAATATTGCGTATTATTCGAATTTCATGTGTTATCAATTGATATGGCAATTACAATATTGATGTCTCATGAAATACCTTTAATACAGCATATGTGCGCATATAGGGAAACTATCCTAAAATGAAATACCCTCAGGAAAAAATGCTTTTATTCTTACAAATGTTTTCTCATGATCTTTATTTTTTACAAACTACCTTTGAAAAATATACAAAGTGAAATGGTGCCTTTTAAAAAGTAACAAATAATATGACAACGTCATAATAATGATTTATGTAAAATGCTGCACGTCATTTTACCTACACGGTGTCCTAAAATGACACACCCATAAGTTGCTATTAATTGTACTTTCTTACATCACAAATACATTTTTTTGCACACCAAGAAACACCGACACAGTCACTATGTGACCATGCAGAAAGATCCATGTCTTTGTCATAATCATTGGATGTAACAAAGCGAATTTTTTTCTTACCTTATACCCTTTCTTACCTTAGCTGCACCACTTGATTGTGAATTATGTTTCTCAGCTGCTTTTGCCTTAGTTTTGGCAATATTAAAAACTGCTAATCAGATTAGTGCACCTTTATGCATCCTCTTTTTAGACGGTGATCTAACATGAAATGTACAATGAAATGGAGGCACATAAAGTGGTCTGATAAATGAAGATGATGAACTTGACGATGCTGCCTGTTGAAAAGATACATACGTCTTCGAGTATCAGAAACAGATTTTGTCAATGCTCGAATTGGATGAGGTAACATTGAAACTGTGAAAATTGGTGGATTATGTCTAAATAGGCTATAAAACTATACCTATAAAATTTGTGTTGCTGTGGTTGCTTTCCTTATTTTCCAGTGGACTTCCTGTCGCAATTGAAACGCAGAAAATATGATCGGGAAAGATGACTGGGTTCATGGGATAGATTCCATTTTTCAAAAAACGACTGTCATTTTACCTGCAATCACCTTATTATATATACCGAGACAGCATTCGAGATCACATGCTAAATTTTTACATATACAGAAAATAATTTAAAAAGAAAGTTTTCGACTCATATTTTAGTTATGTAATCACTGAAATGAAACAGATGTGAATTAGCACCAAAAAATAGTCCCAAGAAATTTCTGATGAAGGTGCAAATAATTGCTTTGTAAATAATGAAAAATGCAAATTTGAAACTTTCGTCATTAAATGCTTATCGTTCCTGACCGATTCCACAACATAACTATGTATCCTTAAATGCTGTCCTCTAGCGACAATATTAAGAAACATTGGGTATGTCACTTTACCTAAGTATGTCATTTTGGGACAGTTTCCCCTATAAACGTAATCATGTATGTATTATAGAAATTTACAAAAAAGTTTTATTTTTCTTTAATCATTACATATTCATAGTGATTGAAATTCTACTGAAAGATAAAAGTACATGTTTTTTTTTTTTTTGATTTTTGTTCGTCTATTTTTTAAATCTAACATTTTTATTTATCATGTGCAAAAGCATTGATTTTGATTAAACAACTGAATACATTTTCAATATGTATGTGAACTACTTTAATAACAAATATGCTTGCTGCTTATTCCAGCTAAAAAACGAACGAACTATGTTATTCAAGTTCAAAACCTTGGGATTAAATTTAAGCTAAGTCATATCAGATGAAGAGATTTGATAATTTACTTTTTTACAGCCAGTAAATTTTTACCAAAAAAATAAGTAATATTTACCAAATCTTAATACTTCTACGCCTTCAATTATTAAAAAATGAATACAGTTTCAATTTATTTGATGACTTTAAAGTAATTATTATTTTTATAAAAGTAAGTAATTTACTTTCAATCTTTCTCGACTTTACGAAGATAATTTAATTAACAAACTTATTATTATTTTAGCAACATATTCTAATTCACTTATATTTTCGGTTAAATTTCTATATAGCCATTTTGTTCTACCAAAGATCTTGGAATAGTAATTAAATGATAAAAAAAAATCCACACTACTTATTTTCAGATTGAGAAAAGAATAAATAATCTGAACAAAATTTTCCTATAGTGTTTGATCAGCTATGTGATGGGCCTGTTTACGTTCTTTGAATACATCTTTAATGAAGCTTCTTTTTCGAGAAGATTTAATGTTGCGCAATGATAATAAGCCAAAATATTAAAGGTTTTCATATTAAATTCTGGAATAATACATATAATTATCATTCCAAATATCAGCATTATAATTTAACTTTTAATTATTATATTATTTTTATGATAAAGAATTATTCGAATTTCATGTGTTATCAATTAAAACGGCAATTACCATACTGATGTCTCTTAAAATGCCTTTAATACAGCATATATGTGCATATAAACGTAATCATGCATGTATTACTACAGAAATTGGTAAAAAAGTTCTATTTTTCTTTAATCATCACATGTTTATAATGATTGAAATCCTACTGAAAGATAAAAGTACCTGCTAAATTGGATTTTTGTTCCTGTATTTTTAAAATCTAACTTTTTTTCTCGAGTGCAAAAGCGTGGATTTTGATTAAGAACTAAATGCCACTGCAGCGATTTAACTGAAGTAATAAATAAATTAGAATAGTTTTTATTATAACCAATAGTTCGAACATTTTTTTGAAATATTATGATGTTACGTAAAAGAATAGAATGTTGTGAAGGAATGTATTTTTTTTTCAAAGATCTTAAACTTCAAAAATATAAATTCGTTTTGCTACCTCCCTTTTTGTTTACTTACAAAATTGCTACTCCCCAGTCAGAACACTTTTCTGTAGTCGGAGTCTCATTTTGAATAAATTTTTAATATCCATGTAATCTACTTTAATAGGGTCAATCCATTTCAAGTGGTCCAGAAAATCATTAATTCGTTGCTAGACCATTTTTTAATAATCTGAAATTTTTTGTACAACAACCCTAACATGATGGAAGTTTAAAATGACTATTATTTTAATATTATTAATTTTTGTTTGTGCATGGCGGCCATCTTTGTTTCATCGTCTGCAGCAATTTTCTCAGAAGAAGGGTTTACGGAATTGTAAATAATTCATCGTTTATTTATCCAATTCAAGTGCGGATTGAAGCAATTTGTACAGAATACATTGGGCTAAAAATGTGATAATAGAGTAGTTTCCGGAAATAAATCCTTATTGATGAAATTTAAGCATAAAGTTTCAGTTTTTTTCAAAAATTTGTCCGTTTACAAAAGGAAATTTTTCTAGCAAGGAAAACTGTAAACATGACATAATTTTTTTTTACAAATAGGCCAAAAGTACTTGTACTCACACGCCAAGTTCCAGACCTGGGACTTCGTTTCTCTTCGCTAAAAAAAAATCCCAAATATTTCAAAAATGTCAAAAATCGCACTTTTTAGGCTTTGATATCTCTGGTGGGGCACGAGATAAAAATATGAAGTTCTGGTTTCTAAGAGTATTGTATGGTAGTGCTATGCACAAGAAATTTCAAGATGGAGATTTGACTACAAGCTGAGATATGGCAAGGGCAACATGTCAAAAGAATACTGCCAAACTATTGTTTTGTTGCAGTCACAGCTAAGTATTTATCTCAGAGTGTCACTTAAATTTATGTTTTTGATTATCTTTAATTAATAGTAACAGAAAATAAAGCCCTTTGCAAAGTTTAGCAATTAATTAAAAAATAATTATGCCTAAGTCCATACATTTTGTATGGTTTCAGTAACTTTTGTTGTAAGTAATTTTAGTAACTAAAAGAAACCTCAGCACTTTTACATAAAGAAAAAAAAATTTATAGAAGATCTGAAACAAAAACAGAACAGGGAAAGAGAAAAGCTTTTAATGTTGTCATACTTGTTGAGACATGATCAAACGTGTCAAAGCACATTCTTACTTGTTGGTTTAAAAACCACAATTTTGATCTTTCTCAAAATTTTATTTGTAGGAACCAAGTCTTGTCATTTCTTGATAACTTGATTGAAGGTCTTGGCCCTGCTGGCTCATAGAAGTAAACTTTGAAATCACTATGTGCAAGTCTCAGTTCATTAATAATTCCTAGCTTACTTCTTCTGCAAAAATGTCATTTTCTGAAGTATAAATTTTGAAAGGGCTTTGGCTATCTTTACTTTCTAAAATTTACTTGAGGCTGATGCATGATAACATCGTATGATGTTTCATTTACAGGAATATACTTATGGTAGGAACAAGTTTCAGGGACTGGCAAGCAGCATTAAAATTGTGGTTTTTAAATCAAAAAGCAGGAATGTGTTTTGACACATTTGATCATGTCTCAACAAGTATGCCAACATTAACAGTTTTTCTCTTTCCCTATTCTGTTTTTGTCTCAGGTCCTGTATAAAAATATTTTTTTTCTTTATATAAAAGTGCTGAGGTTTCTTTTGGTTACTAAAATTACAAAAAAATTACTGAAACTATACAAAATGTAGGCCTTAGGCATAATTATTTTTTAAATTAATTGCTAAGCTTTGCAAAAGGCTTAATTTTCTGTTACTATTATTAAAAGATAATAAAAAAAAAATTTAATTGACACTCTGAGATAAATACTTAACTGTGACTACAGCAAAAGAATAGTTTGGCAGTATTCTTTTGACATGTTGCCCTTGCCATATCTCAGCTTGTAGTCAAATCGCCATCCTGAAATTTCTTGTGCATAGCACTACCATACAATACTCTCAGAAACCAGAACTTCAGATTTTTATCTCGTGCCCCACCAGAGATATCTAAGCCTACAAAGTGCGATTTTTGACACTTTTGAAAAATTTGGGAATTTTTTTAGCAAAGAGAAACGAAGTCTCAGGTCTGGAACTTGGCGTGTGTGTACAAGTACTTTTGGCCTATTTGTAAAAAAAATTATGTCATGTTGACAGTTTTCCTTGCTAGAAAAATTTCGTCTTGTAAACGGACAAATTTTTGAAAAAAACTGAAACTTTATGCTTAAATTTCACCAATAAGGATTTATTTCCGGAAACTACTCTATTACCACATTTTTAGCCCAATGTATTCTGTACAAATTGCAACAATCCGCACTTGAATTGGAGAAATAAACGATGAATTATTTACAATTTCGTAAACCCTTCATGTGAGAAAATTGCTGCAGACGATAAAACAAAGATGGCCGCCATACACAAACAAAACATAATAAAATTAAAATAATAGTCATTTTGAACTTCCATCATGTTAGGGTTGTTGTACAAAAAATTTCAGATTTTTTAAAAATGGTCGAGCAACCAGTGTTGGACCACTTGAAATGGATTGACCCAATAACAAATATACTTACTGATTATTCCAAGTTAAGAAATAAACTAATTATGTTCTTCAAGATCAAAAGCTTGGAATTAAATTTAAGCTAAGTCACGTCAGTTAAAGAGATTTGATATTTTTTCTTGTTATAAAAATTTTACCAAAAATATATGTAATATTTATAATATTACATATATATAATATTATAAATATTACATATATATAATAATTAGAAGTACCTTAATACTTCTACTTCTTGAATTATTAAAAAATGAATACAATTTCATTTGGTGGCTTTAAAATAATTATTATTTTTTAAAAAGTAAGTAATTTACTTTCAACCTTTCTCGATTTTACTATGCTGATTTAATTTAACAAACTTATTCCATTTCATTTATCATTATTCTTAACTTATTCTAATAAACTTATATTTTCAGTTAAATTCCTACATAGGCATTTTGTTGTACCAAAGATCTTGCAATGCTAATTAAATGATAAAGAATGTGCACTACTTATACCTAGATTGAGAATAGATTAAATACTCTGAACAAAATTTTTCCTATAGTGTTTAATCAGTTCTGTGATGTTCTTGTTTATATTCTTTGAATACAACTTTAATGAAGTTTCTTTTCCCAGAAGATTTCATGTTGCGCATAGAAAATTGATTAGGTTTCCCAGTATAAAATAAATGAGATCTTGAAAGGAGATCCTATTTTTTTAAGACATGGAGAAAGAAACTTCAATTAGAATGATAATAAGCTAGATCATTAAATCCCGTAACATTTGATATGAGAATGTGAGTTTCAAAACTCGCCTTATCCAGAAAATCAAATTTTGGGAAATCCCGAAAAACCTCTGACTGCGTCTATTGGTTTTCATTGTAAACCAAGATTTACAATGCCAGAAATACACAATAAAACTATTTTTTTTTTCTTTTTTTGCAGATTGTAGTTTTTTTTTTTTTTTTTAATGCATGATTGATAGACAAAACTCGATTTTTTAAATTTTGGATAAAGCAAGTTTTGAAACTCACGTCTTCATATTTTGAAACTCACATCCATATATATTTTTTAATTTTGGATAAAGCAAGTTTTGAAACTCACGTCCTCATATTTTGAAACTCACGTCCATATATTTTTTAATTTTGGATAAAGCAAGTTTTGAAACGCACGTCCTCATATCCAGAGTAATACGAAGAGATCGATAAATACATACGTCTATATGGGTACTGTAATTTCATTTTTTATTATAATTTTTTTATGGTGGATAATTATCGAATTTTATTTATTTTCAATTAAAATATCAATTACTGTGTTCTTTCTCTTAAAATTCCAAATACGTGCAGCGAGGGTTCTCGCTGACGATTTCTATTTCGCCAAAATATTTCTTTTGGCGAGGAAAAAAAAAGAGATTGAAATCGTCAAATTGCAAAAGTATATATATATGAGTCATTCAGCAACCAGAGGGGGGACTATCCCACATTTTTGTTAAAAATCAGTTTGAAGTGCTAAAACATTATATACCATGACATCTATTCGCTGCATGGTGAATTTTATTAATTTCGAAACTAAAGAGATATAGCCAGTTTAATAGATGTCCAACGTATCTTGTTGTGCTGGAGTTGTCCGATAATGAACTCCCCGAATTAATCGTGTGAAAGGGAGTCCAATAAAATATCAAGATGTATAAAAATAATTAATTTTCGGGTAAAATAGATGACTATGGTACACTGCAGATTCTAGGAATAAAAAGTCTATATACTGCAAAGTTAAATCTTTTATTGCAGATTGTTTGCCGTAAAGCAATCGAGATGCAATTAAATCCTATCATATACAACCAGGAACAGAGAGTAGAATGTGTGGCAAATAGCATTTTATATGAGTTTTAATGAGTTGGCATAAATTAGCCAATATCGCCAACATTTTCAAGAAAAAGATAAAAACAGACACAATTTGGCGAGACTTAGGAAAGAACCAATAACAATTAATATAATGACATTGAAGGAATTATTGCATCATCAAAGAGTCAAATTAATATAATAACATTTCAATAAATCTTTCAAGTCGTTACTCTTTCAGCCAATAAATCTTTGGGCCATAAAAATTATGGCTATTTTTTTCCCCATTCTGACCAGAAAATCAGAGTTCTAACTTTTTACGGCTGCTCTTTCATCTTCATCTAACACTTCATTTATAATGTGTGTTTCATAATAATGGAAGCCATCAGTACATCAGAAGAAATAACTCTGTTAAAGCTGAAACTCAGTTAAGCAGGACTCTACTGTACCTCATCTGAAATCGATCTGGGAGTTTTGCTCGCGACTTTAATAGAAATGAAACGGTATTACTATTAATAATGGAGAGTTAGACTTTTCATCATTCGTTATGTGTCTCATACTACATACGGCGATACTGACCAAACAATAGTTCAGTGTATCTTTACACTGTAAAAAAAATTCCGCTAAAATACGGGAATTTTACTGGCAATCAAGACACCAGTACTATTTCCGTATTTTAACGGATACTTTTTTCTGTAAATTCCAGAAAAATTTCCCTTTCTCTGGAATTTACGGGGGAAATTTTCCGTTAAAATACGGAAATAGTACTGGCGTCTCGATTGCCAGTACAATTTCCGTATTTTAACGGAATTTTTTTTACAGTGTAGCACTTTCCATAATCTCATTTTATTTTATGTACAGGAAAGTTAACCAGGTGAAAATGTCGTTAAAAATTCTTAATTGTTGTCAAAGTTGTGAACAAAAATTCGGGTTCAATTTGTAGTGAGACATCTTTTATACTTGACTGAATATGAGTATTTTACCTCTGATTTCTTATACAAAAATAGTTTGATTTGATTATCACCCCTTAACGTATCAATCCACACACCCTGTATTGTAAATCTATATTAAACGATACTCATATATGCTAAATGTGATTATAACTTCATCAAAATATTCTACAATTAAATTTTTAATATTATTTGTTTTAAGAAACACTTTATCGAAAAAAAATGAATAAGATATAATAAATAATATAAAATGTGTATAAAAGATGTAATTTTCAATACATCATATTTTTAAAACTTTTTTTAATATAAAGGATTTCAACAAAAAAAAATACAAGCAGGCTAGAAAATGTGTAAAATATTCTTTCATCTAAATTTTGCGAAAAGTCAATACGCAAGTCAGAAAATTGAGCTACGGAGACTATTTTATTTTCAATAACTGTCAAAATTTTCCATATTTTAAATTGAATGACGCAATACGGCTCTTTTTATAAAGAGTAAAAAATATTTTACAAACAATTGAATGAAAGAAGCGACTCATTTTCAAATTTAAGGTAGAATATCTGAATAGAATAACTGAAATTTGCATCCTTTTTTATCCAATTTCCAAGAAAGGAGGTTATAATTTTTAAGCTAACTATACCCCCCTAAAAAATTATAATAGTTATGATATATTAAACGATCCATTACGTACTGATATTATAAACCCTTGAGATCTTGTTTGCTTTTATTTCAAATTGCTGAAATTCAAAGAAGAAATATATACTTAACTCTACGTAAATAAAATTACATAAAATATGTAATATGAACTTTTTTTATTTAAAAAAATTTTTAGTACTTTCAGGTTTTACCAATCCTTTCATCAGAGAATATTATAATCACTAATTGCTGTTTATTTATACAAATATATCACTTCGTTTTGAAATTGCGAGAGCCAATAATTATTAGAATTGAAAGTAAAAGTAGCAGTTTCTTGGATTGAACTTAATTAGGAAAAATATACATATTATTATTAACTGCATTTCCATTTATTTTATAACATCACTGTTCTCATACGTCACTTTGATTTTAAATGTGTAGCTGGACAGTCGAAGTAGCAGTGTTTCAGATTAAATTTGTGTAGAAGGAATATATTATATGAGTTATTTTCTATAAAATAGAAGAATATATATTTTTTCTCTAATTAAGTTAAATCCCCGAAACTGCTAATTCTACTTTCAACTCTAATTATTATTGGCTTTCTCAATTTCAAAACGAAGTGACATATTTGTATAAATAAACAGCAATTAGTGATTATAATATTCTCGGATGAAGGGCTTGGTAAAGCCTGGAAGTACTAAGAAGTTTTTATTTTTAAATTATAACATCTCTTTTATTATTTTAGTCGCCTTTTAATAAAAACGGTGAACTTTTTAAAGTTCATATTACATATTTTATGTTTGAATTAAGGTGAAATATTGCGTTTCGTCTAATGATTTTATCTAAAAATACATATATTTATGAAACTTTTAATGCTGTTTGCAAATAATGCCTATCTAATTGGTTTCATATATTATATATGACTTTACAACATGTTAACACTTTCCACTCCCCATGTCACACTGTGTTACACTTTGTGGTATCCACACACACACACACACACACCTATTGAAGTGGTACATAATTAGTGGATGACGCCTCAATGTATCTTCACCCATAAATTTAATACGAGGGATTTACAATTTTTGTATAGGAAACCCTATAGGTGCAGATTTATGGTCGCTAGTCACCCCGTGGCGACTAAATTTTTTGCTGTGGCGACTAACTTTCAGTGTCTTAGTCGCCAGAGATCAATTAAAGTTCCCAATCCCTGCCGCGGAATTTTTATATATTTTTTTCTTTTGCAAATAGAAAAGCACCTGTTCGAGATCAAGTATGACCTTGATAAAAAGTAAGGGAGTTTTTGCGATCTCAGTTACCGTCGTGAACGCTGCCCCTGTGATGTACTGCTTTCTTGCCGAACATTATATTCGAATGTAATTCTGCCCATGTCCGTTCCACTACAAAGCTTAGCAGCTACAAAGCTCGGCACATCAGTGCACTAATGGTAAAGCTTCTCCTTTGGACACCAGCGAAAACAAGCATTTCTTCGAAGGTTTCGTCCGAAATCCAGAGTTGAAATAAATACTACCTTACTGCAGATCCGCATACGAGACAGTCCAAAGTTCCCGATGCGATGGAGATTATTTAAGGGCTTTGGACCATGGAGTCGCGAAGATAGAGGATTCCGAACTCTGAAGAAAAAAGAACAAAAAGAAAACGAAACTCGCATGAAAAAATACTTAACGCGAGGTATATTGTAAGAGATCTTATTGTATCTTGCTTTGTAAATGTTTTCTGCAAGTGCGAGATTTTTACAGTGCAAAATAATCTTACACATTCCTAAATTTTTTATATGTATACTTTTATATGACAAAATCAAAATAAGAACTAAAGTTTTCCTAATGTTTCCCATTATCAGGACTGCTTAGCTTATACATGTTTTGCTAATCATTTGTATCTTCTCCAACTTTATCTTCTGATTTTTCCAGATTTATATTATACTTTTTTAATATCAAAGTTTCAAGAATTTTAGGATTAAATTAAATATACACATTTGTTGTAATTAGTCTGTGTTTTGTTGTACGTGTGTATTTATTAATTAAACTATTTTTCATTTTGAATTCCTAAATTTTTTTGCTAAGTTTTTTCCATCTAAACACTATTGTTTTATGAGTTTGTTCCACAATCTGGCCACTAGATTTTGGTTAGGAGCCGAAGTGGCGACTGGATTTTTGGGGGTTAGGAGCCACTGACTCCTTAAAAATTTTGGGAATCTGCAACTATAGGAAACCAGAGTCACAATCCACTTATTCAATCAAAAGATACAGAGTGTCTCGCACAAAGCCTAACCTGGATTTTTGTTCAAAAGTGCAACTATAATGAAGTTTTTTTTTAATCGAAATCGTCAACAGAATTATTTTGCTTTCTGTGAAATATGATCAAATCACAAAAAATGCTGAAAATGACCATCATCCACCTTCACTGAGCTATACGCTTGAAAATTCGGAAAACACTTGACAGTGCATATGACATCATTGTCCGGATCGTAGTACAATTCCAGAACAGCGCTTGCTGTCACAACATTTCTCAGAAATCAGAGTTATGCTGTTCAAGATTTCACTAAAATATCTTCATTATTGTTACAGTTATAAACGGAAATCCGGGTTAGGTTTGGTGTGATTTATCCTGTATTTTTCATTGAAATAGATTACAACATTGATTTCCCATATAAAAGATTATTATCCCCCTTTCATTTCTGACCATCAGTTCAGTTCAGACACACTATATATTGAAGAACAAGCACATTTTCAAATTCTAAGTTCAACAACAATTACCTGATACAAGAAGATAAAATCATAGGTTATTGCAAACAAGTTCAAGTATTATAAAGGAAAGAAAAAACCAGTAATTAATTAATAAGACATTTGGAACAAAAAAAAAGTACTAAAACTCAAATCAGATAATTATAAATTTTGTATAAAAAATGATTATGTACGAAAAAGGGACTCAAAATTTAAACACAAACAAGGTTAATCTTTTGATTACGGGTCTGGATTAGCGACTATTAAAGTATTACCACAATTTACTAAAAATTTTCTTTCTGGTAGATATCTTTTCAAAATATCCTAGTATAAGTGTAGGGCAGAGCTTATTTTTCATTAATCCTAGAACTAGAGTAAATTTTACTCAAATTTTATAAAAAGATATTCTACACCACAATTTTTACTTAAAACCATTTAATTTATTAGTGTCTGGTTTATATATTTAATAGTTTATTTTAAAGAAATTGCTGGTTTGAATAAATATTTTCAATGCACCTGTCGGGTCCATTGGACCCATCTAGTAGGGGGAGTAATAAGTGTTACGAATAGAATAAAAAAGTACTCAGTGGGACATATGGTGTCCCAACCAGGGTTGTAAAAAACCCGGGGTTTTTTTTTTAAACCCAGACCAGGCAGATAGCTCAGTAGGTACCCGGGCAGCTACCCACTACAACCCTGGTCCCAACCCCGTAATCAAAAGGTTTAAAACGATGTTATGTAGAAGAATGTCTTTGCTAAGATAACTTTCACGCTAAATGCTTATTTTTAAATTTTTAATTCAAAATTAAATTTAAATTTAACGTAAGCTCTTTAAAACTACACAAACTTTCTCTACTCCGAGGAACTTTCGTAATTAACACCAGCTTCTATTCAACTTAAGAAAATACTTAAGTGAGCAACACAGTTATTAAAATATACTTACCCTAACAGTAAAATAATTTTTAGCTGTTTGTATTGCAACGTTTGCCAATATTTTCAACATTGCCCCAACATTAGGGTATTTACATTTTCTAATTTTGTACTAATATCGACCAAAAATATTTTACTCTTGTATTAGCATTATTTCTGAAGTATGGGCATTTCATTGGATTTTCAATGTAATGCCGAAATTTAATCAACATTGGTATTTTATTGAATGTATTGCCGATTAATGCAATATTGGCAGAATAATAGTCCTCAATGTAACCAATATTGTTTATATATTGGAATACTGGAATATTGGAATATTGGAAATTTGCATCTAATATGATTTATTTACCAATTAGAATAATTGTGTTAAAATTAATCTAGTGTAATTACGTATCAAGCGATTTCTAGAGTTCCATTACCTGAAATTTATTCTGTTGAGCTGAGCCAGGTTTCAGACCAGATGCTATAATCATTAAGGTTAGCTGGGTGAAAATGTTCCACCAGATTGACCCGGGATAGCTCAGATGGTAGAGCACAGGAGATCCCTGGTTCGAATCCTGGTCCGGACATTTTTCGCCCAGTTGGAAATTTACATCTAATATGATTTATTTACCAATTAGAATAATTGTGTTAAAATTAATCTAGTGCAATATTTGTTTAATCAGTATGTACTATTTCTATTCTGTTGAGCTGCGCGATATTTTAGACCGAATGTCATTGACAAAAAGTTGGCTGAATGAACTGTGTCGACCAGAATCGTCCAAGGTATCTCAGTTGGTAGAGCGCTGTCATGTTAAGCGAGAGGTGCCTGGTTTCGATTTCTGGATGGATAATTTCTCACTCAATCGGAAATTTTCAATTCGTATTATTTTTCAATAAATCTTTCTCCATATGACTGAAAATTTCTGAAATATGAATGAGATAAAAAAAATATCGTTTAACCAATATTAGTTTGCTGCTTGCTAACTAAGACTACCATTACTAGGCTTTTTAGTACTTTCCAACATAGTTGAAAAGTTATGACTGGTTTGTCTGTTTGTTTGCCCTCTGTCTCTCCGCTTTCTAACTCATGTAAATATACTAGGATTTTCGCGTAATTGGTGTATGTTATGGATATTTACAATAGGCGATTACTATCGAAAAGAAAATATGTAGGATCATTATTTTGTTTACAGAGGCACACAAAAGAATTCCGTCACATTATGATATATGCGGGGGAAAATTGCTTGTAATATACTTTATAGATTTTATACGACTTCAAACATAATCAACTTGTATATGTTTTATTGTGGTACACTACAACGTGTTTTTTTTATAGAATATGATGTATGTAACATGTATCATTCATTTTCAAGGAACCATAAAAGCATTTAGTTAAATTATCATGTAAGGGGGAACTCCTTTGCTGTGTATTTTAATTATGCTACACTGTTTCAAATCTTATGAAATTGAAATGCAGTACTGAGATGGTCTGCAAGATTCTGAGCATAGCGTTTATGGTTCATTCACAGAAAATCATTTACACGCGAAATAATTGCCTATTGTTGGAAATACGTTTTCAGCTGTGGTATGCTATTTTAAGCTTTACTAAATTTTAGTATGTTAGGTGATGTGCATAAATTTTATATGTTACACAGGGCTTCACAAACAAATTTATAACCTTTACCATTTGTAGGCAAGAATTGCTAAATTGTGCTTTGAACTGAGTTATGCAATTTTTAGCTTATCTATAATTTAATATAGTAAGGGTTGTTTGTTGAATTTTAAATAAAATTATTTGCAGGGCTGTGCAAAAGAAATTGTTCACATTGCCATCTATGGATACTGATTGTCTGAGGTGCGCTTTTAGTTATTCTATGCGTTTTATAGGTGAATTAAATTACCATATTGTATGGTGTGTATAAAAATGTATAGAACATTTACAGATCTCCACAAAATAATGCGAATACATTACAGCCCATGAACGGATATTGCTGAAAGTGAATTTTCAACAGTGTTAGGCATTGAGTGTCTAGCTGAATTATGTTTTAGAATACCGAGTAGCACATATAAATATCTATAGATCATACAAGAGTATGACCTATAGATTAATAGATATCCATAGATTGTACAAAGTAAATAGTATAGATAATATCTATAGATTATACAAGGCTGCCAGTATCTTACTGACTGTGATGAATAATTCATGAAATTGGGTTTTAAAATGCTATGTTATGCGTTCTTTCATGAGGTTGGTTCCTATCCTAACGACTGGCTTCTTGCAAGTGGGTGAAGTTCAACCAAGTCACCATACCAAAAGATGAAGTTCTAGAAGTGTTGAAAAGTGTTTCATAATCTATGCTTGAAGCATGATTTCTCTTTCTTGTTAGAACTCTTCTTCTTTTCCCAAGCTTCAGTCCGATCTAAAACAGAACACTTGCATACATCTATAAAATCAATTAGTCTCTTTAAACGGTCACGGTGTCACCTGAAAATCTGAACTGGGGATATTCAACAAAAAACATATTCTATAACAGAAAACGTAATTTCAGCAAATGTCATTAATAGATAATACTTCGGATAGAGTATTGTATAAGAAATCTTTTATGTGTCCCTGTAAATGAACGATAAATGCGATGCACACCATGTTCTACTGCAAAATTCTTGTAGTAAACCTCAATAATGTATATCAATTTCATCATGTTTGAAGTAGTGCAACATAATTAAAATACGCTGCCAGCAGTTTTGTTCCGGAAGACCATTACATAAACGAACTCTTTTGGTGACCTTGCAAATGAATGGTAAATGGTTTGCACTCCATCTTCAACAGAAAGAATGTTTTAGTGCACCTCAGAAATTCATCATTATGTTTGCAACAAAGTAACATCATTAAAATGCCCCGCAAACGATTTTTCTTCATAGACCACAATATAACCGAATGCTTTTGAGTTCCCATGTTTACGTACTGCAAGGGCTACAAATAACATATTCTATGGTAATCATCTCCTAGTACACCTAAATAATTTATAAACTTTCATTATGTTTAAAATAGTGTAACACTGTTAAAATACATAGCAAATGATTTTCTTCCAAAGACCATAATGTAATGGAATACTTTTGAGTACCCCTGTAAATGAACTATAAGTTCTACTACTCACTTCATTTTGAAAATCGAACATACCGAACATGTAAACTTCAATAACGTATACAAATAACATGATAATCGGAGTATATTTCCGCGATTTAGAGTACGGACAGACAGAGAGCCAGACAAACCCAGTTCATAAACACTTTTTAGCTATATTGGAAAGTGTTAAAAATGATATTAAAAAACTTAAAAAAATTAAAATATGTCGCATCTTGAAAACTTGTGCCTCAAAAATTCAATTAATAACACAGTAATGCAATTTTAATAGATGCATATATTACAATCTTGCATCTGTCGTTTCCTTTCAAAATTACAAATAATGTTGTTCATTTCTCTGAATATTATTTAAACCTTCAAAATTATACGACATCGCTGAAGTCAAAATTTAATTATTTATTCTGCGAGCTGCAAGGAAATATACAAAATAAAGTAAAGAAAAAATTGCGGATTTAATATGTGAAATATTTGATTTAATTTAAAGGGAAATTATATCAACCAAACTTTCATTCAATTATTGTAATTTTGTTAAACCTTATTTCAGTTTTTTTACAGCTATTATGCTTTCTCTAAATTATGTCCATTTTTATTTCTTTCTCATTACATAAACAAACTTTAACATTGCATATACATATTAGTTTTAGTAAAACACGTTAATTAAAACAGCAGACGCAACATTATCAGTTTGTGTAATACATTACACTACAAAAAATTCAGTTTGGTTTCCCCAATTTAATTTTCTTCCGCGCTGGCATTAATTCAGCATATTTTATTAAATTTCACTTTATAGCATTTGCATAAATTTCAAAAACTTAGTAACAGCAGAAATTACGAAATTCTGATTTGATAGCCATATAGAAATTAATATGTTGTCGGATATTTTTTATTGGACATTTTCTCTTAATAGCCTTCTATCTTTCTATACATAAAAAAAAGTTCTGATTTGGAAATGGACCAATGAAAATCCGCGTAGATATTCCCGGTAGATTGGCATCCAATTTGAATGCTTAAGCATGTCTTTCTTCGTTAATATTTAAAAAACTGTTGCATACAAAATATGAAAATCGGTGGTATTATAGAGAAATGTTTGATAAACATTCTGATTCAGACAGTTTTCAAATGGAAGAATTATTTAAAAATATATTTAATGTTAAAGTTGGTCAAAGTCGTTCCATTAAAATAGTTTTATAGTAGCAAAAACAATACATAGGAATTTAATCATTCTTAGATCATTTTATACATGAGAAGTTCTCGGTGTGCAGACTGCATTTATCTTTTGTATTTGATTCATTTTTTGAGAATTTATTTCCATTTTAAATTCAAATTTTCAGCATTTCCAGACATATTTTTTTACATATTTTAGAAAAGGATATTATTTTAAATTGTTGCCAATTTTTAAAACAGTGCAAAGAATAATATTTCCTTCAAATTAAAAATTTATTTACACGTGGCCATTATAAACAGAAAAAAAAATTAAAATTAGAATTAAATGATTACATGTTAAAAGCAGGAAAATTACGTCATGAGAACCATATTTATACTTGAATTTTAAAAGATAAACAAAATGTTAAAATAAAAAATTCATTATTATGCGTTAAAACTTGTAAATGGAGGAAATTACGTCATATTTAAAATAGCCAAAAAATATGGCAAAACAATTTAAATTAAAAAACATATTTGCTCGAGACATTTATTTGATATTTTGAGATGATCTTTTCAACTATTATCGTGAATTCTAAGACAGCGCAAATTATATTTCCTTCTAACAACCAAAGTATTTTCAGGTGAATATTAATAAGAGAAATAAAACTTTGGTGTAAATTACGTCAGATTTAAAACGATACATTTAAAATGAATTATTTAAAAGAACTATCTTATAGCGCTGTTAAAAAATACAGGGAGACAATGACACTGTTTACTTAATTCATTTTACATTAGCTTATTTTCAAATGTTTAAATAATTTGTTTAATTAAATATACAAAAAAATTCATTGCATCTCTTAACAGCAGCAGATTTGGTCTTAAAAATCCCCAATCCAAGAAAAACGAATGGAAACTCGTTTACAGAAAGATCACTACTGTTTTTTTTTTTTTTTTTTTTTTTTTTTGTTTTTTTTAAATTCAATATTTTTAAAGCCAGTCAAATTAGCGTGCTTTTTGGATTTTGGTGTGCCTGAATGGGGGTTGGAGAGCGTAGCTTGTAGGGGGAAGAGACCCCTAGTATATAAAAAAAAGTAACGCTTTGGAAATGGACCAATGAAAATCTGCGTAGATACCGCGAAACGCACGTGATTGGTCAGAACTTTCTGAAGCTATAATGGGAGTTACCAAGGTGGGGACCCTGCTCTGACGCCAAACGTCGCCAAGTTTGTCGCCAAATTTGACCACCAAAATTAGTCGCCAAAAGTATGCCAACTTGGCGCTATTTCCAGTATTTCGCCAAATTTCCATAGACTCCCATTGAAATCCAATAGGGTTTACTTGCGTGCAGAAAATCAACAAATTGAGATATTTCAATGCAACAAAAACTAATATTAGCTTAGGAATAGAGCTTAATTCAACTATTTACTTTATTTTTAAGCACAAACAATACTATTTACAATATTCGTAACACTATAGATATAATTTTACACATATATGCGGAGAAAAGGCGGCGAAGTGAAAATTTCAGAGGAGAAGAGATTTATATAATAAGGTTTTTTACTGTAACTACAAATTAGAAACATCATTACAAAGACAAGGGGAAAAAATCCAAATAACATTAATAAATTTGTAATTATTCAAATAAATTGTAAATTTTACCTTTTTTTAATAATTTTATATTTAATAATTCTTATAATTATGAAACTCTGTAAGCTCTGATGATTACGGGCTTGGAGATAAGGAAATAAAATTGTCAGGAATTGGAGAGGATCGCGTTTTCACCAAGTGGAATCTAAAAACTAAATGCATAGAAAATAAGGTATCGCGAAGCGATCAAGAATGGAAACACGAAACAATTACGTCTGGGGTTGGCTAGAAAATAGTGATTGCTTCCTGAAATCGAATGGAGTTGCGAAGCGATTACGCGGGGGGTTGGTGAGCGTAGCGAGCAGGGGGGCGGAGTCCTTCTAGTTATTTAAAAATAAATAAAATATATAGTAGTCAAAGAAACCTAAAACTTATTAATTGTATACGTTTTACATATTTCATAGCAATATATGGTTCGAAATTTGCCTCCAAATTCCCTTTATCGCTTGCTTTTCCCTAAAAGGTAACATCATTAAGCGAGCGATCAGTCCGTATGTACTGGATGTCCTAAAATGATCTGACTGATTTTAAAATTCAATAACTTATAGACCTTTAGCCGGCAGCACAGACAACCACCTCATCGAGTTCACGGATGAAATTCTAGGATTAGTTAACTCTTGATTCGCATATTAAAACGCAATCGGTGTGCCAAGTCATATCTTGGTGCAAAACACCTGAAAACCCAATTTTAGCGGCTGACTCGTAGGTTTACCATTGTGTTTTCCTGCTCTCAGTCCTCCATGTTTTCATACCTTTGGGTGCAGGAAAACACAATGGTAAACCTACGAGTCAGCCGCTAAAATCGGGTTTTCAGGTGTTTTCCACCAAGATATGACTTGGCAGACCGATTGCGTTTTAATATGCGAATCAAGATTTAAGTAATTCTAGAATTTCATCCGTGAACTCGATGAGGTGATTGTCTGCGCTCCCGGTCTATTAAAAAATGGTGACAGGTATTTAAAAAAATATTGCAGAAGGGTTATGTAAGATTTTTTTTTGCTGCGATTCTTGGTTTTAATTTAAAATAGCAGCGATATATCGCGCTGCAATTAATAGGCGCTAAACGGGGCTCTATTTTTGACCTCTTTTTCGCACAGTACTGATGCGAAAGAAAGAGGGTAAATATGTGGAGTGAACCCCTAAGAACAAAACTGCATTGGCGGCTGAAAACCGCGCCATATATTTAACCTCGTTCTTTCTCACTGAGAAGAATACTGAGAGAATGGAGAGGCCAAAAAATCAGGTCCATATTTAGCGCCTATGGCTTGCAACGCCATCTATCACCACTGCTAGTTGAAACTAGAATCGAAAATCACAGTAAAAAAATTCCTGACATCTTACATAACCCTCCTGCAAGAATTTTTTTAATAGCTCTCACCATTTGTAAGTTATTGAATTTTAAAATCAGTCAGTCCATTTTAGGACACCTGGTATAAAGCATATTATGATGTTGTAATAATAATGTGTTGTTATCCTTATGGCTTATAACAAATGAGATCACACTAATAGTCGACCATTGTGGTAATACAAAACAAGTATCTAATAGACAAAATTTTCTATGAAACCAAAAATGTACGCATTTTCTCCTCAAATGCGTTGTAGATGGCAAACCGCTAAAATTTCGAGAATCATTTTGAAAGGCGCTATTTGTAAATAAGGTGATTCACAACAATTCTTCCATAATTTGCAAATAGCTCAAGAACACAAAACCAACTTAAAATTTGAAATAATTTCTTCTCTTTGTTTTAAATGTGACAACATGGCTTTCACTGAAAAAAATATTCTGCCACTGGCATCTAGAAAATAAATTGTGGTTCCATTAAAAAAAAAAAAAAAAAAAAAAAAGTTCCATGGTCAACTTTAGGTCAACCTTATAAATTCTAGTTCCCTTTGCTAGAGGGTTCTAGTTATCCCTATTAGAATTCAAAGGCGTTTTCCTATATTATCGTAGTCAAACTGCGAACACAATAGGTGAGTTTTAGTAACTATAATGCTAGTTTACGAATTAATTCTCGATATCAAGTGATATTTTAATCGCAATTCAAACAATTCATAATATGATGTATCATTTCACCACCTAGAAAACTATAGGCTAGAAATTCTCGATCATTTCGTCTATTCAGTGTATTTGTTTAACTTATTCGCATAACTCGGAAATCTGTATTTCTAGCTTAGAGATTTAGAAAATGACTACCTTTTCGCTCTAGATGAAGGCGGTATATTTTTTCTGTTAGCGTAAAGCGCACAAAAAGCGCAGTAATTTAGTCAGTGATACCGTATGCATTAATAACCACATTCTGATATCGTCGTCTCAGAGCAACAGTAGAACATCTAGTGATAATATAAAATGAGATGTCTGACTTACTGCTATTGAGAAACTGAGTTTGCATCTAGTGCGGAACAACTTCTGAAACACAAAGTTATGTTTAATACTATATCTCAGATGTGTTTTATAAAAATCCCCTGCCGTTCCACTAGATGCAGACACTGTTTTGCACAGCAGTAAGTCATACATCTCATTTTTGATTGTTACTAGATGTTCTACTGTTGCTCTGAAGCAGGGCCGAAACTAGCCTTTTTTGCACCCAGGGCAAACATGGATTTTGGCGCCCCCCACCTCCTCTTCCGCAAAGTATATTTACAAAGAGAATTGTACTAATTTTCTAATGGCTGACTTAATTTAAAATTTAAAATATGTTATACTGAACTACGCAATCTACAGTGGCGGATCCAAGGGGTAGGTCACGGGGGTCATGACTCCCCTCTGTACACCAACAAAAATAGTCTAAAGATCATTTTTAAAATGAAATATACAGTAAAGTCCCGCTTAACCGAGTACAGTCGTAAAAAGTTAGAACTCTGATTTTCTGGTCAGAATGGGAAAATAAAATTGCCATAATTTAAAAAAAAAAAAAAAAAAAAAAAATTATGGCCATTTTTCTTTTCCATTCTGACCAGAAAATCAGAGCTCCAACTTTTTACGACTGCTCTTTCATCTTCACCTAACACTTCATTTATAATGGCTGTTTCATAATAATGGAAGCCATCAGTCCATCAGAAGAAAATGATCCATTCCGAAGGCACAATCCTTCATTTAGCGCCCCTCTGTTCTGGCGCCCGGGGCACGTGCCCCCTCTGACCCCCTTAGTTTCGGCCCTGCTCTGAAGCGACGATATGTGGCGCGCTAAATTCGTCTTGTGTGGGCAGCAACAGAGGTTGGAAACAGCGTGCTACAAGTACCGATTGTAATTCTTTTCTAAACTAAATGTCAATATATTTTGTGTGGTGTAAATTATTATAGAAGATAGCGCAACAGAATTTGAATACATTGCTGTTTACCAACGATTATTTTTATCAAGCTCGTTTAGAGTTATATGATTTTTCCAACAAAACTAATTTTTAACATGCTACGTGGTGTTTATTCATTAAGGGGGCCTTCTATATTAGGAGGGGAAAAAAAGCATTTTTTATGATTTTTTTTTGTGAGAAAACTGAATGATGGATCTTTTTGAAATTTTAACAGTTTATTGTACTTATCTTAAGGTATACACAAGAATTTTTTTAATTAGATTTTGTTGCTTCTACTCTAAGTTATAAACAAATATGTTCAACCACATTTTTTGACACGGTGGGCAAAATTAAAAAAAAAAACTAGTCAATGGATCATCTTGATTTTTTTTTATTAAAGCTTATTTAATTGCCTTCTATATGAATTGAAGCTTTTACTAAAATTATTTTTTTTTTAAGTTATTAACAAATAAGAACGATTTTTTTTTTACAATTTTTTTTAAATCAACCATTACATAACTTTTTTTTAATAAATTTATGTATTCCTTTAATTTAACTAGAAGCAATACGCACGAAGTTTACGAAAAAAATTTATTTTTGTGTTTCAGATAATTCTACAAGGGGCTATCATGCCCACCGCCCAGACGAAAGTTTCCAAAGCAGTTGAACATAAATGTTTATAACTTAGAGTAGAAGCAGCAAAATCTAATAAAAAAAATTCTTGTGTATACCTTAAGATATGTACAATAAATTGTTAAAATTTCAAAAAGATCCCCTATGCAGTTTTCTTACAAAAAAAAATCATAAAAAAGTGCTTTTTTTTTGTCTCCTAATGTAGAAGGTCCCCTTAAGGGGACAAGGGACCTTCAAATTCATTCTTTTATTTTTTTTAAAAATTCACCTTAGATACTATTCAAAGGCACACTATATGCATTATGGCCTATATTTATCACACAAGAAATAAAAAAAAAAAAAAAAAAATTGGAGTAATATAAGGAATTTTCTTGAATATTTTAAGCGTTATGAAGAACTTTTCAAAATGCCCCATGCGCATCCCATATCAATTAAAATCCCCAATATTTTATGTGCAAGTTTGTTTAATATACACAAATAATATAGGGGAGGGTAGTACACAGTGAAACGAAAATTATTATTACTTAACAAATGACAACAATGTTTATTCTTTAGATTTTTTTTTATTTATTTTTCTTTTTTTGCTACATCTTTAAGCTACACAAATGCGCTACGCATTAATGTATAAATAGTTTTAAAAAAGTTATTTATAAAAGCACTGAAGCAGCATAACGGAGTATCGAAAATTGTCTCACTGTATACCACAAGTAATATACAGTGAGACAATGTATATATTTTCATAAATCATACTTTTTTACACTCTATCAATAGTTTTCTGCAGTTTATGATTTCTAATTCATATTTATAGATTTTCAAAACATTAAAAATATGAGCCAAGGGTGGACAATGGCAGACCTTGGGCTGCCTACATACAAATTTTCAGCCTGTTACGTTTAGTAAATTTCCCAAGCCATCGCACGCCCACACACACACACGGAGAAAGAGAGATAGAGATAAAAACCTTCTTTTATTAATAAATAACTTTTTTAACATCAGAACCACATAGTAGGTACACAATAAAAAAGTCCTTCCGGCCAGTGCCGGGAGGAAGAGGTAGCTTTCAAATTCCTTATTTTTAAAAAGCTAGCAGATGTTATTCAAACACACGAAGCTCAATTTAGTGGAAACCGATTATAGAAGATTCAATACTAATTTTTATCAATACTAAATCATTATGAATGAGAATTTCGCGAAATTAGTCAGCTTTATCCAAGCTGATTTTATTTAAAGTTATATTTGGTTTCCAAATTCGGCGATATGTGAAGTGCCTGCCATTTTAAGAGAACATGGTGGATGAGGCTAACCAGTGAACTTGGTCGAGACCTTAGTAATTCCTGTGCACACGCTCGCTCACATCGGAATCGGTTGATATATATGAGTGCTGTCGCAGGCAAAAATCAGATTTTTCAAAATGTCACCCACATAATGAAATTCAAACTACTGTATCTGAGCCATTTTTTAAGATAAAGACAAAACAAAAAATGCTCCGGAATCCTTATATCAAAGTCAAATACTTAAGAAAGAAACCTTTTTCGATTTCTAAATTTTTTGCACTTCACTTTAATTATATATATTTTTTAATTTAATGGCCGCCATTTTGATTCAAGATGGCGGGTGAAGCTGGCCAGTGAACTTATACGAGACATTGCTATATACTATCCAAATGCCTTCTTACATCCAAATAGGTTAATAAATACGTGTGTTATCGCGTGATAACTATCAGATCGTTTCAAAATGTCAGCCATGCTAGAAATTTCAAAGTGCTATAACTCAAACTTTTTTTAAGATGTAGACGAAAAAAAAACTGCCCTGAAATCTTTGTATCAAGGTCAAACACATAAAAAAAACCTTTTTCATTTTCCAATTTTTTCATACCTCATTTTAAATTTTAAATAATTTTTTTTAAATGTTCCCTTTTGAATCAAAATGGCTAATGAAGGTTGCCTACGAACTCGGTCGAGACATTAGTATGCACTATGTACACACCAAGTTACATCCAAATCGGTTCATAAATACGCCTGTTATCGCGTGACAAAAAGCAGGTCGTTTCAAAATGTCAGCCACAATAGAAATTAAAAATGCTATAACTCAGCCATTTTTCTAGATATAGATGAAACAAAAACTGTTCCGGAATCATTATATTAAGGTCAAACACATAATTAAAAAATCTTTTTCAATTATTTGATACCTCATTTTAAATTTTTAAATTTTTTTTAAATGGCCGCCATTTTGAAACAAGATGGCAGATGAAGCTGGCCAACGAACTCGGTCGAGACATTGGTATGTTCTTTGTACACACCAAAGTACATCCATATCGGTTCATGAATAGGCCTGTTATCGGGTGACAAAAATCAGGACGTTTCAAAATGTCAGACACGCTAGAAATTCAAAGTGCTATAATTCAGCCATTTTATAAGATATAGACGAAACAAAAACTGCTCCGAAATCTTTGTATCAAGGTCAAACACATAAGAAAAAAATATTTTTCAATCTTCAATTTTTTGGTATCACATTTCAAATTTTAAATTTTTTTTAAAAATGTAAATGGCCGCCATTTTGAAACAAGATGGCGGATGAAGCTGGCCAACAAACTCGGTCGAGACATTAGTATGTATTATGTACACACCGAGTTTCATATAAATCGGTTAATAAATACGCCTGTTATCGCGTGACAAATATCAGGTCGTTTCAAAATGACAGCCACAATAGAAATTCAAAATGCTATAACTCAGCCCTTTTTTAAGATATACACAAAACAAAAACTGCTCCGGAATCTTTGTATCAAGGTCAAACACATAAGAAAATAATATTTTTCAATTTTCAATTTTTTGGTATCACATTTCAAATTTTAATTTTTTTAAAAAAATTTAAATGGCCGCCATTTTGAAACAAGATGGCGGATGAAGCTGGCCAATGAACTCGGTCGAGACTTTGGTATGTACTATGTACACACCGAGTTTCATCTAAATCGATTCATAAATACGCCTGTTATCGCGTGACAAATATCAGGTCGTTTCAAAATGTCAGCCGCGCTAGAAATTGAAAGTGCTATAACTCAGCCATTTTTTAAGATATAGACAAAACAAAAACTGCTCCGTAATCTTTATATCAAGGTCAAATACATAAGAAAAAATATTTTTCAATTTTTAATTTTTTGGTACCACATTTCAAATTTTAATTTTCTTTTAAAATTTTAAATGGCCGCCATTTTGAAACAAGATGGCCGATGAAGCTGGCCAACGAACTCGGTCGAGACATTGGTGTCTACTATGTACACACCGAGTTTCATCCAAATCGGTTCATAAATACGAGAGTTACAGTATGACAAAGATCAGATATATATATATATATATATATATATATATATATGGATATATATATATATATATATATATATATATATCAACTTTTGAACGGGGGGTGGTTTCGGGGTCTGGGGGTCATGATCGATGAAAATATAGAAAAATTTTTTGAAATCGCTTTCCTCCGAACGGCTGCAATAGGTAGCTTTTTGTAATGAAAGCTACCTAAAACGTCTCACTGTGTACCACAATTGTGTGTCTCACTGTGTACTTTCGTCACGTTGTAAGAAAATGGATGCCACACCTTTTACATCAATTTCATCGCTTTAAAAAGTTTATGTCGTTTTGCCGATATAGTCTATTATTAGATATAGCTAGGTTTGGTTAAGTAAATATATGTTATATTGAAGGAAATAAACTCTTAAAATAGACGTTTATGTAACTTTAACTACTATAAAATAAGGAATTATTTACTATTTTGTCGGACGAGTAACTGAAGTGCCGAAACTACATCCACGTGTTGCATAAGATGAGGTCGTTATGTGTGTGTGCCAGCTTGAAGAAAAAGTTACAACTATATGTCAAAGTGGCTGCTGTCTCACTGTGTACTCCCCTACCGTATTTGAATATAAAGGTAAAAAACAAAAATATTTTCTAAATTTTATGAAATTTCCAGCCTTTTTGCATCCTATTTCTGCAATTAATTACCTTTAACTTTTCCAATTATATTTAGTTTTAAAAAGAGATGCACAGTTTTATGACATATATAATTACAAACAGCTATACAAAAATAATGGGGATTTTAATTGATATGGAATGCGCATGAAACATTTTAAAAATTTCTTCATAACGCTTAAAATATTCAAGAAAATTCCTTATTTTTCTGAAAAAAAAAAAAAAATTATTTATTGTGTGATAAATATATGCCATAATGCATATTAGAATGCCCTTGAATAGTTTGTAAAATGAAATTTTAAAAAATAACAATAAATGAATTTGAAGGTCCTTAGTCCCCTTAATACTTTCTACACAAAATCGTCTAAAACAATTCGAATACGCTACCCTCAATGGGCAGGTATGCTTTTAAATGCTTTTCAGTGACATTGCACATTTTAAACTGAATACAGATATATTATTAGTACAGTACAGAATACCAAAAATGGCTTCCGAAAACATGCATTATTGACTTTGTAAAAATAGTTGGAATAACGATTTCTGAATAATTTTGGAATATTTAATATAATGTATTGCGAGCATAAAGGATAACTTCGGTAACTTGGCGAATTTCTTAACAGTTTGAAGATTTGGCCAATTAAATTTAGCGTCTAAAACTTACTTGTAAAATTCCAGAAACGAAGACACTGCGACAAGTAAGAGCCGAATAATTGTAATGCTGCAGATTACGCGGTAGAAATTCACGAATGTTTTCGTCAATAATTAACCCTTTAAGGTATGATTTTTTATTTTGTTGGGAGATCATTATATTTTAGTCTATTTTTGTTAATTATCCACTAGAAAAATAGTGAAAAAATTTATTTAAGTTTCTGTTGAACGTAATGTCACTCCTGATGAGTTACAAAGCAAAAATTGCTAAAAGAAATGACAATTTTAAATTATGGGGCATTCCACATCAAATCAGGCAGTAAAATATCAATATGTAACCCACCATCACAGATTTTAATGAAACTGCGTGGCGTGTGTTTGTTCTTACTTTTAAGATATGATCACCAGCATGTTTTTTTTTTTTTTTTTTGCTCCTTGGTAAAATAGTTTCTGAGAAAAAAATTGTCAAAATTTTGAAAAACTGCCGTCAGTTGGCATTCTTGTCTGCTCGGTTTTCAAATGTAGCATGTCATATATATAATCATATTTCAATATCTACTCTACAAATCATCTTCGAAGAATTTATGCATAATATTTAGGGTACGCAGTTTATGAAATAAAAATATTATTACTCTTATAACATTTTAAGTGTGTCTAAAATATGTTTAAACTTTGAAGCCGTAAATTTTTTATGAAAAATAATGCATTAACAAAAAAATGCATTATTAACAAAAGGCGGTATTTTTATTAAATTTATTTTTTGTGGGAGATATACTTAAAGGTGTCCTTTACCTGATTCTGAAATAAAAATAGTGGGATTTTGGGTGTTTTTAGTAGTATTTTCTAATATAAATATTTTGAGGTGCATTTCAAATCAAATCAAGCAGAGTCATTCCATGTCAGTTCCCCTAAGCCATTTAATCACTGTCACAAATTTCAATGAAACTGGGTTTGTTTATAGCTCATTTTAAGACGTAATCACCTTTAATTTTCTTGATCCTAAGTAAAATATTTTTTAAGATAAAAAAATATCAAAATTTTGAAAAATTGTTTTAAATTTTTTTAATGACAGTTCTATATTCAAAGACTGCATTAAAAAAAAGTTATTTCAATATGAAATCACTAAATTGGTTTCAAATAATGTATATGTGACAAATAATATAGGCAGATTATTATTTCTTGTTTTTTGTCATGTTTAAACACTAAGAGTGTCTTTTATCTTGTGAATTTTTAAAAGCAAGAATTTTGTCAAAAATAATGTGTTAATCAAAAATTTATTATTAACCGAAGGCAAGGTGTTTTTGCTTTTTTTAATTGTACGTAAAAATATCTTTTAAAGGGTTATAAAATAAAAATAGCGAAAATATGAGAAAAAATTATCCAAGTTTTGGAAAATTGCCACGAGTTGCCATTAATGATTGTTCAATTTTCAAAGGCCTCATTTTATATATAAAATCATATTTCAATAACTAATAAAGAAATCTTCTTCAAATAATTTAAGCAAGGTAAATAAAGTATGTAAATTATGAAAAAAATATTGCTGTAATGTTAAAAAATATTTAAATTTGTCTAAAAAATTGTATAATCTTTGAAATCAAAAATATTTTACAAAAAATAATGAAATTATTTTAAAAGTTTTATCAATCAGAGGCGGAGTTTCTATGACTATTTTTTTTAATTTTAAGTTGTACATAATACTACATTATAACTGGATCTGAAATAAAAATAGTGGGATTTTTGTTGGTTTTAGTAGTATTTAAATCATATTTAAAATTATCAATATTTTCAGATGTAAAATCTATCCAATGTATCATCCCTGGAAATATTTTTATTTATACATTTATTTTAGTTTTCAAATTATCTTTTATGTTCGTTTCTTAAGGAAAAAAATAAACAATATTGTTTTTTAGTAAAACTTCTAGGGCGAAGAGCAATTATCCCTTTCCAAAAAAGAGAAAAATCACTAGCTCCTGACCGCCCAATTGAAATTTTCAAAATGACACTCCTAATCTTTAAACTCATATTTGGCTGCTAATACTGAAAATTTAGCATTGAGCAGCTAATACTGAAAAAAATCAAATTTCACTCTTTTGAAGAAAATTTTGACATATTGTGCTTTAAATATATGCAAAAAATGCATAATCCATTATATTTATATCTTTCAAAAAACTATGTCTAAGAAATTATTTAAAACTTGATGAGTTGCACTTTTGTAACTTTATTCAGTTTCTAATGATATGTAATTTGATTTATTTCATCACAATATTGCTGAAAGGTGGATTTTCAACATATATATGTATGTATGTATATGTCTGTATATATATATCCCTGTTCTCAAACAAGTTATTTAAAAATTATTCATTTATGTTTAATAAAGCATATATATTGTTTATACACTTATAGAAAATACATATGATAAATTTTATGATATGTTAATAATATCTAAAAGTAAAGAACTTATCTAACAGTCTGTAACGAAAAATTTAATATCTGGTGTAATGACAACAAAATTTTATAATTGTTTTACTTAATTTGGATGAATGAAAAAAGCGTACATGTTTTATTGAAGTACAGGTGAAAATGTCACAAAGACAATCCTATCTCAACTACAACTGAGTATGTCACATTGACACTACGGCTGATTTTTTCTTTTTAATCTTTCGGGTTTGATTTCAGATGGTAATGAATTAATTAGTTTTGTTAGAAGTGTCATTGCAGTCAGCATATTAGGTTCACTATTTTTTTTTTTTTTTTTGTAATTTATTTTGATTGACTCGATGAACAACAACATTTAAAGTGACCATTTCATGAATTTTCAATTAAAAGCTGATTTATAAATTCATTATGTTGTTTAGTTATTATTATCGCCTTAAGATAATAAGTTGGTATTAAAATTTTTAAATGTAGTTTATTTATTATTTGAACAGTTGAAAATATTTTTCAATAAGAGTGGGCTGTTGATTTTAAGTCGGCTGTTGAGCAGTGTAGTGTTGGTAAAGGAACTAGTACTATTTAATTTAATTTTTATTGCTGTAAATAATATTTGTTATTTTATTATTGTATATATTATATTTAAGCAAGAGTAGCAATACACGATATCTTAGTCATTATAGTACATCTTAGTATGAAAAGCTTCAATATTTATCATTAAACATTCACATTTTATGAAAATTTTGTTAAAATCGCTCATATTTTCACTATTTTTATTTTATAACTACTGAAAAGATATTTTTACGTACAATTAAAAAAAGTAATAACAGCCTGCCTTCGGTTAATAATAAATTTTTGATTAACACATTATTTTTCACAAAATTCTTGATTTTAAAAAATTAACAAGATTAAACACACTCTTAGTGTTTAAACATGGCAAACAACAATAAATAATAATCTGCCCACATTATTTGTCACATATACATTATTTGAAACTTATTTAGTGATTTTATATTGAAGTGACTTTTTTTATGCAGTCTTTGACTATAGATCTGTCATTAAAAACATTTTTTAAAAAATTTCAAAATTTAGATTTTTTCTATCTTAAAAAATATTTTACTAAGGATCAAGGAAATTAAAGGTGATTACGTCTTAAACAGCTATAAACATACCCAGTTTCATTGACATTTGTGACAGTGAATTAAATGTCTTAGGTGAACTGACATGGAATGACTCTGCTTGATTTGATTTAAAATACGCCTCAAAATACTTTTAAATAGGAAATACTACTAAAAACACCCAAAATCCCACTATTTTTATTTCAGAATCAAGTAAAGGACACCTTTAAGTATATCCCCTACAAAAAATAAATTTAATAAAAATACCACCTTTTGTTGATAATGCTTTTTTAGTTAATGCATTATTTTTCATTAAAAATGCATGACTTCAAAGTTTAAACATTTTTTTAGACACACTTAAAATGTTATAAGCGTAACAGTATTTTTTTTTCATAAACTGCATACCCTATATATTATGCATAAATTATTTGAAGATGATTTGTAGAGTAGATATTGAAATATGATCATTTTTATGTCATGCTACATTTGAAAACCGAGCAGACAAGAATGCCAACTGACGGTAGTTTTTCAAAATTTTGACAATTTTTTTCTCAGAAACTATTTGGCCAAGGAGTAAAAAAAAAAAACACTGGTGATCATATCTTAATAATAGGAACAAACACACGCAGTTTCATCAAAATCTGTGATGGTGGGTTACATGCCTGCCTGAACTGACATGACCCTTATATACTTAAAATGTTTACGCTGCACAATAGCAACTATTTCAACGATATAATAATTTTTATAATGCTTTTAATAGTTTTCAGAATTAATAATAAATACCTTAGAAAGATAGAGAAATAACGCCAGTCGAGCACATGACAAGCAATATCAACAAAGGGTGCTATAACCTCCCGTGATAACACATCAGAACAAAAACAGACTTCACGACCTTAAGGGGTCTCAGGACTCTTAAAATTGAAAAAAAAAGACAATTTTCAACATTGTAACATATTATTCAGAATCCGGGGTAGAAACTATCTTATGTTACAAAATAAAACTGGATAACTTATCATCGACTAATAAGTTTAATATTTACAAAGTATTTACATGTTACTATTTACAAAATAACTCAGTTAATTTAACATTACGGCCTAGCTCACATGCCTTGTCGGCAACAACTTTGTAAAAATTCTTCTCTCACGTAAAGTCTAATTTACTCAGCTTGTCAGTTCTTTTGAAAGAAAAGAAAAAAAAAGAAAAGGAGATAAAATATGATGGAGTGCGTATTGTTCGAGCGTTACACTCTTCCCCTCACACTGCATTACTGGTCCCTCAGATGCAGTGTGCATTTCCTGGGTGGATTCCTCCGGGATGCTTTCTGGTGCCTAAAATCCTCTATGGTTCTCGTGTTTTGTGATCCTTTAGTAAATATTTGCTGGCTGGGCGTCTGACGTTTCCCGGGTCTGCCTCTAGGACAAATAAAGCCTTTAGAAGATCCACCATCATCTTGCGTGTAAGGACACAAAGCTGATATATGATAATTTCCTAAGGGAGAAAAGGGGTTTTCTTTAGTGGCAATGGTATAAGAAGTAAGAGATCTTTGTTTTAAAATAACATATGGGCCATCTCGACGGGACATGAATTTAGTTGTTTTGTTATTTTTCTTTTGACTAATGGGATGCAGAGTAACCCAGACGTGGTCGCCTGGTTTATATTGTTCAGAAGCTTTTAAATGTTTGTCGGCATAATATTTATGCTTATCTTGGCTTTGTTCTATGCGATCTGTTATCTGCATAGTAATATTAGCAAAGTTTTTTAAATAAGGAGTTATTTCGGGTATGAAATTATCATTCGCAATTACAGGGCGTAAGTCATGAGCAACATCATCAGAGGTATGTAATCCACGACCGAACATTAAATATGCAGTTGTGTGACCTGTGGAACTACATCTTGCAGTATTAAGGGCAAAACGGATTACTGGTAATTTTTCACTCCAAGTTGTATGATCATCTCCAACTAGAATCGCTAAGCGGGGTTTTAGATCTCGGTTTTTTCTTTCAACCGAATTTGCTTGAGGGTGGTACACCGGAGTTGTTTGATCTATCTTTAAGAGAAAACAAACTTGTTGCATCACAGCACTGATGAATTGCGGACCATTGTCACTAATGATTTTTCTTGGAAAACCATATCTTAAATACACTTCCTCAATTAAGGTAACAGCACATTCCGTGGCTGTTGCGTTATTTAATGCAAAAAGTTCTACCCATCTTATGCTACAGTCTTCGATTATAAAAATCCACTTTTTCCCATCTGCTGTTTCTGTCAAGGGTCCAAATAAGTCTATTGAGAGGGTCTCAAAACTTTGACTATGAACAGGTGTTTGTAAAAGTCCAGCAGGTTTTTGGTTACTCGCTTTATAACGAATACAGTCTACACAAATTTTAACATAATCCGCGATATCTTTTCTCATTCCGGTCCAGTAATATCTCTGGGATACTCTGTAATAGGTTCCCTCGGCTACATAATGGCCTGCGGTCGGTGAATCATGGTAATTCTTCAAGACTTCTTTTCGTTCTTGAACAGGAACAACAAATTGTGCTTCTTCTGAATCTGATTCTGGAGAGTAACGATATAAGACTCCTTGGTTTAAGAGGTAACCACGTTCAGTCCAATTAGCAAAATCTGTATTATTTTCTTTAGATTCAAACGCTTCGATAATTTTCTTTAAATCTTCATCCTTTAATTGCTCTTCTCGGATATCTTTAGGAGATCTAATAGGCATATCAATCGAAATTGTGCAAATTTCACAAGAAGGTTCTTCATGACTGCAAATAGGGCGAGACAACATATCAGCAACAACGTTTGCTTTTCCAGGAATATATTCAATCTTGAGGTTGAAAGATTGTAACTGCAAAGCCCATTGGGTTAGTCTGCCTGACGGTGACTTTAAACTCATCAGCCATTTTAGGGGCTGATGATCGGAGGCAACTGTTATTTCATGTCCTTCAATATAGCCACGGAATTTATTTAAAGCCCAAATGACAGCAAGTGCTTTGCGCTCGGTGGTAGAATAGTTTCTTTCTGGTTCAGTTAACAAATGACTTACATATTCTATTGGATGCTCTTCTTCTCCCTGACCCTGGAGGAGGACAGCACCTAGAGCATATCCACTGGCATCTGTACGAAGAAGATAGGGCTTGGTTGGATCATTTTGTTTTAATACTGGAGGATTGATTAATGAACTTTTCAATGTTTCGAAAGCGCTTTGTTCTGCTTCTTCCCACTTCCAAATTGCATTTTTCTTCGTAATATTACTTAGAGGTTTAGCTACATCTGAAAATTTGGGAATAAAACGTCTGTACCAGGAGCAGGACTGCAAAAAAGATTGAACTTGTTTTACAGACTTAGGAGCAAACATTTGTTGAATTGCAGCGATTTTTCCAGGATCGACTTCGATTCCAGAGCTTGTTATCCAATGTCCTAAATATTTAACACGGGGGCATGCAAAATTGCATTTTTCACGATTAACATACAATTTGAATTCTGATAGTTTATTAAAAACTGCTTCTAAGTCAGGCAAATGTTTCTCAAAACTTTCCGACAAAATTATAATATCATCTAAATAAGACAATATAAAGATGTCTTTGAGGGACTTTCTAAAGTTATCTATTAATCTCTGAAAGGTTGCTGGGCATTTTTCAATCCGAAAGGCATTCTAATGTACCGAAAAGCTCCGAATGGACAAATAAATGCTGTTTTGTCTCTATCAGCAGCATTTACTTCAATTTGGTGTTATCCAGACTTCAGATCAATAGTGGTCATATAAGGGGTATGTTTGGCTTCATGGAGCAAATCATCTATTCGCGGTAATGGATAATTATCTGTCTTTGTGATGGCATTCAATTTTCGATAATCGATGCAAAGGAGAATTTTTCCATTTGGTTTTGGGACCAATACTACAGGCGAGGCATAAGAAGACTCGCACTCTTCGATTATACCCTTAGAGAGTAATTCGTCTAATTCTTTAAGCAAAATTTCCTTTCTCGCAGGTGACATGCGGTAAGGGGGTACTGCTACAGGAGGATGTGATCCAATATCAATATAATGTTTAACTTTAGGTGTAGCCTCTTCCCCTAGTTGGAAGCTACTAGTAAATTTTTCAAGCAGTTCATTCAACCTAACTTGTTGCTCTGAAGTGAGATGTCTACCTTCATCTTCTCTAAGAAAAACGGTGTCTAATTCAACGGATTTTATCGCTAATTCACTGGGAGGTCTATATGTATCTTCAGCGAATCTATACTTCCACCTACATCTATCAGCGAAGAACCATTCTTGATTTACTACATCCAAAACAATTTTTGCTTTGCGTAAAAAATCGATTCCTAAAATTGTACGATTATTTCTGGCATTCGGCAGAGCATAAAGTGTTGTTTTAATGTTGCGACCTTCAATTTTAACATGAACTTCTGTTTTATAAACTTCGGTAGTGTTTTGTACCCCATCCGCTAAGACTACGATCATTTGAATTTTTTCAAACTTCACACCTTGGTCTTTTAATAAAGAAAACAAAACTTCACCCGCAACGCAATGTGTTGCGCCAGCTGTGCCAGAGAGACCATTTATGCTTATTTTTACCAATAATGTTGGTGATGTTTGCATATTACATGTACGAAATTCTAGTGATTGAAAGTGCACCGATACATTTTTCGGAGAACAGGTCGGACACTTGGATTGAATAACTTCCTGGTTTCCACAACCATAGCAACTTAACATTGGTCGATTTAAGTTCGAAGGGTAATTAATTTTATTTCTCTTGGACTCCTTTTGATTGCCAATTTTACCAAACTCATTTCTTTTAAAATCTAAAGGCGTTTTTTCAAAGCGATTAGAATTCCCGACCTCACTGATTTTATTTGATCTCTTTATTTCTACTTTCTGTGACCTCAAATTATCATATAAATCTAACTTTTCAGCTAATTCAACAGGATCTGTTAAATTCTCCCATTGGTCTAAATAATGTTCTTTGCAATCAGGGGAAACCTTTTTCTTTAATTGGTCAGCAATAATTAATTCCGATAATTTTTCAAAGGAATTTATATTTAATTCAGATAGCCATCCCTCAAAATAGCTTCTAATTTCAAAATAATATTCTTTCCAGCTAATATCGGTTCGCTTTGGATGTCGACTAAACAAAACTCTAAACCTTTCAGCAGTTAATTTGAACCTCTGCAACAATATATCTTTAATATAAGAATAATCCTCAAATTTTTCTTCCGGTTCACGCGCTGTTAATTTACCGATTTCATTTGGAAGGACTCCAATTAAATACGTAATCCACAGTTCTTTAAAACCTTTAAAAGTTTCATTTGCCTCTCAAAAGTTATTAAGAATAAATTCATATCATCCTTTTCAGGATTGAAATCGTTTAAAATCTTTTTCAAGTCAACGCGGATTGAAGAAGTTTCTAGAGGGTTGCTTGTATTTGAAACAACATCTCTTGTTCCTGCTTCTAACCTGAGCTTCTGTAGCTCAAATTCTCTTTCTTCGGCTAAACGTTTCTCTTCCTCAAGAGTCTTTCTTTCTTCTACAATATTTTCATAAATTCCCTGTACAAAATCTATGTTATCTTTAAATGCCTCACTATTTACAATTTTATGACGTAATTCGAGGACTTTATCATCGCTACTTACTTCTACTTTTAATTCTGAAGCTAATGTGATTAAATCAATTTTCTTACCCTTAGAAAGAAACGCCATCATTTGAACTAACTATGTTTTAGCTAACTTCAAACTTAATTCGTGTTACGAATAACTCTTAGCAAAATACGTAATTTTTAACATATATAGAACATAAATAACATACAATATCTTTCAAAACTCAATATAATGACACCAACTATTTGCCTTTTTTTTTTTACACAATAATATCAATCATATAATAATTAAAATAATGCCAAGCACTCATTTATAATAATAACTTCAATAATAAAATAGCTCAGTGCAACTATATAAATTTATAAAATAAAGCAAACGATTTTTATTTTTCAATAATAATTATTAAATATCTTTCTCTTATGAATATCTTCATTTAATTCAGATACTAAAATGAAGCTGCAGACGACTTTTCGTATTTCAATTCTAAGGAAAATATCATTCAGGAGAACAATTCCAAAATATTTCGATTCTGGACGAGTCAAATACAATTTTCAAAAATCCTCAGATTACGGATGAATCAAAAGTACTTTTGTATAAATTTTTGTACTTTAGTATCTAAATTTTCTTATTAAAACAGTTTAACACAATTTAAAATAATACTTATCTTCATATCTTGCTTCTATTCGTGCCCGACGTTGGGGAGCCACTTCTGTATCATATTATTCAGAATCCGGGGTGGAAACTATCTTATGTTACAAAATAAAACTGGATAACTTATCATCGACTAATAAGTTTAATATTTACAAAGTATTTACATGTTACTATTTACAAAATAACTCATTTAATTTAACATTACGGCTAAGCCCACATGCCTTGTCGGCAACAACTTTGTAAACATTCTTCTCTCACGTAAAGTCTAATTTACTCAGCTTGTCAGTTCTTTTGAAAGAAAAGGAAAAAAAAGAAAAGGAGATAAAATATGATGGAGTGTGTATTGTTCGAGCGTTACAATATTTAATATATTAAAATGTATGATTTAAAAACACAATTTTTATTCGGATGAAATATATAAGTATGTTCTTTCATTTTTAATGTATTTAAAAAATTGCAAGATGCAGAATTAGAATTTATAGGGCGCTCCAAACTGTCAGACATTTGTCGAGCAGAAAATTGGTATAACAGCTTACGCGCAGGATTACAAAATAAATTTTGCAACTAGAATGAAATTTTTCATGCCTAATTATACTTCAGACTGCAGTAATTACCCTGAACCTAAATAAATTTGTGTTTAAAAGCATTTTTATACTTTTAATAGAAAGATGTCTTTAACTAACACACAATTTTGAAATTTTCAACAGTATAATCAGCTAAAAAGATATTTTTTTTAACAATAAAAATGAAAGTTTAGGTTCAGTTTATACAGAATAACATGAAATATATGTTTTGAAAATCTCATGAAAAAAATATTCAGAAGTTTTTGAGATATCCTGTGCATTATGTCTAAAAACGTCATTTGGAGAAAAATAACTTCAAGTTTTCGGAAAAGCCGCTTCAGCTATTGTGCGGGTATAATTCTAAAATCTATAACTTCTGTTCTAATAGGAATTTTAAGGAAACAATTATACCAAAATGTTCAGAAAAGATAGGAGTTTAACATCCAAAAAAATTTAAAATTCCGAAAATTTTGAAGCTTTAAGAGTTCTCCGACCCCCTTAAATGCATGTTTTAACACGTAAGTAACGCATAATACCTCACCAAAAAAACAATGGAAAAGGGGGGCGGGGGGGTTAATTAGAAATATCAATGATACCATCCATTCATGCTTCGTATAATTACATTTTTCGCTAGCTAATTGCTTGCAGGTTTAGAGACTGAGATTTAAGTCTTTTAAATTCTTTGTACTCTTTTTGTTTTATTGCACTGTTTTCATGCATTTTGTTATATGAAATGTGATCAGTTGAATAAAACAATTCTTTGTTCGATAACCAACCTCTCAACTTAAAACCTTTTTTCCCCGTTCCAAAGAGATGAAGATTTCGTAACAGTATTCTTATAATACGCGAAAACATTTGATAAGCTATGTCTGACACATCATTTGTTTCTTATTTGTCTCCTATTGAGATTTATAAAATTACTTATTGGAAAAACTTTTCTTTTTTTAATATTTGAAAATATTTTTAATCTTAAAGTAAATATAACATCTTGTGTTGAAAAAGAAACTGGCAATAATGGAAAGAAGTCTGTCAAAATTGAATTTTTCACACTCATATGAAATCTAGATTCTTTGCCTACGTTAAACATTTATTACTTTCCTGCAAATTTACTTTTTCAATAAAATACTTTAGAATTTATTTTATATTAGTTTAACTTCAACTTATCACGTAAAATATTGTTATTTCATAACTGCAAGATCTGGAGGCGTAAATCGGATTCGTGTTACCATGGAAACGAATCAAGCACATTACGGTTCAAAGAAGATAAGTTACCGTTGTTGACACGTTGACAGCATACAGCGATAGATGTAAAACAAAATATGGTAGATTGCTTTCACTTTTTTTGAGCGACAATTGTCAGTTCTCTAAAAAACTGATTTTGACATTTTTGCTATTTGTTCGATTTTATACATTGCGCAAATGATCTGTATTGAAGCAAACAAAGTGCTGAATGTCATAAAAGATAGAAAAATTCTTAAGTTGTCAGGTATCTATTGAAAATGTCAAAAAAAGCATTTTTTTTTAAGGTTCGGAGCGCTTTTTTTTAAGAGTACAATATGGAACAAATGCATATGTTTTTATTTCAATTGTAATACAAAAGAATGAAAAAAACGTAAAATCCAAGCAATAACTAATTATTACTATTAATAAAATATCATAAAATATTTTTCACAAGTTTTCCGGGTTTCGTCATATTAAATAAATAAATAAAATAAAAAACAATTTTTCCAATTAGGGGAAACTGGAAAGTATTGGTCATAGAGGAGGCTTGACCCACCCTTCAGTTTTCATATTTAAAAGAATTTCTGAGTTTTGTCAATAGGTGGCAAAAAAAGCTACTGAAAAAAAAAAACTACTGAAACTACCATAAAGCTACTGAAATGCTCAAGCATTAGTCTTTGTTTGATGCAGATAATTGAAAAAGTGTGGAAAAATCAATTGTGAAAAGTTTTCAGCTTAAAAAGTGTATATTTTAGAAAGATTTTCTCAGATTTTCTCAGATAAAATATATCATAGAAATTTAAGTAAGTAGGTTTTAAGTAATGCAGAAATTTTGAGCTTTCATTTCAGGCAAAAGGTTGTACAGTAAATTAGGCTAAACATAACCATGTGCTATACTTTAAAAAGTGTCTATGTGGGGAGGCCTGACCCAATCAATGTGAGAGAGAGTTGACCAGATGGTCAAAGCTCCTTTAATTAAATATTTTTGGAAATATTTCTATTGAACATTGTACACAATGAAGGGATCATGGTTGTATTCGTAAAATAATGTAAATTTATTCCGTAAAGCTACAGTAATATGGGGTGAAAGAAAGAAATTTTTTTTTAATTGATTAAAGGAAGATGTGAAAAATTGGTATAAAAGAAAGAAAAAATTTAATGAAATATAAATTGGACAGTTGATAGGAACTTTTATTTCATTTAAATAGTACCCATAGTAGGTAAATAGAAAGAATGAAAAAGACCAAAAAGGATGAAAGCAGCAGCCTTAAGAAACGTTTAGTGTTCATGTGTCTGCAAAAGAACATAACATTGATCAAAACACTTTAGAAAGATATGTAGACAAATTTCACCAAGATTAATACAATGAAATGAAGCTAAACTATGTCGCAACTAGCGTTGCTGGTCGAAGTGTGTGTTTAAAACGGAATTTTTCTCCTGTGCCTTGAATCCTGTGCAGATTTGTTAACACATCAAAAATAATTTTTAATAATAAAACATAAACATACATCACAATATAAACAAATATAAAATACAAATATAAATATAAACATACATCACAAAAATAATTTTTAATAATAACTAAATCATGCATAGCATAAAGTTTTTCTGCCTTTTATAAAACTAATTTTATTTCCTTTAACAAATGTTTCAATATAAAATAAAGCGGGTCAAGTCTCCCGTATGTGGGGATCCTTGACTTGATCCATTATTTTTCAAGTTTCTTATATATTATACCTATGTTGCAATTTTATTTTGATAACTGATAGTAAAACGAATAAAATGATATATAAAACTTTATTCTAGGTTCAATATTTAAAAAATAAAAAATCATTTTGTAAAAAATGGGTCAACCCTCACCAGTCTCCCCTATATATTCTAGTCGGGTGCAATCAGCCTAAAATTTGAACAGTCGGATAAAATCAGGTTACCCGACCCAATGCAGGACTCTACCACGGATGTCTAAGTTCATTTTAAGCGAAAAATGGGAAAATTGATATTTTTGTTGTGTTTCGCTAAATGAAAGGTGCCTAATCCCCACATACGTTCGGAGTTCATATTTTTTTAAAAATTACAATATTGAATAAATGCACATTTTTAGTTCAACTGTGATACAAAATAATGAAAAAACATAAAATCCTAGCAATAACTTCATAATATTTTTTTAATGGAGTTTACTGCCATTTTTTAGCAAAATTTCATGTTTACTCCAGACAGATACACTCAATTCAACTAAATATGTTTCTGTGTCCTTTGTTCTACTTATTACGATTACACTTACCTGTGCACTGAACTAGGAGTTTTACAATATCTTCAAAATCCACTTAAATGTTTCAAAAAATGTCAAAAAATACATATTTTTTGTTAAAAATTACCTTTTTTATATTCGAGTACTAATAAAATAATTACATTATCACATACAGCTCAGATTTTAGTTCAGAACATACCCAGCAAAGAAAGAAACAGCAGGCCATCAGCTGGAAAAAAGATGGCAGCCTGCACTGCCATCAGCGGTAAAGTGCAATTGTGCCATTACTTAAACCAGTACAAAAGTGTCCGTGCGGAATGCAGCTGGCCCATCAGTAATGGTCAACAGCAGGCCAACATTGTTATGCCATCACATTACTTCTTTACCGGCACTTTTCCTGCAGTGCTAGCACCTATCCTACTGTTATTTCTTTGCTGGCCCAGCGCTTTCCTTTACAAAAATTTCTTATAGAATACTATAAAAAAGCAAAGTATTATAGAATTATGGCCCTTTTTTATATAAGCTAGTTTCACCAAGAACTATAGAAATACCTGTAGAAGTGTCTATAATAGAAATGTCTATAGAAATATTTGAACTAGCAGCGGTTTCCATGTGGTCACCCTCCCAAGTACTAACCGCGCTCGGTGCCGTTTGGTTTTCGTGATCGGACATGAACAAGTACTTTCAGCGTATTCTACAACCGCTCGTAGTTTTCAAGCTGTCATTACACTATTTCAAGTTTGTTTCTTTTGTGATTTACGTTCCCAATCATTAAACTGGTATAGAAATTATTGTATTGTAAAGAAATCCTATATATTACGCTTTTTGTACGCTTTTTTTTTATTATTGATTCTCAACTGTGTAAATTATAAAAACCTAAATACTTTGTAGCTTAGTAAAACCAGGTTCAAGGAGAAAAAAAAAGTGCGTTGAAATAAAGAATGTATTTATTTATTTTGTTGGTGGCAGCGGTTGACATTTGATATTTGAAGTCCACGGAAGTGGAGAATGCTTTGGGGACTATAGCTACAATGGCTGTCGCCTCGAATGATCCTTATTAGACATAGAAACAACAACAAGTCACAACAATTTTTATTTTCCATTACATATATTATATAACTAGATGGCAGTGGTGCTATATTATTTACAGTTTTAAAAAAAATTAGCTTCACAGCTTAAATTGTGTTAAGATATTTATTTCAGATTTGTGTTCAAATACTCAGTGTCTTAGTGCAAATACTCAGTGCATAAGGGTTTCCAGCAATAATACTGCAAAAGTTCGTGCACTTCCATGTAGTGGTGGGCCAGCGCATGAGATAAAACGGAAGCCCACCAGAATTTTATCTGAGGATTTCCAACAGCAAAGTTGACTGAAGCTGTCCAGCAGTGGTCATGCAGTAGTAGACCATTAGCCAGCACTTTTCCATCATTGCCAGCACCTATCTTGCTGCTGGCCAGCAATTTCCTTTTTGCTAGGTAGTGAATAATAGAGAAAGCATTCTGGCAAAATTTCACTGAAATATATTTAACCCTTCACTGCACGATTTCTTCTGTTTTAATGAAAAAAAATATTTGAAATCTATATATCGGTCTAATAATGGGAAAAATAGTAAAAAAATTTAAATTTCAAATTTTCAGCTAAAATTTGATATTTTATGGTGTGCGCAATACGTACACAATTAGGGTTGTAAAATATTGTATTGCTATATTTTGCAACTAAATTAGCTTAAAATAATTAATTTTATCTGCTTAACACTTTTTTTATATTAATATTTTTAAGTATTCATTAAAAATAATGAAAGTAAATCTTACTTTAATAGCTTGATTGAAATATTTTTTATTTCCGAAGGACAAATTCTAATTTTTGGTCAAATGAAGCCATCTGACGTGGACAAAATAAATGTTATTCCACCCTTTGGACTGTTCTTGATCAGGGACAGAGATCACATTGGCCAAATTCATGGCACATAATGAGAATTATACTGTTTTTAGGTATGTGCCAGATATGGCACGTGGTGCAGTGAAGGGTTAAAACATTTTGTATAAGGGAGTTTATCGAACATGGAAATAACAAAAAAATGTATTTTCCAGAAATCGCTTTTAAAGCTTTCTTATCTATATTATTTCTTATTTATAAAATTTATCTAGAAGTGTCAGTTAAGATTTATTAGTGTTTTTGAGTAAAAAGCATTAAAAAAAATCATGCGTAGAAACATTGTTTACATTTCTTCTGGCTTTCCTACGACCCTTTCCGGTATTTTACTCATTACTTTCTGTTTATTAATTCGGCCATAACTCCTCTTCTAGTAATTGTAAGAATAAAATTAAAACATTCTTGCATTCATAAAAAAATTTGCTCTTTCAAATAAAACGATAAAAAAAAACATTCGAAAATTTTCACCAAAACGGTCATTTTAATGTAGGCAGATATACACTGCATGGCCATTGATCGGACACTTTCAGTTTTACAAGGAGAGGGCCAACCTTGTTCATCACAGATTTTGATTATTTTAATATATGTTGTAGGGTAGAGACCCTTTAGTGTCAGGTTCGACGGATTTTATCCAACGTTCCTTAATTCTTGAGAAACCGGTGGGTCTAATAATAGCACACAACTTAAATACTTACTTTGCAACCGCAATGATAGGTTGGTCGTAGCTCAGTTGATATGGCATTGGCCGGCTGATAAGTGGGCCCGGGTTTGAAATCTGAATGCGTTACGTTTGTTTTTCTCATTTTTTTGTTTTATAAATGCACTTAAATAAAATTTATAATATTGTATATCAATTATAATTTTAACCATCAATATCAATCAATCAGTATATCAATTTTAATGTATAATTTTTTTATAATTTTTTACTTTTAACTAAAAAGTTGTATAAAACATCATAAAACTGTTAATTTTTTAAAAGTCACTTTAAAATGTATTTCATATATTCTTTAACGATGCAATGATATTGAGCAATTGAGTCAATTCGTAATTTTAAAGAAACATCATTTACGCATTGCTTTAACAAAGGAAGTCAATTCGATAATACTATTATTCTGTCTTTAAAGTAACAAGCATAATTATATTAAAAATTAGCATCAGAATTAAATTACAACTGATTTTTTGCATATTAAAGATTTTTAAATTTGTAATACGTATGCTTGCACTTTCAATTATTTTGCTTTCACCTTTATCTTCTTTCTGCTTTTATTTTTATTTTATTTGAATATTCTTTTATTTTATCATAACTAGATGGCACCACAACAACAGATTTTGTCACGATTTTGGAATTTTATCATTCAATAATAGATCCAATTTCTTTTTAAACTTCTTTAAAGGATGAGAAATAATAGTCTAAAAATAAAAAATGATAAATTTAAGTTTGTTAACATAATTAATGTAGAGTATTAAAATTTGTAATTGAAATTATTAAATTATAATTACAAGTATATTTATAAAACAAAAAATGAGAAAAACAGATGTAGCGCGTTCGGGTACCGAAACCCGGGCCCGTAGATCAGCCAGCGAATGCCGTACCAACTGAGCTACCACCAACCTATCATTGCGGTTGCAAAGTAAGTATTTAAGTTGTGTACTACTATTAGATCCCCCGGTTTCTCAAGAACTAAGGAGCGTTGGATAAAATCCGTTGAACCTGACACTAAGGGTTCTCTACCCTACAACATATATTAAAATAATTAAAATCTGTGATTAACAAGGTTGGCCCTCTCCTTGCTAGACATTTTGTCGATTATTTAAAGGTATATTTGTCGGATTTTTCTGGAACTTCAGGATTATGAAGAATATATTCGACTTCCACATGGTGGAGGGTGGAGGGTGACCACATGGAAACCGCTGCTAGTTCGAATATTTCTATAGACATTTCTATTATAGATACTTCTACAGGTATTTCTATAGTATATGTATCAACGGCGGTTTGATCAGAAAGGCAATTAGGGGGCCAACAAAAAGTCAAAGAAAAAGAATAATGATCTATCCCTATAGCTTACGAATATATGGATACTGTACAAAATATGTATTCATTTGTGGAAGAATTGAACGAATATTCATGGAGATATATCGATTTTTTTTTTTTTTTAAGTTCAAAAAATGTTTGCATGTTTTTGTTTATATCATCCAGGTTTTTTTTTTTTTTTTTTTTTTTTTTTTTTTTTTTTTTTTTTTTTTAACCAGATTTAATGCCAGTTTCAGAAAATTTGACAAAAAGTAGTAGAAATAATATGGTGTAATTGGAATGTAAATATATTAAATGTTCGATGAAATATGAGCAGTTGAATGAAATAATTTTTATCCGTACATGCGCGCACGATTTAAAAAAAAAAAATCATGTTTTGATAGTCAACTCTATGGAGCAACTCATAAAAAAGGCCAGCCAAATATCGTGAAAATTTAGAAAGATATCGGCAATAGACTGAGCTGATTTTTAGTTGTTCTCTAAAAACAGTTAAGGGGTTTTCCATAAATTGTCGTTTTTAATTTTTAATTTTTTAATTTTCATTTTTTATGGATGCTTTAGCTCTTGGAAAATTTCCAGAACGAGCCTATTCCAAGAAAAAAAGAAGTATCAAAATCTAAGCAGTTCTTCTAAATCTACTCGTTGACATTCATTAAGTACAAACTCTTTTGCTGAAAGCCAGATAATAAAAAATGACAATTTGTGGAAGATCCCTTATCATTCGGCAGCTTTTAGAGAGCAACTAAAAATTCACTCACTATATTGCTGATATCTTTCTGAATTTTCACGATAATTGACGGGCTTTTTTATATGAGTTGCTCCGTAGAATTGACTATCAAATCATTGAAAAAAATAAAATTTTATCGTGCGCGCACGCGCAGATAAAAAATATTTCATTCAACTGCTCATATTTCGTCAAATATTTAATATATTTACATTCCCATTACACCATATTATTTCTACTACATTTTGTCAAATGTTCTGAAATTGGCGTTACATTTGGTAAAAAAAAAAAAAAAAAAAAAAAAAAAAAAAAAAAAAAACCCTGCATGATATAAACAAAAAACATGCAAAAATTTTTTGAACTTTTAAAAAAATCGATATATCTCCATGAATATTCGTTCTATTCTTCCACAAATGAATACATACATTGTGGAATATCCATATATTCATAAGCTATAGCGATAGATCCTTTCGTGCATTTTATTTTACAGGGGGATCCCAAACATTATTCTTTTTCTTTGATTTTTTGTTGCCTAATTGCCCTTCTGATCAAACCGCCGTTGGTAAATATTAAGTTGAACATATTCTTCATAATACTGACGTTCCAGAAAAATCCGTCAAATGTTGTCTAAAATCGAAAGTATCCGAACATTAATGGCCAGTATATTAAGGGGACTTATCTGGTGGGGAAGACAAATTGTGAAATCCTATGGGAACAAATACTTATCTTCTTGTTCATTCGATTTTTAAAATTGCAACGATATATGTATTTTTTTTTTCAGGACGTAGATAGGAAAATTCTCAATTCCTTTGTAAGCTTAAAATGTTTTAAAAACAATTTTGAGTATTTTAAAATTTGCGTTGAAGTTTCAAATATTTTCGAAAAGTATAAAAGTATTCTTTACTTAACTTTGAATTCGAAAAAGCTATAAAATTTCGGAGCTTATGCAGACAAAGATTTTTTGTCTTTTTCACGTAGTTAAACAATATTTTAATTTAACCTATCCAGTCAAAATTATCGTCGATTAAAAATTAGCTTTCGATAAACAAAACTCCGGACGTGTCAAGTTGTCAACATGACCTAATTCGTTACTTAAGCTCTGAATATAAGAGGGTCACGTTGGGGGGGGGGGGGTTAAGGGTTGCCGTACAAGGGGAAGAGGCAGGATTTTTGTAAAAGAATAACTTTAAACTTTCAGATTCTTGGAGCAGTGTCTTTGAATAGGCGAGGTAAAGGGATTTTTGTGTTCCGCTGAAAAACTCCTCCCCATCCCACCCCCAGATTTTAGTATATCCTAGATATAAGGACCCGACACATTAAAACCGCCATAACCCGAGTCGTAATTGCATTAGCCCATCAAACTTTCTATGGTTCAACATAATAATTATGAGGAGGTGCTCAGTCGGCTTTTCATCGACTCCCTCTTCCCCGTAATTTTAGCATAAACTAAATATAAGGTCCGACACATCAGTTCTGCTGTAACTCGCTTGTCTTACAATTTATTCTTTGGGAACATTTTAAAAGAAACCTAATGCAAACATTCGCTTTAGAAGGGAAGTTATATCCATAACAGTTTGAGCTCTTTTTATGTATGATCAAGGGATATTTTGATCTTTAAAGTCAATTTTCTCTAAATCGTGATTTAGGTCACGATTTTTAAGAAATGGCTGTATAGAATTTCATAAAATTTTTGACTGAAGGTATGAACCTTATAGATGTAGAAAAACAAAAGGTTATAATCAAAGAGCGTACTTTCCTTAGAATTTCCAAGCAGTCCGGCACCACTAATTCAGATTAGAAATTTTCTATTTAATATTTAAATCGAGAATTTGTAATTACCTTATTTAATCACAGAATTAGTAAAATGCTTCTGCGATAAATAAGGCTGAAATCTGAAATTAAAAAAAAAAAAAAAATTATTAATTTATTTAAAAAATTGTGGTAAAAATGTACACCCCTAGGTTTAAAATAATAACAATTTTCTTGTGAAAAAAATTAAAAATTCATAATCATTTTTTATTAATACATAGTATTTTAAATTTCCAGACAAAAGTAAAACATGATTTACAAAAAAATATCAATGAATGAGAGAGACTTGCCATTTGCAGATTAATATTCCCAAATAATATGAGATTTTGTACGGGTTGGGAAAAAGATATTCAAAATCTGGTTAGTACCGGGCGCTACTGCAAAGAAAACAGTGAGGGGTTATAAAGGGTAATAACGGATTTATTTCAGTATAATTTAGAGCTGCAAGTGCTCAATATGTCCACCACCATATTTCAGTTCCAATACGACAGCGTTAACCCGCCTGAGCAGGACAAAACAGCAAATCAGTGAGAATGGCTGCTTTCATAAACACAGAGGAGAAGGGTCTTTATCTCAACAGTATAAAAATGAATAACGATTTTAGACACAAATTGCTCATGGCGGCCAACGTGGAACTTTGAACAGGAAGTGCCACCTAATGGGGAATGTTCGTTGGTTGACGTTCAAGCTGATGACTAGTAGAAGCAGACGTACCGATATCTGCTACATTAGCTCCTTTATTTTAAAAAAATTTCGAGGCCGGTTTGCCACCTCCAAAGTCTTATTTCAAAAAAGTCCTTCCCCTGCATATTCATGGTTTCTATTCTACCTTCTTCCGAATGGTTTTTTCCATGCTTTTAATACTCTGTTCTCACCGGATATTTAAGATATCTTAGACCGCCATTTTTGAGAATTTTAGAGGTAACATCCCGGAATTGAATACTTTTTCACATCACAAAAATCACCTACGATAACTGAGTAAACATCACTGTATCTGAGATCTGAACAAATGCAAAGTATGTGCAACAGCCAATCAGTTAAAACAAAGCTTTATATAGCCAATCAGGGCGAGTGGTAGTGGCTGTATCTAACCAAAGAAAGTTGAAACTCAGTGAGAGACTTTGTGGAACTCTCTCAGTAAATTCGGCTATTTGAGATATCTTAAAAATCCAATGCGAACCTGAGTATAAGGATTTGCTATTTCTACTATAAACACGTCATTTTAGATAGTCTCAGAAACAGCAATCGCAAAGTGTGATCAGGTGCGATTCTAATGTTGCGTTGTGCAAGCTATATCCATACAACATCTCCAGTTCATTACATGTAACTTAGCACCCTCGATTTTTGAGATTTTGATTTTTTTTCTATTTACCTGCAATACAATATCCTTTATCGGGGTAAATAATAATTGTGCAAATCACAAATCTTTTCGGCACATCGTGGATCTTTTTTTGTCATCGCGTTTTACTTCTGCTCCGGACTTTTAAAAAGCCCGGTATTTTAGAATAAATTAAATAAACTATTTAATTATTTTTGTATGTTAAACTCATTTAATAATACCCAACTTTGCTCTTGACCTATCTGAAATATAGACATCGTCTTTATTTAAAATGATTCTACACTTCCTTAATTTAACATTTGGTCCTTGAAATAAAATTAAGATTAAAATTACCGTTTTGCAATTTTTTTTCATATTACAAAATCAATTTTATACAAAAAAATTTTTTTTTCTGAAAATAATGTTCGATTTTCAAGAATTTTTAAAAGGTCATAACATTCTTAGATATATTCCAGTATTCAAAATAATAAAGAAATAAATATAAATTAATTTAAAACATTCAAAATTATTTCTAATCAAATAATCCGAGAAAAAGTATGAATAATGTCTAAAAGAATTTTAATTAAATCTTCCAATGTCCCTGCCTTTAATAAGCTGATTAGAGTTTCTACCTTTAATATTTAAAAATTTCTCAGACATCTTTTTTTAGCAGTAAACTATTTCGATGAATTTAGAAAACTGTCTTGCTTAATATTTATTTAAGAAAAAGAAATTTTACCTTTTACTTGAAAAGGTTATTTCTCCAGTTTATTTTTACATTCGATCTTCAAACGATTTTTCAATTAATGCTTTAAAATTGCAAAAATGCAACCATTAAAATTTTTATTAAGTAAGATTTCATCTTTGATAGAATTCTTTAAAGAAGTGCTTTGATCTTATTCTTTAAAATTCTTTTTTTTTCTGATACATATTAATTGTGTATATTACGAAATTGCAGAAATGGGTGACTCTTATTTAACATTAATATCAATACATGCAAGTTTTAATTTCTAAAATACAGGGTAATGGAATTTCTAATAAAATTAATAGTCTACCAACCGTTAAAATACTCGATTTCCTTGGCAACCAAGATTTTTTATTTATCATGTCCGTAATACCAATAGAATTTTTTACCTGCAAAACTTTATATCTGTGCTTTATCATTCATTTTTAGAAAAGCAACTGTTCGATTTTCTTAAAATGAAATGTGAAAAAATCCCTGCCGGCCCGGCCTACAGGCGGAGGTAGATGGTAGATTTCGAAGTTAAGTATACTAATTGCACCAAAAAAAATAGTATCATGATTAGAGATAAACCCACTTTAACAATTTTATCTGGCCCCTTTTGACGAGTTTTTATTATATTTTTAAATAAGAGCTGGTTTTATCAGAATCATGTTAAGGCGATATTAAATAAATACTTTTCCATGCTCAACAACTCGAAATTTCCTGGCACATACAGTGGTGGTCAGAATTATAAGAACAATTGAAAATTGCACAGAAAAAATTTATTTCTGAACTAAATAAAGTGAAATTTATACATAAAATACTTTTTTATGCTAGAAATCATTATAGAATGCAAAACATTGCAAAATGCAAAATATGAATGTTTTGCCATAATTAACAAAATATGCCATTGTAAAAATTGGACAAAATTATAAGGACAATGAATGTTTTTGCCTGAAACACACTAATAATTAATAATCTCCCCCTTCTTCTCAATCACTTTGATCATTCTTGACGTCATGGAGTTTGACAGTTCCTTAATAACATTCTTGGAAATTTTTGACCAGGCTTTTTCGATGGAGGACATAAGTTCTTGCTTGTTTTCATATTGTATACCATTTTTGTATACTTCGTGTGGCAGAATACCCCACAAATTTTCCATTGGATTCAGATCAGGACTTCTGGCCGGCCAATGTAGTAGTTTCACGAAATTAGCATCAAACCACGATTTTGAAGTTTGGGAAACATGTACTGAGGCATTGTCCAGCTCGAAAACATAGTCCCCATTCGTTATTAACAGTGCTTCCGGTAAAAGATTATCGCCCAATAGATCAACACAACTCTCAGAATTCATTCTACCCTGCACAAAAACTATTGGAGTAGTTCCAACAGTTGCTAAACCTCCCCAGACCATTATTAAGCCCCTCCAAATGTACGCTTTGAGAAAAATTCTTTTTCTCTACGGAGATCATACCAGAAGTAGCGAAAACCATCTGGTCCATCCAAATTAAACTTTTTGTCATCTGAAAAGACAACATCATCCCACTTTTTTCCCATAATAATGCATTTTTTGGCAAACTCCATCCTCAGTCTCTTATGAACTTTTGTAAGAGGCGGTCGTGACATATGTTTGCCATAGCGAACCTTTTTTTTTCTTTTTGTAAAACACGTCGAACAGTTCGAGCACTGCATTCTAAGTTCAATTCACGTTTTATTTCTGTTGACGTTTGTTTTTTGGAGCAAGCTCGCTTTATTATCATTCTTTTCTGCCGTACAGAAACAGAAGACGGCCTACCTGTATGTCTTTGTCGTCCATATTTACCGAGATTTTTAAGATAATTGTAAATAACCGTTCTTGATCTATTAAGCTTTATCGCAATTTGGCGTACAGTAAGTCCTGAACTGTTAAATGCATCCACTTTCCCTTTCTCAAACTCCGAAAGCTTTGTATCTAGCGGCATGACTAAAAAACAGAATATGACGATCCCAAACGCTTACTACGCATTTATATCGTCGCTGAGTTCCGTATGCAGAGCAAAAAACATGCAAATTTTACTTTTTAGAACACACAAATACAGTTGTTCTTATAATTTTGTCCATATCAGATGGCTTTATAAATCCATAATACATTTTATGAATATGAATTTTCCACATATTTCCATAAAAACTTATAAAAATATTCTTCATTTTTCTTTCAGTTTCCATCCATTAAATTTGCATAAGTTTCCGGCCAAATGTAGCCAAGATTTGGCGATTTCTCCCTTGTCCTTATAATTTTGACCACCACTGTAGGAAACTTTCTGACGTGATTTTTGAAGAGATTTATAAGCGACCTGTGTTTTTATTTATCGTTCAATTAATTAAAATTTGATTTATAAACAATTATTTTCTCAGTAGGAGAATATTTTTCGTTTCTAACACAATCGCTTCGAGAAATTCGGTTCAAAATGCCCATTTTGACATCATTTTTTGAAATATATTCTGCCCCTATCAAAAAATCGATCATTACGGTACATTATATAGTTTCTGAATAAGAGAATCTGCCAATTGAATGCGTTTAAGAGGAAAAATGAATTTAAAAATGAGTCAGAAAATAAGCAGTTTGGATTTGAATACACCCTTAATACGAGGATTTTTTTCTTCAACCGCTATGTATTTTTAATTTGTTTTTGCTATAAGAATTGGTTTTATCAAAAACTTGTCTATGTAAATGTTGTAGATAGTATTAAGAAGATATATTATAAATTCATGCGAATTTTATATCTTGTGAATTGACGAAGTTATGGATTTTTTCTTTTTCAACCTCTCCCACTCCCCCCCAGCTTTTTTTTTTTTTTTTTTTTTTTTTTTGCTTTTGTTTTTATTTTTATTTATTTATTTGCGGTACGAATTGATCCTATCAAAAACTTCTCAATATAAAAGTTGTAAAAAATAGCACGGAGTTGATCATACATTACGTACGCCATGGATTAAACATTAACATCCCTGGACCCATCATGAACAAATTTTAAAAGAAATTTCAGTTTTACATTTTTCGATACTGTAAATTTTTAAACTTCTACGGAGCTGGTCGTACATTACGTACGCCATGAATTAAACATTAATAGTGTTATTACACGTAAAAATTGCAAGCGACAAAAATCGCCAGCGACTCGTACGTATTATCCACCTGAAACTTACGTATTATCCAAGCATTTCATTGGCTGTTCGGGAAAAGGCTTTTCCATCGTAGAAATCTGACGACCCATTGTAAATGAAATTTCATTCTTAAACTACTAAACATCCCACAATATTACTCTTTACACCGTCGTATAGAGAAAAAAAAATGTACTTTTAAATGCAATTTGTTTGTAAGCTGTATCTCAATTTGGTTCTGAGTTATTAATTTTTTTTTTGTAGTTTTTATTACTTTTTTGTCATAGTGGCAATAGAAGTATCCATCTCTGTTGAAAGTAAAGAGAAATACAGATTACTGTATAGACCAATCAGAAAACGAATAAAATGCGGATTAAACCAATAAAAAGATTTAGATATGCTTTTGATTTCCTACCCTGGCGAGGACAATAACCATTTTTCCAAATGGTTAATAATATTAAGAAGATTTATAATAAATTTAATTGGTTTTAATATCTTGAGATTTGACGAAGTTATGAATTTTTTCCCCCAAAAAACCCAATTTGTTGCGCCCCTTGAGCCCATTTTCAATTTTATTAACAATCTGTAATACATAAATTTTTCGCCCAATTTTTAGAAGTAATAAAAACTTTAAACTGATTTGATATGTACAAAAATTAAGAAGTTATGGGGAGTTTTCGGCTTTCACAAAACCCCTCCCTATTTCCATCCCCTTGGTCCGATTTTGCCCATTCACGAACTTGGCCGAAATTTTATGCCCCTTGATTTTATGTATCAGTTTTGAAGAGATTTGTGCAGAATTAGGGAAGTTATCGTGTCCAGAAGAAAGTGATATATATATAGATAGATAGGCAGATAGATAGATAGATAGATAGATAAAGTTTTTTACTGAGGGTGGTTTTGGGTTCTAGGGGATCTTCCGTGTAGATCTGTAAAAAATTTTCAGAAATTCCAACATAGGGGAGAATGTAATGGGTAGTATTTCATACGAAATCTATCTAAAAGTGTGAACAAAATACGAAATTTATCTTATATAGCTTTTATTTTAAATTTAAATATCTGTTTATTTCTGAAATATTCATGATAGTATATCTAACTTCTGGATAACTTTGTTTCACTTTCATTATTCATTCAGTAGAAAACTAATACAACTTGAATTACAACTCAATCAGGTATGACTAAATAATCAAGCAACAAACAATGTTATGTCACTACAACGAAAATCTTTATACGAAATTCTTTATATGTAATCAAAGAAACAACGTAACAACCAAAGAATATAATGAACCCATTTCTCCATTTCCCAAATGGCAAGTAATTTGTATAAACATCATTGTTACATTTGGCTTCTAGCTATACTACTGTCGCAAATGAGTAAACGAGAATATCTACATAGGACTTTACAATGAGAAATGTGTTTGCCATCCATAGTACCCAGTTCTTCACAATGGGTACAAAAGGGTACCCATACAATGGCAAAAGAGAAGTGGCGTCATGGGGAGTAAAGAATATGAAGTAGAAGATTAATAACATAATACAGATACTATAAATCACGAATATGCAGTTATATAGTTTGCCCAATTTAATAAAATATTAAGTTAAGTATGCTCAATGTCCCCGCTATCGGAAACAATGCAGCTTGCATTCTGCCTGTGCACAACGATGGTGGTGGACGCATTGAGTATACTTATCTTTATAAATTAAATAAGGTGATGATTTAATAAAGTTATTTGACATGCAATGCATTATTTCATACTAAATCAAGAACGCTCAAAAAATTTTATAATCGACTTTTTACAGTATCTTGTACTGTTTTCGAGATGGGAACACCAACTTCTCAGTTTGCCCCTAAATGGCGCTGTAAGCGGTATCATGGTGTAGCGAACAGCCATTTTACTAGACACTTTTGTTAGGACTATAGTTGTCGGCGTTCTGAAGTTAATGAGGGGAGTGGAGGGGCTGCAATCAGATCATTATAAATTTTGAAATAACAATGAAATGTGTCGTCTAGTTGCAAAACCGGCCATCTTCAAAAAATAAAATTTTGGGGAAAAGCTGATTTTTTTTTTTTTTTTTTTTTTTTTTTTGCCACACTTAGCCAAAATAAGATATGAAACAAAACTCTTTAATTTTATAGTCATTAGGTCAGTATATTTGACCGGCTTTTGCATGGTTTATTGTTTCCAGGCGATAAAAATATTTACTTAGAACTTAAAAGACTGAAAAAAACGCATTTTCTAATTTTGAGAAGTTGGCCATTTTTGCAACTAGACGACATTGATATACCGGTGTCCTAAAATTAATTGAATAATTTTAAAATTCAATAACTTGCAAATGGTGACAGCTATTAAAAAATTCTTGGAAGAGGGTTAGGTAAGATGTCAGGAGTTTTTTTTTACTACGATTATCTATTTTCGTTTAAATAGCTGCAATAGATGGCGCTGCAAGCACTAAACTAAAATCTAAAATCGCAGTAAAAATCTCCTGACATCTTACATAACACTACTGCAAGAAATGTTTTTAATAGCTGTCACCATTTGGGAGTGATTGAATTTTAAAATCAGTCAGTTCATTTTAGGACACCCGGTATGATAAGCGGGCGGAATAAGTAACAAAATCAGAGCTCGCAACGTTCCTACTTTTGAATACTGCAATTTCCTAATTGTAATATTCTCCTTTTATAATTTCAGACTTTCTGCCACTAAATAATCCGAAGGTTATTTCTCAGAAATATTGTTACTCAAAAGGAGAAATCATGTGAGGTTTTGTATACATCTGCATATTCGATTTAACTGCTTGCCTAAAAACAGCTAAACTACTCAAATATATTTCGGTTTTAATTTTTTTTTTTACTTTTTAAAGTTTGTCCGTTAAGTAACAGTGGGTGAGGTGATATTAAATATTAACTCCATGAAGGGTGTTGGTTCCTTTTTAGACCACTTAATTTTAATTCCTAAATGTCACATTGGCATCAAATTTTTGAAATGAAAATTGTCCTTTTATATTACTTATTAGGGGGCACGGCCCCCTGCTCGCTAACGCTCGGCAACCCCCATGAATTGCTACGCAATTCATATTGGGATCGCTACGCGATCCCAGATCGCTTCGCTCGCACGCCACTATTTATGTCAACTCTAACCAGAATGAGTGCTATCATAAATCATTACAACGTATTAAATTTACAAATATTTGTAATGTATAAAAAAGTAATAGAAAACTTTGTTGAAAATGTAAATAAAAATGAACCTTGGAAACAGAATTAATTTAAAACCTTAGTGAAAACACAATAAAAAATATTTTTAGTTGGACCGCTATGCGATCCGAGCAAGCAACATATAAAATTTACAAATAATTTAATTCATAAAATAGTAGTTGAAAATATAAATAAAAATGCATTTAATCAAAAGTTTGGCGCTGTGACTTGTTGATCATCATTGAGAAAGCTAAGCGAACAGGAAATTGACGCCCTTTAAATTTAAATGGCATGTTAGTGTCAGATGGGGTCTTTCTCCTTTCATTTTGCCTATAGTATTGAAAATCACTGCTTAAATTAATTTTTAAAACTGTAATAAGATGCTATAAAATATGCTACGCATCACGCTATCGAACTGTAAACAAAACGTTTTCGCCTGTGTCTAAATACAACCTTGGATCAAAAAGCTGATTCGCTGAATTCCTCACGTCACCGTACAACGGACCAATAGTAGTTGTCATTCAAGTATTGCTCAAACGGTTTGCGTTAAAAGAGAGATTCCGTCTGGATTTTGATTTGCTGAGTTGGTTGGGGCATGTGACTTTAACTTAACCACTGAGAATCGTCGTTTGACTGTTGCCATATAGCAAGCTACAAATACAGCCCTTTTTTAGCGCTACGTAAGAGAAATATATATAGAGAGAGATTTTCAAATAAATTTGTTTGTAAATTCTGGTGTCAATCAATCATTTCAGCATTTTGCGAATAGAAGTTCCTTTCCCTTGAAAGGGAAAAACAAACAAAATTTGTCTTGTGACACTAATGGGTAGTCAAACATCTTCATATTTGTGCATTTGATTATATATATAGTAGCATATAATAATTCATTTTACTGTCTAAAATTTTCTGCATTTGAAAAAAAAAAAAAAAAAAAAAAAAAAAAAAAAAAAAAAAAAAACTAGTCGGATGTGCCAGTCCAAAAACTTTCTTCTTTCTCATACATATTAATATTTCAGAACGTTGTTACACATAATGATCCTTCACTGTTATTACTTCAATACTACATTCACCAACTTTGATTTTCATCTTAAGATTCTGCTTCATTTTACTAATCTGAGTAAAAACGAGTTAATCTCGATCATAATATTCAATGAAATCAATACATTTCATTATTCTGTTGTATTTCAGCTGCCTGCGAATCGCCGGCTTAGCAGGATGCGAAGCTGTCGTCTCTGTACGAGTCGTCGATGTACAACATAACTAAGAGAAATCGAGAAAATTACACAAAAATCCCTATTACAGCGCCCAATTCCAGCCGAATATTTCCAAATTCAAGGATGACCAGCTTGTCATAGCCAAAACATACACATGAAATTTGGTTAAATTCTATACGCAATTTCATACTTTTTTCGATGGTACAATAATGAAAATATTACAAAAATCGCTATTAGAGTTCCCCTTCCTGCTGAATATTTCCAAATCCAAGGAGGACCTGCTTTCCACAGCTAGAAACATATGCATAAAATTTGGTTCAGTTCTATGCATGACTTTATATACTTTTCGGTGATACAAAGCGGACATACACACCTACAGACACACAGACATACGGACGGAGAATCAAGCATTTTGTATAAACATGTTTTTCAGGATCTCTGACCCCTAATACGTGTAAAACCGCCGAAAACCGGAAGTCGAAAAAAATTTCGATTACAATACTTTCTTCTTTAGAAAGAAGAAAATGAAAATGAAGTCAGTCTTGAAAGTAGCGAAAAATTCTTTGCAATTTCAATACTTTGCTTTGTTATATTCCTCCTGAAATCTTATATGTATGGACAATCAGTCAAAAAAAGGGGGGGCTTGTATTTTTTAATCACCACATTGTGGCAGAGAAGTTCAAAAAGCACCATTTTATTGGAAATTTTGTCTCCGATTATAACTTATGACTGGAAATAATAAAGGGAACCATTTACGTATTGAAACTTAAACAATTTTGGAAAATTCCAGTAGTAATAGTGAGATATCATCATCTTTCAAGTTAACTTCCAACATAAAATTTGAAGTCATTATTTGAAGAAGTTTAGGAATTTTATAGATAAACATGTGTACAATATCTATCCTAATAGTAAATTCATTCTTAATATTTTCATTCATATATCTTGTTCACGTATTATTGTCACATTATTTTTTCACTATGATTTTTTTTCTATTAAATTACTATAAAGTGTATCAAATATAAGCAATGGTCATCGTTAGGTTAAAACTCCCTTATCAATAAAAACTGCCAAAACAAATAAACTGGTAAATGTATTTATCATATTCCATATAACGTTCCAGTTTTCATGGGATAATAATTTTACATATACCCTAGAAGCCTATCTAATTAATACTGGTTCCGGTGACAACAGGAGATTTTGGCATTACCAAAGCAACTGTCTTTCTTGTTTCACAAAAATATAGAATAAAACAATAGCCATTCTTAGGTTAATTTAATATATCGGATCCTGCCTAGTAACCAAGAGATTGAATAACCGCTTGAAAGAATTTGACAGCTTCGTCAATGTTTATGTTAATTAATTCAACGATCGACTACTTTTTTGCTTTTTCTGCTTTACTAGTAATTAAAATAACCAAGCTATTATTATTAACATTTTTACTGTCATCCATTTTTAGCACCGCCCACTGAATACTAGGCCTGAGCCCTGACACAAAAATGGCGGCTGCCGAAGGTGGATTTTTTTCAGCGTAGCTACGGTCCCTTAAATATTCGTACCAATAATTTTTTAAAGATTTTTCCGCATGATTTTTCTGAGATTAAACAAGTCAAAAAATCTTTTATAAAATACCGGTGTCTAAATTTAAGGGACCGTACAACCATCCGATTTCGGCAACCGCCATTTTTCTGTCAACGCTGAGGCCTAGTATTCACGGGCGGTGATTTGCAGTTTAATGACGTAATTGAAACACATAATAACCTTCCAATTAATTTTTCTGTTGGTGTAATTTTAGATTTATTATACTTAACTGACATTTTTCTTCTTTTCTCTTTTCTTTCCTTCTATCTTTGTCTTCTTTTTTCTCTGAATATTGTATGTCAGTACTAAAGTGTAAATCTAGATCATTTTATTTAACACGTTCACGCCGGCGCGGTGGGTCACACTCGGCTGTCTCAGAGCTGCAAAGTCTCCGGCTCTTTGGATTCCAGTATTTTAATACAAAAAATGTTGTTTCCTTTAATTAGAACAATTGGGCAATTTAAAGGAACAACATTTTCTCTAAAATAATAGTGTGTAAAAAGCCGGAGACTTGACAACACTGAGACAGTCGAGTGTGACCCACCGCACCGGCGTGAACGTGTTAAAGAAAAGAATAATGGAAATATACGATGTCAGTAAATTTCTTAAACTTTCATATATTTATAGAAAATACTATATCCAAAATATGGCAAATAAACATACATACATGAGGGCATCAGAAGCCAAGGGGTACAAGTGACAAAATGTCGATTTGGAGTAAATTGAGTTCAAAGATAATTGACGTTAAAGTTAAACATCGATAATAATTGACTGCATTGAAATAGGAAAGTGCTGTTTATTTCACTGTAGTCTTTGAATTCTTATTTTAAAAAATTTTGAAAAACGTAGAGTACAGTTTTCTTTAAATTTATAATTAATCAATATTGAACATTATTCGGCAAAAGTGATTGATCTCTAAGACACAACACATAATTAGAAAATCATTTATATTTCTTTGCCTGAAAAGAAAAAAGCAAATTTCCAGGTCGTCTGTGCACATAGTTCAATTTTGTCACTTATATCCCTTTGCTTCTGGGGTCCTCATATGCAATTTAACTTGATCCGAGCTCTAATTATACTTGTAAACAACGTTTAACTTTTTTCCTGTATCTGGCTTGTAAATGGGTGCATTTAACTAATTTTAGAGTGCTGAATTCAGTGCTGGAATAATCAGACTATCTCAATAACGTCACATTTATTAGAGCAGTTATACTATGTTCACACTGGATACCTTAAGATATCTCAGGCCGCTAAACTCTCTGAGAGAGTTTCACAAACTTTCTCAGTGAGTTTCGACTTGCTTCGGCTAGATACAGGAACGACCACTCACTCTCGTTGGATATGAAGCTTCGCTTTTACTGATTGGCTGTTGCGGCCGTTTTTTATTTTAAGCGCATGCGTATACTTTACTTTTGTTCAGATCACAGACACACTGACGCTACTGAGATATCTTAGGTAAGTTTTTCGATGTGAACAGGCACCCAATTCCGGGATTGTACCACTTCAAAGCTGGCGGTCTAAGATATCTTAAGTTTCTAGTGTAAACAGGGTATTATGTAAAGAAAAGTGAAATATTTGAATAAAATTGACCGTTTGAGACACAAACAAAACATAATATTCATCAGTAAAAACGTTTTGCTGATTACTTAACATAAACTATGATCTAATACGAGCACGAAACTGTTGCACAAAAGCCCATAATGTTAATATTAACAACTTGCCCTTGACCGCCCTTGGCAACCAGTTTGGTCTCCCTTAAATGTGTGCTAAGCATTGTATAATGTCACTACTATTCATAATTTAATTTATTTGCTCAGTCCTTCGCCAAATCGGAAGATTCTGATAGAGAAATCAAGAACACTGTATTTTTATGTTAGCCGGACGCAGGCGATCACCAAACTTTGTTCCCATCGCATTTTTTCGTATTTCATTAATTTTGTTTAAAATATAATCCTTTTACTCCTTTTATTTAAAATACATAATTTTAATTTAAATCTGAAACATTTAAAATCCATGACTTTCACTTATTTCTTTACATTTTAAAAAAAGAAAAGAAAAATAACAAATAACACCATAAACCATAACATTTAATTTGAACATCAAAGGATTGTTTTAATTTGCCATGCAAAGAATAAAATGCTAGTAATTGTCGAGTTAAAAAAGGTTGGCAAGAACTGGGCCCGACTACCGTAAAACTACCAAGAATTCTTTGCGATCATGGCAACTTTTTTGTAGTTTTATTTGAAAAAAATAATTTTGATTAAAAATGACTGCCTTGCATGTGAAAAGCGATGAGATCAGACCGTAATTATTTATGAAAGTCAAATGACTTGGACTATTATACTATAGATGAAATAATGGCGGTGGAACAATATTTGGCGATTTATCACCTGCGCTCGGCTAACAAAGAACCAAAATGGCCTCCTGGCATATATAAAAAATAAATAAAACGAAGCGGTCATCCCAGAATTGTTGATGACAGTCACATGACTTAGGATATTACTATATGGATGTTATTTTTCAAAATAGAATGATGTATTTCTTGATGACAGTGCTGGATGCTTTGATAGTTACTTATACATACAAATAAAGGTTTTTAACCTATATAGTCATTCATTTCCTTATTATTTGACCACAAAATGTAAATTATAATTTACATTTCACCACATATTTTCCATGTAAGTAAAAAATAAATTCTAAAATATTGTAAAACCCTTACGTGATAGAAAATTTCTGATAGCATATTCGGACTCCAGATGCAAAAATACGTAAAAGAATGTTTATTATAAATCAGATACAAAATGGCTGTTGACTAGTGTTATCGGTATGTTCAAGAATGTGTAGGTTATCGTAAAATAAGTTACATTATTTAGAGTGATCTAACCTAAATTATAATCATGATATTGCTGAAATACTTTATGTCCATGTGAAGTGGGTATTGATGACTTTTACAAAATATGTGATTTTTCGACCACAAAGGGGAAGTTCTGCCTTTCTAATCAAAAGAACTAAAACACAAATTTATGTTAACAGTAACTTTTTTAAGCGCATCATACATACAGATTTTGTTCAATGTGTGATTTGTGCGTGATTTCTATATTTTTTTAACATGTGAAACATACAAAAACGCAATGTACTAGGCAAAAATTGACCATTTTCTTTAAATTCATAATAGTGCACCTGTGGTCCATTTTATGCTTACATCATTTTCATGCATTTTCATAACATTATCAATTATGCTTGATCGTTTTGAACAGCCACATACATTTCTCAACTACGTTGTATTTAAATACTTTTAGTTCTTATGTGTTATTTTAATAAGAAAACTTTTTCTTCTATGAATACAAATGTCGAAGATTTTCCAGCATTATGTTTCAAAATTCAGTTATCGTCATTGAACCATTTAAAATCACAGAAAAGCACAAGTTTCATAAAAAGTTTCCTTTTTTTACCCGACTTCCAAAAGAAGGGTTATGTGTTTCACGCGTATCTGTGTATGTGGATTTCTTTATACCCTCGAAACATCCCAACGGCTGGATGGATTTTAATGAATGAGGTCTCTATCGATTCATCTTAACCGTCTGATGGTTATAGGCAAGATTTTGTTTTTATAAATTCAAAATGGCGGCCTTAAAATACAAAATGGCAATAGAGACAAAAAATATTACGCATATCATTGGATAGGTCTTTCAAAATGAAGACGATGTTTCATTGACTATTTTACAGTCAGAAGCTCCGTTTAAACATTATACAACCTGGAAGCTGTATAGATGGGATCTCTAGCTTTTCTGCAACTCTAACCATCATAGACATCTATAGACCTCATCAAAACAGTGCATATAGATAGGAACTAACAATTAAACACAACTTAAAAGTCATCAATACAAGTAAATAAAAAAAATAAGTAAGTAATATAAAAAATAGTTTCATATTGATGAGAAATAATTAATTAGTTCGCTTTTTACGCAGTCGAGATTTTGGATTTTTAAAATTTAATTTCTTAATTTCCACTAATTTTTACTCAAATAAGATTCGAAAAATGTATTCATTCATATCATTCTTTACTGAAAATCTTCAAATAGTACAAATTTCCCTATAAACGTAATCAAACAATATTTTATCACATTACGTCATAAATCAACGACACGCATATGAATGCCTGAATATTTGAATAAGCTCACTGCAGAAGCATTCTGAAATTCAAAGAGGTTCTTTTCCATTCATATTTTATGCATATGAAGATTCAAAAGGTGTGTTTATACGCTAAAATATTCATTCTCGTTCAGCCATTTTCACGTAAGTTTATAACAAATGTTGAATTCATGAATAAATAGAAAGAATTATGAGTGTAATTAAAGTTTTGACCTTAGTAAACAGAAATACTCTTCCAAAAACTTAAGCTGAAACCCAAGGAAAGTGTTCTCTTTTACAGAAATTTAATATTTATGAATACACTACTCTTCCCTTTTCTATTCACTGTGGAAATGTAATTAGCTAAACTACTTTTCAATATATTGATATTACTTTTACAGGAAAAATTTAGGGGTAAAACTTCCTTCTGCCGCACTAAAAAACTTATTCTACGATAAATATGCACCATATATAAACCTTCGAAAAGAAAACAGGGATACGTTATATTGGGTCGATCGGAAAGTCGTATCGTGTTGGGAAAATTAATTCGTACCGGAATATACTGCCCGGTATTTATTAAACATTAGTATCGGAATCAATGTCTCATAATTAAATGATAGAATTTTCCGGTACGAATTGATTCTTACAATACGACACGACTTTCCGATCGACCCAATAATAATATTACGTTAACATTATGAAAGTTCAGTCGCTATTAGCTTAACTTTTTTGAGCCGGTCAACTCGGAATTAGGCTTCACCTTTTCACATTGCCAAAGGTTTTAAGAGGCTTAACTTATATTAAATTTGTAACTACAACTTGTAACCATGCATAATTTATTATTGTTTTTATTCTTTGCGGCATGTTAAATAAATAAACGATTCAAAGGATCATTCGAAAAAGGCTGAATAATAATTATTTCTAGAACTCAATTTGAATTTTAAGAGCAGTTTCAAATAAGAAAAAGAACATCAAAAGTTAAGTGAGTTTCAGAAACTTGCTCAAGTCGAAACCTTGATTCTGGGTACATGCGCTTCAAAGAACTTCAAGTTAATTGACTCAACTATCTCAATCTGAACAGGATATAAGGGACCGACTAAGCCACATCCACTGAGCAGCTCCCCAATGGCACTTTTGTTGTCAGAATTTATACTCATTTTTATTGAAAAAACACCTGTTTTGAGAGGGCTGCGCATCTTAAACATAGTTGCCAATTTCGATTTTTTACCACCTCGAATATTTGAGTCAGAAATTATGGTTTAGTAATTGAATCGGATAACTTTCGCACAGAAATAATTATGTATCTTATTTTTCCAAAAAAGTCTGGTTAAAAACATTTTTTTTTTTTTTTTTACTTTGAAAAAATCGAAAGTTGACAGCTATGCATGAAAGATTTGTGATATTTACGAAAAAGCACGCTTTCATTTGAATAATTTTACATTTTGTTTTTATTTTTGGTTGATACATATTCATTTAGCGCAATTTCCTATAAAGTGATGTGCATAAACATTAATTAAATTTAGTAAGAATAATTGCTTTCAATCAGAAATCATACGTTTTCGAATAAATATTAAAAGATATGGTACTATTACTTTGAATAATTATGTTTCAAATCAGTTTCTCATTTGTATCCACGGAAAAAAAAAAAAAAATCTTAGCTACCGGAAATTGTTTTGTAAAATTTACTTTTTTATAATTTTTGCTTATTTAGCTATTTTCAAATTCGGATATTTGTAATTTTTTTTCCATTTACTAATTGAATAATCGTAATACCTTTTTCACGCAAGGTTGTAGTTTTATTTTTCTACTAGAAAGAATTTATTTTAATGCTAAGTTATAATTATTTTAATATCATGTTATAAAAGTTATGTACTCCATTTATTTAAGACTGGATATTAAAAAAATATTACACACTAATAATTACAAAAAACTATTTTTTTTTCAGTGTAAAATCTTAATTTAAGGTTCTTTGCAGCTAGTTATTCCCGATTTAAAATCTTTTATGATCGAAATTTACCAACATATCACCGTTATATCATCAACAATGCTGCAAGCATTGTTAACACTATTTTTTAATTTATAATGATTACATTCAACGTTATAAAATTTTAAATAAATGCTTTTAAGTCACCTATTTAATTATTTATAGTTAAAACTAGTCGTTGGGGGCCTCCGTAATACTTACCCATCATGGATATAGATAATATAAAATATGAAAATAAAACATGTGATATTTGCTAAGCATTGTACCATGTTGCTTTTATTCATAATTTAATTTATTTGGACTTCCTTAAATATAATTAATATAACCCCTTAAGCTAATATTACTTTTTGTTGCATTAAAATATCTCAATTTGTTGATTTTCTGTAAGCAAGTAAACGCTATTGGTTTACAATGGAAGTCTATGGGAATTTGGCGAAATATTAGAGATACCGCCAATTTGGCGACTCATTTTGGCCGCCAAATTTGGCGAAATACCGCTAAGTTGGCGACAAACTTGGCGGTGTTTGGCGACAGAACAGGGTCCCTCCTATGGTAATACCCCTTATAGGTATGAAGATGCATTAAATACTTGACATTTACGATAAGCCATTATTGGCATTTAATCTTATAGTTTGGCGATAGTTTTTTGGTCGGCGGGATAATCGAGTAGTACCGAATTGCGTAAAAGAAACATCCTTATAACTCGAAAAATTATAATCCTATTAACTAACAGTTTACTGCGTCGGATTAAGCGTCTCATTTCCAATTAAAATATATTTTTGAATTGAAATTTGAATGAAATACAGGGTCATGAAAAATCGAAGAGTGTGAAAAATAGAATTACAAATATCTCAGCGACTAATTATCCGATCGAGTTCATTCATGATGCAAAATTTATGTTTTTTTATTGTCTTTTATATTCACTCCTTCAAATAAACAATTTCGAAAATTTTTGTATACCTTTTATCAGAACGAATATTTCAAGAGTCCGAAACAAATAGTTCCAGTTAATCGAGGTTACTGATATTCAATAGGCTTCTTTCTATTATTACTCCCTAAGGACACACCGAATTTCAAGTCTGTATCTCAATTTCTTCGGGAGATAGAGCGATTACAGACATACAGAAGGACGGACAATTTTTTTTTCTAATTATAACTCGAAACATTACAATCCTATTAACTAACTGTTTACTGCTTCGGATTAAGCGTCTCATTTCCAATTAAAATATATCTTTGAATTGGAATTTGAATGAAATACAGGGTCATGAAAAATCGAAGAGTGTGAAAAATAGAATTACAAATATCTCGACAACTAATTATCCGATCGAGTTCATTCATGATGCAAAATTTATGTTTTTTTATTGTCTTTTATATTCACTCCTTTAAATAAACAATTTCGAAAATTTTTGTATACCTTTTATCAGAACGAATATTTCAAGAGTCCGAAAAAAATTGTTCCGTTTAATCGAGGTTACTGATATTCAATAGGCTTCTTCCCATTGTTACTCCCTAAGTACACACCGAATTTTAAGTCTCTGTCTCAATTTGTTCGGGAGATAGAGCGATTACAGACACACCGACATACAGACTGACGGACAATTTTTTTTTTCTAAAAATATGTTTTTCGGAATGTCAGGTATCTGAAACGTGTAAATCCGTCAAAAAAATTTTTTCGATTTTCAAAAAAGATTACAAGACTTACCCTATACTAGCAAACCCCGCGGCTTTGCTCGCGTAATATTTGAAATATGCCAAGTGATATTTATATGTCTAATTTTTATTAAAAGGTACTAACTAAATTTTTATTTTATTAAAAGGTAATATTTTATTTTATTAAAAGGTACTTATTACTTTTAGGAATAATTCAAAAATTACTATTTAAAACACAGTTTGATTAAACATCATTATTACACTGCATTAGGCAGAAATGAGACTTAAATTAATAAAACGAAATAAAACTGAATAAATGATAATTTAGAAAATATTTCGAAACTTTTATGCTCAATTAATACTCTCATTTCAGTATTCATTTGAAGTTTTGAATTTTTTAGAAACCATCTTCTTACATCTTAAAATTAACCATCGTGTTGAATTCCAAGTCCTACCACCTCTCTCAACATAAAGGGCTATGTTGAAACAGGAACTGTCACCATTAATTTGCCAACATTAATTTTGAAATCGGTTTGTTATTTCCTAATATTCCACAGAAACGTAATTTAAAAAGCTTTTAAAGCCCTTTTTTAGAACGTTTGTTGTTCCTGTGAACCCCAGGTGGTAGAATCACCGGCATAAAATATAGCCTGTGTAGGATCAGAGACTGTTACCATTGATTCGCAACTATTACTTTTATATTTGGTTTATATTCTCTGAGATTGCGTAGAAATCGTAATTTAGGACTTTTTTAGAATGCTTTTCGCACCTCCCCTTCACTTCACCCCTTTTTAATTCGAACTTATTTTCTACAGTCCTTCGAGGGCATTTATATTTTATAAGTAACTACCATTCCATATTTAAAGTTTCTACCCTTTTCAGTATCACAGAAATCGCAATTTAGAAAGTTTTTAGCTACTGCAACCCTCTGGTGGTAGTGGCAAAGACATAAAATGTAGCTTATGTTTGAGCAGGTTCTATCACCAACAATTTGTTATCATTATTTTTTTAATCGGTTTGGTATTTGATAAGATTACATAAAAATTAATTGTAATGTATAACGCTTTTCGCCCACTTTATCGTTTTAAATTTGAAATTTTCTTTCGACAGTTCATAGAAAGCAGTTGAATCTTGTAAGTAAATAACATGCCATATTTCAAAGTGTTAGACCCTTCAGTTATGCAAAAAACGCAAATTAGAACATGTTTTGCTTTTGCAACCCTTAGATGGTAGTGTCAGCAACATAAAATATAACCTATGTTATAGCAGGGACTGTCACCATTAATTTGAAACCATTACTTTTGAAATAGCTTTGGAATTTCCTGAGATTGAGTAGAAATCGCAATTTAGAACGTTTTTAGAACGCTTTTCGCGCATTTTCACCCCTTTTTAAATTTCCAATTTTTTCGAAACTGTCCTTAAAGATCATTTATATGTAAAAAAAAAATGTACCTTGCCTGATTTTAAGTTGCTAGCCCCTACCGATCACAAAAATCGAAATTTGGAACGCTTTTTTGCTCCTGCAACGTCTAGGTGATAGTGATACCGACTTAAAATAGCGTCTATGTTAGAGCAGAGGATGTCAGCATCAATTTCCTACCATTACGCTTGAAATCAGATTCATTTTTCCTGAGATATTGCCGACAAATCGGCATCTAGAACGTTTTTAGAACGATTTTCGCTCATTTTGCTCCTGCATCTCCTCTAGGGTAGTGGAAACAGATATAAAATATAGCCTATCTTGGAGCAAGATCTGTCACCATCATTTTAACACCATTATGTTTGAAATCGGTTCAGTATTTCCTGATATTGCATAGAAATTGCAATTTAGAACGTTTTTTACAACGCTTTTTGCGCATTTTGACCCCCCTTTTAAATTTTGATTTTTTTAGGAAATGTCCTTAGAGATCATTGATATCTTATAACTAACTACCATTCTAAATTTCACAATTCAAGGCCCTTCCGTCACACAAAAACCGCAATTTGGAACGTTTTTCTCCTGCACCCCCTTTGGGGTAGTGGCACCGACATAAAACATAGCCAATGTTGGAGCAAGGATTTTCAACATTATTTTGACGCCATTATTTTTTAAATCGGTTTGGTATTTCCTGAGATTGTGTATAGAAATCACCATTTATAACGTTTTTTAGAACGCTTTTCGCGCATTTTCACCCCTTTTAAATTTCGAATTGTTTAAGAACTGTTCTTTGAAATCCTTTATATCTAATAAGTAGCTGATACTTCAAATTTCATATTTCTAGGCCCTTCAGTAACACATAAATCGCATTTTTAGAACGTTTCTTTGCTCCTGCACCCCCTTTGGGGTAGTGGCACCAACATAAAACATAGCCTATCTTGGAGCAAACGTTGTCACTATCATTTTGACACCAATATTTTTTAAATCGGTTTTGGTATTTCCTGAGATTATGTAGAAACTACCATTTAGAACGTTTTTTAGAACGCTTTTTGTGCATTTTCACCCCTTTTAAATTTCGAATTGCTTAAGAACTGTTCCTAGACATCATTTATATCTTATAAGTAACTAATATTCCAAATTTCATATTTCTAGGCCCTTCAGTAACGCAAAAATTGCATTTTTAGAACGTTTTTTGCTCCTGCACCCCGTTTGGGGTAGTGTCACTGACATAAGATATAGCCTATGTTCTAAGTTGGGCGAACACCATCATTTTGATACCATTACTTTTGGAATCGGTTCGGTAGTTCCTGAGCTTATCTACGACAAATAAACAATTTTTTCCTCTTTATAATATGACTAGCAAACCCCGCGGCTTTGCTCGCGTAATATTTGAAATACGCCAAGTGATATTTATACAAGGGGTGATCAAATGAAAAGGTACGAAACGACGTAAAAACGTAACAGTTAAATATTTGCATATTCCGCCATGGGAGAACGTAGCGAGACATCTCGGGATGCGATTGGAGTCTCTGACTGGGATCGGAGCATGCGCGGGTGCCCGCATGCGCAGTAGATAGCAGAGGCTCTTATCAAAAGCGGCGTCCAAATGATGCGGCAGTCCGTATGCAGAAAGGATGGCGTTCGCGTTGCAAAATTCGACGATTGAGGATCAGAGAGGTGTTATCCGATTTCTGACAACAGAAGGTGAGAAACCGGCAGCTATTCATCGCCGGATGGTGACAGTTTACGGGGAGAAATTTGTCTCTGAGAAGTCTGTCAGAAAATGGAGTGCCCATTTTCGTGCAGGCCGTGAGAGTCTGGGTGATGACCCGAGACCAGTTCAAGTGGGAGACGTTGGACCATCCGCCCTACAGTCCGGACATGTCGCCTGCGATTTCCACGTGTTTGGTCCACTGAAGAAACACCTGAAAGGAAAGCACTTCAACTCGGACGACGTACTCAAGGACGCTGTGAAGGACTGGGTCTCTTCACGGCTACAGGAATTCTGGGAACAAGGAATCCTGCGGCTTGTTCATCAGTGGGATCGTTGTGCTCAGGCCTATGGTGAATATTTTGAATAAAGTCTACATTTGTACCCACCATGTCGTTTCGTACCTTTTCATTTGATCACCCCTTGTATGTCTAATTTTTATCAAAAGGTACTAACTAAATTTTTATTTTATTAAAAGGTAATATTTTATTTTATTAAAAGGTACTTATTACTTTTAGGAATAATTCAAAAATTACTATTTAAAACACAGTTTGACTAAACATCATTATTACACTGTATTAGGCAGAAATGAGACTTAAATTAATAAAATGAAATAAAACTAAATAAATGATAATTTAGAAAATATTTTGAAACTTTTATGCTCAATTAATACGCTCATTTCAGTATTCATTTGAAGTTTTGAATTTTTTAGAAACCATCTTCTTACATCTTAAAATTAACCATCGTGTTGAATTCCAAGTCCTACCACCTCTCTCAACATAAAGGGCTATGTTGAAACAGGAACTGTCACCATTAATTTGCCAACATTAATTTTGAAATCGGTTTGTTATTTCCTAATATTCCACAGAAACGTAATTTAAAAAGCTTTTAAAGCCCTTTTTTAGAACGTTTGTTGTTCCTGTGAACCCCAGGTGGTAGAATCACCGGCATAAAATATAGCCTGTGTAGGATCAGAGACTGTTACCACTGATTCGCAACTATTACTTTTATAATCGGTTTATATTCCCTGAAATTGCATAGAATCGTAATTTAGAACTTTTTTAGAATGCTTTTCGCACCTCCCCTTCGCTTCACCCCTTTTTAATTCGAATTTAAATTCGACGTTCCTTCGAGGGCATTTATATTTTATAAGTAAGTACCATGTCATATTTAAATTTTCTAGCCTTTTCAGTATCACAGTAATCGCAATTTAGAAAGTTTTTAGCTCCTGCAACCCTCTGGTGGTAGTGGAACAGACATAAAATATAGCTTATGTTTGAGCAGGTTCTATCACCAAAATTTGTCATCACTATTTTTTTAATCGGTTTGGTAATTTATAAGTTTGCTTAAAAATTGTAATTTATAACGCTTTTCACTCACTTCATTTTTTTTAAAGTTTGGAATTTTCTTTCGACTGTTCTTAGAAAGTAATTGCAACTTGTAAGTAAATACCATGCCATACTTCAAAGTGTTAGACCCCTCAGTTGTGCAAAAAATGCAAATTAGAAAATGTTTTGCTTTTGCAACCCTCATATGGTAGTGACAGCAACATAAAATATAACCTATGTTATAGCAGGGACTGTCACCATTGATTTGCAGCCATTACTTTTGAAATAGCTTTGGTATTTCCTTAGATTGAGTAGAAATCGCAATTTAGAACGTTTTTAGGACGCTTTTCGCGCATTTTCACACCTTTTTAAATTTCCTATTTTTTCGAAACTGGTCTTAAAGATCATTTTTAGCTAATAAATATGTACCTTGCCTAATTTTAAGTTGCTAGCCCCTACCGATCACAAAAATCGAAATTTAGAACGCTTTTTTTGCTCCTGCAACGTCTTGGTGATAGTGATGCCGTCATAAAATAGCGTCTATGTTAGAGCAGAGGCTGTCAGCATCAATTTCCTACCATTACGTTTGAAATCAGATTCATTCTTCCTGAGATATTGCCGACAAATCGGCATCTAGAACGTTTTTAGAACGCTTTTCGCGCATTTTGCTCCTGCATCTCCTCTGGGGTAGTGGAAACAGATATAAAATATAGCCTATCTTGGAGCAAGATCAGTCACCATCATTTTTACACCATTATATTTGAAATCGGTTCAGTACTTCCTGAAATTGCATAGAAATCGCAATTTAGAAAGTTTTTTATAACGCTTTTTGCGCATTTTGACCCCCTTTTAAATTTCGATTTTTTTAGGAAATGTCCTTAGAGATCATTGATATCTTATAACTAACTACCATTCCAAATTTCACGATTCTAGGCCCTTCCGTAACGCAAAAGCCGCAATTTAGAACGTTTTTTGCTCCTGCACCCCCTTTGGGGTAGTGGCACCGACATAAAACATCGCCTATGTTGGAGCAAGGGTTTTCACCATCATTTTGACGCCATTATTTTTTAGATCGGTTTGGTATTTCCTGAGATTGTGTAGAAACCACCATTAGAACGTTTTTAGAACGCTTTTCGTGCATTTTCACTCCTTTTAAATTTCGAATTGTTTAAGAACTGTTCTTAGAAATCCTTTATATCTAATAAGTAGCTAATATTTCAAATTTCATATTTCTAGGCCCTTCAGTAACACAAAAATTGGATTTTTAAAATGTTTTTTGCTCCTGCACCCCCTTTGGGGTAGTGGCACCGACATAAAACATAGCCTATGTTGGAGCAATGGTTGTCACCGTCATTTTAACACCATTATTTTTTAAATCGGTTTCGTATTTCCTGAGATTGTGTAGAAACCACCATTTAGAACGTTTTTTAGAACGATTTTCGCACATTTTCACCCCTTTCAAATTTCGAATTGCTTAAGAACTGTTCTTAGAAATACTTTATATCTAATAAGTAGCTAATATTTCAAATTTCCTATTTCTAGGCCCTTCATTAACACATAAATCGCATTTTTAGAACGTTTTTTGCTCCTGCACCCCTCTTGGGGTAGTGACACCGACATAAAACATAGCCTATCTTGGAGCAAGCGTTGTCACCATCATTTTGACACCATTATTTTTTAAATCGGTTTGGTATTTCCTGAGATTGTGTAGAAACCACCATTTAGAACGTTTTTTAGAACGCTTTTTCGCGCCATTTTCACCCTTTTCAAATTTCGAATTGTTTAAGAACTGTTTTTAGATATCATTTATATCTAATAAGTAACTAATATTTCAAATTTCATATTTCTAGGCCCTTCAGTAACACATAAATCGCATTTTTAGAACGTTTTTTGCTCCTGCACCCCTTTTGGGGTAGTGACACCGACATAAAACATAGCCTATCTTGGAGCAAGCGTCGTCACCATCATTTTGACACCAATATTTTTTAAATCCGTTTGGTATTTCCTGAGATTGTGTAGAAACAACCATTTAGAACGTTTTTTAGAACACTTTTTGTGCATTTTCAACCCTTTTAAATTTCGAATTGTTTAAGAACTGTTCTTAGACATCATTTATATCTTATAAGTAACTAATATTCAAAATTTCATATTTCTAAGCCCTTCAGTAACGCTAAAATCGCATTTTTAGAACTTTTTTTGCTCCTACACCCCCTTTGGGGTGGTGGCACCGACATAAGATATAGCCTATGTTCTAAGTTGGACTAACACCATCATTTTGATACCATTACTTTTGGAATCGGTTCGGTAGTTCCAGAGCTTATCTCCGACAAATAAACAATTTTTTCCTCTTTATAATAGGAGTATAGATATAGATGAGTATAGACTACGTATGATGGGTACGTAACAAACATTTTTTTTTAATTTATATTGTTTAAATATCTTTTAAATATTAAATATTTTTATTTGATTTGCTTTTTTGTCCCATTTAAATCATTTTTTTTTCAGAATTAAAATAAACCAATTTTAAATAGATAATTTGAATTCCATTATTTAATGACGAATATACTTAATTTTATTTCCTTTGCAAAAGTTTTATAGCCATCAAAATTATAAAATGAAATAACTTCTTTGAAAAAAAAAAAAACAATAAATGTTTTATAACTAGAACCTCTCGGGAAAAAATAAATATTTTTCCTCTTGAATGTTTGCGTTATTTTCTCCGTGATATTGAAACTATGTTTGTCGTCTGAAGATTTGAAATTTGCTGAAAAATGTAACTTAAACCATCTGTGTTTTCTAAATATCTCCCTATGCAAGCATTTTATGAGAATGGTGTTATTTTAGTGTTGAACCACAACCTTCTACGACTCTATAGTTAATGAAGATAATCTCCCACAATAACAGAGAACATAAGCTGTCTTGAAAAGGATATGATTTTTCCTAACGTTTATTGCAGTACAGTCATTCAGGGTAACTTTGATCCGCATTTTCTCTATTTTCGTATGCCACACTCTTATTTTAAGAATATTGTTGCAACTAGGAGCATAAAAGAGAAGAAATGATCCTAAATTATTGTTTGACTATCAAAAATTAAGGAATAATAAGGATAAAAGAAATAAAAAACGAATTTTTAGCCTGGTTCAAAGTTACCCAGCCATTTAGGGTAACTTTGCACCATATGATAAATATTATCTAAAATAATTCATTATAATATATATATATATATATTATAGTTAGGACAACTTTAAACCCCAAAAAATGTTTTCAGATATGTAAAGACTCCGAATTTACATTTCCCAACATCACAAGATTTGTATAATTTATGATATTACAACAAATATCAGGCATAAGAAAAGTGAGAGAAGAGAACCATGAACATTTAGAAATTTAAAAAAATCTGTTTATTGTTCATATAAAACATAGAAATGCATTGGAAAGCAATTTTCAATGTTTTATCTCAATAATATTTCCATAGTTACAGTAAAACATACTAGTACTAGTATTATTCAAACAAGAATAAAAAATGTCGAATGTATGAAATGTCAAATTTGAGTAGCTCCGCCCCGAAAAACGCCTTTAAATGAATTGTATGTATTTTACACATATGTGTGAAAATATTTATATGTTATATCTAATGTTCACTTTCGGCATTTATATAAAATGTACGTGCAAATATGGGAAATTTTTGACAGTAGCACCTATAATCAGTAAATTATAAGCATCAGTATAACTTTCAGCCGGCTCAAAGTTACCCTGAAAATGTGATAATTTATATTTTATTAACTATTAATAAATAAATAATCACAAAATATTATCACATTTACAACATTTAGACGATAATTTGTCTGGTAAATGAGTATAATGTTATTTACAATGAAAATTTAATTGGATTACAACAACTTCAAAACAGCATTCAAAATTAGCTTGAAAACAGTACTTCACAAAAAATGGTTTGATGATGCAATTAATAGCGCATAATGTTGCTAATTTATTTTCTAAAATAAAGAATAGAAATCCCAGTTTAAAACATTGCCAACAGAGCTCAGTTCTGGAGTTTATTTAGTCTTGTGTAGTCAAAAATATTGAAAAATAGGAGCTGTGCAAAGTTACATCCCATGGTTCAAAGTTACCCGGAATGACTGTAATATCTTTGAAGTGTTATCGTTCATAACCTAGAAACCACAATCTTATGTAGATAATAACTAACAGTAAAACCTCAACTATCCGAAGTAATTGGGACCGACCATCTTTCGGAAAATAAAATTTTCGGATAATCGTGAATGCTTTAATTTTAAGAGTAAGGACAATGCATACGCTATTTCTTATTATGGTAACAAGTGCTTAATAAAAATAAAACAATAGAAAAATCGAAACCAGAATAAATTACCTGAATTTTAATTTTGAAATTAAGTAAATTTTACTTATTTCACAAGAGTTTAAAACAAAGTTTTGTTTGTCGCTGTTTAGATTTCCTTTGCTTTGCAACTGTATCAGGAAGTACTGATTCTTGATAGAGTGAATAACTTCAACAATTATCTTTCACATGTGTCGCAGACTAATAGGAGTGAGAAGAAGAACAATTGTTTGTCATTGTTGATTTTCGTAGTGGAAGGAGACCACATGCGCTTGATCTGATCGTGACCTGTAGTGAGTAATGCTTCTTCCACTACGAAAATCCCTACACCATCATAATATCGATTTGCGTAACATACACTCCGTGCCATACATATTTTACATTCGACGATAGATTTCACTAGCACTCACATTTTCCGCTGTTAAAAATTGCACGACCGCGCGTTGACGCCGTTTGGAAGTATCCATGATGCGAACGATGCCTTTTAACGTGCTGCCACACTATCACACACGCATCTGGCGGGATCTAACAACATCGCATGCATTTCCAGCATTCTGCACCCTCTATAGGAGCATGCGCAGTCATCTTTTTCTTCAAATGGCGGAGTTATTACTGCAGTGCCACTTTCATTTGGGTGACCCATATATAAAGTTTAGTTACAGTACTCTGAATGTGCTGGAAAGTGTTTCGTAATCGGTGCTAGACGCATTATTTTTCATTCTTGTTTTTGTTATTTAAGATATCTTCTTTAAACATCTCTTGTTTACTTACATTTGTAATGTTTGCATCCAGAGTTTTAAAATATTTTAAAAATTGTAGTTAAAACGAAGACCTTTTATTTATTTACATTTGTCATGGTTGCATCCATTGTTATAAAATATTAAGTAAATGCTCATAAAATATTTATTAAATTGTGCACGGTTAAAACGATCGCATGTTTAACGTTCAGCTTAAAACATCTGTGTTTTCTAAATAACGCCTTATGCTATTATTTCATGAGAATTGTGTTATTTTATTGTTGAACTACAACTTTCTACAATTCTTAATCTGGTAATGGGCATAATCTCCCATTATAAAAGTGAACATAAGTGGTATGGAAATGCTTTTTTTTTACAGTAATATTTTGTTAACGATATAGTTCTCTGACTAGAATTTTTAGTCTTGTGCAGATAATAACTATGTCGAATTTACAGTCTATGTATAAAATGGTTTACTTACGTTTTCCATTATTACAATGGATATTTTTAAATGTTAAAGGGATGCTAATAAATTACTTAATTATTTACATATAATCAAAACTAACTTTAATTGCAATATATATTATTTAAATATATTGTAACTACTGAAGGTTTATAAATAAGTAAATTTAATTTTAATTTTAATTTTTTTTTTTCTCATTTTTACATATTATATACAACTGATATTTTATCTGTTTAAAATGAACAGATTTTATTTAGCTTGATTAATTTAAAAAAAAATTAATTTCAAATTTCGTTAAAATGCAATATTTTATTCATGATTAACTTTGTTGAAAAGGATATTTACAATCTCAATTTCTCTATTTGCCAATTCTTCGTTGCGTTCTCCAACTTTTGAAGCAAAAATGCTCCAATTAAGGGGAAAGTAAAATTCAAGGGAAATTGAAAATAAAGAAATGTAATTTTACAACTTTTTTTCACCAAAGTTACAAAAGTAAAATTTAATTAAAAGATTATGGCGCAAATCTTGATTAAAATTAAGTTGGTTATAATATATCCCGCTGCCTCTCAAACGGCTAACACTGTCCGTAACTGGCACGGTAAAATTAGGTAAGTAATTAATAATGTTAAATATTTTTAAGTATAGCAAAATTTTATACCCATGTATATCAAAACCAAAAAGGGAATATTAAATTATAAACAGAAGTTCTCTTATACGTCCATTAAAAATATTTCAAAAATATATATTCTATGGTAACGACTGCAATAGGTAGTATTTCTTACGAAATCTACCTAAAATGACAATAAACTTATTACAAATGAAATTTAAAAATAAATAAATAAAAATCACGCGCGTAATATTTTAACATGTTTCACGTTGCCCTATTTTATTTTCAAATTATCTAACAATTCAATCCAAATATTTGGGATTTGAAATGACAAGGAATCATTGCAGACCATTGAGTTTCTGACGTAAATTTCAATAGATTCTCTAATAAAAAGTTGCAAATAAAAATCTGACCTATAAATTAATCTACTTTCATTAAACAAAATATTTATGTTTTCTATTTTATTTAGCCTAGATAATGCGGTTTTACCTCTATTAAATTTTATGTCTGCAATGTGCTCGTTACATCTCACTTTGAATTTTCTCTGAGTCATGCCAATATAATAATTTCTATAACCACCTTCTTTAAGAAAAGGAATGATATAAATACCGGAAAGGTCAAATTTATCAATACGGTCAATTCTAGTGGTTAAAATTGATTTTAATTTAGGAGGGGGGATTAATTTACCTCAAACTTTTTAAGTTGAGTTTTAGCGGATTCGAAGAAATTTGGATAATAATTTATCACCACCCTTTTCATGTTATTTTCTCTGTCGGTTTTATTCTCAATAACTGCATCGCTCATTTTGTTAATAAACTTTTTAATTAATTTATTAACTATTTTAACTTGATATCCGTTGTTAATAGCTATTGTTTTAATTTTATCTAATTCATCATTTAAATATTCAGGGAAACAAATTCTAAAAGCTCTGTTAATAAGGAATCTAAAGGTAGATAATTTATAAGAATATGGAGTGCAAGCATCAAAAGGTATAACACTTAAGTTGGTTATTGGCTTACGATATATTGAACGAATTAGTTTATTATTTTCTCTTTTTAATTCAACATCTAAAAAAAGGTAATTTCTTATCGGTTTCAAGTTCAAAAGTAAATTTTATTTTATTATCTAAATCATTTAACTGTTGAATAAAAACTAACAATTTATCAACTTCCCCCTGCCAAACAATAAAAATATCATCTACATAACGTAGCCAAACTAAAGGTAATAATTTAAAAGTACTGAAAATTTTTGATTCAAGGGGGCGTAATTTGAATTCAGCTAGGAGGCCTGAAATTGGAGATCCCATTGGGGCACCGGTACAAAAAGAAAATGTCGAGAAGTTTTTCGATGATCAATTTACGTGGGAGCTTTTAAATTAAGGCATCGGCTATCAAAAGTATCATTTGATGTCTAACGCGTGTTGTCCAAGATATAAAACAATTTGGAAAATTCGAAATGAAAGTTATCGCTCTTCCATATTTCATATGTTCCACCATAATTTATAAATTATCCTACCAACATTCACAAGTATCATATTTGGTTACACGAGGGGAAGGGGGGGGGGGGTTAAGTAAAAAGGCTTTTACAGCATTAAAAAAATATTTCCTTGTTATTTAAAAGAATGCCTTACAATCCCTATCGAAAACAATCACAATAATCGATATTGAAGGGGCGGGGGTATTTATTTTTTGTCCATTGTGCAGTTTCTACCTGAGAGTAATTCAATGTAAAAAGCAATAAAACTCATAAATTTATTTTAAAACAGTTTTAAAAAGTACTTTTAATAAAACCTTTTATTATATTAATGCTTTCAAATCTTTATACAATTTTAAAAAGGCATAACAAACAAACCGTAAATGCACAAAAATCCGCAGGCAAATGCTAAATTTATGTTCATCAATTCTACTCTTTAAACGAATTCATTTATAAATAGATACCAAATTTATATTCATTAATTCTAATAGTTATACAAATCCTTTGTAAGTAGAGACTTTTTCTTTATTATTATTACTTATTTTTGATTTATTTATGCATTTTATTTTATTTTATTTTGAAAGGAAAAACTAAAAAGAAAAAAGAATCTCAAAAAGTTAAATGCAACTAAGTTCTTCCGCCTAAGGAAAAAAAGGGGTTACAGAAAAACTTAAAAGAGAAGAACGTATTCCTTAAAGCTTAAAATTTTGCATATGTTTCCGCTTAACATATTTTAATTCTAAAAAATGAAGAAAATTTATCGCATTTACAGGTAATTTATTCTTTATCCTTTAAGAATAAATATTAAAAACATAGGAGTCAACTGGAAAAAGCAATTCTGAAAAATATTAGCATTTGCCAGTTTTTAATAATTTTAAAATTTAAAAATTTGTGTTATTTCAGTATTGTTAAAGGTTTTTTAAAAAATGGCCATTTATTCACTCGCTAGACTTCCCTTTTTTTTTTTTTTTCTTTTTTTTTTAAACTTACAATTATGTTTGCGTGTGGCAGTCAAATCTTGTCACTCATTTTTCACCCACTTCCTTTTGACATAGAGCTTTAAAATTTGAAATATATATATGTATTCCTGAGGGTAATAGAATTGAACATTATTATTTTTATTTTAATTCGAGACAAATTTACTTAATGGTTACGTTTGATTCCCTACGGTGAAATCAGCATCAGCTCCAACAATGAGTATTTGTTGAAAAGTACTAATGACAAGGTTACCACAATAGCGCCAATTTTTAGCCAACTTGGCGAAATATCGCCAAATTTGGAAACAAAAATAAGTTGCCATATATGAAGCCAACTTAGCGATAGCTGACTATTTGGGGAAATTCACATTTAAGTCCCTTAATCTTCCATAATCGAGCTCACCAAAATTTAATTTAAACTCCGTGCATTTAAGGGTTTTTTTTTCAAGACTTTTCTTCTTTTTAGTGAATTTTAAAAGAAACATATATTTTCTACATTTTTGGGGATTTTAATGAAAGCATGTTTTTCAAAAAAAGAAAAAAATTACATTTATATATATATATATATATATATATATATATATATATATATATATATATATATATATATATATTAGAACACGTAACATTTACTTTTATTAGATTTTTGCATATTGAGACAAAAATATATAAGTAGGATTTTCCTTTTGTTAATCTATTAGAAAAGTTATCACACTTTTTTATGAACGTACTTTTATGATAATTAAATATTCTAATCAGTAGGTTTGTTATGGTATAGTAATCTTTTAATTTAACTACTATATTGTGTTGTTGCAGTAAATAGATTATAATATGAAACATTATGCGTATTATTTAAACAATGATGACCATAGATGGCAATGTTATGTAATTTTTTATGTTTCTTTATAAAGGAAATTTTATGCATGATAAGATGGAAATTGTTAAGCAGAAAAGCAATTGCATTTTAATAATATACTGATTTTTTGTAACAGTTTATATTATATAATTATTACCCATGGTATGATGGAGTTCCATGTGTACTTAATTGTGCATCATTAAAAAAGCTGTTCGGTTTAAAAGCAGCAACTTAAAAAGCATAATATGGCATTTATTTTGCTTTGTTTTCAATATCTTACAGTTTTATTATTATTATTATTATTAATATATCATAATCTAAATGTAGTCTGTTGTGAAATCAGTTATTTATAATATTTTTTTCTTATTTTTATTTATAGAAAAATGTTGGTCAGAATGGTGGCAAACCGAAACTGGATCTTAATGTTGAAGCGGCTTGGGCTCAAGGCTACACTGGTAGAAACATTACAACAGCAATCATGGATGACGGTATATATTTTCTTTTCTTTCTTCGGGTTAAATTATTCCTCTATTTTTTAAAAGTCTTTAATTATTGACTAAAAAAAGTCGACGTGGATTTATTTTTAATTAGAAATGCAGTAATAACGAGCTACAGATATTTATGATCAACAGAAAACTAACATAAAATCTTAAAAATGTTTAAGACGCTGATCTTCTTGCCACACCAGCAAAAAAAGAAATAATAACAATAGTGCACCTAAAAATAACAGATATGAAATTCTTGTGCTTTATCCTTGAGTACCTTATAATTCCCCTTGTTTAGCCTTTGGTTCCTTGTACCAGGCCTGTTCAAACTTTCAATATTCAAGAACGCTCGCCAGCTGGTGGTAAACAATACAAAATACAGAGTTGGGCAAATTCGCAATTGCAATTATCTGCAATGTAATTACAATTTAATTGCATATAATTAATTATAGGTAAAATTTACCTGTCGTAAGAAATTCTTGCGGCATAGTAGCCGGAACCGCCCCCATCCCATTATTTGATGAAATTTGTGAGTTTTAATGTGGGTAACTGTAATCAATTATATGCAATTAACTTGTAATTTCACTGCTGATAATTGAGATTTCAAATTTGACCAACTCTGGCAGAATATCATTAAACTCTTGATTGGAATATGAAATATATCATCTCACTACGATAGCGACAGTAATACACACGTGTACACGATACACATACGTCCCATAGTTGTAGTCATAAAGCCTCTACGATACAAGTTTCTATGTAAAGACAAACTAAAGGGTGGGGGGGGGGGATGAATCCTAAAATAATTATTTATATTTTCTTGGGAGTAGCCTACCTAAGACAATTTTGCAGGGAAAGAAGCCAAAACCTTAGTGCCGTCTGTAATTTAAAAAAAAAATAAAAGATCATGTAATCATTTACGATTTTAAAGTAAAGCATCCTTGAAAACTGATTCATATATTTTTATTTTTTAAACTAGCAACGGGAAAAACTGGCAGAGGAGACAAAGGAAACTCCAAAGTGCGCCATGGTGCAGCATACGCCACGTTGGATAGCTTTACTTTATCATTTACCTTATAGCGACTTCGGGATCAGCATCTTATATCTTTTTCAAGTTGTAAACTATACGTAAAGATAAGTCTGCAATTTTTTTAACAGTTCACCATGCACGGTGTCCAGGAAATTACCATTAATCTAACTTCTTATTCTTTTCGTAGCATTTAACGCTTGTATCTGAAAAAAAAAGTTAAATCATAACCTTTAGTTTTTTTTAATTAATTAGAAATACATGAAATAAAATAGTTATTACTAATTCACTGCGGGTACTCTGTATATATTATAATATGCATGAAAAACGTGCTCATGCTGTTATTTCAAATGCAGCAGAGCTCAGTTTATACGTTTTTTTTACAGAACCCCCTCTAAAATCATGTAATTAAAAAAATGTGTAATATAAGGGATGGTAAAACTTGCTAAGAGAACATATAAGATGCTTTTTTTTTTTAAAGATAAAAATCCTTCGTTCTTCTGAGACATAGGTGATTTTTTTTTTTTTTTTTTTTTTTTTTTTTTTTTTTTTTTAAGTGGAAATGGAAAACTGACTTTTTTATTATTTATCAAATCTCTAAACAAGTAAAATGATCATCACTTATGACCAGTGCTGTAGTTGGGTGGGAACGCCGTTCCCAAAAATATTTGGTTTGTTACTGTAAAGAAAAAAAATTGCATACAAGCACAATCTTTTTTTTTCAAGCGAAACGATAATTTATGCTAATTTTAAGCAGATCCGTTTCACTGACATTCATAAGCTGCGTAGGACCTCTCTTAATTTTTTTTTTCTCCTGAACTATACGTGAAACCTTGGTAGTGATCAGGAAGAAAATTAGCAGACGAGACAGCTCGTCGTAAATCAGAGAGAAAACACCTCTCATCATCATTCTTTTGGAAACTTCTAGGACAGATGTGCCAATAAGTAATATATGGATTTATTCATGTTATTTCAATTTATTTTGATTCATAATGAAAAATGTTACTATGAGATTGATAAAATATTGCTTTTAGATGGATGCTATACAAGTACAATACTATAAAAACTAGAATGTAATATAACAGTTAATTGAAAAATGTCGGCTTTTAGCTAAATGCTTTACATTGGATTTTGGCTTAGTAAAAATCCGGTAGTATCAACATCTACTCTATGCAAAGATGCATTCCCACAAATATATTTATTCCAACTACAGCACTGCTTATGACATTCCACCTATGGTAGCACCTAAGTCTTAAACTCTCCTAAGCTTTACACGCACACGCCAGGAGGAACCTAGTTTACACAGAACACCACACAAGTAAAGGGAAAAGCCATACGGATAAAAGCCAAGGAAACACACCGCTCAGTGCGCGTCACTCTCCCTGATCCCCAAACTTAAACGAGACGTCAGGTCGCTACAACAATCAATTCCCAGCTACTAAAAGGTGTAAACTGCACGAATCGGGGTCACACCTTGGATCCGAACCAGACAGCCACAAGAGTACCGGGCTCGAAACTTAATCCCGAGGTTCACCGAAATACTTTTGCTTTACCAAAGCCTTCGAAGATCGAAACCTATGTTAGGAACATGGAGCTATAACGACTGAAAGGAGACGACATATCAATCTAGCCCCGTGGAGAGTGTTGAAACTGAAAGACGGGTTCTTTCCCCCCTCTCCAGCGCCCGCCATATTTGACTTTTCCGTAGTTGATTTGCGCAGCGAGAAGTACTAGTTCATAGCGCAGTTCACCGCGGTCAAGTATGACGGAAGCAGAGGGGGGGGGGGGGGGGTAAGAACAGCTTCAAGTGACGTCATTTATGTCGTCCCCTTTAGTATTCATTCCCCCATGGGTAGGAACGACTAGTTCGTCAGCAATTGATAAAATAAGAAGATGCCGTTCGAAGCCCGGGAAAGTGCAGAAACTTTTTTCCCGTGAGAATAGGCACGCCCTCGTTAAGGCAGCAGGATAACCGTAGGCTTCGCGTACGGGCCCCCACATGGCTCCCCACGCCTGCAACACAGTCTAAGACACAGGATTGGACCTTCCTCCCAAGCATCATAGTAATGACTCCGCTCGGGATTTGGTAACGTGAAAGTTAGTTTCTAAAAAGCCTGCTAGTCCAACCGCCACCCGACACAGACAGCCCGGTTACGTAAAGACACTCTGGATTGGTTCTCGACACGGAATCCTGAATTCAGCTCATATGCCGCCACATAACATGGCGTGGTCATGACATGACCTCTCTAGGAATTCGAACCGGGAAGGAGGACTTTACCCCCCAGAGGGAAAGTTCACGGAAGCATGCTACTTGGTGGCTACTCCCAGTCAGTCACTCTCTTGGAAACTTCGCTAGTAACCGTCATCGATAACGGAGCTCGACTGCTTCAACCACAGAGGGCCGATGTGGGACCAGCTAGTATGCCTTGAAAAATCTACTCCGGATTCACGCCACTGAGCTACGCAGCCAAGGCGATACTCATTCCAGACTCTCGCCCAACGACGTTCGCTTATGATGATAAGATGGGCTCTAACGCCAGAGGATTCCCGAGAAATGGGGCCTCAACTCCGAGGTGATCCTTGGCTACATCGCTTCGTGGACGCTTAGCAAAAGCAGTCTCCCCGGCATCTACAGTCTTCGCTCGACCATTTTACGTCAGAATCGAGAGTTGCGACATGCCGCCACGCATTCTGGCTAGACGCACTATGGAGCCTCTCAGCACTCTTACTTTCAGAGTACATCCTCGCCTCTGTCTCGTCCCAGATAATAGTGGATGCGATCCTATCACATTAGCCGGCCTTTGCACTGAGTAACCTAGAGCCTACCGTCGGGCAGAGGGATTGACCTTCGAGGTACCTTCTCTCTCGCGATGCGTCTGACTCTAGCTTTTCCAGAGAAGATGATATAGAGGTAGTCAGAAAAACCGCGACCACCGGCATTATCGTTAGCCTCTTTCTCAGTGGGTCACTGCAAGGAGGTTGTGACTCGTCCGCATACCGGCTGCCGTCGAGCTAACGCGACAGTGCGCTATGCCAGGATCCCGGTCATCTCTCGCTCTCAAGCGGTAGAGTTGGAACCATCCGGAGATTCCGCCCACTGTATAAACAGGTAAAGCAAATAGCATCAGTTTTAAGGACACTTATCTATTGTAAAAAACTGAACTTCAGAAAAACATGTTATAAGACACTTTATAAAATGCCAGTAATAAATCGCCAACAGTATTAAATTCAACCATTTTTTTTTTAGGAAAGGGATTTTTGCGGCTTCGACGGAGACACTGTGGAGTTCCGGGATGGAAATTGCAATTATAAACCATTAATAAGCATAAAATCTCAAATCTTACGGAGGGGCGAGTGATGCTCCTGGATACCCTCTGAGTTCAACACTGATCACCAAGCTGCAGGAATTCCTCTAACGAATCTTTCTTTCTTTCTAACCAATGACCCGGCCTCTACCTGCCAGGATGCCCCAGCTAAGCGGGTTTGATACCTGGTATCGGAGCGGGTGACCGCCTAATCGCCCCGTGGCGGCTATAAACATGACGATCACCTAGATCGTCGCCCTTTCTGTAGTGCCTACTGTTCAGATATGAGTTTTGTTATGCTTGTTACTTAACATTTATATCTCGTTGATTGGCACCTGAACATTGCTACTCAAGTTGATCTCGTAATTTAGAACCTTGATCAGATGACGAGACCTTCACCTGGCAAGGCACCTCCAGAGGTACCTCTAATGAATTTTACCTCATGACTGGCAGTAGCTAAGCTTTTACGAATATTTACATTTCAAAGGAAAATTGTGTATTGGGTAAATTCAGAACACTGGGAGAATCCTCAAGCTTATTTGAAGTTCAGTTTTATTCCTCCTCTCAACAGACATCGTATTGCTAAATTTCAATAGGCAGCTTCTACTGAGAAGAAAAAAATGAACATGTAAAATCTCAACAACAACGAATTTTCGTACTCCGGTCCAAATGAATTATGAGCTTAAAATTCTCGAAAAAAAATTAATAAAATTAACACTTTACTTGATCGTATAAGCAAACCATCTTATCATTAAATAATATAGAAGTAGTAACTTATTAGCATCCAAATTCTAAAAGGTATAAATGATGAAGAATGCGCAAATGATAAACATATAAACGGAGCTCCACTCTATTACATTTATCATTTTATACTATCCAAAGTTAACCCGTAACTGGGGAGGTCAAAAATAACAGGAAACGCGCGGGCTCAGAGACGCTATTTATTTATGGATCCAATGCAGCTTTATTATTTAAATATTAGTATAAAATGCGCAGATGTGTACTTTGAACATTAATCTTACTACAGAAAGCAAAAGAAAGTCCATTTTCAAAGAAATGTTTATGCAGAAGACATTTCTAAAACATGTTGTTTTCTTCATCAAAAACTCTCTATAGCCTTAATCAACACAACGCGATCTCATATACCGCACCTTCCTAGTTACTGGTTAAAGTATAGATATTTCGCAAATAATTAATTTCTCTGTCATTTGATTACACTATTTCCTTTTGCAGGTGTTGATTACATGCATCCAGATTTAAAAGATAGCTATGTAAGTATTACTTTCTGTTGAAATACCATTAACTAACAATAAGAGTTTTAATTATGTTTAATTAGCCTTATATCCGTTCTTCACACGAGGAAAGAGTTTTAAAAAGTTGAAGAGAGCACCTAAAGCCGAGCTAGATATCAGGAGAACAGTGGGTTTGAACGAAAAAAAAATCAATGTTAATCTATGTTAAATGAGAGTTAGTTAACTTGCGCATTTTCTTCTTCTGTAATGTACGTTATAAATGAGTATAATATAAATCGTTTAAATACGCGTAGTATCCAGAAAGTAAGTTCCGTTTGCAATCTATCCTACAGTTATAGATCAGTTTTAACTGACGTCACATCCTAGCAACCACTTGACAACCCTTGTTTGCCCGGTTTTTCTCCACTTTGATTGGTTAAGCAATAATATCGCCTAAAAAGTCGGTGATTTTGGTTGGTTAGTGAAAAATTGGAGGACACGTAGTCACATGGTTGAAACTGCTCTATTCTGTAATATCAAAAATGCGCATGCACGCTGAGTAGTTGGGCTATGGATAAATCAGAAACGTCAGTGTTACAAAAGACAGTAGGCAGCAGTACAAAAATAACGATTAAAAAAAACTTTAAGAATAGGGCTATGTAAAGATAAAAATTTTACATTTACTATCTTCAATGCTTATTTTGCGATAGCATTTTGTAATCTGATAAGGACTTTGTACTCACCCTAACTTATGACGCATTGCACTTCTTGCTTACAGACCGAGCGGCGGCTCAAACCATCACCTTATCAAGTGCACGGTTGAAATTCCAGGATTAGATAGAACTCGATTAGCATGTTCGTATGGAACTGGTCTACCAGATCATATTTTGGTAGAAAGCACTTGCAGACTAAATTTTAGTGGTTGTTTGGAAGGTCCCCATTGTGTTTTCCAACGACATTCCTGCATCAGGTAGCATATTAGCATGGAAAAGAATAAATGGATGCAAGAATTTCATTAGAAAACTTAATGGGGATCTACCTATCAGCCGCTAACATTTAATCTGCAGGTGGTTTCCACCAAGATATTGCTTGGTACACCAGTTCCATATGAACATGCTAATCGAGTTCTATCTAATCCTGGAATTTCAGCCGTGCACTCGATGAGGGGATGATTTGTGCAGCGCTGCCCGCACTAATACGGTTATCTGTAAGTGTTTGGATTATAACTCTTTTAAGAAACCCCACTAGATTGCCCAAACGAGCTTGGGCGTAGTTGTTACTTGTCGGGAATGAATACTGTAGCATTAATTTAATTTTCGGAGTCTTGCTACAAGTAAAACTTTTTTAAAAATTTGATGGTAAAATGACGTCAAAAATTGTTTATAGCCGGCTTTAAATTGAAACAATTTTTATTAATTCAGGTGGGAGGAAGAGGGAATGGACTCTATTCAGGTGACGTCAGACGCCAGAGCTGGCGGTATGATGATCTGTTATTCTAGTTACTGCACCGGCAGAATACCGGAATGCGCAGGCGCAAACACCGCTAGCAGACGATTTTAACCTTGACCCAGGTTGAGTGCATATATTTTAACTGAAAATTCGCAAACTTGGGGAATTTTTTCGCATACAGAACAACATTTTGAATTTAGATTACAATATATTAAGTATATGCTGCTGCATCAAAGAATTCTTTTGCGGTATTTTTAACAAACAAGCATTAATAATTCACACTCCATACACTGCTATGCTAAACACCGCCAGTAAATACCGCCAGCAGACGAATTTTAGCCTCGACCTCAGGCCGCGTGCATAAGGTCCATTGTTTGTGGTTCTTGGGGGGGGGGGGGGCCTTTATTGTATGTAAGAATATATGTAGGGGAACCTAAGGATCCATGTCTGCCGGAAGTGAAGTGGTGCATAAGCCAAAAATTAATACCACCAGTGGTTGACTCGTAGGTTTATCATTGTGTTTTCCTGCTCCCAGTCCTTCATGTTTTCATACCTTTGTTTGTAGGACAAACACAATGATAAACCTACGAGTGAACGGCTGGTGGTATTAATTTTTGGCTTATGCACCACTTCACTTTAGGCAGACATAGATCATTAGATTCCCCTACTTCTACTCTTCCATAAAATAAATATTTATTTTCTTGTGTTTGATAACATAGGGTTTTATGCTGTCGGGTTTTGGACTATTATTTATGGTTCTTGAATTCTGAGTAAGAAGCCCAAGGCATTCTTTTTATTGACAAAGTGTCCACGGAACAATAAAGATTGAGAACTCTTGACGTAAAATATTTAAGAAATAGGTTTAGGGTGTATTACAATGCAAACTGCTTATTTTCTGATTCATTTTTACTCTCAAACGCATCAAACTGGGAAATTCTCTTATTTAGAAACTACATAATGTGCCGTGCTTCTCGATTTTTAGATAAATGCAGAAATTATTGTAAAAAATTCTGTCAAAGTTGGCGTTTTTAACCGAATTTTCCGAAGAGGGAGATCTGGGAATGAAAAAAAAAGGTCATACTAAGAAAATAATTGTTTAAAACTCAAATTCTAATTAAGTGAGCGAAAAATGAAATCACACGGCCTTTTATACATCTTTTCAAAAATCACCTCAGCAAATTTCATGATTTTACTTTTGAAAATGAGTCTGAAAATGTCTCAGAAAATTTCGAGCTGATGAGGGGGGGGGGGGGGATATTTTTCGAATACACCCTTAAACGAAAAGTAAAATCACCACAGAGGCTTGAACGAAACAGGTCTCATTAAAACTTTCCTTTAACAGTTGGAAACAATAGAGTGAAACCTGTATAAAATGAAATTCATGTGACCAGAAAAAATATCATTAAAGAGAGGGTGATGGTGATGACTCACCTGATTCAAAGTGTAGTGTATAAAATTTTAATAGTACAAAAGTTAATAAACGATTTGTAATAACATATTACATATCATACGTCAACAATTACAATCATTTTTTTTAATAATCTGTTAATTATTTTTAATAAGCTGTAAATGCGAAACTTAGCTATCTTTGCTCGAAAACTACTGAATGTATGTGGAAAAATCAATTAGAAACTTGTTCAGCGTCATCGATCTAGTAGAAATGGCCTTTTATGTGTATGAAATAACCTAAACAGTAAGCGAAAAGTTAGTTTAAATTTGTCCGATTCCCATCTGTGCTACAGAGATGATTTTTTAAAGATAAAATATTGTGAGAATAAGAATAAAAGAAAAAACAGTTAAACATTTTTTTTTATAGGCATTCAATATTTGTGATAAAAGTCACGCCTTATTTCATTACTTCGGGACCATATTCTCCCTTTTGGTTCGAGGCTATAAAAATTCGTCTGCTTGGGAATAACATTTATAACCGCGCCATTGAAAAGCATTGTGGCTTGAAAATTTACGCTTATATTTTATTTTATATGAAGTTTTAGACTTTTTCAGGGACAGGTATGAGTTATACATGAATTCGTTTCTCTATTTTAAAGCAATTGCATGCACATTCTTCATTTTATTTATAATATAAAATTTTTAAATTTTAATTAATAAGTATATATGGATTTTAATTAGTATGTATATAAGTATTTATCGAAAATAATTCGTACAGAATAAATCAGCAGTATTTTATGCATCCATTTATCTGTATTTATGCTGCTTCAAATGGCACGATACCGAAACAAACGGGCTAGCCGCTATTTTTACACCACGTGATTCCCACTGTGACGTCATGAGAATACTGTCCATTTGGCGTGGGTCCCAATGGAGGATATTCCATCTCCGTTTCGATCACGTGATCAAGGTAAAAACTTCTAGCGTAAAGAAGGGAAGGCTCCGTAGATGTGTAATGTAAATCCCCGCTAGCCACTGAAAGAGTTCATGAGGCAAAGCAGTAGTATCTTCCCTTCTTATCAGTTAGTAGTTCCTTGGGTAAATTACTGTATCACGTGATTTTTTTCAGCCTCGAACCCATATTTGGAATATCCTCCATTATGGATAATTCGCCTCTTTGCTTACCACCACTCTGGGTAGAAAGTGAGAACTAACGAATTTAATAATAAAAAAAAATTATAATGTTTGATCCGTTTCTTCTTTTAAGACATGACAATAGAAAAGAAGCATTATCTAAACCATCTATTCAGGATTTCTGAACATATAATCATAATTTACTATGAATGAATAATGAGCTATTGATTGATAAAAGCGTATATATTTTTAAATATATATATTAAAATATAAATATGCTTTTTTTATAAATACATATAGATGTTTAAAATATTTCATTGTTGCAGTTTCACAGCCAGTTGACATATTTTAGCGAGCGTGGTTTGGCGAATAACTAACCTCATTGTTGATTAACTCATATATAGTTGTAACCATAAAGATTATTTGGCTGTTTATTTATTACCCCTGCTCAAGGCAAACAGAAAAATTCTTCAAAATTAATTTGTAATTAAATCCTAAAAATATTAAATTGTTATATTGTCATCGGAAACATACTGCAACAATGTTTAGAATTCTAGCCTATTTGGAAATGGGGAGAAAATCGATTATGAAATTCTAAATTTATACATTCAAAAACCAAGTTAAAGTAAAAAAATCTGATAATTATAGTCAAACAAAATCGTCAAATCTGGAGAAAAACAGATTTGACGGGCCAAAATAATAATGTCAATAATAATAATTTAACTGGAGATTTCAAATATATAATAGGTTAAATCTTGTTTTTCTTTTATCCAGAGGTGTATAATAATAATATACTACTATTGTTACAAAAGCCACTAACAAATAGCAGAGAGTATGTTTCCAAGATAAAATTTATCCTATTTTTGTTTTATCATTGCTGAAGAAACTATTCACTGATACAAATCCTCTGATGGAGAGATTTTTAATTAATTTCTCTCGAATGTATAATAAACGTTTTTTTTCCTTCCGCCAACTGAAGAAAAAGGTCAAAACTTCTGTATCTCTACTTTTGCATAGACCATCGCCTCATCGTGTTGACAGCTGAAATTCTGGGATTAGACAGAACTTGATTAGAATATTAAAATGCAACTGGTATGCCAAGTCATATCTTGGTGGAAACCTGCAAACCCGATTTTAATGGTTGATCGGCAGATTTATCATTGTGTTTTCCCTGTACCCAAAGTATGAAAACATGGAGGACGGGGAGCAGGTAAACACAATGGTAAACTTACCAGTCAATCACTAATATCGGGTTTGCAGGTGTTTTCCACCAAGATATGACTTGGCAGACTAGTTGCATTTTAATACGCTAATCGAGTTTTAACTAATCCTGGAATTTCCTTCGTCAACTCGATTGAAGTTATGGTTTGTAGAACCGTCTCTCGGTATATACGTAATGTAAACTTTGTTCTAAAATGAAGTTCCAAAAAAAAAAAAACTTTATCTAAAAGCAGGCTTTTTGCTTTATTCTATTGAGTAACCATTATAATTCTGAAGCGAAGATAGGAGTAATCAAAGAAGGTGGTGAGCGAAAAAAAAACCCTGCAAATAATTAAAAAAATATATATCTTGGTGTTCTTACTTTCCATCCCACCTCTGCTTGGGCATCTTTGTGCAAAATCTTGCAAGTTTAGGTATTAATAATTAAAAATACCTACAGAGGGCGGTATCGGTGCTGTCGGTACAGGAAAATTGTTCCTTTAACTAATCGTAAAGTAAATCATTATTTGTTTTAAACTCGTTAAAAAAGTTTAGATATTTAAATTCGGATAATTTTTACCTTTTTCATATAACACACCAGATTAATGTCACATGAAATCTGAAATTGTTCTAAAAATAATCCTTATGGACAGAACAGTCAGCTGCGATTACCGCCCTCTATATGACTTTTTAAGCCTCAATCATTTTATCGAAATCTATAAACTGAGTGTTAATAATATTGAAAATCGTGTTTTTTCATAAATTTCAGTAAACTATGAAAATCATAAAAATATATATTTTGCTTTCTTTCTCTTATTTTATTTAGAATGCCAAAGCAAGTTACGATTTCAGTAGCAATGATCCTTACCCTTATCCAAGGTACACTGACGATTGGTTTAATAGGTAATTCATTTCTTCTTCTTCTTTTTCACTTTTCGAAAATAACTTTTTGAATTTTCAGATTATTTAGCTAATATTTATTCAATATTTCTTTAATTTTTTCAAACGAAAGCATGCTTATCTAATTGCTTAAAATCGCGGTAGATGGCAGCACTATTTTGAATTTATTTTCTTTAGCAAGCGGCAAGTAATTTTCTGTGCTGCCTGCTGCATGCATCTAAACTTTATCTTAGAAATTTAACCGTGACTGTCACTGTGATTTGATTTTTATTTTTGGAATTTGTATTGAGAATGATTCGTGATTGTTCTGTGTAAATTACAATAGTGTTTAGTATTTGATGACTGATTAATAATTATGGAAAATAAAATCCCACTCCGGCCAATTTTTCGCCAATCTTTCCCTGTTTTGACTAGGCCGGCAATTCCTCTAGGCCTTGAAGCGCTCTATGCTGCTTGTAGACGTATTTATCCGGACCAACCCAACCCATTACAGGTTACTGCTTTGGTTAAGTATTGGTTGGGAGGACCTGATCCACTAGATTATATAAGTATGTATTCTAATCCAGGAAATCCCGAGAAAGGTATACCTCCCCACTGGCATTATGTTAGTTTTGGCTTATCTGATTTACATGGTGATGGGAGAGTGCATGACAGGACCGACGAACCCGTCAGCGGTTTTGGTTTTGAACTGACATTCCGCTTGAAAAGAGAGCAAGAAGAAAAGGTACCACCAACTTGGCCAGCTGCTATAATGCAGGCTTTAGCTAAATACGTGTTTCAGTCCGATAATATTCTTTGTCCTGGTGATCATGTATCATGGCATTGTCCTTTAGACAACAGTGAATCTAGGATACAACACATGCTAATGTTTGATGATCCTCAATTAGGAACAGTCCCCACTCCATTAGGTCCAGTTACATTTGTTCAAATTGTCGGAGTGTGTACTGAAGAATTACAAGCAGCTCAAGGATGGAATGGGCCTGGTATTATTGAGTTGATGAAAAAAGTTAAAGGTGCTGGAGGAGAATGGCTTATAACTGACATGAGGCGTGGTGAAACAATATTTGAACTGGATCCATCTGTTCAAGAAGCAGTAGATCAAGGTGTGGAATTAGAGGGTTCCAATTTAAGTGGTGTTAGTGCTAAATGCTCATGGCAAGAAAAAAAGCCTACTCAAATTCAGAAAAAAAATGATGAAGAAGAGAGTGATGCCGAAGCTAACTTGCCACAAATTTCTATGCTTGATTCAGAGCAAATCAAAGCTACTCTTAAAAAAGGTCTCTTAAATACTAAGACAGTATTACCTCAGATTCGGCCGAATAGCAGTAACAGATATTACGGCATGTCTGCTGCTGCAGATCAGAGTGAAGGTTCAAGAAAAGACTCGTGTGACAATAACATGAACAATGAAGTCGCTGCTCTAGAGCCTGCAGAATTGTTGCAAACTAAATTTTTAGAAAGTGTCCATTTACAGTTTAACCTTGAAGCTGGCTCAATTTTACCTTTAGCATTACGGGGTAGGTTGAAACATGGTCGCCATTTCACATTTAAAAGCGTAGTAGGAGATGTAGCTATTACTCTTGTACCAACCAGTGTTTCGGGTGCTTTAGCAACGGAAGAAAATCCATTTGCAACTCATGGTCCATGGTTACAAGTTCTTTTAACTGATGAAGAAATTGATTTAGTTTTGAGTGATTTAAGTGAAGTGGATCACGTAGAGACTGCCCTTCCAAAAACATTTGAGTGGAAAGATGGGAAACTTTCAGTTACTTTAGTGCCTGAAAATTATCAGGCACTGTGATTTTTCATTCATACATAATACACGATGCTGTTATAAGTAAATTTGACTCTAAATTCTCTCTCTCTCTCTTTTTTTTTTTTTTTTTTTAAATAACTTCATTGTTTAAAATATGATTATTATGTGCAGAATCATCTAGAAAAAAAATAGTTGGTTTCAATTGCTAATGTTCTTATGTAGTATATTTCATTTGCTAATGAATTTACAGTTTAAAAATATAACATTTAGCATATATATTCTGTTTCAAAAGGTGATTTGGGAGCTTTTTATTAATAATAGTAGGTATACATATATCCTAAATAGACTAAGTACTGGGTACCAATTAAGTATCTTTATCTGTATTTAATTTATTTTATCTTAATTTGAATACTTGATATTTTAGGTTATATTATTTTTCATTTTATATTCACTATATGCAATTTAATAATTACTAGAATGTGCTTAAGTAGCGTTAAAAAAAAAATGATATTGTTGTTCCTTTTTTAATAATTCAAAAGATTGTTAAGTAATATATTTATACCTATACCATGCCTCTGATTAAAGATTTTGGGTAGCGTGCAAATTTTTACTCATTTTAAAGTACTGAATATGCAGTTTGTTATTCATCTATATTATAATGCAATGTTATAATATGCAATTATTTAAATCTCAGAGTGAAAATATTTTGTACTTGTGAAGTTTGTTTATTAAAGATTTTAAATAAAATCATTGAGGCTTATTTTCTTATACTTTTTTCATAAATCAGTATCCTACTGCTATCAAACACATTTTATTAGCATATATAATAAAAATACATTATTAATGAATATAGTATTTTGTTTCCTTTTTTGTATTTCCCAAAAGTTAAACCTTAGATTGATTAATATAAAATAAAAAGATTATATACTTTGACGCAGGTTCTTCTAAATTATGGCATTTAATCTTTATATAACATCTGACTAATAATCACAATAATTGATTTTCTAGAAAATATATACCTTACTAATAAATTATTCGATTAATTTGTAATAAGAAGAGGGTGTACTTTTATGTTAGCTGGGTGCAAATTTTGCCAAAAGCATTTTTTTTCCCTTGCCAATAGTATTTTTAATTTTTGTGTGTTTAAATTATAAACAATGCTTTGATTATGAGATAAAATGTTTTGTTTTGTTTAAGTTAAATGTGTGAAAGATGTAATTTATGCATTTTAAATGAAATGATTGAAAAGTTTATTCTATATTTTTAAATGAATTGAATGCAATAAGAACATTATTTTGCGATTTATCACTTATGCTCAGCTAACATAAAAAAAAAAGTACCTAAAAGAGCAAATTTTAGCACTTGCTCTTTAATAATAATTTTAAAAAAAACTAACAAAATTAATGAGTAAGAATTGAAATTTACACTTGTTTAAGTTTTATTTTTGTCTTTTATTTATTATTTACTAGGGAGGTACCGAATATTATGTTAGGCCAAATATCAAACTATTCAGTATGCCGAATATCAAAGTATTCAGCCAGACCGAACACTTAAAAGACCTTTTAAAATAATATTTTTTAAAACCAAAAACAACTACACTATTTTTAATTGTCAATTAATAAAGATGTTTAATAATTAGAAATAGAATTACATTTAAATAAAAGAGAATGCTTTTACATTTTTTATTTGCTATTTGAAAAGTATCACATAAGAAAACCAATAATGATGATTTTAAGTCCCTTCCTGGCAAATAAACATTATATGACTGTATACAATTTTTCATCCAATTCCTTCAAAATTTCTCTTTGATTTTAAAATATTTGTTTTAGGATATAAGAAAATTTTATTCATTTGTTTTAATTCGGAGAGGAATCCATGAAATTAAAAAAATTATCAGCTTTAAAACTATCATCTTAAATAACAATTCAAAGTGTAATTTTTTTTTTAGTTTAGAATTTACTTATAAAAAGATCTTGTTTATGTAAATGGAATGTGCTAAAATAGTATATAAATTAATATCAAAATTTAACTTTTTAATACTTTCAAATTCTGAAATTTAAAAGTAATCGGCAGGCCGAATATTCAGTATTCAGTTTACCTGTTGGCCAAATATTCGGTATTTGGCCAAAATCACTATTCAGTGCATCCCTATTATTTACCTTTAATTATTCTTTATTGGCAGCTTTCCTTTAAGTTTTATAAGTCAGGCTGCAAATTTCCTTCTCCAGTGTTAATGCTATAGGGTTGGAATACATTTATATTTCAGGGGTCGTACTTGTTCTGATATTCCTGAAATATGGTAACATGTCTGAAATTTCGCAAGTTTTGTACTATAGTAGAGATGCAACAACCGAATAATCGGCCTATCTGCCGAATATTCGGCTTCGACCGAATATCAAGTCCATTATTCGGCCTTGGCCGAAAGATATTGCAAAAATTGTTTTTATATTTACACAATAATTTTTTTTAATTTGACAATTTATATTCATCATGTATAATGAAAGTTTTATTTGAAATTAACAAACACTTTTCTTTTCTCTAACTTTAATACCCTGAATGAGTTTTATGTACCCATTTTTATATAAGAGGGTCATTTAGGAATCATGTTAAAACTTTTATGCTGTATTTATAAGTCCAAAAAGTATCTGTAATAATCTAATGTAATCTGTTAAATTTAAAATTAATCTATTCAAAATTTTCCTAACAGAGCCATACTAAGTAAATTCTGTTTTTGTTTTTTTTTAAGCATAATGGCAAGTTTAATATTTATCCGTTGTTGCATAAAAAAATCTTTCTTTCAATGATATTTTTAATTAGACCTATAAAGAACATAAATATAGACTGTAGATTAGATATAGGTGTATTGTATGTATAACAAAAATATTTAATATGCTGCAATACTTAAGGGTTTTTTTTTCTTTTTGAGTAAAATGTGATTAAAAGTTAAATCATGGTTCGTACGCTTTGGAAAAAATAGAAAAAGTGCTGGAAAAAAAAGTATTCATTTTCAAGGAATGAAAAGTGCTGGAAAAAAAAGTATCCATTTTCAAGGAATGAAAAGTGCTTGAAAATATCGCGAACTTCGACAAATTGTTGCCGAAAAATATCAATTTCAACAATCGTTCACATTAAAAAATCGGTAATTTCGCCAAAGGATCGCTTTAAAAATGCGAATTTCGTCTGAAGATCGCGGAAAAAACGCGAATTTCGTCGAAAAGTCGTGAAAAAAACGCGTATTTCGTCAAAGACTAGAGAAATACCCGAATTTCGACAAAAGATCTCGAATAAAGCGCAAATTTCGTCAGAGGATCGCGGAAAACACGCGAAGTGCATTTAAAGATCGCGAAAATGTGCGCGTTTTCATCAAAGGATCGCGCAAAAAACGCAAATTTCGACAAAGGATCGTGAAAAAAAACATAAATTTCGACAAAAGATCGCAAAAAATAGCGAATTTCTTCAAAGGATCGTGTAGGTGTGATTCTGTTCCGAATTTTCCGAAAATTTAAGGGATTAATTTCCGAAAATTTAAAAAAATCGGTCACCAATCCGAAAATTCGGCCATAAAAAATCGCGAATTTCGACAAATGGTCGTAAAAAAAAATAAATTTTGCCAATCGTTTTCAGAAAAAACCCAGATTTCTCCAAAGGATCGCGGAAAAAAACGCAAATTTCGTCCAAGAAATGCGGGAAAAACTGTAAATTTCGTGGAAAGATCGCAAAAAACCCCCGAAGATTTCGTCAGAAGATCGCGAAAAAATTCGAAAATGTCATCAAAAGATCGCGAAAAAATTCGAAAATGTCATCAAAAGATCGCGAAAAAATTCGAAAATGTCATCAAAATATCGCGAAAAAACCCGAAAATGTCGTCAAAAGATCGCGAAAAACTCCGAAAATGTTAAAAAATAGGGAAAAAACTCGAAAATTTCGTTAAAAGATCACAAAAAACACCGAAAATTTCGTTAAAAGATCGTGGAAAAAACCCGAAAATGTCGCCAAAAGATCGCGAAAAACCGAAAATTTCGCCAAAAAATCGCAAACCGAAAATTGCGTCGAAAGATCGCGAAAAAATGCGAATTTCGTTAGAGGGCTGCAGATAGTTAGTGTCGGGAGCGGATTTCCCCCTCTCCTGTAACTTTTCAGAAAATTTGAGGTAAATTTCAGATTTTTTTTTTTTTACTCAGAATCATTCTTAGGATCGCAGAAATAACGCAAATTTCTTCAAAGGATCCCAGAAAAAGTGCAAATTGCATTAAAAGATTGCAGAAAAAATCTAATTTCTTCAAAGGATCGCGCAAAAAAGGAAAATTTCATCGAAAGGTTACGAAAAAAGACTAAATTTGTCAAAGGGCCTCGAAAAAAACGCATAGCCAGTGCCGGGAGGGAATTTACCCCTTCTGCTATCTGCTGTAGTTTTTCAGAAAATTTGCTGTGAATTTTAGAATTTTTTAAACTCAGAATCACCCTTGAAAATTTCGTCAACTATACATTGAAAAAAAATCACGAATTTCTTCAATCTGTCATTGAAAGAAAACTGCAAATTTTAACAATCCGCCGGGGAAAAAATACCACAAAATTCGTCCATTGGTCATCGATAAAAAATGCAAATTTCGTCAATTTGTTGAAAAAATCGCAACATTCGTCAGTTTGATGCCGATTTCATATATTCCCCCCCCCCCCCAAAAAAAAAAAAAATCCTAACATAGTCAGTCATTTATAAAAATCGCGAATGTTGTCAATCTGTTAAAACTTAACCAAATTATATTAATTCCAAATTTTTCATTGTGTAACTGATAAAAAAATGTTATTTCCTTTTTATAAATTCATTTAAAAAAAAATCTTTTGTATTTAAAAAGTAAAAGTAAATTATCCAACCTGTATTTCAATTAATTTTGTATGGATAAGCACAAATGCTGTAAGGTTTGAGAATTCCGAGAATATTTATTAAAAAGTATATTGTTCACGACTTCAGAAATGCTAATATATGACTCCTGATGAGTGTTCAGAATTCCTAAAATTTAACTGGTTTACTCCTGTTTTCTGCTCTTGTAGTGATACCATACCTTTTATTTATTTATTTAAAAAAAAAAAAAAATTGCACTTAAAGGAAATCAAACTCTGTTGTCTTAACTTTTTATTATATATGAAATTTCTTACCATGGTACCTTAATATAAGTTAAAACACATTATTCTTTAAAAATTTTCTAATAATGTCTTGAAAATGCCTGTTATAAAAATTAAAAGATTTGATAAGATTTCTTTGAAATAGATAATTAATGGGGTGGCTATTTTCCCTATGTGGTATTCTAAGCCATTTTTATGCATGTATCTAAACAGTCCTTGAATAGTGCTGGAATAGTGCTTGAAAAGTGCTTGAATTTTATTTGTCCTCGAGTGTATGAACCATGTAAATATAATTTAAGTCATTTTTTTAAGTGTGTTACTATTTCTTATTAAATAATGAAAGAAATGTAGGTACTAAATTATTTTTATTACTATGGTTTACATCACTATTTAAGGTACTTTTCGGTTAGCCGGCACCAGTGTTATATATACATATATATGTATACATACATATATGTATATATGCATGTATATATATATGTATATGTATGTACATATATACAACAAATGTATGTAATACATATGCATATATAACACTGGCGTCCGGCTAACCGAAAAGTACCCTATTTAATTTAGATTTTCTTTCATCTGAAACTGGAAATTTGTTGCCTAGTAATTTTAAAATTTTGTGATTATTTTAAAATGTACCAGCAACAACATACATAATATCTATTAAATTGTAACAATACAACCGAAGATACTGCATAGTTAATATTTTGAAATTTCCCTTACAGATATTTGCTTCCTCTCAATCTGAAAACATTCATTATACACTTCTTTTCTTAATAGTGACATAGCAAAAAAAAAAAACATGGCTTTTTCGTTAATCTTCAGCTTTATAAAGTCTACAGTGATTAAGTTTTGTCATTATTTAAAAATGTAACAACATACATACATAATATAATATCTACTAAAATGCAACTGTACAGTACCTGAGGAGGAACTTTTGCTAAGATCTTTTTCTTTTGGGAGGAGGGGGGTGCAAATTACTATATTATTGAGGCAATTTTTAGGCCAAACATAGCCGAATATTTTTTCAGAATAAAATAATGCTTTAAAAAATTAAATTTGCATATAAATAATTTTTTTTAAAGAAAATAATACATTTTAATTGTGAAATTGAATATAAGAATTATGCATATAGTGCATACTATATTTTGATTTTACACAAAAATGAGTTCATTATTCGGCGGCCGAATAGGCCGAATAATCGGCCATAACTAGGCCGAATAATTGGTATTCGGTTATTCGGCCAAACCATTATTCGTTGCATCACTATACTACCCGGTAGCAGAAAGTTCGAGACGGGAGACGGGCGTCGCAGATTTTCTTTTCTCTTTTGCAGATTATTTTTCTTTGAACCTTTATTTTGCTTTATATTGTGTTTAGTTCTTTATTACTTAATAAAAAAACTTAAGATTATTATTAATAAAAATTTATAAAATGCATAAAAACGCTACAGCTAAGTGATTGTTTAATTAATTACTGCTTCAATTGTAAAAAATATTTTGCCTGCAGATTAGTTCTTGTCTGTGAAATATCTGTCGCAGACACTTGGAGAATTTTCTGCTACTGGGCTATACTATAGCACAAACAGTCATGATTTTTCCGCACATATATATATATATATATATATTTCGGAATTGCACAAAATCAGTATTTAGGAATTAATAGGTGCTGAGAAGTCAGAAAATAGCGAAATGTTTTGTCATCTAATGATGAAAAACTCACAAATTTCATCAAGTAGTTGAAAAAAAAAAAAAAAAAAAAAGGAATTTTGGAAGGAAAATTGCAAATTTCGTTAATCGGTTATTGAAAAAAAATTGTGATAATCTTCAACCAATCTCTAAAAAAATCGGGAATGTCGTCAATCATTCGCTGAAATTCGCAGGGATGTCACTTGAACATTTTTTGGCGGATTTCCACTGTTTTTGCTATTTTAAAACTCGATCAGCGATTTCTGTGGAATCGTAAAAAGAAAAAAGAAAGAAAATCACGTTGATGTGTGCCGCAAAAAAGACCGAGAATTTCGTCAAATGAAATCGAATGCAGAAATTAATCGAGAATTTCGTGAAACGATTGCGAAATAAAATCTCGAATTTTGTCGAACAATCGTAGGGAAAAATTGCGTATTTCATCAAAATATCGCGTGGAAGATAAAGAATTTTGTCAAATGATCACGGGGGGGAAAAAAATCACAATTTTTGGCAAAGCGTCGAGGAAAAAAAACATGAATTTCAGCAAACACTCGCGGAAAAGAATCGTGAATTTCGGGAAACGATCGCAGAAAAAAATAGTGACTTTCATCAAACGATCGAAGAAAAAAACGTGAATTTTGGCAAATGATCATGAAAAAAAAACAAAAATTTTGGAAAAGATCACGTAAAAAAAAAAATAGCGAATTTCAGCAAACGATCAAGGAAAAATGCGAATTTCAGCAAACGATCAAGGAAAAAATGCGAATTTCGGCAAACGATCAAGGAAAAAATGCGAATTTAGGCAAACGATTGCGGAAAAAAATCTCGAATTTTGGCAAACGTTCACGGGTAAAAAAAAAAAAATCTCCTACTATGACAAACGATCATGGAAAAAAAGTAGTATGCCGGGTAAATGTGCCCTGAAATTGTTCTGAAATATCACCTAGGACCAGCTACTACCCCTGATATTTTCCAAATTTCTGTCTTTCTTTCTCTGTATAAGTATATTCTTCTTAAAGGATGTTTCTTTGCATTTTGAATGATAAAATACTTCTAGAAGTATTATTTAATTTTATTTTTAAATGTTATTCATAGCTTGACAACTTCATCAAGGTTTTAACTCTGTAAAATTAAGTATTTATTTTTAAAATATTTTGCTAGACGAAAAGCAAAGGAACATCCTTTAAAAACAGTGATACAGTTAAAAGAATGTAAAAAAAATTATTTTCTGATGAAGAATTTGAAATATTACAAATGCATTTTAAGTCCATGTGAAATATAAACATTATATATGAATAGCTAGCGGCAGTAGGATAGTCATGGGATTAACATTGGACAAGGGAATTTCAGATCTGACCAATGAGGATTCACTGTTAATCTTTAACCCCTTGATGATTTATAATGTAATACATATTTGCTTTCCATTACATTTTTATATGGAAAAAGACTTCCATTGCTTTGCATAATAATGTTATATTAATACTTGGGCTTGAAATTCAATTTTTCTTAAGAGGGGAGTTGTGCTGTTTGGGAGGGAGAAAAAAATCTTTAAAACCCACTATTATTTAAAGAATTACATTAATGACAAAATACCATTGAAGCAATTTAAATCAACAACTCAGAATAATTATGCAAAATATTTGGTACTTCTTAGTTATCCCGTCGACCAAATTACTGTCGCCAAATTGTAAGATTAAATGCCAATAATGGTTTGCCATAAATTAATTAATTGTTAGATTAAATGCCAATAAAACCATTAATTCGAAGTTTTATTTGTATTTTTATTAATGTTTTACTAATTTATTTGTTCTTTCGTTATTTAAAATAAAAATTATGTCTATGTGTATAATTTGACGAGTGGTTTCGCGATTTATATAATTTGGCGAAATTGGTCGACGGGATAACCAAGAAGTACCAAATATTTTTTCATTTAAAAAAGGAAGAAAGTAAAGCTTTTATGCAGTGGTGATTCTGTTCCAAAATTTTAAGGCATTTGGTTTCAAAAATTAAACTGTCAGCTTGAAAATTCTGACATAAAAATATCGCGAATTTTGACAAATAGCATAAAAAAAAATCAATTTTGTCATTCGTTTGCAGAAAAAATCTTCAATTTCGTCAAATGATCACGGGAAAAGCACGAATTTCGTCAAAAGATCGCAAAAAAAATGCAAATTTCGTCAAAAGATTGCGGAAAAATGTGAATTTCATCAAAGGATCACGGAAAAACGTGAATTTCTGTCAGAAAAATTCAAATTCTGTCAAAGAATTGCCAAAAAAAAAATCAAATTTCGCCAAAAGATCGCAAAGAAAATGTAAATTTTGTGAATGTATCGTGGGAAAAAATGTAAATTTCACCAAACGGTGCAGAAAAAATGCACAGTTAGCTCCGGGAGGGTATTCCTTTCTTCTGTAACCTTTCAGAAAATTTGATGTGAATTTCAGACAAGAAATTTAAACTCAGAATCACCCCTATTTTTATGAAAGAAAAAACAATGCAACATAATATAATTTAAAAAGCAAACATGTGAAATATATTTTGGAATGTTGAAAGAAAATTAATGCGATGATAGCATAAACACAAGCTATTTTTTTAGGACTGCAAACATTTGACATACCTAACTTGGCGATTCAGTTTCGGATCTGTTATAAATCAGAAGTACTACAGTAGAAGATCTTTATAACACAATTTTCCATGTAACGCACAACTTCTCAGACATAAACAAAACAATGAATTTTGCAGTTAAGGGGACTGGTCACTCAGCTTCTGATTTCCCTTCACTAATGTAAAGTCTATGGGCATTTGTATATTTAAAATATCTCCTCGGGAAAGTAATATTTTTAACTTCTATTTTTTGTGTGCACTTCCTAAAAAGATGTCTCTTTTTTCCTTAGTTCTCAAAATATTTCTAAAGTATAGACTTAATTCTGTATGAAGTGTTAAAATCTTACTCACAGTTCGCCCGCTTTTAACACATTAAAATATTAAATTCAGCATAGATTTTAGAAATATTTTGAAAACTAAGAAAAAAAGACACATCCTTTAGGAAGAGTACACAGAAAAAAGATGTTAAAAATATGAATTTCCCAAGAAGATATTTTAAATATATGAATGCATCAAAAATCCATAGACTTAACATTACGGAGGAAAATTCCGAAGGTGAGTGGTCAGCCACCTTAAGATGCACCTGCATTCCCACATTGTAAAAAATTGCTACTCTCTAGAGGATTAAATTTGATACATTAGTTCAATTTTATCTCCTAATTTAAGACCTTTTTAATGAAAAAATTACTATTACAATAAACATTTTTGAAAATGAGTAATATAATGAATGATTTGGACCAGGTATATTTGTACTATGTTTATAAATTTAACGATGTGTGGAATAATCTATATTATGCAAAAATTTATATCTGGATAACACCTGGTAACAAGAAATGCAGTATAAACCTATTCTAATGTACTTTGATATGTTTCAGACATATTTATCCATGTTTACAAGGTAAATTTAATTATGTATGAAAGGTGATCCGTATAACACAAAATTCTATATAATGCACAACCTTGCGATTTTTGATTTGCGTTATAAAGATCTACTGAAATATTATGCATTTGAATTTGAAGTACCAAATATTTTTCTAATTTTTACATATTAATAAAAAATAAGAATAAGGGAACTGTAGTTAAAATTTCAATATCTAAAAAGGAGTCGTGGCCTTCCCTTGTAGCTTGCTGGCACTCATATCATGATGTTTGGTAATAATGAAAGACAAGTAGCACAAGGAAATAAAGATATGGTCCAATGTGGTAAGTTGCTTTCAGGATTGCAATAAAAGCAAATGTAGGTAACAAAAAATGAAATCTGCACTGTTTGAATTTAATTTTTTACAGGCTGATCTAGGCCTGAAATTTTATTCTTTCCTGGTCCGTCTTAAGGTGGTGTTGACTAGCATCTCCCCCCACACACCCATACATTTTTTTTCTTTCATTATAAACTACATTAAATTTTTTTAATGAGTTCATTTATGTAATTGTCTAAGTGATCATTAATATTGTTTTTCTGTACTTAATGAATTACAAACATACAATCTTTAAAATAATTACCATAAATATATAGTGAATTCATGGCTAAAAAAAGCAGCAAGAAAACTAGCATCATTACAATAACTAATAAATAAACTTTGAACTAAGATTCTAAAATTAGTGAAAATGTTGCAATTTTTTTTACCTAAAAACAACCCAGACCTTTTAAAAAAATGTGTTTACATTATTTATCAAATATAAAATATTTGTGGAAAATGGTTATAATTTTGCAGTAATTGAGCTAAAATTTATATTTTTTCTTATATTTAATATAGTATATATAAGTTTTAAGTATCTTCATTGTTAATGATATTAATAATTGAAAATGTCTCGTATCGATCTGTTCAAGTTGAAGAATATGCTTATCTTATTTATAACCAGGGATGTAGTGAAGTGTATATGCATATACGACACTGTGCATATACAGTAGAGTCTCAAAAATCTGCACAGCTTGGGTCCAGAGGCTGTGTGGATTTTAGAGTTTTGCAGTTTCCGGATTAAAGGATTTATTTTTTTCAACTTACCTGTATCCATTTACAAGGAGAGCTTCTAATAATTCAATTTAAGTAAATCAAAACTTGAATCCCTTTTACTTACCTGTACATTATAATTTTAATAGCCAAAATTATTTTTTATTACAGTTTTTAGACATTTCTTGTATAGTTCTTTGCTTGAGAACTTTCATTTTCTCTTGATGAAGTTTCTTTTTAATTCTGTAAACAATCGTTATTTGCTGTTGGTCTATACAATTTAAAGCATATGCAAAATAATAATGAAATGAATGTTGTCAATCTTACATCAAATACAAAATAAATTAATTTGCTATTTTCTATAGTGGCCGATAGATTGTGCCGTTACTAAAATCTTGTTTATGCTTCACATCAATTTCTATTGTTTTACATTTTGTTGTGTGTAGGTTTCTGTGAAATAAAAGCATTTTATTTGCATAATATCAGTGTCATTTCTATTTTCTCATAAATTTACGTTAAAAATAATTTTATTTTCATTCGCTGATATTTGGAATGAAAGTTGTAAAGAATATTTCTTAACTTGGAATTTCACTGTTTACGTTTTCAAATGCAAGCGGATTTTTGAGATTCTACTGCATAACATTATCACTTTAGGGGGGAGGGGGGGATCTGCCACATTATATTGTAAGATATCCCTAGGGTGATGTGGGGGGGGGGGGGGTGTCTGTTGATATTGTTATCATATTTCATCCAACCAAAGCTTTCTTTTTATTTGTAACCTATTTACACCAAAATAGTATGTTCTCTTTTTTTTTATGAAAATACAAAGTTATTATTAAAATCATTAAATTATTATAAAATAATTTAATTCCAAATATGGAATACCTCAATATTTGGCATTACTTTCTTCTGTCATCAGACTTAGATAAAATGTAAAACTATCTGCGAACTCAAATAATTTCTTAAAAATTTTCTGCAAAAAAATGCCACACCCCTCCCGAGTCCTAAATCGCTGCTAACAGCAAAAATGAAAAGTTATGTGCGAGTGGAGTGCTATTAAGCAACACCACTAAAAGAAAAATATTAATTTACAAGCGTTATTAAAACTCAGTCAAGAAATGTAGTATTGAATGGTATGCTTAATACAGGCAACTAATAAATGAAAGAAAAACTAATGAAAAATTAAAAAAATATATATTTATTAAAATGTGAAATATTTTAATCATTAACTTAAAGATATCAATTTAGGATTGCTCAACAAAATTGTTATTTTATTAATCTATAAAATAACTGAAATATGAATAAAGGAATGCTAAAATAAAAAAGTTATTAGTCCATGAATGTAAGAGATGAACTCTTACTCATCAGTTTACCTACTGTTTTTGAGACAAACCATTCCTTAATGTGATTCTTTCTTAAAATTTTTAAAAACTTTTTTTTTATCACCAGTTGAAAGCTAGTCTGCAGACCTTCTCAAAAGTCTGTGACGTTCCCCGGCCAGGGTCTTGATATTTTTTTTTTTAAAGAAATTTGTAAAAAACATCAAAACTATCTGCAAACTTTGAAAAATTTCTGCGAACAGCGTTTGCGTGTTCGTCTATATTATCTGACTCTGTCTGTCATATGTATGTTGAATATACTCAGCTGTTGAAGAAACCAGGTGTGAAGGGAAGTATATTTGAAATGATACTAGTTGTGTGTACAAATAAAGAAAAGAGAAAGAATGTTACCCACTTAATTTTCTTGATAAAAAGTTCTGCTGCCCCCCCCCCCCATTCTATGAGGGGGCAAGTGCAAGAAGACACTATTATTGTTGAAGTTGAATGCATTATATAGCAAAAATCTATTATGAAATACTTTTAAATAGTAACTTTTTCTTTTAAGTGTTATTTGATTTAAAATTATTTCATATATAATAGTGATTTTTATTGATTTCTCTTCATTTTAATCAATAAAGTATGTAAATAATAAATGTATAATATATTATATATCATTGCAAACAAAAGAAAAAAAATCAAAAGAATTTTTAGACATTGATAACAATATCAGTAGAGAGTGTGTTTGGGTGGAAGAGTAAAATTACCAGAAAGTTGATAAATTTGTATATGTGTAAAGCCTCTACCTTCTTGAATTTTTAAAGAAGTTTAAACAATTTTTTTCTTCTAAAATTTGTAGTGTATACCAGGAATAGCGAACCTCTGACAGGTGATATAATATTTTCGGCATAGTGTTGATTGAGCTTCTAAAACAAAATAGAATAAAATTAAAATACTGGAATTTAAATAATCTGAGCTTTTCTATTTTTTTTTTTTTTAATTCTAAAATTGAATTCAGCTTATTTCAATATAAACTCAATAATTTATCATATAAGCAAAAAGGCCAATGATGAAATTTTAGCAACTTCCTATGAAAATTGGGTACTTTTCAGTTAGCCGGGCGCCAGTGTTACATTTACATTCGTATATACATATATATGCACATATATGTACACGCACACACCTAAATATATACAAACATATGTGTACATATATGTGCATATATAAATATATATGAATGTAAATATAACACTGGTGCCCGGCTAACCGAAAATTGTTATTAGTGTAATAGTACCTGTATTTATATTTTATAACTTTTAATTCCTAATAAACAAAAATTCAATAATCCACATTTTCTTTTTCTTTTTTTTACATCATATAAAACCTAAAAAGAAAAATTTGCATGCAGATCTGAAAAGCTTTGTTGTCTTATATACTCTAGTATTTACCCTCTGTCTATATTTTATACCCTCTATTTTATTTTATTTTTTCACTACAGCACTGTTGTAAAGCATTTGTTACTTTCAATGTCAACTGATGTTCAGTCTTAAACGTATTAGCCTAGCTCTCTGAAAAAGTTTTTTTTTTTTTTTTTTTTTGGGGGGGGGGGGGGGGGAGGGTGACGATCTTATGAAACTTGGCAAGATTTTTATAAAAATATTGAGTACGTTATTAAACATCTATATACAAGCTTGAGTAATATTTCTTCAAATTATTTTTCTAAATAAATAAATGTTTTTAATGTAAAATATTCTAATCATTTGTCATGTGATTATAAAAAGTAATTTTACTTGTTCAGATAAATTTCCTGATGACATGTTATTATTTAGCACGCAGTGAAAATGAATATACCATGTATGTCTGTAATTTTTTGTTTTTTGTAATGTTAAAGTTAGAAATCCAATTAAATGATTTTTATTCTTTCTTTAGAAATTTTTTTTTTAAATATTTTATAGCTTGTTTATGTTTAAGGGGACTCTTCACACACTTGAAAACGCACGCTCCATAATGTTAATCCTATGAACAGGTTATTTTCAAATTTCTCGTTTCAATTTGAATATTTTTAAACGATTTGTTTTTGCATAGGATAGCTGAGGTCGATCTGTAATATGGCTGTGTTTTACTTTTTCGATTTCGGTTGCAGATTTTTTAAATAAAAGTACTTTTACTTTCCAAACTGGTTCCGAAAGTACCTTTATTAAAAAAATCTGCAACCAAAATTGTAAAAGTAAAAAACAGCCATATTACAGATTGACCTCAGCTACCCTATGCAAAAAAAAATCGTTTAAAAATATTCAAATTGAAATGAGAAATTAAAAAATAACTTGCCCATAGGATTAACATTATGGAGTGTGTGTTTTTAAGTAAGTGAAGAGTCCCCTTAATATAATAAAAAAAAAACTCCCTAAATATTAAAATTCTCAAAAGAAGTACAAGTCAGAAAAAGGTATTGCATATGAATCTAAAGTTGCTGGTATGTGGTATGGCAGTGCTCATTTGCTTGAAGATGCTCATATATCAAAAATTCATTATAATATTTTTAATCATTTTATTCAAGGTGAATTCCACACTAAATTTTCACTTCCCCAAATATTATTAAAGTTTTAATTGCTGTATATAGTAATTTTATTTATGTTATATATTTATCTCAAACATAAATATACAGTGCTTTTTTTTTCCATATTTAATTATTATGTTTAGTATTCTCTTTCTACTTTTACAAAATGATAGTTAATTTTAAACTATTTTTCTAATACTGGAATTATGTTTCACATCTAGTCATGGAACTAGATGTGCTGGAGAAGTAGCAGCCAAACGAGATAATGGATACTGTGGTGTTGGTGTTGCATATGAGTCTAAAGTTGCTGGTAAGATAATTTTTTTTCTAAAGTATTTTATTTTTTTGTTTTGTTTTGTTTATTAGTCTTTTAGTTTACTAAATAATGATGAATTTTAGAAAAGTCAGTATACAATAAAGTCTGTTTTGTTGGTCTTTTAAAGATGCACTATACAGGGTATATCTAAAATTCTTCTACAAACTTAAAGGGATGGTAGTACTCATGAAGATGAACAAAAAATGCAATGCAGCATGCGGTCGCAAATGACGTTTTAGGATGAAAATCAAGAAAATGCATCTGGAAATGGACAAACTGAGACAAGAAAAAAACATTCCAGAAAATTATTTATTGCACAGGATATGTACAACACAGTTTGTGATGTCCAGAGAAAACAAATATTTTACAACAATTGTTCAAAGTGTTGACTGCAGATGTTATCACACAGAGTACATCTACAGAGGAACGACTGGCAGACGTGCTCGAAGACTTCGAGAGTCCTGCATATGTGGATTCCTGCTCACAGATTTGTTTGGCTTTCTTCCAAGTTTTTGTTATCTCTTTCTGACCAGATATGCACAAAGTGAAAGAAAAACCTGCTTCGTGCTATTAGCCAGTTCTGCAGAAATGCAGCTTGCGAGATTTCGATATTTTTATTAGTTTTGTGATTTTCACCCTTTAAACGTCATTTGCTCATCAATGTATCAATGCCATGTTCCATTGCATTTATTGTTCATCTTGATGAGTACTATCATTCTCCTAAGTTTGTTGAAGCATTTCAGATACACCCTGTATAAGGCTTTCTATAAATTTTGTACCGTTCAAAGTTCATCTTTTAAGTTGACCAAAAAATTATTGTACTACTAGTGATCAACTTACAGAATTTTTGCACACAGTACAACCTCAATAACTTGACATCTCAGAAGAATGAAAAATCTTGTCGAGTTATCAAGGTTCTACATAATTTCATACGTGAAAATTTAATTTAGCTAAATTATTTATTTACTATAAAAATATAATCCTTTATGTAACATATTTAAAATCTGTATTATAAATAACGATGTATAATAATTGCTAAACAGTTGTACAACTCCATTTAATAAATGATTTCCATTCATTTCTGGATCAGGAAGTTATAATAACTCATAAGGAATAAGTGGGGATCTTTTTCTTCAATATAAGAGAACTGATATTGAGTAAAATACGAAGTTTCATTCAAGATTATTCGGTTTAAATCACCTTGATTTAAATCAATTGAATTTTTTTTAAAACCCATTGATTAAAATCAGAAAAAAGTGCAAATTTTTTATACTCTTATTGTGAAATACTACTATTTATAATCAAAAATATAATGAAGCTAGTTCAAAATATAAAGAAAAAAAGAGTGATTGAAATGAATTTTATTAGATGTAAATTTCCAACTGGGCAAAAAATGTCCAGACCAGGACTCGAACCAGGGATCTCCTGGCTGAAGCCGCCAGTGCTCTGCCATCTGAGCTATCCCAAATGAATCTGGCTGAACTTTTTCACCCAGCTAACCTTAATGATTATAGCATCTGGTCTGAAACCTGATTCAGCTCAACAGAATAAATCTCAGGTAATGGAACTCCAGAAATCGCTGGATACGAAATTACACTAGATTAATTTTAACACAATTATTCTAATTGGTAAATAAATCATATTAGATGTAAATTTCCAATGGGATTGGTTTTTTAAGCATGACTCAGTGAGCTGTAATTTTGGATTCAAATATTTGAAGCTTCTAGAAATCAATTTTTACTAAAAAATTTAGAGGTTACATTTTATAATTTTTTTGAAAATGTATGAAAGGATAAAGATTAGCCCTTTTTAAAACTTAAACATTTTTAAAGTTTAAAAGTAAATATTCAAAATTTAAAACTCCCAAATTTTATCTAACTTTTGAAAGGCCGTAGTCCTTTGACCTGTTAACTTGGTTTTCCAACCCAACATTTATTACTTTCATGCTTCAAAATTGATCTATCTTTAAGAATAAAAATGCTGAGGTAAACGCAATTACCATTTCTTGTGGTTGGAGCTAAAGCCCAGATTTGCCAATCCCATAAAATGTCAGAATGCCTGGATATTTTCTAGCTGCATCCGCAGGGGGATTTCAAATTTTAAAGGGGACAAAAAGGGAATTTTACATTTTAAAAAGGGGCTTAGCTTTTATGAGCTTTTATATTTAGCCCTTTTTAAAATGTAAAATCCCCTTTTTGTCCCCTTAAAATTTTGAAATCACCCTGTGGATGAAGCTAGAAAATATCCAGGAATTATGACATTTTATGGGTTTGGCAAATCTGGGCTTTAGCTCCAACCACAAGAAATGAGAATTGCGTTTACCTCAGCTTTTTTATTCTTAAAGATAGATCAATTCTGAAGCATGAAAGTAATAAATGTGGGTTGGAAAACCAAGTTAACAGGGGCAAAGGACTACAGCCTTTCAAAAGTTAGATAAAATTTGGGAGTTTTAAATTTTGAACTTTTACTTTTAAACTTTAAATTTTAAAAAAGTTAGTTTTAAAAAGGGCTAATCTTTATCCTTTCATGTATGTACAGTAGAAGATCTTTATAACACAATTCTCTACATAACGCTCAACTTCTTAGCCGTAAATGATGAATTTTATAGTTAAGAAGCACCTGCAGCCAACATAAAAAAAAAAAAAATTACTACTTTCTAAACTCGATATATTAATGCATCTTTATGTCCTTAATTGAGAACTTTTAATAAAAAAATTGCTATTATTGCAATAAAATTTTTTTAAATAAGTTTTATAATAAATGATTTGGTCAAGGCATATTTCGACCATGTTTATAAAGTAAATTGTCTATAATGCAAAATAAAATGTCTGAAATGATCTGTATTATGCAAAAATTTATAATCATCACAACTCCTGGTTCTGAGGAATGCAATAAAAAGATACTCTACTGTATTTTGATAAATTTCAGACATATTTGGTCATGTTTACAAAGTATATTTAATGATGTGTCAAATATAATCTATATAATGCAAAATTCTATATATAACACACAACTTCGGATTTTCAGGTTTGCATTATAAAGATCTACTGTATTTTTTAATTGATTAAAAAACAAAAAAAATGTAGAAATAGGCTTCTAGAAGCTTAAGTATGTGTTTGTATTAAAAATTTCAGAGTTTGGTACAATTTCAGTATGAAGATGACTTCCTAAGCTTATTTCTTTGACATAAATTAAAATAAAAGATTTACCATTATTTCTAATCAAATGGCTATTTCTGTTTTGTTCTATGGCAATTTGGAATTAAAATGCATGGTGTGGTTTCTTTATCCTCCCCCCCCCCCCTTTTCTTTGGCCGATTTTGTACTTTTTACATTTTATTCTTCATGTTCTTATTTATTTCATCAGGAATTTCTAAAATTCTGTCTTTTTTAGCCCTGTATTTTGATATATGCAATACTTATTCATTCACCAAGCCAGTGAAATATGCCTAATAAATAAAATTGAACTCATATTTTTTCTAGTTGCATATGGTCATATTGTGTGTTGCTTTGATTAGTTTTTTTTTTTTTTTTTTTTTCTAATTGTACCACACATTTTATAATATGTACATGAACTGTTTTAAGTGTTGTTCTCTAAATAAAGACTTGAAATGTGCCAATTCTCAGCCGTGACTCAATGAACTTGAAAAGTCTTTATTCGTTGAAGCAATTAATATTTTGTTTGTTGTATTTTTTGTAATCTACCCGACTATATATAAATTCTGTTTACTCCATTTATTAAAATTTTGTATTAGATTTTGTCAATTATGTATTAAGAACTTGCTTTTTTTTTAATAGTTGTTCTATGCTTCCATAAATATTTTTAAATAATCGTAAATTAATTATATACTATGAATTATAAATTTAATAATTATTTTATTCAAGATTAGATTCTTATTTAACATTTTTCTATTTTAATAACAATAGTTTAAGACTTGCATTTAGCATTTGAAAAATACTTAATTGTTTTTGTGTATGAAATTATTTCATTTTTTTTTCTCCCTAACCAGGTATCAGGATGTTAGACCAACCATACATGACAGATTTAATTGAAGCAAATTCCATGGGTCATGAACCTAATCTGATTGACATATACAGTGCAAGTTGGGGTCCTACAGATGATGGAAAAACTGTTGATGGTCCTCGTAATGCAACTATGAGAGCTATTGTTAGAGGTGTCAATGAGGTATATTTTCTGCTAATTGATGAATTTTATTTTAAATGTGGATTTCATGATCAGTTTTAAAAAATTTGCCTTAATACAGCAATTTTACGTTATATCACACCTCGATACTTTGCTCATTCACATACAGTCGAACCCGCTTAAGACTCTCACGATTAATACGTGATCCTGCTTAATACGCATATTTTTCCGATCCCTTGAACATCGTGAATAAGGCTAATGCAGAAATATCACGTTTAATATGCAAATGGTTATCATGCGATTCCACTTAATACGCGATAAATTTTTGGTCCTTTGAAGAAAAAAAAAATCACACTTAAGACATGAATTCATTGATCAAAATGTGGATTCCTTCTCTCTTTTTGAGTGTTGCCAATTTAGCGATGTTTTTAAATTCAAAAACACTGTTTCCTAATAGTATTTTTAACACTGTTTCCTAATAGTATTTTTTACTTTATGTAATAACAAATTAATCAAGGCGAAAATTACTAATCAGAAATAGTGGTAGATATTTCGATAAAACAAAATCCAGCTAAATTAGCAAAACTGCAATTCTTCTTTGATCTCGCATTCTTTGTCTCTCGCTTCGTGTATAGTTTTATTGTAGTAGAGAGATATATGTGAATTTAGGTTACTGTTGTTAATGAGCTTTTAAACATACTTTATATCCCGACTTTGTTTTATAATGCATATTATTGGCAACAAAAAAGGAAACTCGTTAAGGTTAAACAAATACGACTGCGGTTGGATAATTCTTTTATGGTTTCTATGTTTTCTTTACTTTTTGCTATGCTTTAAAATATTTTTAAGCATAGTTTTTTCTAATATTAAAAAGAAGGACAGATTATAATGGTACTCACTATTACAAGTACTAAATATGATTTTAAAAACTAGGTTATGCTTCAGAGATTTAAAATTCTTTTCTTTCTGTTAAAAAAAAATTAGTCTAGTATGAAAATTATTTCTGTTGCTTTATTTTTGTTTGCAATGTATTAATCGACAATAAAGCCATGTTAGAACCCATATTTATTTTCCGTTATTTTTCCCAGTTGGTCCCATAAGAAGAAACAATGAGTTAAAGTGGAATACAATTAAATTTTAATCTAAATATATGTAAAAGACACAATTTTAGACCACAAACATGCAAATGAAAGCTCTAAAGCTCATTTAGAGGATTAGATGTGTAAATAAGCCCAGTTCCTGCAATATTATACAAATCACACTTAATACGCGACTTGAAACGCGTCTTAACCGGGTTCGGCTGTATATCATTCTTTTTCTTCATCTTCTGTTGAGAAGAAAAGTAAAAAAAAGTTTCACAGTATTTAACAATAAGTAAATGAAATTCAGTGTTATTAATTTGTTGAAAAAATTAATAAGCCTATAAATTAACCTTTTTGGAGTCATCTAAAACATTTATTTGTAAATTATCATCTTTCTTAATTTTTTTTAACCTCCTCAGTTATATTTTGCATTCAGATATATTATATATTTTTTTCTTTTCTCCCGACCAGCGCAATATAACGATGGACTACTGTATTTCAAACATTAATGAAATATGCATTGTTATGTAGAAATAATATTTGTAGCATTCTTAAATATGTGTTAAATGTTTATATGCCACAAATTTTATATAAAAAGAAAAATGTGTAACTTTGATAGATTTCATCAGTATTTTAATTATAAAAAATCATTTTTCAATCACTCTTCTATATATTGTAATTACATAATTTGTAAAACTCTGATACATTACCTGTCTGCAATCGGTTTGAGTTTATGCTTAGATTCTGTATTTTGAAAAAAAAATAAAGAGTAACCTGAAACTTTAGTTTAATACTGATATAGATTTTGCAATACAGTAGACCTCATTTTATTGTAACTCTGGGAATTTTTGTGTGTGTGTGTATGTCTTATCAAATAAGTTAAATCAACTGCAAGTAAACTTACAGTGAGCAAAAAAAGTATTTGCACGCAGACGATTTTTTGCATAAGTAACCATAGAAAGCAAATTTGATACTATTCTCTTAATTATTCATTTATTTAAATAAGAAGAAAATAAAAATAACTACCCATTTTCCTTAAACAGTAATATTACACATTTTAAAAAATAAATTAATATTTTCTCATACCTAAAAAGTATTTGCACAAGAAGCATTGACTGTTAAAAAAGGCATTAAATGTGAACATTATGCAAATGTTCCGCAGTACATTAGCCCCGCACTTTAAAGTCACGTAATATATTAACTGGAGCAGGGATTCTGGGGAGTTTTTTGTTCTAATGGAGCCGAAGTCGTGTGAACGGTCTGTTGCTACCCGTGAGAAGATTATATTTCTTCACAATTCTGGATTAAGTTACCGAGGAATAGGTAAAAAATTAAATCTAAACTTTTCTAGTGTTCGTTATGTAATTAAGACGAAAAAAGAAACTGGTTCGACAATAAATAAGTCGCGAACTGGGCGTTCAAGAAAGCTAAATACCAGGCAAAGGAGAGCCATCATAAAAGAATCTTCAGAAAACTCTTTTACAAGTGCTCGAGAATTGGCTGTTGATGTCGCTTCAACGTCGGGAACAATAGTTACACCACAATCAGTTAGAAATATTCTTCATGATGCAAATATTCGAGGAAGAGCCCCTCGAAAAAAACCATTTATTAGTGAAACAAATAGGGTGAAAAGACTTGAATTTGCAAAAGCTTATGTCAGCAAACCACTAGAGTTTTGGAAAACTGTTATTTTTTCCGATGAAAGCAAGTTCAATATTTTTGGCTCAGATGGTAAGAAAACTGTATGGCGAAAGCCAAATACTTCTCTTCAAATTAAAACTTGAAACCAACTGTAAAACATGGCACTGGTCATGTAATGATTTGGGGATGCATGTCTTTTTACGGAGTTGGCGAAATGACCTTTATTAAAGGCAATATGAATGCTAAACAATATATTAATATATTGCGAGATCATTTATCTAATAGTGCTCTGAAATCAGGAATTCCTAATTCATATTATTTCCAACAGGATAACGATCTGAAACGCACTGCATATATTATGAGGTTATGGTTGCTTTATAATGTAAAAAATCAATTGAAAACGCCACCACAATCACCAGACCTCAATCTGATTGAAAATTTATGGCATATTTTGGATGTGAAAATAAGGAAAAAGAAAATTTCTAACAAATCAGAACTTAAGCAAGCTCTTAGGGAAGAATGGCTACAAATCAGCAGTGAAACATGTCACAAATTAATAGAATCAATGCCCAGACGATTACAAGCTGTAATTGAAGCAAAGGGCATGCATACTAAATATTAGCACTGTTTTTAACTTATAAATAATTCCTCTAGTTCTATTTTTATTGCTAGTGTGCAAATATTTTTTTGGCAGTACAAATGCTACTTTTTTATGTTTTCATATTTTAAATATAATTATTAAGTCAGACATTAAATATGTTTATTTGTTTTGTAAAAGTATTGGTATTTTTAATTCTTAGTTGCTTTTTATTTATTTACACATATGCTATAACAAATTTACCTGGTGTGCAAATACTTTTTTGCTCACCGTATATTTATTGATTACTAAAAGTATGATTTTTTGTTATTAATTTTATTAAGATCATATGTATTATGGAAAATATTGCTCTGTTTATTTTATCAATACTCAATATTCTTGTCAATATTCTTATCAATCTATTCTTGTGAAATGCTTATTATATCTTAAGTAAATAGGAAAAAAAAATTCACTTGCCTTATTTTGTGGTTATCCAATTATAGTCTTCATAAATATTATCCAAGATTGGTGGTCTGTGTAGGTCATAGTTTCTGTATAATCTTTATCTTCTCAACAAATAATTTTCACTTGAAAGATGTGAGAAAATAAAATAAATTAAAAATAAAAAAAAAGATGAATATGATGTCATACGAGTATTGACATTGCTCGTATTGGAAATAAAACATGAATTTTCAAGTATTTCTTAATAATACAAGGTGCATGAATATGAGTAAATACGAAAAGTAGGCAAATGTGGCATCATATACAGAAAATAAAATGGATATGCTTTGATGTTGAATTTGATGGTTTGATATACTTTGATATGGTTTGATGTATTTCCATGATTTTACTTGGCCCTCCTTTTTTTCATTGGTTGCAGTTGGATTTTCACAATTGTTTATATTATTTAGCATAAAATTTCACTTTTTTATGAGTAAGTTATGTCAAACCCACTATAAATAACAAATACCATATTGTCTCCTATAAAATCCGATAAAGAGTTGGGTTAATTATATATATTTTTAATTATTGGGTGTGAAATGCTTTTTTTAATTAACACATTCATCTTTCTTTTAATGTTACATGAACGACATTAAGGGTCACATCTAGCAGCGTTCGAAATTCTTGGTAGTCTGCTGGTCCGAGACCACCAGAAATTCAATCGGACCGCTAATTTAAAAAATTTAGTGGTCTGCAGGACCAGTAACTTCTTTTCCCTCTCTCACAGGTAAACTTAAATTTTCCCATCCCTGAGAAAACCGCAACCAAACACAAATCACACAATTTAATTTTATTTTTAAAAAAAATGCATTAAACCTTAGTCAGTTGAAAAGTTGAAATAAATAATCGGAAATAAAATATCTAATTAATGTTAAAAAGCAGAAAAACCAATGTTTATAAATGCACAAATAATACATGAAAAGCAGTAAATTCTTATGTTTACGGGTCATTGGGACCACTGACTTTTTTTTTATCAATTCTACCACTGATCTAGTATAATATATATTTTGTATTAGTACTAAGGGCTCTGCCCCCTGCTCATTAATGTCCACAACCCCCGTGAATTGTGACACAATTCACATTGGGACCGCTACGCATCCCTGCTCACTTCGCTTGCTCGACTTTTTGCAGCAACTCTAGCCATAATGAGTACTATCATAAATCCTTTCAACTTATGAAAATTTCAAAAAAATTTAAGGTAAAAAAACAGTAATTGAAAACTTTGTTGAAATCACAGTTAAAAAGGCATTTAGTTGATGCTACCAATAGGCATAAATCATTTTAACATTATGAAATTAAAATGTAAAATAATTAACTGAAAAAATAGTACCTTTGAACACAATTAATTTAAAACTTATTGTGCATAATATTGTACAGAACGGCTTAAATTTATTTCGAAATACTCTTGGAAAAACCAAGATAGTTCAATATAAATCAACAAACACTATCTAAAGTTCATTTGATGTGAAAAATACAATATTCATCAGACATTTGGCAAGTTAACAAAACGTAAACAACGCATTTTCTAATGTGTCTAAAAGAAACTTTTGATCAAAAAGCTGATTTCTGAATGCATCGCGTGACTGTAAAACGAACCAATGGCCATTGCTATTCTTACATCTGCTAAAAGTGTGCTTAAAAAGAGCTCCTGCTCTGAATTTTAATTTGCTGAATTAGATGTAAAGGCCAGTGAATATGACGTCATATTGACAAAATCATACTAAAATATTTCAGTTTTATATAGACTCTAACGCTCATGACGTCATTGGCAGTTCCTAACAAACCGTTCCTGTGCATTTCCTGTGCTTTTTTCCGGGAGGTAACTCAATTCCTGAGTTTCATTAAATATTCATTTTAATTAATTGGAAATTATATAATTATCAGAAATATTTTGTTTTTTTGTATACTATTGATCTTTAAATAAATAGCAAGAGTCCAGTCTATGTATGTGTAGGAATAAGGATCAGGAATATGATGTCATCACTGATGCAGTTATAGTAAAATATTTTAATTCATGGATGAAAATGCCTCTTTAGTTTTCCGAATGGCGTCATTATCTTCATCAGAAACATTTCGTTTTCCATATTGCTTACTATGAAAGATTATTCACTGTCATTTTATTTACACAGATTACTTAATATTATTTCTCAATAAATAGTCTGTGTTCTGCTCTTACACGATTAGTGAATAATGAAACAGAATTGTTCTAATATGTTTACATTTTATGAGAACCATTGAAATTGTTCTTTTAAATATGACGTGAGTTTAAGTGGTGAAACCTCTCTTCTGATTGGTGGAATGAAATAAGGCAAATTAATTGTGCTACTGCGGTTGTTGCCAAACAGCAAGCTACAAATTCAGCCCTATTTCAGCACCACACAAGAGAAATATATATGTAGATTATTAGTTTAATTACATTTTAATTTCTTTTTTGCTCTTGCATTACACAAATTTCTCAATAAATTTGATTTTAGTTTTGATAACATGATTTTTTAAACAGTGTAAATTTACTTAAACGTTGCATTAAAAGCTATGCCATTTTTCTGTATGACTTTACAAAAATCTATTATTAAAAAAACTTTAAAGAGGCATTTTTTAAAATGACAACATATTTTTACTCTTTTAAATTCCCGAGCCTTAATTTCAATGCTGGTAGAGGAAAAATGATGTTACTTTGATGCAATTATATTAAACCTTAAGATTTTATGAACAAAAAAAAGAAACTTTTTTTTTTTAGTAATTTTTTTTTTCATATTTTCTTAAATGAACAGCTTTAAGAATTAACACTTGTCAAAAATTGTTTTTTTTTTTCAGGTAATTGAATTATTTTTTTATTTTTTAAGAATGAAAATAACTTTCCCCTGCTAATTGCAATGTCATTTCGACATGGATAATTTTGCAGCTCATATTGCTATCCGTTTACTATCCATTTTCTTTTAAAACTTTTTTCAATTTAAAATTAAAAATCAAATCTCACAGACGATTACTCATCAAGTATTGTTCTCATTGCCATGATTGGATTCATTTCTTTAAAAATACAAAACTTTAATTTAAAATACATACATTTAAAATAAGCTCATATCATGTGAAAACAAAAAGAAAAAAGAAAGAAAGAAACTGAAGAAAAAAGAAAGAAAATAATAAGAAATAATACCATAACCCCAAACCATTTTATTTTATCATCTAAGCATATTCTTTTCATTTTCCATATATGATGTCACAACTGCCTGTTTTCCGTACTAACTCATAACTCACATTCACGCACCTTGTATTATTAAGAAATACTTAAAAATTTCTGTTTTACTTCCAATATGGTATCATTTTCATCTTTTTTTTTTAATTGTTAATTTTTCTTATTTCATTTTCCTTTTTCATGTGAAAATCTTTTAATTGAAAATTGAATTTTGAATTATAAGAAAAATATTTGAATAAAATAAATAAAACATAACCTATGTTCATTTTTAGAGTTTTGTTCATCTGACAAAACCCTATTCGTCTCACTCCTCTGTCTGCCCGTCAGTCACAGAGTCGGTAGACAAAAACTGGATAAGTCAGAGGCTTGAACTTTTGTGTACTTACAGCTGAATACCTTGTGTCACATGACAAATCATAAAAATTTGAAAAAATCTATTATTTTAATTAAATGATTTTTTTCAATGGCATATGCCCATTTTTGCGATTTAGATTTCAAAACAGAATCCTATTTTCAGCATTTCAAGTCTAGAAACAAACAGCTTCACTTAGTAGAGCATCAATCTTGTAAGCTAAGGATTTCAGGTTCAATTCCTGGTGACTGAAGGTGAAAAATTTCAAAACTTAAACTTGTGATTATTTTAGCGGAATTTCTTTTTTAAAAATAAAGTTGTAAAGTATTGCGTGTGCCAATAACAATAACAATATAAATAACAATAATAATTCCTTTTATAGATTTAAAATTACATATAATTAGTTTAATTTCATTTTAAAATGTCTAACAAAAAAATCTGGAGTCGGAGTCTACTTATTTTTTAGTGACTCTGACTTTGCAGCCCTGTTTTAAAGTATGTTGTAGAGTTCACACTCCTAACTATGTTTTGAAAGATTCTCTTCAAATGAACCTTAGCTTTTGAAAAAGGAGGTTAAAGTTCAGCATTCATTTCAAATACCTATTAGTTTTCATTTTGCAGCATTGTCTTTTGTAACATTTGTTATTTATCATAACAAAAATTTATATACATTTTTCTTTTTTATTTATCATTATTAAACACAGTGCCATTTTATCTTGAAATAATGCTCTTTTCTATTGAACTAGAACCCTTTTTTCTGCTTCAATATTGCCTTATTGGTGACCAGCAACATGCTGTTTTTCTTATCTATATTGGACACTCTTAACACTTTTTGTTGCTTAAATTTTTAATGTTATGTGAAAGCACATCATACAAATTGTGCAGTTTTCAAAATTTTACATGTTAGCAAGTATGTGTATTATTTGTGGGAAGATTTGGGTTTCTGACATGACAGTGGTAAAAAATCATGTTGTTACCTCTTTTTTTTAAAATTTGAAACCTAAAATTTTCCCTCTTAATTTTACTATTTACAATTTTTATGAACAACTTTCTGATGGGTAACATCATATAAATATGTATCTGCTAGTCGCATAGAGTATACCAGAATGTTAAAATTTAAATCAACTTAAAAGGAAAACCTAAAAATTAATACTTATTAAAATCACCTAGTATAAATTTTAACACACCAATAAAAGATTATCACAATTAGTAATGAATAAAATATTTGTGATAAGTAATATTTTTTTCTCATTTTAAAACAGGCATTATGCTTTAAATGGCATCTAAAAAATATAATTTTTTAATCACATGTACTTTCAAAGAGAAAAAAAATTATTTTATGGCATGACTGAATAAAGTTTAAGCATTAGATATAGCCATTGAAATAATTGAGAATATTCTCAGGCATAATACCGTTTTTTTTTTTTTTTTTCCCCATCCATTGTGTAAGATGCACACTCTGATTTTTAAACCAAATTTTTAGAAAACATCCTGATGAAAAAATAGGAGAAAAAATGCTGAGGTGGAGTCGTCCATCAGCTTCAACATTGAGTGTGCTTTTACATTTTGTTTTTAAAACAGTCGAGACTTAAATTTCACTCACACATCAACTTGATATCAATTCGACCAACACTAAATTAAAATTGAGATAACTTTTAAAGTTGAGCTTATGTAAGGTAATAAAGTTCAAAAGTTAAGGATGTTAGAAAAATTTTAAATAATTAGATCCATTAATTACTTTTACCTACAACTCTAGAATTGTAAAGATCGAAATATGCATTATCAAATATATATTCCAGTCTAGTTTTTTTAATGTTGATGTTTAATTAATATATTATGTAGATATTCTGTGTTATTGTCAGATACAAAATATATGTGAAGAAACACACATGATTAATTTTAACACAATTATCCTAATTGTGAAATAAATGACACAAGTTGTAAATTTCCAACTCGACAAAATTTATTTACCAATTAGAATAATAATTGTTAAAATTAATCATGTGTAATTTACGTATCCAATGTTTCTTGAAGTTCTATTACCTGCGATTTATTCTGTTGAGCTGATTCAGATTTTAGACCAGATGTCATAATCAATGGTATTTTCTGGGCGAATTGTGTCCTCTTGATTTGTCCAGGATAGTTCTTGGCATAGTATTGGCAGTTTAAGCCAAAAGGTCCCTAGTTCGAATTCTGGCCTGGACACTTTTTTGCCCAGTTTGGATATTACAACCCAAGTGATTTATTTACTAAATAGAATAATTGTGGTAAAATTAATCAAGTTTAATGGTGATGATCATTCATATCCTTATTTTATCGACATTTTTAGGGTCGTCGTGGCCTTGGAAATATTTATGTTTGGGCATCAGGTGATGGCGGTGAAGATGATGATTGCAACTGTGATGGTTATGCTGCCAGCATGTGGACAATATCTATCAATTCTGCTATCAACAATGGAGAAAATGCTCACTATGACGAGTCTTGTTCTTCAACATTGGCTTCAACTTTCAGTAATGGAGCTAAAGATCCACATACTGGTGTGGTATGTATTTTTATACTTAAAGTGTAAATAGAAATTTTGTCTTGACAAATGATTTGTATACATTTTCTGTTTAGTACATTTGAAATTGTTTTATAAAACAGTGTGACACTCAGCACCATGTAAAGAGAAAACTGAACACGGGCCAAAGTTTCAATTCCCCCCTCCTAACCTTCTCTTAGTGACATGAAATTGAAAAGTGTAGAAACATAAATAAATTCTACTGAATACATATTTCGCATTTATTTTGGAACTTGAAAATGGGTGTGGAAAAAATGTTTCTAACAGCACAATAAAACATTTGGTTAAACCTTTAGCAATTAACCTTTGAGATTCCAAGAAGGAAGCCACGTGCTATTTTGAGAATGCATATTTTTGTCACAAAAAAAATTCCTGATATGTGTACAAATATATTTTTTTTTTTTTTACAAAAAAAGAAAAAAAATGAGGTTGGTAGTATAAATTTAGTGCCTGCCCCACTTTGCAGGACCCTGGTGACACTGTATTACATCATTTGAAATATCTCCAGTTATCCAAACTAATGTTTTCTGGACACAATTTGGTCATGAAAAAATACAGATAATTGGGACAATTATCAGTAAAAGATTATATTGTGAAATAACAGTTTGTCGAAAATCAGTTTTGTTTAATAACTAGATAGGCCTAATGTCTGTTGAATATAAGATGACTTTTATCACAAACTATTAAAAATATAAAAATTGCAGTGCAGAACTTACATGCATTTAAAAGAGTTAGTTGAACATGCCAATAAAGCTAATTATTTTGCTACCATGAGAAAGAATGCAGGATCATGTTCCTGAGAACAACATCAGTGGAAAACCTCGGATATTGCTTATTTTTGATTACTCCTACCACATTTGTTAACAACATTAGTATTATTTAACATTAGTTGCTTTTCACTTAAAATTCCAATTAATTTTTTTTTTTTTTTTTTAAACAAGTGATTTCTTCAGATTTTTTCTGAATATGAGAATACAAGTAATGAGTAATACAGTATCTCTGAAATCGATGAAATACCGACTTAGAAATTTTGAGTTAAAATTATCAAAATATGGACCTTGAAATTTCCACATGAAAATATATTTTAACGTTGGTTTAAATAAGAATTTCATGAAAGTTATATTTTTGCAAAAAAGTGCAATTCATACTTCCATGTTATTATTATTTTTAATGCAATGTTTTATTTCCTGATGTTAATCAGGATAATTTATTCTATTTCAAAATGCTATAGTCTGTTTTGTGATAAAGGTAAGAAGTGTGTTTAGACCCAAATTTGCATATACAGTTAGAATCAAAGCGATATAAGTAAGTGTCCTATCTTAAATGGGAGAGGTAACTGCAAGATTTAAAGCGAGGTCACATCAATCAAGGTCGCACGCCACCTAGCAGACGGGGTTAAACTACAGGAAGATTCCTAACTGTTTTCTTACTTCACACCACTAAAATTTTAAAGTTTCTTTCACCTTCATTAATAACTGAAATGTCTCTGTCAAGGCGAAGAAATTGTCGTGGTGTCAAGTGCATCTGGACGCCCTTCTCGCTAGGCCATAATTTTGCAATAAATGTGGCAAACAAAATTCAGTTCTGTGAGTGACTGAAGATTTAGAAAATATGCACAGATGGTAGATATCCTGTCATATATGACGTCACACTAAAAGCCAGCATATGTGGATTATCACCCCGTCCACAAGATGGCGCAACTGTGTTAATTTACGCCCGATTACAGTATTAAGTTTGTATGCTTACTTATATCGCTTTGGTTAGAATCCTTAAAACTAAAGTTGGTTCCCTTTCAAAGTTTTAAAACAGAATACAAATGTATGAAGTTTTTTAATTTAAACATTTCTATTGCAAGATTTGAATTAACTTACATTCTTTGACATTTCATAAATGTATTATTTATAGCAGGGTTCATGCAGTCTTTGAAAGTCCTTGAAACTTTAATTTTTAGCCCTTAAAAATCTTTATTTTTATATAAAATCTGCAAAAAGTCCTTAATTTTACTCCTCTGTCATTTTTTAATCAGGTGTGAAACTCTTCTGCATTTCAGTGGATTTCTGCTTTTAAAAAAAAATTAATCCAAATTTCCCCCTCCTAAAATTTTGTCTCTCTCCTTTGCTCCCTTCTGCAGTACACAATACATTTAAGTTAATACTATAGAAAATAAGACGCTAAACCATTATGTATCGGAATTTTAACTCTTTCAAATGATGACAAGATGATGAAGAGATGCTCCGCACGAATTTGAGTATCTGTAAATGACAAAAAATATCTTGTTTGAAGAGAATGAAAGATTTTTTATACAGTGTTTGGTCCCATTGAGTAATTAAGACTGATGTATATCTGTTTTCCATGGATACGATGGGATGAGGTTATTGATAAGAGTTTGGGGAATTCCATATTGCACTTTTTAAAAAGCACTGTCTCAAAGTCCTAAACAGTCAAAAGAGGCATCGCTCTCACTGCAATGCATTCTTCTAGCATGCTAGGCATTCTTGATCATATTTAAGCGAGGAGTGCATGTTGCCCTCTACATGCGTTAAATTGTTTCTATTTCAAACATATTCTCCACAGGTTAAGACATTTTATGCATTACCATGCATTAAAAGAAAGGAATTGCCAACAGCTGCAGCATAAAAGTATGGCAAATGATTCAGTTCGAATTTTTCTGAGATTTTTTGTTTCAAAGCAAAAGGTAAAAAACTGTTTTTATATTGCTTTAAATGGTCCTTTTCGGTTAGCTGGATGCCAGTGTTATGTACACATATAAATATACATACATATATGTATATATACACATATATATTGTAATATATATATAAGTATATATACATACATGTGTATATATAACACTGGCGCCCAGCTAACAGAAAAGTACCCTTTAAACTTATCTAATGTCATGTCAGTGTGTATCCGGATCATGCGAAATATTTTATTGAAATTGCATTTTTTTTTATTACCTACTTAGATGTATTTTTAACCACGGTTTTTACGTACCCGATGTTTTTATTGTTAATTATTTGTATCAAACTAAATATTAGACTGAATTAAACGATGCTCCTGAATTAAGTATTGCATAATTAATATTTTATTTTATTTTATTTAGTTTTGCTGTTTTTTAAAACTCTTACCTGTTTTTATCTTGTCTATATATAACTGTTGGTGTGATCTTTATGTTTATGATGCTTACACGGTTATTTTTTAAAAACTTAAATATTTTACATATATAACACCTGCAATGAATTGTTACTTTTAAATGACTAATAAGCTTCTCTTTCACATTTAAGTTTATGTTTTCTCCCATCTGTTGATCTAATTAGCAGCTATTAACTTTCTGCCCATGGACGTGAATAAATTTCTTGTAACTATAATTATTTATCAAATAAACATTATTACTTTTTTTAATTAACTCTGAAGTAAGTTTTAAGATGCACTGAATTAAAAATAGTATATTGGAGGGGAAAAAGTTTTGAATCAACTTTCTGACCCACTAAGTGTTACACACTAGGGCTGTAACAGTCCATGGACATGATTTCAGGATCTTTGAGCAAATCATTTTTATGAAAAATTAAAATCTTTTTGTCTAATTATTTATATCTAATTTAAAGATGCGTATTTCCATGATAACATATTTTCAGTTATAATTAAATTTTTAATAAATGTTCATCGTTTTGTAGTTTTCTAGGAAAATGGACCAAATCTGATCAAATATAGAATTTAAAAAAAAAAAAGAAAAATATCGTAAGCTATGTAAATTACAAAAAAAATTCTCATTTCTAGTGAAATATTTTTAAAGTATGGTGTTGTTTTATAATTTTATTTTTATATATTCCTATATTTAATAATCAAACTTAGTTTTTAAATTGTGACTAGCCACTCACTGACATACTAAAAATAAAAGCATACAATCTTGGTTCTTTTATACCGTGTTTTGCTAATTAACTCTAAAATTATTATAGGCTACTACAGACTTATATGGTAAATGCACAAAGACACATTCAGGGACATCAGCTGCTGCACCTGAAGCTGCTGGAGTATTTGCATTAGCATTAGATGCCAAGTAACTGTTTATGTGTATTCTATTTTTTAATATTTGGTTATTCAGAAATAGTCGTGTTTTTTTTTTTTTCAAAATTTTATATATTTTTAAGTAACAGTACAAAATGATGAATAGTATTGAATGCAAAATAAGCATGTTTAAATTTGTTTTACAGATATTCAGTAGATTTTCTTTTGTCATATTTTAATGTCAAAGTGATTTAAAAATTTTTGTTTGATCACGGTCTGATGTGCCTTTGGTAATTGTTTTTAAAGTTGTAGAAATGTGTTACTTAGTGTCCCATAGACTGGTAGGCAAAAGTAACATAAGCATTTGAATTTTTACATACCTCCAAAGGAAAAAGTTGCACGAGGTCAGGTGAAGTTATGGTAAACTTGGAGGAAGGCTGTATGATGCTTAAGTCATCTGGTTCAATGTGTCCAGTCAAACTACAGGCAGAGTTCATATGCCTCAGTTCATAAGCGATGGGATGAAGTTGTCAATAAGAGTTTGGGGAATTCTGTACCATACGTTATCAAAGGTGCTATCTCAAAGTCCCAAACAGTCAAAAGAGGCATCGCTCTTACTGCAGTGCATCATTTTAGTATGTCCAGCCATTTTTGATTGGATTTAAGTGAGGGTAGCATGTTGGCCACTACATATGCTATATTGTTTCCATTTCAAACATATTGGAAAAGCTGGAACCTGGAATATATTTGAGACTTCTTTTTGAAATATATATAAGCTGTTACAGGGTAGCTGTACACTTAAAAAATTTTGAATCACCATATTCCAGGACAAGGGGTCGGAAGTAACAATTTACAAGTAGCAAAACTATGATAGTCACTACTTCTTTACAGTAGTTTGTATTGTAGCGCACTACATTTTGAACAATGTTGTGTAGCGAGGAGCGTAATAAAAAAAATTGATAGTTTAATAGCGAGAACCGAAACTACTTTTACCGCTACTTTAGGGAAAAATGTGTCACTCTACAAACCACATGATCATAATTTATTTCTTTTGTGCAAAACTTGTTCTTCTCAACAATTTGCAATTCTTAGCTTCAGTATATAGCAATGCATTGCATAAAGTCAAAGATATTTCCTGTTGACACTTGCTGCTAAAATCAAGTGCTAAACCACCAAAGGAATTGATTTTCTGCTGTCAACACTTGTCTATATAGGGAAACGTGGCCTAAAATGATCCCCTTAACCACTTCACTGTCTGCCTTGAGATAACTCTGGGCTAAAAGCAGTGTTTCCCCATACCTGTCGCCGGTGAAGTGGTTAAGGGGAAAACTTTTGTAAAATAATGTAACTGTTTAAATAAAACTTTGGCCCTATGTTAATATGTTTTACACTACTAGGGGGCTCGGCCCCCTACGAGCTACGCTCGCCAACCCCCGTCCAGACACCGCAGACACTAAATGCACGCTAATTTGATCGGCTTTAAACAGATTTCGAAAGATTGAATTATAATTTAAAAAACAGTGGCGATCTCCCTATAAACGAATTTCTATTCATTTCTCTTTGATTGGGGAATTTTAACGCCAAATCCGCTACGGTACTACTTGATTATCCTGTCGACCAATTTCGCCAAATTATATAAATCGCCAAACCACTCGCCAAATTATACAAATTTATATAATTTTTATTTTAAATAACGAAAGAACAAATAAATTCGTACAACATTAATAAAAACACAAATAAAACGTCGAAATAAAAATAACTTGATGACGTAACAACATTTCAAAATAAGCTAATATAAAAGGAATTAAGTAAAGAGAGTCTTTGTCTCCTGGTATTTTTTAACAAAGCGAAAAGAAAGTTCTTTTAAATGAGACATTTTAAATTAATTCTCAAAATATCAAATAAATGTCTAGCGCAATTTCTAAATTTAAACTTTTTTGCGATATTACTTTGTGTTCATTTTATGTAATAACTATAATGTGACGTAAATATGACGTAATTTCTCCTAAGACTTCAAATGCATGTTAATGAATTTATTATTTTACAATATCCTTTCTCTTTTAAAATTCACGTGTATACTTTTTATGACGTAATTTTTAATAAGTTCCTGCTTTTTATATGTAATTATTTAATTCTAATTTGAAAGTATTTTTCCTGTTTATAATAGTCACGTGTAAATAAATTTTTAATTTGAAGCAAACATTATTGCTTGCGCTTTTTATACAGTTGGCAACAGTTTAAATTAGTACAATTTTCTGAAATCTATAAAAAATATCTCTAGAAATGCTGAAAATTTGAATTTAAAATAGAAATAAAACCTGAAAAAATGAGTCAAAATAAAAAAATTAATGCAATCTGCACTCCGGCAAATTCTAACGCATAAAATGATCTAAAAATGATTACACTGCCATGTATAGTTTTTGCTGCTATAAAACTTTTTTAGTGGAACAATTTTGTCCAACTTTAGCATTAAATAACTCTTAAATTAATTCTTCGATTTGAAAACTGTCTGCATCAGTGTGTTTATCAAACATTTCTGTATAAAACCACCGATTTTCATATTTTTGTATGCATTATTTTTGTTAATATTAACGAAGAAAGGCCTCTGGCCACAAAAAAATCAAAACCGGCGGCGGCGGTGGTGGTGACAGCGGTAGTTACTTTTTTTTAGAATAGAGAGATATTTTGCATTATAAACATATTTTAATAATCTTTTAAACCAAAATTGAGTAATGAAAAAAATAGATTTTTGAAAAAGTGTCCAAAGGATCATTTTACCCTCACGAAAGGGCAAAATGATCCTTCCTTTAAAAATAACTGTAAATTGTTTTTTATCGGCAAAATAAAGGATATAAAAGTAATTATGCCAATACATAATGAAATAAAATAAGCTTTACAATCAATAGTTTTACAATCATACATAATTTATTTTATGTAAATTTTAAAATAAAAAGTGTCACAAATAATTTTGAAAAAACAATAAAATGGAATATTTGAAAATTATGATCCAAAAATAATAGGATAACATGTAGACTCAAAGAGAAAGATTTGGGGCAGTCACACGTTTGGCTCCCATGATGGCTAGGACCCAGTACCGGATTTTCTTCAGCCTATGAAATGATAGTAAAATGATCCACATAATGGATCATTTTACTAGGCAACATGGCCGTCCATTTAAGGTCATATAACTGGATGGCGCCGAAAAACATAACAAACTTAGCAAGTGTAATTCACATCTAAAAACATACTCTATTAAGTAAACCAAGTCATATTTCTGTACATGAAAGACTGTATATTTAAATAAATATGAAAGTTAGTGCTTATCTTATAACAGATGTTATAAAACCCACTTTTTCAAAGAATTCTATTCAGACGCATAATACTGCGATCACTTGAATACCGACGTTGCTTCTTCTTCACTTGGCACCACTAGTTTATGTGTTACCCCGTAGATAGCGTGACCTGTCTGGAAGAAAACATATGTGGATCATTTTAGGCCACCTTTCCCTTCTTGTTATTAGGTCTTGATGTTTTAATGTCAGATTTCTTATTATTTGGAATTGCTTTATTTACAGATCTATTTATTGTTTGCATTTAGAGCTTTTTTTTTTCTGTAATTTTCTAGATTACAAAATTAGTCAATTAAATATTAACTCTCAACAAAATTCAATTATCTTAACATATTAAGAATGTATTGGAGAGTTAAGTAAACAAATCTAGTGACAGATACAGGGAAATTTGTATAACGGACACTGCTGAATAGCAGACACCTAAAATTAGCAGGCATTTTTTTTATGTCCGGCACCTATATATTTGTACATTTTTACCTCTGAATAGCGGATAAATTCCACACTCCCAAGATGTCTGTTTTTAGGAAGTTTCTATACATGCCAACAGTAATTTTATATCCCAATGTAATAATTACTATAATAAAGTAGAACCTCGATCCATCGTTTTTTAAGGGGTGCGTGAAGAAAAGCGATGAATCTGGGAAACCGATGGATGCGGGTTAACGTCAAAACACGAACAAAAATATATTTAAGTATTACTAATACATACAATACATACAGTAAACTAATAAATACTAATTTGTTACTTAAAAAACTGTAAAAGAAATAAGTTGTAGAAAATTTATATTTATTTTAAAAAAAATCCGTAATTTTACGTTGGGTTTTTCATTCATTTTTTAAATTAAACAACAAATTTTCAAGATGTACAACATTTTTCTGGACATTTTCTGTAATTTCATGCCCATGTATAAAAGTTCGTACAGTTTCAAATGCCGTAATTGCAGCACACAGACTTGGCAATGGTGTAGGCTCAGCTTCATCAGCATGAACATTATTTTCTGCTTCTTGGCCATTATTTTCATTTTTTGCACAATCACACATTTCTTCTATGCTTAATACATAACATGTCGCAACATGTTGATCAATGGAAATACAATCGCTACCTTTCACGCCAGATACATCCTCTGCTATGCTACACGCAACCACTCTTTATCCGCATTGTCGTCACCATCATCATTATTTTCTGTGCCTTCTGTTGAGCATTCTTCATCAATTTTTACCTCAAAACCGCATTTCAGGAAATAGTTCTGGATAGCTGAAGAGGTTACTTCATGCCATTACGAAAGTACAAATTGAATAGCCTGAAGAAGGTCTATTTTTGGAGTATGTTCTTTCGCTTGTTACATGAAACATAAAGATCTTTTCACTAGCTTTATCTTGTAAAATTGCTTAAAACAGTTGATTATCCTGGCATGAAGAGGTTGTACGATAGATGTACAATTAGCTGCGGAAAAGTGACTTTTATATTTTTCAAAGACGACGTATCAGGTGAATGAGCTGAATAATTGTCTACAAATAGAATTATTTTCTTTTTTCTGAGCGCTGATTGATCTATCAAAGTCATGAAGAAGTTTTGTAAAAAGATCATTTTGCATTCATGTTTTGGCATTCGAATGGTAGACTGCTAGTAGTTTCTTTACATTCTTGAAGCATCGAGGTCTAGCAGATTTACCAGTTTCAAGGGGTACTCGTTTATCAGAACCGTCCTTATTTGTGCATAGTAGCACTGTAAGTCTTTCTTTGGCATGTTTACCATCATGACAAGACTCTCCTTTGAACGCTAGCGTTCGCTATGGCAAGCATTTATAAAACAGGCCTGTTTCGTCTGCATTATACATGTCAAAATCCTTGTATCCTTCTAGTGTCTTCGGAAGGTTTTCAAACCACATTTCTATATGATCAGTATACACTACAGCAGCACTTCCGCTGCATAATTTCCTGGATACCAATCCGTGACGAATTTTAAAACGTGAAATCCACCCATTTGATGCAGAAAAAGTATATCCATGCCAAAAGCCTTTCTTCTAAGGTTTGGATTTGTTTTTCCATTCTTAAAATTTCTTGAACACATAAAATTTAGCGCAGAACGCATCGAATAGAAAGCTCACACTCTTGAAATTAAACATGTGCACTGCACACAACAGATTGGCCAGGAACGTGAAAGAATGTGGCAGCTGGCCGAAGTGAATGCATCCATTCTTCCCTTTAGACAGAATACAATAACCCATTCTCCAAACAAGAACACGTGTTCTGCATTCAGTTATTTACACGTACATAGATGTAATTATATAAGCACTAATCCCTAATTTCCCCCCTAAACCAGCACAAACGAATTATTTTAAGATAAAAGAAGTAATTCCAGTTTGTATGCCATATGGATCCGCTTGAATTTCAATTTCATTTCGGTGGGGAGAAAAATTTTACAACGATGAATGCGGTAAAACGACGTTTTAAAAAACGATGCATGCAGGTTTTGCTAACATTATTTAAATATAATTTGTGCAGGGACCATAGAAATGAAACGATCAATGCGGGAAAACGATGGATGCGGGAACGATAGATCGGGGTTTCACTGTAATAATAAATGAAATTTATGTGCTATATGATTGTGCATAAATACATTATATACAATAGTTGCCTCTCGTTATATTGCTCATTCATATATATAGCTTTGTCTTCATGCCTCCCAAAAAAATAAGCTCTAGTTAAATCGCATAATTTACTTTTATACACATATACAGCATAAGGAAAGTATTGTAATTAATATAAGAAGCCTTTTATGGAAATATTAATATATTTTTACATTCTGATCTGCCCTGAATCTGTTTTAGCTATTTTTAGAATGATTCCATATGTATGCATGGATGTATATTAAAATATTAAAATTTTATCACATTTTTAGATTCCCACAGTTCTTTTTCTTTTTTTCCAGAGTTTTCCTTTATAAAATTGGAATCTCAAGTTTTTATTAATTGTTATATTACTGTTTATTTGAATCCAGCATATTTCGTAAAGTGTTTAAAAAGTCTAATGGTGTCACTCCAGATTTTTTTAAGTAACTGTATTTAAATATTAATGACATTATGTATCTTTCTTAATTTCAATAAGAAATTTGTAAAGCGTATGTAAACTAACATTTTCGAGACAAACACAAAACATTTTCTTGTATGTTATCTTTCTTAATTTTTTAATAGCTTTGGTTATAAATACTTATTTAATTATATCCCAGCAGACTCGATATAACGAGGGGATACTGTATTATTTAAGCCATGCCTTTAATTTCGAGTGTAAAATTAATCATTTGACAAAATCTGAAAGTAGTGAAATTGTGACTACTTTTGAAAAGTTGTTTGTAGTTGCTACTTAAAAAAAAAAACAAGTAGTTGTAGTTTGCTACGATAAAAAAGTAGTTTTTCGTATCCCTGGCCAGGACGGTTGTCATCTTGTTGAGAAAACACTTTTGGGAGCCTTCCTTCAACTGTGGAAAATCCTAAGAACAAATTCACTGATACATTTTGTTTGATTCAAGGTTCGTTTGTATAAACAGATCAGCATAGCGGCGATGCCTGCTGGTATGTAATATAAAGCCAGGGAGGAGTCTGTATGAAAGAATTTATTTAAAAAAGACTAAAATAATAATAAAAAATTATTTTACATTTAATTATCAAAATCAAATGCTGGCCTATAATATAATAAAATTACACTAGCACACAAAAGAAAAGAGAAAATTGATTTAAATAAAAAATTACACCATAAAAATTAATAATTAAAATACTATGATGATTTTTGACCCAAAAAAACTCAAAGCAATCTCCCTTCCCCGTTGTACAAGCATCAGGCTTTGTATTTGCATGTTGTTGCTACTATAAATATATTTTATCAAGGTCCATTTTTCATTTATTTTCAAATCCCAATTGATGTAATTTTCAATCAACCAGCTTGATCTTTTTAAAAATTAAGTCATATATTTTTCTAGTGAAATATATAGAATTTTTTTTTAAATATTGATAGCTTGCTTTCTGTGTAACTGTAACTAACAAAAGTTTTGTTTGAAAGCGCATTTTATCGAATATTTTGCTTTGACTTAATGCCCACTAAAAATGCATATTTTTAAAAATCGCCATTTATTTCACTAGCTTTTGGATTAGAAAAACTTTTTTCATTGTGTTTCATGTAAGAGTAAAAGTAGATAAAATAAACTTTAGCTATCATTATATATGGCATAAAGAATTTTCCTTTTTAAAATCATTTTATTCAAAGCAGTTGTTTTGCAGGTTGCACACATGATTTTGTGAGAAGGGCTTGTAATTATTCGTTGCCAATATAGTGATAACTATCACTTGATTTTTAACCCAGATATACTTCAGATTCTGCATTCCAAGTCTTCACCTGTAGAATCTATGAAAATTTCTGTGTATCAATCAATAGGAAAACTGATCGAAGTAATCTTCACATTCAAAATACCTCATTGAACATTTCAATTAATTCAGTCTGAATTGCAAGTACAACAGACAGTGACACTAAGATAATTTTTAATATTGCTGTTAATTAAAAAATATACTGTACATATCTTGTTTGAAACTTATTTTTCAGCACTTGCATTTTATGCCAGAGCAAGTAGCCTAAATAAATTTAGGGCTGAAAATGATCTTTCATTAAAAAAGAAAAGGGGTGTATCTCAACTCTCAGTAAACTAAGCGTTAATTTTGCATGACTCTAATCAATTTTAAAATGTTATGTTTAGTTTTGTATCCTCAGCTCAGAAAAAGGGTGGCAATGTTGCAGAATGGCAAAGATTTCTTCCAGAAAAGTTTTTCATTTGGGGAACAAATTCTATTTCTGGGAAAAGAAAAACAAATTCTCACAATTCATGAATCTGTTAATCTTGAGTAAGTATCATAGCCATCAGAGTGAGCCACTGTTTTAGTTACAAGGTTTTTTTTTCCCCCCTATAAGAATCTTAATAATGCATTTCTGTTTAAAATTAATTTGAGAATTTCTGTTGACCAGCAGAAAGACTATTTAGCTTTATTGGAGTTTGTTGCAGAAAACACAATAAATTTTCTCCTTGGATCAAAAATTACTGAATATTTTTCATTCATTAGTTCCAATTTTACTAATTATAATAATTATCTAATTAACTAATAATTATCTAATTAATATTAATTTGTAAAAGGGAGCTTTTACAAATTAATATTAATTAGATTGTTAAATACAAAAATATGTTCTAGCTTTAAAATGAATAAATATTCTTATATTTAATTTTGTAATTAATTTTGCTATTTTAACTTTTTAATAATATATAGTTTTGAATTTTTAGTCCAAATTTATCATGGAGGGATGTGCAACACTTGACTGTATTGACTTCAAAGAGAAATTCCTTGTATGATAGCAAGGGAAGGTTCCACTGGAACATGAATGGTGTTGGATTAGAGTTTAATCATTTGTTTGGATTCGGTGTTTTGGATGCTGGTGCCATGGTTGCTCTAGCCAAGATTTGGAAGACTGTTCCCGCTAGATATCATTGTGAAGCTGGAGTTGTGAAAACACCACAGTAAGTTATTAAAATCCTCTTAAATTAATAAATCTTGTATTTATTTTCAAATAAATATTTTTATAGCTGCATCATTGTAGCTTTTTGATTACTGTAGTTGGCTTTTTAAAGCTTAGTTTCCTACAATAATATGATTGATGTTTTATAAAAATATATGAAGTGTAATTGCCTATAAAGATTTTTCAAAGGTTAACCTAACTATTTTAAATTATTACTTTTACTTAGGTTTTTCTTTTACATAGATAATCTAAATGTATACTTCAATATGCTGCTTAGTTCTGCCAAGCATGCATGTATGCATTTCTATGTAATGACAAATTTTAAGAAACAAGTACATTTAAAATAAGGATAAAAACAATAAAAAAATTACCAAAAATTCATTTAAATGTAATTTTTTAAAATTAGTTTTGTTGTAATATTAAGGAAATGGATAATCACTTTAAATCATTTTTGAAAGCTTTATTAGATGCACTTGTTTATTTATTTTCTTTTTTTCATACAGAAATTTGCCCTCCTATAAACTTTTAATATTATTGGTATTTACTAATTTAATATTTCTTCTATTCTTATAGTTTATTTTTCAAAAATAATATTTAAGTGACAATGTTAATGTTTTTCATTCTAATAAAATTTTATCAGTATAAGATTTTTTAATCATATTTGTTGTCTCCAATCAGATAATTAATTTTGTTAGAAGACAGTGCAATTTACTTCGTAAATCTTATAACTTTACAATCTATTATCATAATTGTATAACAAGTTGTGGATGACTTTGTTCAGCCACTTTCTGTAATCTTGCTTATTTAAATAAAAGTTTGCTTTACATGATTGATGAGTGTAGAAATCAAATTCTCCAAATTATTGATGCACAAGTGTACTGTACTTTGTTGTATTTTTAATACATCTGTTGTTGAATTTAAAATTATGCTTTTCTTCTTTTCTCTATTTAACAGACACTTTTTCAACCCTCTCTGCCAAATCTATATATTTCCATACTTTTATCCCTGAATAGCAGACAGTAATTTTGGCGAAAATTTCACGAAAATTAACACTAATAAAAAAATATATCACTAAGAGTATAGTGTAAGTTCTGTTATCTGCTTCGAAGGCAATTTGTAACTAATTTTGACATTTAGGTATTTTGTGATACAAATTTTGATTATTTTGTCGCAATTGTTGAATATTTCGAAATAAAGTGCAAGCAGGTTCCAATGTAAATATGTATAAATTCCTTTCAATGTATCAAGCGATTAAGATATTGTAACAGTATTCTTTCAATGTTGGAAAATATAACATAAATTGTAATATACTTTCATACAAATTACTTTTTTTTTTAAGTATCCATCTAATAACCTTTTTTACAACTGGCTTGATGTTTAAGGATGGATAATATGTGGCTGATTTTAGTGCCCACAAGTGTGTTCTAAAATGTTATTTTATTTTACTTGGAAAAAAAAATTCTTCTAATCTTAAACAGTTTCTGAAAAATGGAAAATGAACAGATTTTCATTTTCCTTGAAAACATCCTATGTTCTCAAAATTTAAACATTAAATAACTGGATTATACATTAAGGCTGCTAGTCACTCAGCTTCCGAATTCCCTCACTAATGTTAAGTCTATGGGCGTTAGATGCATTCATGTATTTAAAATATCTCCTTGCAGTTCTGGCAATTTCTGTGCTCCCAAGATGTCCCTGTTTTAGAGGTTTTATCATGCTATTGTAAAATAAAGCTAAATAGACTTCCTTTTCTTTCACCCTTGCAATTACTTGCATTTTAATTTATGTTTATTATGTCTACTTTATTTCTTACTGTGAAGTTCTTACTTGTTATTTGAGCTTTTTTTTTTTTCATTAAATGATTAAACAAAATAGTCCATATATTTATTTGTTTATTGGTATTTTGCCTAATGTAACTCTTTATAAATTTTTGTTTTCAGTCGAATATTGAACAATGCTAGTACTCAAATATATATTGACACTGATGCATGTGCAGGATCAGAAACTGAAGTAAATTTCCTTGAACATGTACAAGCTATTATCACTTTAAATGCAACTCGAAGAGGCGATGTAACTCTGTTTTTGATTTCACCTATGGGAACAAGGTTTGTTATTTATTTTTATTATAGCTGGTTAATTTAAATAAAATAGCCCTATTTCTAAGCTTGTCAACTTTATTGGTTGATATTTTCCTGATTGACTATGTCTGCATTTCAACTTATATCAGTGTTTTATGTAACCTTTGTGAATCTGACCTTGTTTTCTGAAAAGAAAGGGGGAAAAAAAAAGTATGAAATTTTCAAATTCATCAGCAGAAAGTTGTTTGAAATAATGACATACTGTAAAAATCATTTGATGCAAAAATATTACTTTCTGTTTGTTTGAATTTCAGTTAGTAAATTTGGAGGTTGTATATTTGTCAAATGATGCATCTTTTTTTTTTTTTTTTTTTTTTTTTTTCAAGTAAATACTTCCTCCTAGTCGAGAGAGTTTAAGTGAAATATGTTCATACTTTGTTGAGGTACTCTGGTTCAGGGTATGAAAAATCCCTTGAAATGTTAGAAGCCAGGTTAGAAAACTTAGGCACCAATGAAATAAAATGTAATGTAAACAATAATTTTTAGCCTCCGGTACGGTATGCTATTTCTTTCTCCCAGCTTATTTTGTGTCCAAAAAATAATGTTACCTTACAGAAGCTAGCCGTAAAACAAAGCATTACGATTAAATACTCTTTAGCAATTTTTTTAACTTCTAAGCATCGCACATTTTCAATTTTTAAACCGTCGTATTCGAAAAAAAAAAGTCCTTTTAAATGTATTTTGTTTGAAAACTGTGTCTTCATTTATTTTTGAAACATTAATTTTTTTGTAGTTTTTGGAGCCATTTGCTTAATATTGGCAACGGAAGTACTTCATTTCTGTAGAAAGTAAAGGAAGAATAGTTTTAAAATAGTAATTATATATTTTTGTTGCCATTTTCTCGTAACAACCGAAAGAAAATGTAATTAAAATATGTGCTATTTTAAAAAATATATAAACGAATGATTTCTGTTAAAACAATGGAGCTATTATATACTATATTTAATTGTAAGTATCTATGAATCATTAAATAGCCGGGGGGTTTTTTTTCGATTTTCTTGAATGACGGAATTTTTTTGCTGCATTTATGCATTATTTCGCAATAGTGATGTGCTATGCATGCTTCACTGTAGATGTTTCAGAGTAGATCGCAAATGTGGAATTCTGAAGCGGATGCGAATGACATCATTTTACATAAAATAAAACGTGTGCTTAAGTCTTAAAATTGAAATATGTTTTGTACTGCAGTAGAGTCCCGCTTAACCGAGTTATTTTCTTCTGATGGACTGGTGGCTTCTATTATTATGAAACAGCCATTATAAATGAAGTGTTAGGTGAAGATAAAAAAGCATCCGTAAAAAAAAAAAAAAAAAAAAAAAAAAAAAAAAAAAAAAAAAAACTATCGCCATACCCCCCCCCCCCCCCCAATTCTGACCAGAAAATCAGAGTTCTAACTTTTTACGGCTGCTCTTTCATCTTCACCTAACACTTCATTTATGATTGCTGTTTCATAATAATAGAAGCCATTAGTCCACCAGAAGAAAATGAAGTAATGGAAATGCCAGGGGCAACACTAAATTTTGAAAAAGCAGAATTCCTGTTCTCTAGTTTTTTTTTTTTTTTTTTTTTTTTTTTTTTTTTTATATATATATATTTACCATAGTGTTCACTCTAGAAAGAAAAAGGACAAGGTGCTAGTTACTGAAAAGGGCACTAGTTGAGTAGAAATGAGCAAAAGAATTTTTAGTATTGTGCTTAGCAATAATTTTTTTTTTTTTAAAGGAGGAAATGAAAGAAATGTGTAATTTTTGATAGAATAAATAAAGTACCATTAATTTCAAATGATTTTAAGAATTATAAATGAAAAATTAAATTAAATTAAAACATGACTTAATAATCTCCTTTGTTTCTCCTTGGGAAATAGGAAATTCTATATTTTTTTAAAGATTAGAACATACTGATATCAAAATGCTGTGGTATTATAGTCAATTATTGTGTTTCACAAATCTGCTTGAATGTACAGTTATATTGTTAATTGGCAGTATGTCCTTTTTTTTTTTTTTTTTTTTTTTTTTTTAACCAATAGGCTAAAAATTTCTGTGTATTGAATTAATAAACTTTAAAATAAGGATATTTATGAATTGATTTGTGTTGGCTTTAATTTAATTATATTGTTAAAATAACATTTCTGTAAATACTATCGAATCATTTTGATAAGCACTAGAAAAAGAAAAACTTGGAAATGATAGATTTAGGTTATTTTACAACATTCACAGTACAACATATGCAAATCATTTAGAATTACAATGTACCAAATCAAATCTGAAATTTGATGATCCATTTCAACATTTTAGTTCTGAAAGAATGAAATCAAATTTGAAAATTTGCTTTATTTTTTTTCTTCTTAAAATTTATTTCTGGAAAACATTTCCATTTTTTAATCATTGCTGTGTAAAATTCTGTTGTTATTGAATGCTTAATATAACTTTTTAAATTTTAGATCTATGATTTTGAGCAGAAGACCAAATGATGATGATCAATATGATGGCTTCACCAAATGGCCATTTATGACAACTCACACATGGGGAGAGGGACCAAGAGGACGCTGGACACTTGAAGTAAAATTTGATAGCAAAGTACCTCAAACTGGTTTTATTAGAGAATGGACACTCATGGTACATGGAACTCGAGATCCACCCTACAAAGATTTACCTGTTGAAGACGATAATTCTAAACTTGCCATTGTAAAAAAGGCCCATGAAGTTGGCTATAAAATATAATGAATAATATTTACCAATGTTGCCAAGTACTAAAATTAAATTAGTCAATTAAAATTAAATCTTTAAATTGAAAAACAATGAACTTAATTTACTTGTACTTTTAAAAGTTAACTTATTACTGAAAAAAAAAAAAAAAGCTTATTTGATTAAAATATTCTCTAAAATTTTAATTTACCTTCTAGTTAAAATATGATAATATAATATAAAATATGACTAAATCTTTCTGGAGTCGCTTCATAAAGCACAATTGTAACTATGAAAAAAATTTTGTATTGATTCCACAAGTAAAAAATCAGCTATTATGACACTGCTACACATTGTAAACTGTGACTTTTCTTATGTTTTTCATTTGTGGGAAATTTATATTGATATAATTAGTATATATTTTAAAAATTTTAATGTGAATAATTTTTGGTAATTCTAATGCTAGTGCTTGGCAACATTAGTATTAATTACAAATCGACAAATTATATTTTAAAATGATGCCTACTTTTTTGTTTTGCCACAAATCTGCTTTTTTGCTGTTCCTCTCTTATTTTTGAAAATGTGTGTTATTAGTTTTTTTCAGCTATTAATTTAATTGCTTAAACATTTTTCTTTATTGATATGCTTTAAAACACTGATTTGCTTTGTAATACAAATGTTAAAATTTTCAAGTAATTATTATTTCTTTTAATCAAAATCAAACTTGCTAATTAGAAAAAAAAAAGAAAGAAAGAAAGCCAACGGTTAATTTTTAAGCATTCTTATAATAATTTGACTTTCATATTTATAAAAATTTGACTTTTTAATACATTCTCTATTTGTTTGTATTTTCATTTAATCATTTTTATGAAATGAGTTACTGAAAATTAATGAATTACTTCAATGTATTTAGTACATATGATATTGGTATTGAGCTATGTTTAAACTTTATCTCCTTTGCAATAAATTTTGTAATTTGTCCTTTTTACATGGTTATTACTTTTTCAGAAATAGTCCATATGTAATCATGGTACATTCTTTCTATTGCTATTATTTAGTCTTTTTCAAATTGTAAGAGAGGAATACTTTGAAATAAATTATGTAAATTTAATGATAGATTTTGTTTTTAGCTTTAAATGCAAAGTGATTTTGTTTAAGCACATATAACACAAATCCTGGGACATTGCCAAATTTCAAAAGGTCACAATTTTACTTTATTTATTCATATAAATATATATCTATTTTATTTTATTTATTTTTGTGTGTGTGTTTAAGTTAAGATCTTATCAAAAGATTTTAATGTTATCAAATTGTGTTTCATATTTCTAAAATTAGTTTCAAAATTGAATTTAAAATCTTATCAGTAATATTTGCTGTATATTTAAATATAGATTTTCTGTAGTAATAACTCTGTTTTTAGGTTTTGTAAGTGTATTTCAGATTCCTTTTTATATATTTATTTGCTTTTTTTTTTTTTTTTTTTTTTTTTTTTTTTTTTTTGGTATGCATATACCTATATACTTAGACACTTATTACAAAATATACATACATATATTGTTATAGAATTATTTATAAAATAGACATAGGAAAGCACATATCATGTGTTTTATTTTGAATTTTGTTCAATTAGACTAGCTGTTCATTTGCTGCAAAAAAAGATTTTATTGAATGTCAAGCAGAAATTGCTTTTTGCCATTTTATATAGTTACGAATTAGCACATTGCATTTACAAAGTACCTAATTTTATTTATAAAATTACAATTTTATTTTATGTGTATTTATTTATATACAACTAATAGTTACTGTATACTCTGACCAAAAGTGAATGTTGGTTGCTTTTATGAACAGTTTGTATCTAGCCATTCTTGTATATTCTGTATATCTGTTGTGAGATAATAAAAGATTGCTCTTTTACTTAACATTATGTACAGTGTTTATATTTTAAAAGGTATGCATTCTTAAACTGTCTAATGATGTAATTGCCTATTTATGAGGCAAGAAATCTTAAACTAAAAGGCTTTTTCTCATATGAGTATTATTAACTATTCTTTGCTAAAAAGTGTTTAATCTACAAAACTAATCTAAGAATGCTGGTAATTTAGATACAAAGTTTTCTATTATAATTCTAGTGTGCAAAAAAACCAGCCAATTCTGGACTATGTATTTTTATAAAAAGTAAAAAGAAAAAAATTCTTGGTAGAAAAATAAAGGGATAATTAATAGTAGAATTTATGGCATTTATATATAAATATTTTTTCTTTGATTTTGCTAGAGACTGTGTTGATTGAGTTAAAAAAATTGCAATTTTCCTATTTAAAATAATATATATTTCATTCACGGTTTTAAATTTCATGAAAATGCAATCTTAAGACTGCTGCATTGTTATAGGATTATTATGCATAATATTTTAGGTTTTTTGCTTAAAATAAAATATTGAATGGACTAATAAATCAGAGATTTGTAGTGATTAAAATATTATTTATCATTTGCTGATATCTATTTTCCTTTTAAAATTCCTTTTGAAATTTTATCCTGAATACTTAACTTTGCTTTTTATTGATATTTATTTCCTGTGAATAATTCCCATGAATATTTTGTAAAAAAATTTGATAGTACATCCATACAGTTGATGCTTTGATAAATTCTACTTGAAATATAAAGTCTCTGTAAAATTATTGTTTGACTTACATAATTGTAGATTATAAAACTTTTTATAATATGAAAATCATATATGCCTTTCAATATTCTAAAATTATCTACAAATTAATAGGAATACATTGATAAAAATAAGCCCTTAAAAGCGTATAAGACTTATATTCTAAAAAAAACTATTCTGTTCAAAATATTTAATCTAATTTTTATTTTATTTTATTTTATTTTATTTACATTTAGCTTTGTTTTTAGTTATTAATTTTGAATAAAGCATACATTAACTGAATTTATTGGAGTTATAGAAATAAGTAAATTGAGTTGTTTTTTTACTTGAAACATATATTATGTCTGTAATTAAAATTTCTTTTCATTGTTGCTAGGTTTGACTTTGGAAAGTTCTTTAATTTAAAAATATTTATAAATCTCTTTGTACAGGTGTTTATGCAATATTTAGAGGAATATCATTTTCTCCATTCTTCGTATAAATACAAATAAAGTGTGATTTTCCATACACATGAACAGTCATTTTTAAAGTAATAAGGGAGAAAAAAATCGAATTATTTTGTAATAAATACCTGATTTTAATAGTGTCTTCCACATTTAACTTTTTTCGATTAAAGGTGATTATTCACTTTTTAACCAGTTATACAAGAATTCTAAATAATAAATATTATGCAACAAAATTATTTTAATTATGTTATTTGCATATTATGATGAAAGTACATTTGTGCAGTTGCCAGGAAAATAAGAAATAAATAAAAACACCAACCCATTCTATTTTGAGTTACATTTGTCATAGAAAAAAAAAAAGCAAGGTGATATTCAATCGGGAATAATGTCTATATTTATCTGATATTTTTAAATGGTAACTCCCAAATCTGACTCAGTCAAATTTCCAGTGGGAGGGGAGGGGGGGGGGACCTACAGTTTTGAATTAGCCTAATACAAATTTCCACAACATTTTTATAATTTGTTTCAGAGTTAGTAACTATTTTATAAAGAGTCAATTTCAGAAATTCTCTCAAAAGGGCCATTCTATGTCATGTATGGGACAGCTTTTCTACATCTTACTGGTTTTTTAACAATGTACTCTCGATATCTCGAAGTCGAAGGGACACTAAAAAAATTTCGAGATACCCAGTTTTCGAGATAATAAGGTTATAACCAAATGTAAAAATTCACATAAAACACAAGATACGAAATAATGTTTTAAAAATTAGAGTCATAATAAATGAGAATAAGTATAAATATGTAATTATAGTCACATTAAGTCGAAATACAGCAATGATAATTTTAATTTTTAAAATAGTAGAAAATAATTACATTAAATTGAAAGGAATTAATAAATACATAAATGAACTTAGATTGATAGAATTGCTTAAAAAATCTAAGTGTCATGCCCTGGCGGCATGTCTTTTGAAAATTATCGTTTTCCACGTTTTCAGAGCATTCTATGAAGTGTCGCAGTACGTGGACAGCATCTTTAGCTTGGGCTGTAGTAACGCTAGGTAATGGTCCTGAAAGACCCAGTTCTTCCTCATTATCAAGCAGCATAGAAGAAATTGATTGATTTTTTACTTTGAAAAATATTCGATATAACAAGGTTTTGAGTGAAAACTCTTCGAGATAAGAATTAAAATTAACATTAGATACATATGTAATATCAATGGGAGATACATATGTAATATCAATGGAAAAATAATTTTTCGTCATATCGAGGTTTTCGAGATATTGAAGTTCAAGATATCGAGAGTATACTGTATATCCTCTAATTAAAACAACTATACTATTATGAAAATCTAGGGGTTTTCTTATTTTTAATGTATACTTTATATTTTAACGAATTAATTGATATAGGTATTTATGTAAGTGTTACACACAACATATTTTTTCCATTTTTCATGGAACGGCTTTGAAAATGGGCAGATTATTTAGGTCTAGTGTTTAAAATGTTGAGATGTGTGACAGTTTTTCTACATATTACTGCTGTTTTAATGTTGCTATTGTACCCTCAAATTAAAGCAACTATGCTAATATGAAAATATGGGATTTTTTGTTACCTTTATTGTATAATTTATATTTTAAAATCTTATAAGTTAATAGATATAGGTATTTATGTAAGTGCCACGTGCAGGACATTTTGTCTGTTTTTCATGGAATGGCCCAAAATGGAAATCTAAATACAGTAGAACCTCAATTATCCAAAGTAATTGGGACGAACCTTCTTTCGGAAAATCGAAATTTTTGGATCATCGAGAATGTTTCAATTTTAAGATTAAGGAGAAATATATGCAATATTTCTTATTATGGTAACAAGTGCTTAATAAAAATAAAGCAATGGCAAAATAGAAACAAGAATAAATTACTTGAATTTTAATTTTGAAATTAAGAACTTTTTACATATATCACAAAGGTTTAAAAAAAATGTTTTGTTTGTCGCAGTTTGGATTGCCTTTGCTTTGAAGCTCTATCACAGAGTTTTTTAATATTATTAGTTCACAAGTATCATAGTTCTTTCTGCTGCTCCAACCATGCCAAACCTTTTGGAAAACATTCAAAAGCTTTTTGGAAAACATTCAGAATTCCTAATTTGTTCGTTTTCTTCGTTCCACTCTGCAGCTTACGGGAGCTCAAGTTAAATTTAAAGGAACTCTAAGAAAGAGGATTGAAAACATTTATATGTACTCATAGTTCGGAAAGGACCGCTTGCACACAAGGAATATGGTAGTTAAAAAAAAAAAAAAATGGATTTTGCTCACAAATAATGTGATAGTAGAAAAAGAAATATTTAAAAATGGATTTTGCACACAAATAATGTGATAGTAGAAAAAGAAATATTTAAAAATGGATTTTGCTTAATCGGGAGTTTCGGTTAAAAGAGTTTTAGATAAAAGAGGTTCTACTGTACTTACCACGTGTCTCAAAAATGACAGGTCTATTCGAAAATTTATACTATTTTATTTCTATTATTTTTATATTAAATTCATATTACTTAAATAACATTCTGTTTCTCGAAATTTTCTATTTTTTCAAATACATTGCAGCAGACAATGGATTTTTACCGCTTACCATTTAAAAAAAAATTCATTTTCTATTGACCCATCATTTTTGTGACACCTGATATATTGAGTATAATATGAATATCAACTATATCTCATATATCATTCCCTACATCTGTGTCATAATGCTTTTAAAGGAGAACTAAAAAATTGCCCCGAAAACTTTTGTATATGTGTATAGAAAGTAACTGAATGCAATGAAAAATTTTATTGATTACAATTCATAATTTTTTTAATATTAAGTTAATGAAAAATTTTATCACAAAAATGGGAATTATATAACAAAAAATATTTATTTATACTTGAGTTTTAAGAAGAATGTTCACACAAAAAATAAGCATGAGATTATTATTTTAGGAAGCAGAAATAGAAATAAAAATATGTAAAAGTAATCTATTGGCCTTGACTTTGAATAATTATAATTTTAAACTTTTGTCCAAATGCTTTTTTGGGAGAACTTGTTATTTGGGCAAAAATTTTAATGTAGATTGAAAATATTTTGTCACAATTGGGTGTTACAATTGAAATTTCAAAAAGTAGTTCACATTTCTGTGTGTAGTCCCCTCTCCCATTCTCCAAAGCTTAATTTATCCATATCAGTTACTTGTAGGCATCATCCCCTATTTATTGATTTGTTTCTTTTTCCTCTACCATAAGTGATGCTCAAAATATCGTAGGGAGGTGCAATTTCTTTCTGCAACTGTACGTATATTTTTGTTTGGTTAAACTTATTTGTGATCACAAGTAAAAGAAGCAGAATGAGTTTGCACAACTGAATCTCTTTTACAAAATATGAAAATGCCTGCACATGTATATGCATTTGATTGTTGTATATGAAAGTGAGCAAATATATTCGTATATATATATTCTATATACAGTGACATATTTTGGTATTACCTTAAATGGGCAACAAAATGAGGTTGTTATTGATTAAGATTTTACAGATGTATAGAATTAAATTACTGCATTTGTTTTTTCAAAATTTGTGCTGATGTATAATAAAAAATGTTTTGAAACTTATTCATTTGAGCCCTTTTCTTGTTAACTTTTAATTAGAAGTACTTGTGGTCCAGATTTTAGTTCTGCACATCTGCTTGTTATCTAATGTAAATTTTGTTTATTAAAGTCAGTGAACTGCATAGCAGTGCTTATCTTATTAAAAAAAAGTCACTCATTTCCTTTATTTAAGAAAGATTTTATTTTTTAAAAAATACCCATACCTTTATTTAAGAAGGCTAATTAATATATTAGAAATTAGCTAAAGCACCTGACATTGCCCGGAATTTTAAGAATGTTTGTTTTGAAAAATCAGTTTCAAAATTAAACATACAGTATAAAACACTAAAAAAAATAAAGCCATCTTTATTTCAGTTCTTCACTAAGAATGAGCTCTAAGGAGCTAAATCTTTATGGAAATTTTAATGTACATGCATACATACTCATATATATATGGAATAGATTTAGAAATGGTGAAAACAATTTCAGAGAACCTCAAAATTTAAAAATATGCCAATATTTCCATAATCGGGTTTTTATCATATTTCAGGACATTTTTTCAAACTCATATGATGTTATATATTCACCTGCTGACATCCATTATATTCCCAATATGACATAATATGTACTTTTTTTTTAATTTGTCAAACTTTTTATTTCATTTTTCACATGGAAATCTTGCAATAGAAAAGTAATTGCTGTGGTAAGAATTTTATTGTGGATTTTTAATTGTTGGCAACTGCTATAAGGAAAAATGTTTAAATTTGATAGGAAATTGCTGTTAAATTGGTGGTTTTTTATTAATTAAAAATTAACTATAAATTATTTCAATTCCGGATCACTTTAGTTGCCTCGGCTGTGTTTTAATACACATGCACATAACATTTCACAATTCTAGCTTCCAAACTGTGGATTTGTATAGAATTACAGATACACAGACAAATTTTCATTTTTATATATTAGATATTACTTATTCCTGATGAATAGCAATGGGAAAACAGTTGCTTTTTGTTATTTGGTTCCATTGTTACACCACCAAATTGGTAAATAGGTTACAAGAACCTATTAATTTTGTGACGAGAAAGTTGTGTCAATGCCTAGAAATGTCTATGAAAACTCAGTGCTTACAAAGTTACATTTTTTTTTTCATTTTTAGGAATTATTTTGATTCTTTAAGATCTTTTTTGAATGTGACATTTTTATAAATTTTCGATAATTTATACCTGATCAGCATTTTTTTTTTTTTTTACTTTTGAGTTACATTTTCCATACTTTATTATTAACAACATTAGTCACTCATAAAATAATTATTGAATACGAAAAAATAAATATACTGTTTGGTGGTACTTATAGGTGGAGATTTTCCGTGTAGTATTTTGGATTAAATTTACCAACATGCACACAGGGAAAAATAGATGTGTGCATCTGTGTTCATCTGTTTTCCTTTTCCTTAAAATTCTTCTTAAATTAAAAGTAGCTCCTTTTTGACATATTTACGCCATCTTTATTCTTAATTGGACAAAGATTTTAAAAAATTAAGAAACTAAAAAATCATCCAATAATGTTTACTGTTTTCCTCTAAAGGCAAAATTTCTCTCAAATAATGATGCCAAAATTGGCAATATACACATTATTGGATATACATTATGAAAAAGATTTTTAAAAAGGCTGACTCCAAAATACCTGAACAGTAATATGCACATATTTCCATACATGACTCCTTGAATGAGCGAGAAAGATTTGTGTTATTAAATATTGAAAAAATATTCTTTGAGAACAGTTGATTATCAAAAGCAAACCCCACCTGGCACTGACTGGAACTAACTTGAAACTTTACAACTTTTCAATGTCAAAAATTTATGTGCTCCAAAAATAAAATTTCAACTTTTTCAATATCAAAACATACATTATTTATACTTTTACCTCTGAATAATGGACAATTTCTGCAGATTGGTGGTGTCCGTTATTCAGACGTTTTACTATATTTCATTAAGAGAAAAAAAATGATTGCTAATAGCAACCAGTGACAACCTTTCAATTCCTCCGACTCTTTCTTTTATAAGGAAAGGGCAGCTGACATCAATCTTGGAAAAATTACCATTGGATAGCTGTCTGTCTTTATGACATCTACTATACACTATAATTTAGATGATACAATTGGTCTACATCTCCATGATGATTCTTGCAATGATCACTAAGACTAAAATGTAGTAGGTAAATTGATTGACAGAAGTGTTTGTTTGTAAACATGCTTTTTCCTTATAGTAACAAAAACATTCCACTGAGTCTTCCTTTGCATAGTAAGAAAAAATGCACAGTCATTGCATTTTTAAAAAGCCTATAATTAACGTTTATATAAAACTTAAGTCTTGTCTATGATTTGATGTCGAAATCATTTGATGAAAAACAAAGTGTGTTTTCCTGAAAAAAGTGTTTTTTTTTTCCCATAAAAAAATGTCATATCAGTACTGATAGAACTTTATAAAAAAGAGGACAAAATTTACTATATTGCTGTAATATATTGAAATCATATTGCTTTTAGGAATGCCTAAATCACTTTAAAACCTTGAACATTGAAAAAAAAGCAAGTATGCATTTAAATTTTTAAAAATTGAAAATCGGAGTCCTAGCTGCTTTAGGACTTGTTTTCGTCTATGTATAACCAAATTTGCAGACTTGCACATTCCATAGATTCCCTTAGCCATCATCAACACACACACAGACATTTCATTTTATTAATATACCGGGTGTCCCAAAAAGGACTGACTGATTTTAAAATTCAATAACTTGCAAACGGTGACAGATATTCAAAAAATTCTTGCAGGAGGATTATGCATAAGGTCAAAAGTTTTATTACAGTGATTTTCAATTTTAGTTCGATTTACAAACAATAGATGGCGCTGTAAGCAATAGTCGCTAAATACAGGCTCGATTTTTGGTCCTTTATCTTGTTCCATGCAGAAAAAGGAGATGGAAATGTATTATCCGGGCCACGAAGTACCAAAAATCGAGCCTGAATTTAGCGACTATTGCTTACAGCGCCATCTATTGTTTGTAAATCGAACTAAAATTGAAAATCACTGTAATAAAACTTTTGACCTTATGCATAACCCTCCTGCAAGAATTTTTTGAATATCTGTCACCGTTTGCAAGTTATTGAATTTTAAAATCAGTCAGTCCTTTTTGGGACACCCGGTAGATGGAGGAATTGGAGAAATAAATGTTGCATTTCTTTTCTTTTTTCTCCATTTTCATTGACTCCAAAATGCCTTAGACTTCTAGAATAATAATTTCATTGCAGATTTTAGCAATTTTTGACCCTCTAGCTGGCAAAATTTACAAATGATTAATTCAGAAAAAAATCCCAGTTCTGGTAAAATTACCTGTTTCCACATGCATAAAGAAAAATAAAATAACTTAAATGCTATATATTTTGTTTTTAATAGACCCGAATCCAGCATAAACTTATTAACCCTCACATGCATCATAATCTCATATGAGGCTGTAATGTAAAACAAACCTCAGAGAGCTATGCATACTCTGTTTTTATTCATTTACTCCATATAAGCCTCCTATGAAGTTCAATAATGTTTGTGAAATACAGTAATGTATCCCACTACCATTTTTTTTTTTTTTTTTTTTTTTTTTTTTAATACTGAGTTAAAAAAATTCGCTTTTGGCAAATTTATTTCAATTTTGCATAAGGGAAGATTTTCTCAAAGAATTTCGCCTCTTCGATCTAAACAATATAACGTAAATGCATCTATTGGGGACCATGTACCAGTAGTGAACAACTATTTTTTTTTTTTTAATTATTATTTAAAAACAAGTTCCCAACACATTTCTGAAAAAAAAAAAGTCTGATTGAATAAACTCCTTAACTGTTTAAGTGTTAATAAACTGTTTGGAATATTTTTTTTTTTTCGTTTGTGAATATATTTATTTGCTAGACTGTCTTCAAAAACCGATTTTTTGGCAAATTCTTATGAATTTCTTTAAAAGAATTTACTTAAAATGTAGTTTCTTTAATGTTATGTTTTATTTTGCTTTAATCCTTCCGTAATGACTGTCATTATACGAGATGCATAAATTGCTCGAAATCCTTGATTAATCCTACCAGTAATTTTTAATTGAAAATTTTGCCTCATTCAATCGAGGCATTTCTGCGATTCAAGACTGAGATTCTCTCACTCGAGTTTTTTAACTTGCTTAGTCTTTTTTTTTTTTTTTTTTTTTTTACTGTATTTTACGTAGCTTAACCACATTTAAAAAATTTTTTCTCATGGCTCTCTAATTCTCAGCTAGTCGAATCACCTTTACATTGGATGTACAGTTGCATGACAACTAGGCAATCCAGAACACATCTATATTGTTCCATTGTGTTTCAATTAGCCAAAACTTTCCCTTTTTAAAAACCGGTGATGAAAGATTAAAGATTCTTTTAAAGATGTTCATCGCAAAGGGGCTAAACCACCTGCCATTGATATACTCTATTACACTGTAAATAATTTGTTAGATAAGCCAAAACGAATACTTTATTAATTTTGAGTGGAGGGCTGCTTCTATGTCACTATTTCTTAAACTGTACCAATAGTGGGTATCCGCTATTGGAGCATGTGCAAATTTTATTTTTGTGCCTAATTTATTTGAATTAAGTATTTTTGTTGGTTCTAAGCCTTTGTAAATAAATTTTTAGTTTTTTGTTTATCAGAACTAATAGTGGGCCAAGGTGTTCCCAAGTGCCCCACTTCTGAAGCAGCAAAAGTGTAAATTCCCTAAACTATCAGGCATGTGATAGTTAAAAGAAAAGTTAGTAGCTGAAATAGTTTATACTTTAAAGGTGGTTGGTTAGACTTTTATTGAGTTTTAAATGAAATAGCTATACTTATTAACTTGCATACTGCATGAAAACATTTTGTTTTCTCACTAAAATTTAGATTTTCTTTTTTTTTTTTTTTTTTTTTGTATATGTGCTCTAATCATATGCAGAATATATTAGAATATTAAATAGTTAATCATCTTTTCTATCTACAGTAAAAAATGAAATTTAATAATAAGAGTTTTCTGTAATTGCAGGTAGATACAAATTTACATAAAAGGAAATAAAAGATAGTAAAGTATTGACATTCTTTCGCTCCTAAACGCCTCATTTTTTTAATAAGTTTTATGTTTCTTTTCAGATATTATAAATCATTCTAATAGTTAAATTAACCCTTTAAAACACAGTTATTTTTTAAAAAGCAGTTTTCAACACTGATGAAGACAGATGTGGCAGAAAATTACTGTTTTCTGCCGCTAACTTAAAATTAAAATCTTTTTGCAGGAATAGCCTCAAAAGTTAAATTTTTTTTCTTTTTTTTTTTTAAGTTAAAGAATTTTAATGACTGTTCAGAGACAATAAAGAGAAGCAGAGATAGCAATTTACAGGACTGTTTATTTATTTTTACCACAAAGTAATAAATAAAACAGAAAATGTAATGTAATTTAAAGATTTTATACTTTTGTATGTTGGAAAAAGCAAAGGTGTAGTGTAATTTTTGGCAAGAGTAAGATAAGAGTTTTGAAGGAATTCATTTTTAAGCAGAAACTTGCCGAAACACAGAAGATTCTCTCACTGAAAATTAATAAGAACGAAAGGTCATGAATCAGGCATAGATTATTAAACACTTTCCAACACAAACAGAATATTATTCAGAAACTTCTTTTTTCGTAGAATAAAATGAGATATTTACATAAGCAACTTAAAAAACGCATAAATGAGTAAAAATCTCTTTTCAGCAATTGCTGTCCATATCCGCTAACGAGTGTGAATTCTGTAGTGCAGTCTTATACATGGTCTGTAATACACTCAAAACTAGGTAAGTTTAAAAATTCGTAACACAACGGAAAACGCACTTCCGGTAATTATCGATCTTAATCAGCCCTGTAACCGAATTCTTTTGTGCTCCTCTGTAAATGAACGATAAATGCTATGCACTCCATAATCTATCAAAAACATGTTGTGGTGCACTTTAGTGATTTCTTTATGTTTGAAGTATCATAACATCATTAAAATGAACTGCAAACGATTTTTACCCATAGATCATAATGTAATAGGATGCTTTTGTGCATCTCTGTAAGTGAACTCTAAATGATACTTATTCTATACTCCTGAAAAAGCATGTTCTCGTACATCTCTGTAATGCATATCAATCTCATTATGATATATAATCATAAAAATCGCAACACCAATAAAATGCACCACAAACCAGAAAATTCCACTTGAAGTCAACCCAACCCGAATCCTAAATGAAAGGAAAGTAAATTGTGTTTTAATGCAATTATGAAAAGTAATCTACAATTATATCTCTAATACCAATTATATCTCTAATACCAATTATATCTCTAATACCAATTTTATCTCTTATACAGAAAAATGACAAATTTATATTCTCGGCGACAGGTATGGGAAAACAGTGCTTTTACGCCCGGCTTATCTCGGGGCACCCGATGAAGTGGTTAATATTCAAAAATAAGTAAAACCTCTGAATGGCGGACACCTTGGGATCATTGAATAGAGTTCTGCATCTGGTCGAATCGTCTGTAATTTTCTTTTTTAGGGCCGGGATGACTAAATTTCTTTCTGTGTGTCAGGTTCCTCAAGAATAATTCTTGCTGATCATATTTAGGTTTTCTGCAAGTCGGAAAGTTTGAGCAGAACTATGTTTCAGATGAAAATAAATACTTATTTGAATATGAATGAGTACATAGTATTCAATTTACTGCATGGGAAATAAAATGTATATAAGAAATGTGATCATAGATTACTTTTTTCTTTGCGGTACAGTTGAGAACATTTCTCTTCTCTCGAAATATGATAAATACTACCAACATTTTGGTTACGAGGCACACAAAAAACACATGTATCGTATTTGTGATAGTTTATACAGACATACACGTTACCTGTGTGCAGATTCGGAGGTGACCAGTTCAGAGGTATATGCATAAAAATATATGTGTTAGGATAGGAACTGAAAAAGTGTTCGCTAAATAGAAGTGTCCGCTTTTCGGGAGTGTCTATTATGGAGGTCTTATTAAATATAGATTTTTAACTTTAAAAAATATTTTGAATTGAATTACTTGAATTTGATTCACATTGCTAACAAGGCGTAAAACCAACAGAGTGAAAAAGTTTCCGGGCCAGGGTTCTTTGGTTCAGCGTACCAACGCTCTTCCAACTAAGCCACCTGGAACGACACACCTAGACTGACACCCTTCACCCTTATAGTTGGTAGGGCTGCAACCGCAGTCGTTACAGGTGGCTTAGTTCGAAGAGCGTTGTGTTGGTGCGCTGAACCAACGACCCAGGTTCGAACCCTGGCCCGGATACTTTTTCACTCTGTTGGTTTTACGCCTTGTTAGCAATGTGAATAAAATTCACGTAATTCGATTTATATATCTCGGGCGTAAGTCATCGTGTAAAAATTATTATAAAAATATTTTGGACATTCTTTTGAGAAATCGGATCAACCCGAAACCGACCCGCAAGAATCGAACCCGAAACAATTAAAGTAAACCCGACCCGCAACGAAAAAAATAGTGCCAACCCGAACTGAGGGTCGGGTCGAGTGATGTAACCCGACCCGATGCAGGACTCTTAGTTAAGACCAAATACTTTATTTTGCTAGATTATATATATTCTATTTTGTGTTAATGTATCCAAATTTTAAATAATTATTACAAATATCTATTAATAATATATTTTTATTGCCTGTGAAGCTTATATGAGGTTTATTTCGAAATTTTGTAATAAATACTATTAGATTTTTTTTAAATGTTGGAATATTTGTTCTTAAATAATCTATTAAAATTCTATTTTAAGTGTAAAATATTTTTCCCTTCCATTCAAAGATAAATCATGCATGAGGGCTAAATTCGTTTCCAGAAATGTTCTTTATAGAATAAAATCTAATATAGGCAATTAATGAACGAGATTAGTAGCAGAAACTAATGCACCGTATTGCCTATTCGCGCAAGTCTTATGTAATACTTCAAGGTTCCACAATCAGAAGATTGATTACTCGAAGAGATTTATTTCATCAGATAAACCTGAAAAGCCGCATAAAGATTTCCCTGCCAATTACTCTGCATTTATACAAAACTGAGCTTTTCTACTTGGTAGTTAGTTTCGTTTTCATACGAAATAACCTTGACCTGTTTTCATTTATACAGTTAAAATTTGAGATTCTATAGTATATTATGTCCATTAATTTCTTGACTACGGTGACGTACATGGTTGAAAATATACAGGATTTTGTATGGTCCTTTAATTTGAATATCAGTATTTCTGTATAGTAATATTTGACTTATTTAATGACAGAAATTCTGTGATTAAATAACATGATGTAACATAACTATTACATAACTATGTTGATATACTGGTATTAAAATTTAAAAACTGAATGAATCCTGCTACATGACATAGGCTCGTACCCCGACGTAGTGAAGGGTTTAAAGTATACTTTTAAAAATTATGAAAAAAAAAAATCCTGTGCAGCCTTTAAAATTTTTTTTATTTGAAACTGGCAAACCTGCCCATCATTTTCCGTTCCGGGCCCCATCCGAGTCCGCAGAGAAAAAATACTCCCGGCCTGGGCCATCAGCTGCAAGAAAATCGAAAAACATGAAAATGACCTCCAGAAAATTATTTATTGAAATAATAAATATTCATATCTTTTAAAATGAAAGGTGCCTTTGAGAGCAAAAAATACCTACTTTAGATGAGGATATTTCTTTTTAATGTGTATATTTTCACCTGGAATACATAAAAGAAGGGCAATTTAAAACTGATAAAAAAAAAAACGTAAAATATAAAAACAACTTACAGATTTATTACTATTATTTTTTTTAAATAGTACATACTAATTACGTGGTAACCCGATGTGATGCATTTACAATGCATGGGATCTTCTTATTTCTTAAGGGGAGGGGGTCAGAAAAACAATATTATTGTACATTTAGAAAATCTCATAACATTACGTTTATTAAATACTAAATTTCAAGTAAGAAATCATATTTACAATGTAGGTTAAACAGGAATTGCGAAAATTACTTTTTGCAAATTGCGTGATTTTTTATGCAAGACTTTATTTGTCAAAAGTATATTGTTCTTTTAAGATGTAATTTATAATTTTGGAGTTAAATGACGTCAGTCTGGCAGACTTCTTTCAGCCTTTTGAATTAAAACAAATGCTTTACAAGGGGGAAAAAAAATCCAATTTTTAGCCGATAAATCATTTTACTTTTAGCGTCTTTCTGAGAAAAGTTTTAACCGCCATCGTTCAAAAATAATTAATTGAAAACGTTATATGATTTTGCTTTAAATTCTTATGAATAGATACTTGTCTACCTAAATGCAAGGAGTTTAAATCCTTCTCTTCGGTTGAATGTAAAACTGAAAAAAAAAAAATGTAAATGTCAATATGTCGACGGACGATTTTTGTTTACGTTGAATAAATTAATTCACGAAGATTGAATATGTGAAAATATGTTTTAATTTCTTCAAATTTTCTTGGAAAATTTAATTTAACAAGATTTATTCAAGATTTTTTTTTCACCATCTATTTAAATTCAAAATAATTTCTCTATTCAATTTTAATCAGAAAATGACGTAAAAAAATTTAATGATATCCTTATTGTTTCACCTTTTCTCTTTATTATCCACAAAAAGGGAGTAATTTAGTTGCCACCATTACAGAAATGTTATTAACCCATTCGGGACAATGAGTGCATATATGCACCCTCAAAAAGAACATACAGAATTTGTTTTTGGCGCCAGTAAAAAAGAAAATTAATATTTGCTTTCTTTAATCGGAGCATTTTCGTGATTATTTAAATAAAGGTAACTTTAAAAAAATGTGTTGCCAACCGAATAAAATTTGTGTACCGGTCCCAAAGGGGTTAAAAATTACAAAAATAAATAAATAAACAATAATAACATTTCGGAAACTAATTCAAATTTTGAAATTCTGAGACTTTATATCAATTAACTGGTATTAATTTCATCGGCCAACTTTCGATATTCTAAGAGGAGGAATGAAGACCGACAGATTTTAATATAATATATTAATATTTTTTTTAAGGAAAGATACTGCCACTACCATGATAGTACCATTTAAACGTAAGTATTTATATATATAACTCCATCCGGACCGGCTACAGAAAAAGCGGGAAATATAAAAAAGAATATAAAAAAGATTTTTTTTTAATAATAAATGTTATTATTTTTTTTAATGAAAGGTACCGTTAAGAGCAGGCAAGAACCTTCTATACGTATTTTTTAGGGTTCTGTACTTAAAAAGTAAAAACGGAACCATTATAAGATCACTCCTGTGTCTGTCACAGCCATTTTATTCGTAAACTATGGGGCGTGGAAAGTTCAAATTGGGGAAGTAATAAAGACTATTGACCCACATATTTACAGATTATTAAACATTCACAAATATATTTAGGTGAAATGTAGAGGGGCTAATTAAGTTAATTGAAAAAAAATATTTTCTTTGTATATCGTGTGGGAAAACTTCCGTAACGCAGAACACAAAAATGCATTCCTTTTAATTTTAGGTATTATATTTTCAGAAATAACGTCGAAAATGTAGTGCAAAAATATGCCCCCCCCCCCCCTATTTCCGAATCTACCGAAACTGAAATTATGAAAAAAAACTAGAGGTAGTAGAAGTTACACTGCATTGTTTTTGAGAAAAGCGCATTTTTCCGTTGCACACAAATTTCGATTTGCAGGCATTTAGCAAAGGTATTGAGGAGCGTTGGAGGGACCTATCGTAGCAGAAGCTTAAATGCATTGTTGATAATGATTTTTGATAAACATCGTCTGTAATTAGTCGAGATATTAACCCTTAAAAACACGAAAAGTTTGGACATATATAATGACAGGGGCGGCGTACTCTATGTACTATTGGATTTTAACGCCCAGATAACAATATTTGTGTTATGTAATTCCCAGTAGCAGTATAAAAGAAATAAACGTCAAATTGTTAAAAACATACTAAGTTAATTAGAATTAATCACGTAAATACTATGGGATTCGTGACTAGTTTTGAGTGGATCTCTCAATACGGTCCCGTGTCTTTAAAAGTTGATTAAAAACATATCTAGAAAAACGGACTACGGAGTCATTGCAACTTTGCGCCCTCCTTTCGAAGCGCGCTTAGCACAATGCCAAGTTTAAACTTTGAACAAGGGTTTTCTTTTAGCTACACTGTAAACGAAAAGATTATTACTGCGTTGAATTTAGTTTTATGACATGCCAAAGGAAGTTTAAATATGCACTACTTTTATTGTCAGTACCGAATTAAGTTAATCATAAACAGATTAGGATAAAATTAAAAAAAGAGTTATACAGAATAACAATATTTGATATTATTTAGACTTCATATCTCCTTGAACTTTTATGGTATACCCATTCAGACTTTTCTAGTATATATACAGCTATACCCAACCTTACGTTGTATAGTTTTTTACAAAGTCTTTTTTTTATAATACAGTTAATAATTCACATATTTATTATACGAAATCCTCTGAGCGCGAGTAATACTCGCACTTGACCGTTTTATTATTATTTTTTTTTTCATTTGTGTGAAAACGATAACCAGAAAACAATTATTTTTGAGATTCTTGAGATATCCATACTTTTAATAATGAAAAGTACCATTGAAAGAGGAAAAGAAACTTTTATACGTGAGTAATTTTTTGTTTCACCCACTTATTGAAATCATCACTTTTAACATTATTACGTATTACAATTAAATTTGTGAGAAATGATTTCATTTTATTGAAAAATGAAGTCGGAATTTAAGATTCTCAGAAGATTTCAGAAAAAAAAACTATGATTTTTTTCAAAAGAAGTGTCTTTTGTTTTCAATAATAGCGCGGAGACAAATCACATAGAAGAAACCAACAACGAGGCCGGGAATTCCTCCGTTGTTTCTAATTCGAGTAAAGGAAGTTTATATGCTGCCCAGTGCCAGAAATTTTGCAAGGGCCTTTTCTACCAAATCAGTTACTACATTCCTTCCTCAACCTCACCTCAACTCTTTAAAATGCAAAAAAAAAAAAAAAAAAAAAAAAAAAAAAAAAAAAAAAAAAAATTGAAAAAACTAGCATGGCGTATGTATTAATATGATAAAAAGGGAAACTTAAACAAACTAAAGTAAAATGGCTTTTTTCAGAAAAGTAAATATGTTTTATTACATTGCAAATAATCGCTGACATAATAGTTGCCGTTTATCCAAAATTATCAACATCATCGGCCTTTAAACAGTCTGTACTTAAACTTCAAAATAAAAAATGAATCATGAAAGTGTATAATTTGGTTATTATCAGTAGTACCAACACCTTGTCAAGAGCTCAATTTGACTGACTCATTAGCTTGTCTTGAGTATAGTGACAAAAACTCGTTCGATTTCATTCCTGAAGTATAATCTGAAGTACATAGATGGTACACGGTTAGGACTAGGTAGTATAGGTTTGATAGTTTGTCTTTGTCGCATAGCGAATTTAAACGATGATTCACGCAAATGTTAGTCTTTTTATTAACACTTTCCAACAAAGTTAAAAAGTGTTTATGCATTCGGTTTGTCTGTCATGTCTGTCCGTATGTCCACGCTCTAACTCCCGTAAATATTCTCGGATTTCATGCAATTGATAAAGGTTATTTAGGGTCACCAAAGCATGTTTGGTATTTTATATGAAGTATGTAGGATTAATAGTTCATTTACAGGGGCACTCAAAAATATTCCATTATACATTGTGGTACATGGGGGAAAAATCGTTTGCAGAGTATTTTAATGGGATGATGACGCTATTTCAAATGTACTGAAACTGATATAAATCATTGAATTTCACTACGATCACGTTAGATCAGGGCTTTCATAGCATTTTTTATTCATTTACAGGGACACACAAAAGAAATCGGTTACAGTATACTGTCGTTGAGTAATAATTGCTAGAGTGTACGGTTTAAAATTCGGTATGCGCGTTTAAATTTAATTAATTTTTTGCATATTACTCGTTATATATAAATTCTATACCTCATATACAGGGCTTCACAAAAGTATTCACGTACCATTCTCCTTATTAAAGGAAATTGCTGAAGGAAAAATTTTCAACTGAAGCAGTTTTGTTACATTATGCTGAATGTGTTGGAAAGTGTTTCATAATCTATGCTTGACGCATGATTTTTTTTCTTTCTTGTTTTTTTCTTTATTTCTGCGAATTTTTGTTAAATGGTGCAATTTTTGCGAAAAATGTTTTAAATTCTAATTTTGTACTTCTAAATATAATCTTTAATATTTTTATGGCAAATTAAGTTTAACAAACGAAATAGTTTTCTAATTTAGATTTGCATTAAAATGATGTCTCATAAGCAATAAGAGAATCAAAGAAATAAGAGAAATAAGATAATCAAAGAAAATTATTAAAGGTATACATAAATATTATACAGACATACATACAATAAATACAATAAACTCAACTGGAGGTGAAAATTAGCTAGAGCCAGGAATCGAACCCTGGATCACAGTATACAAGACTGCTGCTCTAACCACTGAGCTACTCCGGCCGATGCCTGGGTCTGCAATTTCTCACTAATAAACCATGTTGGGGAAACGACAGCCTTGGATGGCCGGAGAACGATGAATAGATTTTAATATTACATCGATCTACGATAAATATAATAAAACACACATACTACAATATATATTAAAACACACATACACATATAAATAACGCCTGCATTCAACAGTTAAAGGTATACATAAATATTATACAGACATACATACAATAAATACAATAAACCCAACTGGAGTGAAAAATTAGCCAGAGCCAGGATTATTAGTGAGAAATTGCAGACCCAGGCATCGGCCGGAGTAGCTCAGTGGTTAGAGCAGCAGTCTTGTATACTGTGGTCCCGGGTTCGATTCCTGGCTCTGATTAATTTTTCACTCCAGTTGGGTTTATTGTATTTATTGTATGCATGTCTGTATAATATTTATATATACCTTTAACTCTTGAATGCAGGCGTTATTTATGTGTGTATGTGTGTTTTAATATTGCAGTATGTGTGTTTTATTATAAATAAAATTATGTTTATTTAAGTGTTACAAACATGGAATAAACTCGAAAAATAATTCTATAGTTTTTGATAACCTTTCAGTGTTTGAACTCGAAGAACAAAAATTAAAGAATGAATACACAGTTTATAAAGCAATATATAAGAAAAACAATGTTAAACAAGAACTAAAAATCATGCGGCCAGCGTAGAATATGAAACACTTTCCAACACATTTAGAATACTGTAACAAAACTTACACAAAGGTAACCACAAGGTAAAAGATTATGTCTAAATGAACAATTTGGAAAATGCATAACGTATTTGAAACCCAATTTCGGCAATTACCACCAATAGACGGGAAAATATCCTATTTGTTTGGTGCAGCCCTGTATGTACACTACATAGTATGCTAAAAGTTAGTTCAGTTAAACACATAGCACAGTTTGAAAATTCCCATTCAGCAATTTTCCTCAGTAAACGGAAAGGTGCTTGAGAACTTTTGTGCGCTGCCTTGTATATGATCTATAGAATTTATACACATCCAGTAATATAAAAAAAATGGTTGAATATAAAAACGCGTACTACAACTGAAAACGCTCTTGCAGCAATTGTTGTTCATAGACCAACAATTATTTCAGCAATTACTGTTCTCTAGCCAAATTCTTTTGCGTATCCCTGTAAATAAAGGATAATCATGCCATAGCCTACAGTAAGGATTTTGTAATACACCTCAATGATATAAATAAATTCCGATGTGTTTAAAAATGTGTAATATAATTAAAATTCATCGCAAACAATTTTCTCCTATAGACCGTAATGTAACGGAATCCTTTTGATTATCCCTGTAAACGAACCGTTAATACTATACACTTAAATTTCTATACCGAACATGCCATGGTGCACTCAAATAACATATATCAATTTCATGGCAATCGGACCATATTTATGCGAGTTAAAGAACGGACAGACAAACAAACCGAATTCATAAACACTTTTCAATTATGTTTGAAAGTGTTAAAAAGGAAAAACAGTAGAATTTTGGGAATGGAAAATGGAATGCTATTCCAAAACACCAATCAAATCACGAACGGTTCCAACAATTTGCGCCGTAACCGAACGATTAATTTCAAATAATAATAATAGACCTAGAGGCAGCTGCACAAACCATCGCCTCATCCAGTTGACGGCTGAAATTCCTAGGATTAGTTAAAACTATATTCGCATATTAAAATGCAACTGGTCTACCAAGTCATATCTTGGTGGAAAACACACGCAAACCCGATTTGACTGGTATGTTTATCATTGTGTTTTCCTGCACGCAAAGGTATGAAAAAATGGAGGACTGGGAGCAGGAAAACACAATGGTAAACCTACCAGTCAACCACTAAAATCGGGTTTGCAGGTTTTTTTCCACCATGGGATACGACTGACGGACCAGTTTCATTTTAATATGCGAATCGAATTCTGTCTAATCCTGAAATTTCAGCCGTTAACTCGATAAGGTGATGGTCTGTGCTACGCAGACGCCTCCCGGTCGTTAAGAAAGAAAAATCATGCATCACGCATAGATTATGAAACATTTTCCAACATTTCCAGGATACCGTGGAAAAACTTCACAACTAAAAGAAGGTATCTAAATAAACAATTTAGAAACCGCCGAACCCTTTTAAACACCCAATTTCAGCAATTAGCGATATGATAGCAGAACAATTAGCGACAATGATACGATATTTGAATTATTTTGAGCAGCCCTGTCTATAGATTCCTATACAACCATAGATCTATAGATTTGCATAGGCATCACATGGTTTACTAAAATTTAATTCAGCTGTAAAACGCATAACACATTTGAAATTTTTTTTCGCCGTTTACCGCCTATAAAAGGTAACTTGAATTTTTTGTGCAACTCTGTCTATGATCTACAGAATTTTTATACGGTGTCTGGATGTCTAAAAGTTATTTTCAGAATATGTTTTTCCATGCTCTGACAATAAAACAGTAAAAAGTCCATCCTTCTATTCCTAAAACTCATCGAGTTATGATACTTTGAATTCTATTAAATTTCGGAGCTTTCTGGCACTAAAAAAAAATGTCTTTCACATTTTATGCTGGAAAGCTGAAACTCGCATCATTTGGGATTATTCAAAAGCAGTTTCATTTTTGCAATATTTGAATCTTTTATACGATGGCCAAATTGAATTCGTTTTCCTTTCGAATAAATATTTAAACTTATAAATCTATTTCTACTTTCTTTTATCTATAATAGAAGAAAGTATTGTAATCGAAATCTTTTCCGACTTCCGGTTTTCGACGGATTTGCACGTTTTAGGGGTCAGAGATCTCGAAAAACATGTTTATACAACATGTCTGTCTGTCCGTGTGTCGCCATTGTACCATCGAAAAATGTATGAAGTTATGCGTAGAATTGTACCAAATTTCATGAATATTTTTATGGCTATGGCAAGCAGGTCCTCCTTGAATTTAGAAATATTCCACCGGAGGGGGGCACTGTAATAACGACTTTTGTGTAATTTTCTCGATTTTTCATAGTTATGTAGTAGATCGGTGGCTCAGGCAGCGATGCGAACTTCACATCCTGCTAAGTCAGCTATTCGCAAACAGCTATATGTACAACAGAATAACAAAAAATGTGGATTTTATTAAATATCATGATCGAGATTAACTCGTTTGTACTCCCATTAATTGACTGAAGCAGAAATTTAGGATGAAAATCGAAGTTGGTATTGTATTGAACTAATAATATTGAAGCATTAACATTTGTAACTATTTTTTGAAACATTAAGATGTATGAGATAGAAGAAAATTTTTGGATTGTCACATTTAGCTAGTTTTAATTATTCCGACTGTACTTGGAAGGGACAGGGGATCTAGTGATACAGGTAAATGGGTTAAAAAGGAATTTAACATTAAAAGTTCAAAATTTTGTATCGATATAATTCGTAAATTTCACCGAATGACTTGGGTTTTTGTATGTAAAGCTAAAATCTTCCTTACATAAATTTTGTGTCAAATGGGTTTCTATTTGAATACGGAGACAGCTCTTTTAATTTATTTGATTCATAATAAATTATAGAAGACACAAATAAACAATCGAACGGTGATTTTTGCCTCTCTCTGTTAAAATTTGGTGTTAATTTAATAAGAGAAGTTCTGCTTTCTCTTTTGACCAAAAGTATAAGATTTTCATTATGAAATTTAATGAAGAAATAATGCTTTCTGAATTCTGTTATAACTACTTGAATCAAATATTATACGTTAAAACAGAGTATGTCGTAACATTCTCTTATCAAAACATTTTCAATATAACAAGTTTTTTAATAAACGCAACGAATAAAAATTCTTTTCGTTTCTCTTTAATGAGACGATTTTTTTTAATTCTCAAAAACAATTCTATTCTTTTACATACCCAAGAATGTAGGAACAGTTCATTTGCTGGAATTCTTAGTTTTTATCTTTATCTATTTAATAGAAAATTCTTTTCCCGTTAATTTAAAACGAGATAGAAACATTTAAACATTCCAGCAGCTTTTAAATGGGAAAAAAAAAAAAAAACATTCTTTATTCCTGACAATATATAGAAAAAAAATCCACAATATATGCTAGTCAGAAATTAATTAGAGTTCTGAGAATGGTCTAAAAAACTGTGAATGAAAGATTTTTAGATCTCCTTCTTTCAATATTGAAATATTGCTACTTTACCAAATCTCGAATTTTTACTTTCTTCTATCTTTACAAGAAGAAAGTATTGGATTCATGAAAATTTTCGAATTCCGGTTTTCGACGGATTTATACGTTTTAGGGGTCAGAGAACCCGAAAAACACGTTTTTACAAAATGTCTGTCTGTGGGTCTGTCTGTCTGTCTGCGAGTCTGTCTGTCTGTCTGTCTGTCTGTCTATGTGTCTGTGTGTGACACAAATTTTGTGGGTACTCTATCTCAAGAACTAATGCACGGAATTTAATAAAAATTTATATCCAGTTAGTCCCTGATACAAATTGATGCTGATTAGGTTTTAGTGCAAATCGTTCAACAGGTGGCGCTGCTATGCTGCATTTTTTACGATTTCCGCAATGTCTCTATCTCAGGAACTAATGCACGGATTTTCATGAAACTTCAGATTAAGTTAGTCCTTGATATGCCTTGATGTTTATTACGTGTTGGTGTAAATCGCTCAACAGGTGGCGCTGCTATGCTGCATTTTTTTACGATTTCCGTAATGGCTCTATCTCAATAACTAATGCATGGATTTTCATGAAACTTCAGATTCAGTTAGTCCTTGATATGACTTGATGCTGATTACGTGTCGGTGTAAATCGATCAACAGGTGGCGCTGCTGTGCTGCATTTTGCATGATTCTCGCAATATCTCTATCTCTAAAACTAATGCACGAATTTTCATCTAACTTCAGATTTAGTTAGATGTTGACATAAGTTGTTGCTGATTAGGTTTTGGTGTTAATCGTACAATAGGTGGCGCTGCTATGCTGGAATTTTCATGATTTTCGCAATAACTATATCTCAAAAACTAATGAACGGATTTTCCCCAAACTTCAGATTCAGTTTGACTTTGACATAAGTGGTTGCTTGATGGTTTTGGCGTAAAGCACCCAATAAATGGCGCTGCTAGGCTGAATTTTGCTGGATTTACACGATTTCAGAGATAGCCATATCTCAAGAACTAATGCACGGAATTTCATATCTTTAGAATCCTCATGATGGGCATAGATTGCCGTTTAATTTTGGCAGTGTGATAGCGAATTTTCAAGTATTAACATGCATGAGATGGAAGAAAGATTTGGGATTGATACATCCGACTAGTTTTTCATATAGCAAAATATAAGTAAAATATATTGAAAGTCCTTTTATATTTTCAAAATTTTCATCGCTTTTGCAAACTGTTAAGTCGATTCAAACTTAACTGTACTGTCCAATCGTATCAAAAGTATAGGAATTATTAAAATAATAAGTAAGTCAATTATTTCTATTGTGTTAGAATATCGGGACAGGGAAATAGATTAAAGAAGCGATTTTCTTTTCTTTTCTTTATTCCTTTCCTTTCTTTCTTTCTTAACACTTTCCAAATAACTTGAAAAGTGTTTATGTATTCGGTTTGTCTGTCTGTCTGTCGTCTTTTCGTGTTCTAACTCGCGTAAATATAGTCCGAGTACCATGAAAACTATAGAGGATATTGGATATCACTATGGCATGTTCGGTATGGAAAATGAAGACTGTAGCATTTACGGTTCATTTACAGGGATACTGAAAAGAATTCGATTACATTACGGTCTGTGGGGGGAAAATCGTTTGCGGTTTATTTTAATGATATTACACTATAAGGAAAGAGCATGTTTACAAACAAACTCTTCCGTCAACCAATCTACCAACTATACAACTGTCATAACGATCATTGCAGGAATAGTCTTGGCGATGTAGGCCAATCATATCAGAGACCTGTTACACGTAGACCAATCTAATTTCCTAGCTCATGTGTACAGGCAGGACTCATAAAGAAAATAAACAGGTTTTTCTTGCTGACCAACAGTAATTCAACCAACAGTGACGTCAGCTGCCCTTTCCTAATTTTAAACATTCCACACAAAATGGGCAAAAATTAAAAAAAATAATCGTGGCCACATAGTAACCGATTTAAAAAAATTTTGGTACACAGGTTCAATTCATATTCAAATAGAGCACTGCAAAATATCTAGACAAAAAATTAAATATTTTAGAAGTTTTGGGCATTTAAAAAACTTGTGACACAGAATGGCATGCGTGCAATCGTTCAAAGTTGCAAGGTTGAAGTTCCGTATCTTAAAAACTATTTAACCCTTCATCTACTGACGGTACTTATAAGTACCATTAAAATAACTTGTTATAAAATTCATTTAATACATCGATTAGTTGTAATACGGTTTAGAATGAGTTATAGATACATTACTTTATCTTGTTCCAAAAGCATTGTTGTTTACACAAAACAAAAATATTTTTAAAAGGACGATTTTTTTTTTTGCATTTGCATCTTTTCAGCTTTCTTGCGTTGTGTGTGTGTGTGTGTGGGGGGGGGGGGGGGGCGATTTTTCAATTCGGAAATATTTCTATATTTCTGTTGTAAGAACATTATATTTGTACATTTTCTAATTCTATAACTTACAAGGAAAAATATTTAAAATAAAAGATTTGAGTGGGGTTATAAATATTGCACAAAATCCCTATGAATTCAAATTTAATTAATGCTTCTAAATCCTTCTAAAATTTATTAAATGATTATGTAAATCTTCCAATGTAGTTTAAACAATTCACGAAAAATGCTTTAGAAGATAAAATTTTCATGATTCAGTACATAAAAGGCTAATATAAATTAAATCTTCATATTTATTTAGTAATAATAATTTGGTAACGCCATGAATTAATCTTAAATTAGTTGTAAAATTTAAAAATTCGTCAATTTTGAGAAAATTAAAAACGTTATAGAAATCAAAGTAATTCAAAAACATCTGTGAAACTGATGTCTGATGTAGTGTTGCATATTAAGATCGAATTGCTCAAGTTTGTAAGTTGCTATTTATTTCTTTCATCTTAAAAATAGCTTAGAAACTTTAAGAAAAAAATTGCAAAATCCCAACTTTTCCTCTTTTATATGTTTAAATATTTAAATGAAGGAAAAGTCAGACAATAAAAATATTGAATAGGCGTAAAGATCAATAAGCCCGTGACATGCTTAAAAAAAAGTTCAAGATTGCCTTCTGATTCCTAACATAACAAAATTGGGTTCACAAATGATAATATTTATTACCTTCCATTTCAAATTTCTGCTTTTCTTTTACAATATTGCGAACGATTTCTAGAAAAATATATTTAGTGCTGCCATCTACATTAATCCAGAATTAAATTATATTTTTTTGTTCAACTCAATCATCTTTCTACTCTAATTTAAAGTATTCTTCAGGCAAAAATAAACTGAAAGCAAGAATAAAAAATTCTATATTTAAAATATATACTTTTGCTATAATTTCAACTAATTAAAATTTTTGAAACAGATGTCATATATTCCCGCGGCCGCCATTTTAGAATTTTTCTTGGCGTGAAAACCCGTTTTCCGCCAAGTAGCAAATGTCGCCAAGCACCGATTTATGCACATGTTAGGCTTAACGAAAATGAAATGTAAATAATAAAATATAAACCTGAAAAATGCAGGAAACTCCTTAAAGCGGCAATTAGCAAATGTAAGTATGAACGCTACGCTTCATAAACCGGAAAAAAACATCAATGGATTCAGCAAACTACTTCTGCAGCAATCTGAAAACTGCACGAAACTCGTTAAAGCGGCAATTAGTAAATGACGTATGAACACTACGCGTTCATAAACCGAAAAAAAAAACATCACTGGATTCTGCAAACTACTTCTGAAGAAATCTGAAAAATTCACGAAACTCGTTAAAACGACATTTAGTAAATGCACGCATGTTGCTGTGCAGCAATCTCAAAAATGCACGAAATGCATGAGAAATATACAATAAACGACTAATATAAAACATTACAACAAAATATGAATAAAATTATTAACATACCTTAACGGACATCTCCTTTCTTAAAAGCTCAAGATCAAAATACCTGCTACCAACACCTTCATTTCATAAAATAGGCCTATGACTACACGCTCAAAACAAACCTCCCTTTTTCTTGAAAATTTTACGATATTTCTTAATTACATCAGCAACAGCGGGTAAACGAACTACAGATGCCATAGTCAAACATATAAATTCATCAAAATCAAATTCAATCAAAATCACAACATAAAAACAGCTCATACCAGCTAAATCTACGACTGAAGTTATTTCAAAACACAATCTCGCCGAAAAACGGAGTTGCCAGAACACGTCACTCATCGGGATTGCCATGTCAATAAAGATCGCCAACAAAAAATCGTCAAGAAATCTCAAAACATCCGAGATGTCGGCCGCGGGAATATACGGAATCTAAGCCAAAAATTTTTAAGAGCTTTCCTTCACGTTCAAACAAGAGATAGAAACATCGATTTTTGTCCTCAATATTTTTTACTATTTACTTTTTTTCTCATTAACGAATAAAAAGGCAAGAATGAAAGTTTCGATACTTAAAATATATACTTTTAGCTATAACGTCAAATAATTTTAAACCTGTAAGAGCGTTCCTTCATGCTCAAACGAGTAATAGAAATATTTCATTTTTCACTCAAAATTTTTCAATGTATATATTTTTTTTCTCATTATGGATTAAAAAATCAATTACTAACTTACGACAATTTATTACTTATTATTCATTCTTAATTATAAATAATTTTTAATATAATCTTTCCATTCCTAAGGCTAATAATCAAAATGGAAATTTTAAGCATGTAAACAAAACCTCGATCACAGGGGTAGTACTGGTCCTAGGTGATATTTCAGGACATACTTTTTCTAATATTTCAGGACAATTTCAGGACACATTTACCAGGCATACTACTTTTTTTCCACGCTCGTTTGTCGAAGTTCGAGATTTTTTTCTGCCATCACTAGCCAAAGTTCGAGATTTTTTTCTGCGATCGTTTGCCGAAACTCGATTTTTTTTTTCCTTTTTTCCCCGTGATCGTTTGTCGAAATTCGAGATTTTCTTCCACAAACGTTTGCCGAAATTTGCGATTTTTTTCCACAATCATTTGCCGAAATTTGAAATTTTTTTTCCACAATCATTTGCCGAAATTTGAAATTTTTTTTCCACAATCATTTGCCGAAATTCTTGTTTTCCTCCCGCGATCGGTTGCCAAAATTTGTGAATTTCAGCGAATGATTCCTGATTTTTTTAGTAATTGGTTGAAGACTATTGCAATTTTTTTCAACGACCGATTAACAAAATTTGCAATTTTCCTTCCTGTCCAACTGACAAATTCCTGTTTTTTTTTTTTTTTTTTTTTTTTTTTTCGACCACTTTACGAAATTTGTGCGTTTTTCATTATCAGATGACAAATCGTTTCATTATTTTCTGACTCTAAAGCACCTATTAATTCCAAAGTACTTATTTTGTGCAATTCTGCAAAATATATATATATATATTCATGGAAAAATCATGACTGTTTGTGCTGCAGTACAAAACTCGCGAAATTTCAGGAATTTCAGGACATGTTACCATATTTCAGGACGTTTTTTCATTTTTCAGGAATTTAAGGAATATCAGGACAAGTACTACCCCTGCGATCAACTTTTAATGTAATTTTTAATAATTAAAACAACAATCCTAAAATCTATTATTTTAGTCACTCATAAATAAATATGATCTACTTATATGCTGGTTTTCATTAAAATCTGTGGCATGTCAGCCACAGCTGATTTGCTCATTTTGTATGGACTGACCCCATACTGAAATTTATATATATCACTTAGGGTACTACAGGGTGCTTACTGTAGAACAGGGTGTGCATAGAATTTATCGTTCATTCACAAGGACACACAAAAGAATTTGCCAACTGAAGAAATTGAACACTAATTGAACTATTGAAGCCCAATGAACAATAATTGCTGGGGAAGTGCGTTTTCATTGTGGACCGCGTTTTTTAATTGAACTACTTTTTTTTTTTAATATTACTTAGTGTGCATAAATTCTATAGATCATATAGAGGGCTGCACAAAGTTCTGAAGCACATTTTCGTTTATTCACGGAAATTGCTGAATAGAAATTTTCAACTGTGGTATTCGTTTCAATGAACTAACTTTTAGTATACTATATAGTGTAGATACAAATCTATATATCATATACAGGCTGAACAAAAAAGTCGGATATTTTCCCGACTATTGATGGTAGTAGCAGAAATTGGGTTTTCAAATGTGTTATGCGTTTTTCAAATTAATTATTTAGGCATTATCTGTCACCTTAATAAACTGTGAAGTTTTGTTCCTGTATTCTGAATGTTTTGGAACGTGTTTCATAATCTATGCTGGTCGCATGATTTTCGTTCTTTTTTTTTCCCCCTTTTGTTTCAGAAGACTAATTTAGTTTCGAAAGTCTGCTAGGTTTTACACCTTTAGCTCGTTAAGTAACAGGTCCTAAAATGCCATTACTTTTGTTACATTGTTACATTTTGGTATTGTGCACTTGGCAGTTCTTCAGCCCTGGGGGAAAAAAGTGATCACCCCTACTAATTTTGTTATAAATAATTATATAAAAAAGATATAGATACCAATTGAGCGGGGGAAATGCCTATTACTTAATGCTATGCATAAATTATGATTCGGAGGCCTTCTACATATTAAAAATTACACTAAATTAAAAATTTTCAAATGGTACATTAAAATTTTTTGGCACCTTATTTGAGTTCTTCGGATCAAAGCAGCTAAGAAAACTACATTAGTTTATGCACTTTTTTCCTTAGATTTTCACAGCGTTATAGAAAAGTCATTGTATATTTATAAATTTACAAATGTATGATAAATTTATAAAAGTAAAATGAAGATTACACAAGGAAAAGTACCGGAAACATTCAATTAGTAAACAAAAGAAAAATGATCTTGAAATGTGAAATGTAAAATAAACTACCAAGATTTAAAAACAATTGCGTAGAGCTTTCCAGTTACTTTCTAAGATTTTCTTTACTGTGATGCAAACAATAACTAGAGACCTTCAGACCGTTGAAAAACAGGGCCGAAACTAAGGGGGGGGGGAGGCAGAGGGGGCATGTGCCCCGGGCGCCAGAACAAAGGGGCGCCAAATGAAGGATTGGAATGGATAATTTTCTTCTGATGGACTGATGGCTTCTATTATTATGAAACAGACATTATAAATGAAGTGTTAGGTGAAGATGAAAGATGACCGTTTTTTCCAGCATTGTACATAAGTCTGTCTGACATTCTTTTATCTTTAAAATAAACATTTCGCCGCTTTTTTTTTTTTTTTTTTAAATATGTTAAATGAAATGTACTTTTATAAAATGCGCACAGTAATTTAGTTCTTTTTGTGACATTGAAATATCAAATATAACTAAATTTTTTAGAGATATACGCAGGAAAATTATTTCACCTTATTACTTATTATAATCATCCCCCCCCCCCCTCCCCAAATATCATATCTACGCCCAAGGTTCCCAAAAGTCACAGTTAAGATCTTAATTTTTTTGTAAAGTTAAAATACATTAACGAATACGCAAATTTCTAAATTAAACAGTTAGCTGTAGATTTTGTTACATAAATTGTAAACTTCAAGATATGCAACAAAGACTTGGAAAGATAAATTCGGTTTAAAGGAACGAATTCTACTTCTTCTGACTATATCTGAAGAATTTCTGCAGAAGCAGAATTACTGTAGCCAATTCTGCCTCTGCTCCGTACTTGCATTTTATGTGTATATAACAATATTTTTACATGAATAAATGTGTTTAAAGAGCAACAAACATAAATAAAAGCAGAAGCTAAGTATCTGTGTTTCTGCTGCTGTTTCTCATTTTCTATCTCACTCTCTCTCTCTCTTTTTTTTTAACCATTTGGAAATGGTTGTTATTTTCGGTCGAGGATGGGGCCAAATGATGCTCGCATTTTATTTTTTTAACGAAATTCAACGATGCTCTTTACTTTTAAAAGAATTTTTATTTGAATAGGTAACAGAAAGGCATAAAATCGTTAAAAGTTTTTTGAATAGGTAATCGAAAGGCATAAAATCGTTAAAAATTGAAAAAGTTACAAAATGGGTAGGCGCAAATTATCAGATATGGAAAAATCCAAAGCCAAAGATCGACGCCGAAAGGAAAATTGTCTTGCAAAGCAAAAATCCAGGTCTCCACCTCATTATGTAGGCCATGAAAATCGAGGTCTTCAACTGATTATGTAGGCTATGAAAATCGATTACAGAATAAAAGACGAACGCGAAAAAGGAAGCAATCTAATGTTAATCGATTGATAGTAAAATGCTATGTCTCGAGGGGCTCCAATCCACTAGCCACGGCGTTTTACAATCGGTCGATTCTAACCGGGAAAAATTGAGCTCAACGTAGGTAATTTGTCGCAATCTGTGGATGATTCGGTGGAACTGCTTTCGATTTGTAAACTGTTTTTCTTCTCGAAACGGGACTTGGAGAGTTTATCGATGAAGGCTTTGGTCGTCTGAAGTTTGACCTTTGCGATCTGTTGAAGAGAATGCGACGGAATTTGGTGGACGAAATTTAGATTTTTCGGTTAAATTTTGTTACGAAGGGGATTTGTCGCGATCTGTAGATGACTCGGTGGAACTGATTTCGATTTCTAACCTCTTATCTTTCTCGGCTTCTCTTGTCGAAATGCCCCAAAATTAAAATTAAGTAAATATTAAGTCAGAGAAAAAAATCCAAATGGTCGTTGTCCTATTAGGTCCGCCGTCCTATTAAATTACTTTTTTTTTTTTTTTTTTTTGTTTTTTTTGTTTTTTGCGACTAAGTGATGATAAAGCACCCCAATTTTTCTCTCTCTTTTTTTAACTACCGATAAATTAATATTTTTGTTCGTTGAAAAATCATTATTACCAATAATTTGTAGTATAAACTAATAATGAAAGATTGCTGAATTAAATGTGTACTTGTTTAGTTTAAGTTGAATTAGAAATTAAAAAAATAATAATAATCCACGATAAATGGTTTAAAATTTGGAATAAAATGTGTGATTTCATTTAAGATATATCACATTTGTCTTGTAAATACATCATAATATTTTTTTTTCTTTTTCTTTTTTTTTTTTTTTTTTTTTTTACTTTTGAAGATGTATTTTGCATTAAATCTCCCGACTGTGAAAAAAAGGACAGGAATTCCGATAATTTAAATAAAAATTGTACATATTATTTCTGCTGTATACATTCGCTTTTCTGTTCACACATAAAAGACAAAACGGTGAATGAGGTGTTTTATACAAAAGGTTTAGGAACAGGATTTTGAAATAGCTCAAATTTACACTCAAATTTCGTTAAAACACGTTGTTCAATTAAAAATTGCAGTTAATAAAAAATTCATGGAAAAAAAATGTATCAGCAAACAATCTCAGAGACATCCAATGCAAAAACCTCGCACGGAGTCCACTAGCCAGAAAAAAAAATTACGAAGAGATTGTCAATTGAAAATTGAACTCTGAAATGGCAGCATGCTAAATTTTTCCAGCTTTTCGTGCTTTTTCTTCATGTTTATTGTTACGTTCCATCATATAATCACAATTGCCACCACTCTCTTAAAAAACAAGAAAGAAAAAATCATGCGTCAAGCATAGATTATGAAACACTTTCCAACACATGCAGAATAATGTAACAAAACTTATGTATATAAAAACTAATGTAACACCGTTTAATAAGGTGAAATGTGATGTCTAATTGAACATTTGGAAACGCATAACACATTTGAAAATCCAATTTCAGCAATTCTCATCTACAATTGGAATTTTTTCCGAATTCTTTGAGCAGCCTGTATATGATATAGGGTAAAGTGCCCATATTTGGTCCCCTCTCCTAATTGCGTCCCCCTTAACTTCTCCGCTTCTGCGAAAGTGGCGCCACTTATGACGCAAGGCACAGGGGACGGGAGGTAAAAGGGGTCAGGATTGAAATTTTCGTTCGCCATGACGCATACATAAATTAAACACGCCGAATTTCCTGTTTTTAGAAGACCTGAGTTCTTATTACGTCGTTTGTAGAACGTTATTTACTGTACTGTAAGTATTTATTTCTTATTCATTACATGTATTTTACGTTGGTAAGATGCTGGCAGTAGCATACACTGAGTTTTAGAACGCTCAGTTTATCTTACGGGAACTGAAGCTCCGTGATATTGCGAAGTAGCGTGGCCCCAATTTCGTCCCCCTTGCAGTTCTTATTTCCGTCCAGGGGACGAAATTAGGAATGCTTTTAATGATGACATTTTTTTCAATTTATTCGTCATGTTTGGATGGCTAATGTTTCGTTATGTTATTATTCCACTGATAATTCGTACATTTCTTTGTGCCTTATTTTAATGTAAATTAAATTACTTACTCATTTAGAAATAAATTTTGATTTAGCTATAAGTTAAGCCTCGGCGTATTGGATTTTTTGGGGAGACGAAATTGGGACCAATTTTTTTTTTTTTTTTTTTTTCATTTTTAGGTACTTTTGAAAAGACAATTGTTCGCATTGTTAATTTTTTTTGTACGATATTTGCCTATGTACGTGGGTAGTTAGTCTATGTAAAATCCAAATTTGGTAGATTTTCACTGAAAATTACAACTTCCAAGGGCCTAAAAGTGACTGGGGGACGATAATAGGGCACCTTACCCTATAAATTTGTATGTATAAACTACATTCATGCAAAAATTTAGTTCAGTTGGGAATTACATACCACAGTTGAAAATTCCACTGTAGCAATTTCCGATAATAAGGAGAATGGTACGTGATTTCTTTTGCACAGCCCTGAATACGAGGTATAGAATTTATACACAACGAGTAACATGCAAAAAATTAATTTAAATTAAAATCGCATACTGAAATTGAAAACGCACTTGAAGAAGTTATTGCTCAAAGGCAGTACTGTAAAGAATTTTTTTTGTGCGTCCCTGTAAATGAACGATAAATGCTATGAATGCTCTATTCAATAGTAATAACCTTGTAGGGAAATTGAGTGTTTTAAATCAATTTCATTTGAAATAGAATAATGTCATCAAAATACACTGCAAACGATTTCCCTCCATTGCCCATAATATAACGGAATTCTTTTGAGTGTCCCAATAAATGAACTATGCCACTTCATATTCAATACCGAACATGCCGTGGTAAACATCATTAACACATATCATTTGCATGAAAATCTGATATATTTACGCGAGTTAGCGCGTGGACAGACAGACGCACAGACAAACCGAATTCATAAGCTATTTTCAACTTTGTTGGAAAGTGTTAACAATTATTTGCCATACCATTTTTAACACTTTCCAACAAAGTTGAAAAGTGTTTATGCATTCGGTTTGTCTGGCCGTCTGTCTGTCCACGCTCTAAGTCCCGTAAATGTACTCGGATTTTCATGAAATTGATAAAGTTATTTAGGGTTACCAAAGCATGTTTGTTATTGTATAGGAAGTATGTAGGATTAATCGTTCATTTACAGGGGCACTCAAAAGTATTCCATTACATTGTGGTATATGGGGAAAAATCGTTTGCAGAGTATTTTAATGACATTATGCTATTTCGAATGTATTGAAACTGATATAAATCATTGAGTTTCACTACGATCACGTTAGAACAGGGCATTCATAGCATTGTTTATTCATTTACAGAGGCACACAAAAGAAATCAATTACAGTACAGCCATGTCTTTCAGTAATAATTGCTGGAGTGTACGGTTTAAAATTCGGTATGTGCTTTTAAATTTAATTAATTTTTTGCATATTACTCGTTATATATAAATTCTATACCTCAAATACAGAGCTGCACAAAAGTATTCACGTACCGTTCTACTTATTAGAAGAAAATGCTGAAGGTAAATTTTCAACTGAAGTACATGTATCTCTTAAGTGAACTAAATTTTGGCAAGCATGTAGTTAATAGATTCAAATCTATATATCCTATACAGGGCTGTTGAAAAAAATTGAATAATTTTCTGATTATGGATGGGAACAGCTGAAATTAGGTTTTGAAGTGTGTTATACCTTTCCATATGGTTGAATTAGACGTAATATTTAAAACTTTTAAACGGTTCAGTTTTGTTACATTATTCTGAATGTGTTGGAAAGTGTTTCATAATCTATGCTGGACGCATGATTTTTTCTTTCTTGTTTAATATTCTAGGAGGTCTTTTAATCTCAATTTTCCATTACCCAAACACATATTAGGATAAAGTCAAGTTTCTTTATAACTTTAATTATAAAAAAGTTTTATTTATTTGTTGCTACCAGGGAATATTTATCATCTCCCAAAACTGTCGCTCGTTTAAAAATCTCGTTCAGCGACAACCTTTGCATTATTTATAACTCTCTTCCTCTTTATCAGCAGCTTTACTGGTTTCAGAAACAAAGATTTCACATTAATGGGATCGTTGAATGATGGGTTGCTAGGGTCGTCATGGCAGCAATCCACTGTCATGGTTGCAGGCGAAAGAATGGCATTTCTCATAAATATCTGTTAAAAGATACTGAAATAGTTCAATTGTAATGCGATGCATTCTATTTCTGTATGACGTTTCATTTTAAGTAACTGACTTTTCGCTTAAAATTATAAAGCTGCATTTATTAATTTTCTCCCTCACAAATCTACAAATAAAAATAGTATAGAAATAAGGAATTAAAATAGTATTTCAATTTTTTGTTACTAAACTATTAAATAAAGTAAAGTAAATGTTGACTGTATATTTGAAAAATTTTGTCAAATACTGGGTGTTTCATTGAGTAGTTAGTTTCAGGGTTCGTCCGTTGAGTACCTCTTCATCCAAATAATAATGTTAGCTTTATTTAATGATACTACTTCTGGATTAAATAAGGCGAATATTACTATTAGGATATTGTGGTATTAAAATTCCTTGACCAAACGAAGCTTGTGAAACACCCAGTATATACCATTACTTATCTTTAAGGATCGACCGAAACAGGGTTTTAAGACCAGAATTGTGAGCAGAAAACGAAAATGAAAACGAATTTTTGGTCGATTTCTACTTATCCTTCTATATATAAAAAAGTAACGATTTGGAAATGGACCAATGAAAATCTGCGTAGATACTGCGAAAAGATTGGCCACAGCATTCTGACGCTATAAGGGGGGTTACCAAGGGGGGGGGGGGGACCCAGCTCTGTCGCCAAACGTCGCCAAGTTTGTCGTCAACTTGGCAATATATCGCCAGTCCAGTTCCAGTATTTCACCAAATTTCCATAGACTCCCATTGAAATCCAACAGGGTTTACTTGCTTGCAGAAAATCGACAAATTGAGGTATTTCAATGCGACAAAAACTAATATTTGCTTATGAATAGAGCTTAATTGAATTATTTACATTATTTTTAAGCACAAACACTAACTATTTACAATATTCGTAACACTATATATACAATTTTACACATATACGTTGGCGGAGAAAAGGCGACGAAGTGAAAATTACAGAGGAGAGGAGATTTATATAATAAGATTATTTACTGTAACTAGAAATTAGCGACTTCATTACTAAGATAAGGGAAAAAATCCAAATAACTGTAATAAATTTGTTATTTTTTAAATTTACAATATTTTTAATTTTTAATTTTCTAATAATTTATAATTTTATTTAATTATAAATTTATTTAATTTGTAATTATTCAGATAAATTATAAATTTTACCTTTTTTAAATTCTTATAATTATGAAACTCTGTAAGCTCTAATAATTATGTGCTTGGAGATAAGGAAATAAAATTCTCAGGACTCTGGGAAGAGCACGTTTTTACCAAGTGGAATCTAAAAATTGAATGCATAGAGAATAAGGAATCGCGAAACAATTACGTTTGGTGTTGGTTAGAAAATATGGGGATTGCTTCGCGATACCGAATGGAATCGCGAAGCGATTACGTGGGGGGTTGGTGAGCGGAGCGAACAGGGGTGCGAGGCCCGCCTAATCTTATAGAAAAGTGAAAACGTAATTACCGATTTTGTTGATTAAATTTTCCTTGTTTTTATTCTATTTATCTTTTTCCTTTGCTGTGGTAGTTATTTATAATATTTTTAATTGTAGGTTCATGTTTGTACACTTATTACATAGTCCCTGTTCCCTTGGTGGTGAATATGTTCTTTCTGCTATCTGATGTTATTATACGACATAACCCTAGTTTCGTCGAATAATAAAGAATCGAATAATGATTTCTTATTTTACTTTTTTTTTTTTTATACTTCTGTTATTTTTTCAAAAAAGGGAGAACTTTATGGTCAGTTGTAAAACTACATAAAGGTATCCGAGAAAGAATAGTATGCTTTCGTGAGATCTGTGTGAAATATACATTATGCGTAATACATAGAAAGTAAAAATGAACTTCTTTATTTAGTCATTTGAAAACATTTTTTGTTGTTATTGTCACCAAGAACGCCACAATAGCAATTGTTCTTAAATTTATCATTTTTGGCTTTCTCAAACCGATCCGATGGAACTGGGAGGTATTAAATTGAAAATCACATTTCTACAAGGGGGAGCACAGGATCATTTTTTTTTAGTCGTGAGCGAGAAGATTTCAACCTTGGATTTCTAGAATGGCAAATAGGCTGAGTTGAATCCCACCCAGTGTCTCCAAGAAGTTATGATTTTGATCTGTCGGATCTCTTTCTGTGGAGTTGCGTAAACAATAAGTACAGTGGAAGGCTTGCCATTCGGACACACTCTGTGTATATATATACAAATATAAAATAATAACAACGAAAAGAATATTTATAAATATATCACCCTTCCTTTTCCGAGATTTAGATTTAAACTTTAATTTTTATATTTTCTGAATAACATCGGATTGATCTTGTGATATAATTGAAAGAATTTGTGGAATACAGTGTGGGCAAAATAAAACTATTTATAAGACTGACACGGAATTGACCCTTGTGACTGAACAGGAGTGCCCATCACAGAAAATACTAAAATGGCCATCACTGACGTTGATGAAGCAATGTTCACGACTTATCAAACCGTGAAGCATGCGTAGCAGCTCTGCCTGAGGGATAGCAGCAACAGCTTTTTAGTGTTCTGCTGTAGCTCTTCAAGTGTGTTAGGATTATTTGAGCAGATTTGGCTCTCAATTTGACCCACAGGTAAAAATTACAGGGTGAGAGATCAGGCGATCGAGGTTGCCTGAGATTGCACTGCCTCTATACTGATTGTTCTCTATTCACCGAATAGTACCTCATGCGCTGGTGACAAGGTTGTCAAGGCAGTGTGTGCTCTTGCTCCGTTTTGCTGAAAGTCTGAGTCGTTCATCTTCTGTGACAAGATACAAAAAGTGAATTAACACGTTCAGGCCGGCGCGGTTGGTCACACTCGACTGTCTCAGAGCTGCCAAGCCTTCGGCTTTTGTATGCCAGTATTTTAATACAGAAAAGGATGTTTTATTTAATTAGAACAATTGGGCGATTTAAAGGAACAATATTTTCTCTAAAATAATAGTGGTGTGCAAAAAGCCGGAGACTTGACAACTCTGAGACAGTCGGGTGTGACCCACCGCGCTGGCGTGAACGTTTTAAACAGATTATGGATATACCGGTAAGCATTAACATTTCGCTAAAAGAGCAGTTTTATGATGTGGAACCCAGACAATGCGCACCAAACACCAATTTTGAGATTATGCAACGGCTTTTTAAAGTACTGATAAGGATTTCCTGGTGCATAATGACGCATCTTCTGGTGTTCACATACCCTGAGACGCTGAACCAGGCCTCATCTGAAGAAATGAAAAACTGAGGATCCAAAAGTCCTGATTCCACTTCACTCAGAAACCACCGGCTGAATTCCACATGCGAAAGTTTATCTGCAGGCTTTAATTTATGCACAACAGGAAATTTGAAAGGATACAGATGCAAGTCCTTTTTGATGACGTTTCAACACGACGGTTTCTTAATTCTCACTTGCACAGATTAACGACGTTGAGATTTCGTCGTACTTTGTTCCAGGCTTTCCCGGACTCGAGCAGTGTTTTCAAGTGTTCGGACTCTTTTCGGATTGTTACGGTTTTTATTCGCTACAGAGCCCGTTTCGCGCCATTTTGCTACTATTTTTAGCGTTGCAGACTTTCCTGGAGGTTTTACCAAAATACCTCCACTCTTAAGCTATTGTGCAAATAGTTCCGCCGCACACGTTTTCCACAAATTATGCTTTGCATAACGCTCGACAATGAACATACGCTGTTTTATCATGAGCAACATTTTGTGCTTTCAACTGGCCCTTAATCTCTTCAGTCCTGAGTACTCAAATGCGTATCTTGATTCCTTTCCTTATAAAATCTAAACTGATTGATTTTTTTTCGTTTTGACCCCACTTCTACATAGCTGAATGTTTTTGGCTTTAAAGCAGAACCAATAAATGGTAGCACCAATGCTGATTTCCTCATAAAATAAATGTTATTTTCACATGAGTTTGCAAAATGCCTCCAAGACAGTGCAGCCAAGAAAGTAGGTAATTTTCATAATTATTTAACTTAAAAACTTTACAATAATAAAAAAAAAAATTGAGGTTTTGTAGATTATTCATTTATTTAAAGACCTTATTTTTTTATTGTGTGAATTTTGGTTACTGATAATTAAATTGATCTTTTGGGAGGGCTAGTAATTTTAAATTCATATTTGTGAACAGAAACACACTTTTTTTTTGGCATCTATGGTGTCATTTTGTTCGGACAAAAGGAATGAATGAGTATTTGCAGTATTATTTTAACTTCGGCTGCCAAGAGGATAAATCACGGCTGCACTTCTCACTCAATCAAACGTAATGACACAGCAAAGAACTCGAGATAGAACATGCAGGATGGAAATAGTAGAAAAATAGTGGTTTTCAAAAAAAAAATAAAAGAAAAAAATAAAAGAAAAGAAAAGCAATTTAACAAATTACAACGACATTTGGAAAATGATTTTTTCAAAAACTAAAATTTAAGACATAAAAAATCACACGGAGTTAATCATACATTACGTACGCCATGAATTAAACATTAATAGTGTTATGACAAGTAAAAATTGCAAGCGAGAAAAATCGCCTGCGACTCGTCCTGAAACTTACGTATTATCCAAGCATTTCATTGGCTGTTCGGGAAAAGGCTTTTCCATCGTCAGATTTCTTGGAAATCTGACGACCCATTTTAAATGAAATTTCATTCTTAAACTTCTAAACATCCCACAATATTACTTTTTACACCGCCGTAAGGAGAAAAAAATATACTTTTAAATGCAATTTGTTTGAAAGGTGTATCTCAATTTGTTTCTGGACTTTTAATTTTTTTTTTTGTAGTTTATATTACTTTTTGTCATAGTGGCAACAGAAGTATCCATCTCTGTTGGAAGTAAAGGGAAAGTACAGATTACTGTATAGACCAATCAGAAAACGAATAAAATGCGGATTCAACCAATAAAAAGCTTCAGATATGCTTTTGATTTCCTACCCTGACGAGGACAATAACCATTTTTCCAAATGATTAATAAATAATTGCAACAGAGTCATTAAATAATACAAAAAAATTATAGCCATAAATTACACCATATTATGCAACATTGTGCAAAATTATCCTTAAACTAAATCTATTCCTTTAAAAATCCTGCATTATAAAATATTGAAAATTTTGAAAATTTAATACTTATGCATACCATCAATAAGTAATGTGAAAAATAATCAATCATGAAAAATAATTCATATTAACATTCATTAACAAAACATTCATAAAACTTAAACTATGTGCAAAATTACTTAAAAGATGAGAAAATATTAAAAAGATGTTAAATTATTTTAATACGTTTGTACTTTCAACTATAAAAAATATAGTCTCGTCAGAGAAATATAAGAAATACAATTGTTATTGACGTCTAATTTTCAAAATTCACGTATATGCGGACCAAAGGAGTGGAAAGTGTAGTAAGTTTAACTTTTTAAAGATGAATTAAGCATTTCTATCTATTTATTTACATTCATAAAACATTCAAAACAATTCAAACATTCAAACATTCAAAATCATAATAACATATTTCAGATAATAAAGGCGTAAGTTTTATTACTTCGTTAATGTACTTATTTTCTACATATTCCTAAAAAATTTGGCGATATGTGTGACATTCATAAAGACCAATTCGATCTAGCTAGATATCAATTACTTTTTTTTTTTATTGTAAAAAACATTAACTGAAATACGATTCAAAGAAAATGCTCTAAAGTTAGATAATGAATTCAAATTTTTACTTGTACTTATTCAATGATTTTTTTGTGTTTTCAAACAAAATTTTTTATAATATTTTATTGTCGAGAAATTTAAAAAACCTATTTTGAAAAAGCGAATTCTTGTTGAAAATGTCTAACGTCATCACAGATTTTTTTAAGCAAAAGCAGACTCCAGACAATAATAATAATGTATGTATGTATGTATGAGTACATATAAAAGTAAAATCTCGTTACAACGAATATCTAGGGAGCATAGATTAAATTCAGTATACTGAGAAATTCTCTAAAGTGAATATTTTTATAATGCAGTAGGATAATAGGATTTTTTTTTAACAATCCAAATCGAATATTTCAGTTTAACGAATATTATTTATATTCGGTAAACTAAAAAAATTGTTAAAGTGACATTCGTTATAACGAGATTCTACTGTATATATTTTATTTATATAACAATTAATGTAAAATATTATTACATGTCCTCTTTAAGTAAGAGATCCGGTCATTTTTGTTATACGAACTTATAAGTTATTTTTTTATTTCAAAGATATATTGCACACGCACACACACACACACATATACAGTGTGTCCACGTATAACCTGACCGACCTTTATTTTCGCAACCGTTGGTCCTAGATGCATACTTCCAATTACAAAAATGGTTTAAATAAGGTAAAGAATTATTTTTAAAGTGATTTGGGTCAAGAAAAACATTTATTAAAAAATTACGAAATTGAAATTTTTATATGGTCCCCCGGTCCTATAAGTGATATTTAGTAAAACTTTACTGTGGCACTAACAAGTAAGACAAAAAAAAGTCCTATTCATCTAACATTAAAATTGACCGAGTTATGAAACTTTGAAATGCACGGCTTAAGCCACTTTTATACATCTGAAAACAGATGATTTCTGCCATGCTTTCAGGGATCGTATTTAAAGTACTTAATCTTATTTCAAGGTATCTGCGCTTTGAAAGAAATTGTACAAATATTACGTATGAGGCTATGATTTCTTTTAACTAAAATTGTGTTATTTTCATAAGGTTTTATTTAACTTGCAATGATCGCCTTCCAGTTTAAGATTTGCACTAGAACTTTAACTTACTTTCAAATGTCCGATCGAAGTTAAATTTTACATATTGACTTAAATCCGATGACAATGCAATATTATTATTATTTTCGACTCTTACCATCTTATACATACTTATATTAGAGGATAACACAAAAAAATTCGGATAGATTACCGTCAAGAAGTTTAAGAAAGAATTTTAGATTAGATAACATAAAACTGCGATGGTTGTGTTTTTTAAATTTTATAATTACATTTTATACTTTTTTTAACGCTGAATAAAAAAATTACCTTTACTTTTAACCATCATGCCAGGATCTTTCGCAAAATCGTAAATTTCAAGGTTACAAAATAGCGAAAAATCTGATACTATAAAATAGATGTAAGGTTTTTTTTATTCGGTTTAATTTTATTTAATTCAATAATTTATTAGATTTTTTGGCTTACTGGGTTTCTTACAGCTAAACAACTCGGGGGTCCGATGAGGTTGGGAGGGGAGAGGGATCAATTTTAACTTTTAGCTTTTTAACTTTGAAATTTGCGATTTGAGAAAATTCCTGACGTGATGGTTTAAAATGAAGATCATTTTCGGATTCAGTGCTAAAAATTACATAAGAATTAATTTTCAAAAGCTAAAAAACATGCCACAACCCAAAATTTGAAAGACAGTGACTAACAGCATTTTAAAATATGTATCATTTTGTAAAGAATTGAGGCTGTTGTGTTTTCATCCTTTTATTTAACAAAAAATCTGTTATTTTTATCCTCTTATGACGTTCAGTACAAATTGTGCATTTTGCAGTAATATGTCAGAATGATAAAAGATTTCAAATTTATATTGCAATGCTAATTTTACTCTCAACCATTTCTTTAATATATCTGACGAAATTATATTTCTACTAAATTTGTGAATGACCCCTAATATGCAGCAAAAAGTATACTCCAACTTTAAACAGCTATTACTCGGACAATTTTAATCGTAGAATAACGGGACTTTTTTTGCCTTACTTGCCAGTGTAACAGGGAAATTTTACTAAATGTAACTTATAGGACCGGGGGACCGTATAAAAATTTAGATTCTGTAATTCTTCACTATATTGTTTTTTCGCTACAAACTTTTTTTTATCTTAACCCTGCACCTACTAATTTTGACCATTTTTGTAATTGGAAGTATGCATCTAGCACCAACGGTTTCGAAAATAAAGGACGGTCAGGTTATACGTGGACACACTGTATATATGTACAATATATTACAGAAAAACTATAAAAACAAAAAACTGCGTTATTTCGAGATTTTAATTATACACCAGAATGCCTAAGATTCATAAACACATTTTGATTTGTATTTAAAAAAATCAGTGTATCTAATATGAATGTCGAATTTATGAAATGTGAAATATAATTTTTGCGTCAGTGCAAAATTGCCTTTTTTTCAAAAAACATCGAGAAGACTCAAATCGAGAGGAAAACACTAATGCATGTATAGCCTATGAAATGAAACAAGAACAAAAAAAGGAAAAAAAATCATCACTGCACGCAGCAATGTTGCTGTACAGGATTTCTAGGAGGACATGAAATTCGGTAATGCTGTCATCACTATAGTGTTAACTATCACTAATTTTGAACTGAAAAAAAGCTTTTTTCACGTCCCACTCTGAGATAACATTTACATAACCAGCAATGGGAAATCCAACCGGGCAACTGAGCAGTTTCTATGCACGGACTCCCAAGACAATTGACTCTTTTTTATGTATTCCAGAGCAATTGATTATACGCAATTTTATTGTATTTGAGTTCTTAGTCATCGATTTCTTTTCTTGGAGATGTTTATTAGGTTCTATTTTCCTGATAATTAAAAGCAGAATCGTAGTTTCCAATTTGAGAATTTTACATGCTCTTGTATCTTCTTGTGAAAAACATCCAAGACTGTTCCTTTAAAAAAATGTATCACTGCGCTTTTTACCAGACCACGTAGCCTGCGTGTATTTTCCTTTGAAAAAATCCCCACGTTTGGAGTTTTCAAATAAATTACCTCCGGCACCTTGTAAGCAGGATTCTACAAATTGAAAGAAAAAAACCCTGGTAACTAGCAAAAATTTTTAGGCGCTAATAAAAATACTCTTTCTCTTTCGCCGTTGCCAGTTTTTTCATATTTTTTAATTAAGTTGTTTCAAAAGCTTAAAAGTTTTTTATCAATTGATTGAAAAATAATAATCATGATCATAGTTATAGTACAGGGTGCCTAAATTAGTTGGGCAATTTCGTAAGTTAAGAACTTCCGAAATATTAAATGAAATTAACTAGTTGAAAAACAGACTAGTAGTAATATTGCCGAAGTTTATTCATAGGTGGCGGTAGGTGTCATAACTGACGCTATCGCTTAGGGAGCGGAGGTGTTATTCAGTGGCCACCACGATCACAAGATCTTTCACCGCTTGATTTCGGTGTATGGGGTTTTGTAAAGGATCAAGTGTACAAGCCGCCACTTCCTGCACCCATTCCTGAACTAAAATCAAGAATCTGCACTGCAATCAATTGGAGCGGCGGAAACATGCTGGCAAATCTGTGGCAAGAAAGGGTTTACCGATGGGACATTTGCAGAGTCACGAAAGAAAGTCACATCGAACATTTGTGATAATGGTAAACTTGAACTATTTTTCAATCTTACAATAATATGTACTTTTAATAATTACAATATTTTTACAATATTTTAATAATTACAATAATATGTTTTTTTTCTTCCTGTCAATTCCATTCAATAAATCATTCTTTTTACCCAATTAATTTGTAGACCCCCTTATATCTTGAATATTGCCTTAACTCTTCAATCCAGTTTAATAAAGTAATTTAGAAAGATAATATAAGTTTTCTCAATGAACCTTATAAAAATTATATAGCTCTTTAAAAATGAAATATACATTACAAAAATTTGAATAAATAAAGTATGTAACATTAGGAAAAATAATTGTACTTTGCTAACATCATTATTTTTTTCAAGAAAATTGGTTTGAAAGAAATTGCTTAGACAAAACAATAACACGAATACTTAGACTGGTATCCTTAAACTATCATCTTCATGGTACTTTACCTTAGATAAAGATTTTTACAAATACTTTTTTTGACAGGGTTCTTCAAATTCTGCATTTTCTACTCTTTTGCTTTTAATTTCTGACATTTGTTCTTGTGCATTTTGATTTTTTTTTTTAAATTCAAAACATCACCTATTCAAAACATACCATGTATGGTTTATAATCATTAAGTAAAAAGCCGTTCATGGAAATTATCTTCAGCATGCAATTTTGATGCCAACAATCGCCAGTTAAAATATTTTAGTAGTCAATGGCGGCCCGGCTGCTGCATTTGTCGAGCCATGCGTGTAAGAATTGTAAAATTTAATGCCCATTAATATTTATAGAAATTTCCGAAATGGATAAATGCCACAAAATTTGATCTGTTATCATATATTTAACTTAGGACAGAGAAGATTACGTTTTTTCTAGCAGTATTTATGTCTTATTCTAATTTTCATTTGCATTTCAGATATCTTGAAGGAAGGGGTGGAACGAAAACATGAGCCTTGAGATAACTTAGTATGAAATTAATATGCTGTGGTCATCACAAAACTTTCCTCTATATTATTCTAATACGTTAATTTAAATAGGGGAATCGATAAAAGTGTTATCACAAGTCTGCCGAGCGAAGTTTCGTCTTGTCTTATTTTCCTTTTCTGCTCCCACATAGTAAAAGTAAGTGACAATAGGGCTATATAATTTTCATTTGTTGACCATCACTATTATGTAGCAACGTCTTTCTGCGCAATGTATGATGTTCCGTTTATCCACAGTTCTTTATTTGTAATTTCGCTAGAAATTTCCTTAAACGAGGTAATGAGAAACAAGTTTTACAATAAGGTTTTTGTATTTCGGAAGATAAAATTACTTTTATTTTTTACAAATTCATAATTGAGTTGTCTTATTTTTGGAATATACCACAAACCTGTTTGAGGAAACAAAGTGACCTCAGCTACTCACTTGAGGCACGTTGCTTTTCCTGATGTGACGAATCCAAATATGACATTTAGATATCCTCTCACGTTTAAAAAGGTATTGCAGAGACTCAAAGAAGCTGAGGAAGCGAAAGCTAATAAGGGAACTAAAAAGAAATCTTATGAATCTTCTTTAAAGAAAAATCATAACTGAGAAGAAAAACAAAATGAAAGGAAATGAACATGCACTGGTTAGAAGAACTCATACAACAGCGAGAAGAGTTTGTCAATGCAGGAGTCGAATGGTAACTTATAAAGGTGATTTTCAGAAGAAGGGAGTACGACCTTCCTCAACAAGAAGAGAAGAATATCTGCAAAGATAAATAGGAATAGGGAAATATAGGATAATATGAAAATGAAACTTAAGATGGGTGGGGGGAGTTTACTTATTAGACGAAATGGAGTTGGGGGAATATTTTAACTCCATAGATTTGGAAGCCAACATGGAAGAGATTGCAGCTCAAAATATTGAAAAAAAAAAAACAGCTATCAGAAAACCGAATTTGATAACTTAAAACCTTATACGTGTGTGTTGTTTGATATTACTAGAGGTGCAAGGTTGAAAACACATTCAGCTTACGTTTACAAGATCAAGGAGTTGGTGGAAATGTTTTAGAAGTTCTGCTAAATCAAAATTTGCTATATAGTTGATAATGATGAAAACGTATTATTGTGTAGAAACACAAGTCAAAACTATCCTTCCTAATCACATGTTTAGGAGAACGTTGGAAGGAAACCTGTATATTTGTTTTCGGGTAGTATAAATGTTAAGAAAAAGTGTTCTTAACTTTGAAAACCCCAGAGTATGAAACAAAGATGCATTTAGCTATTTTGTAAATAATCTTCATAATTTCGGTTGCAGTTGGCTCGTGCAGTATTGTTTTCTTGCTCAGTTGATTTTCTATTAAAAAAAGTTCACTGAATTGGGTGACGTCCATTTTTTAATTCAGAAAATGTGTATGAAAATTTATTGCTGAAATCATAAGAAACACCACTATGAGGTAATTATAAGGATGCACCTAACAATTCGACAGCATGATAGAAAAGATATTAAACCGAGTGCTTATACACAAGCTAACATTATCTCGTTCCTGTTGCCGAAAGCCAATTAACATAAAAATATGAAATTCTATTTCCAATTACCCGACTATTATTTATGCCTGTTTGTTAAAAAGTAATTTCCCACTCTGCCCTTTTAAAATTTTTATTAGTTGGTATTTTCGCTATTACATTCATTTCACAACATAAAAAATTGATTAGTTCCTTGTTTCTCTTTCATTCTCTTCCTTTTCTTAATTCCTTTGATTTTTCCGCATCGTAATGCTCCCTACTGCGTGCTGTTTTTTTAACATATATTCCTCAGTTATGTTTTTCTTTCATATGCTGTATATTATTGCTTTGTCTTCTTTGATTATTTTAAGGGTAAAAAAATAAAAATTTGACAGTTCTAATAAGTTAATTTTCAACCCCATTTCAATAATCCGTTAAACACACTAACTCTATTATTGCATGCAACAAGTGAAGGTTTTCATCCGCATATCTCCATTTTTTTTTGTAAAGGCAAATAATGCGTAGTTTACTTTTGTATGTACAGTCGTGTGTGTGTTGGGGGGGGGGGGGGGGAGTACACACCCCTACTAACTCTGAAACTAACTGTAATAGAAAAGAGTTACTGGTACTAAACAATTGGAAACAGTCAGTGGAGCAGATTTGCTTAGGGGGCCATCTATAAATCAAAACCAGACCAAATTTTGTTTTTTTTTTCAATGGCAACATCCAACTTTGACAATATATTTCAAATCTTCGGTTCAAACTATGCCTAGAAACGAAATTTCAAGTCATTTGGATAATAAGTTTTTTAATTGGAAACATTGAAAATTTAGAGCTTCTATTGTTAAATTAAATTTTTGTATTTTTATTAATATCTCCTGAAATTGTAATCCGAATCTGATAGTTTTTTGTGTGGTTATAATGCTAAAAAAATCAGGCTTAAATACACTGAACTTATAATTTTAAAGAATTTATGAATTATGACTTATGAAATTAATATTAGAAAATAATATGAATTGCAACCTACATTTTTTTTTTTTTTTTTTTTTTTTTTGTGATAGATTTATGTCCTGCTTTATGCGAAATTCTCAATTTGCGAAATTTTTCTTGCTAGTAGTTTTCGAATTATGATTAAATACGTCAAAATGATGGTTTAAGGGCGAAAAGCATAGTTTGAAAAAATATATATATATTTTACTCGTTTTATTGAAACGTTTGGGCTGGAAATAGTCGAAACATATTAAGCGAGTGAAATAGGCGTATTGGTAAGAAATAATACATTAACAGAAGTGACATAGTCATTCTGTAGTATTTCAACAATCGAGTACCGAACTTCAATTTGGATACAGCTCCTAAAATATGCTCATTTTAAAATAATTATTTTCTCTGAAACTAATAGTACGAATTTCATGAAAATTTGGATTTAGACTAATTGAAGGGTGTAGAATTTATTTACAGTGTCAAACTTGAGTATTGCTACTGAAAAAAAAAAAAAACGTAGTCTGGGTTCGTTTTGATATGTCCCTTAAGCAAATTCTATATATATCATTTAAAAGTAGACTTTATTACCAATCGTTTGGTTCTAGTAACTGTCTTTTACAATAATTTATTGTAGATTTAGTAGGGGTGTTTACACTTTTTTTTCCCACGACTGTACAGTGTACAATTGGTTACCTTTCTCTCATCCGTCATGATCAAGTGAAAACTACGCAATTGAGATCGACGCGTAAGTAAGGGGTACTTAATTTTTCAATTTTTATCCATATGAATTTAAAATAGAAATATATCCAAGTACAAAATTATGCTTAATCAGAGTTATGAATAGTAAAACATGTAAAATTATATTTAATAAAATACTTATGCTTTGTAAAATATGTAATATTAAAGTGTTTCAAGATACAAAGTTTCCCCCTTTTCTATATATTTTTTTCTTGAAGTATATATTATGTGTCCATCTTTCAAAATGCAAATTTTTAAGGCAAATTAAATTTTAAAAACCTATATTTTTTTCCAATTTCAGACATGTTTAAAATAGATATAGCATCCGAAAGAATAAATCTTTTTTTCATACTTCTTTTTCCTTTGGGTACAGAAAAGAATACATTTTAATTTTTCCTCGTAATTAAAAAAATTATATTTAAAAATAATAATACATTTTAAAAAGAAAAATGTCTTTTTTATGAGTACTTTTTATTAAGAAAATCATATTTTCAAACATTTCTCTCAAAGCAAAACATTTCGAAGAAAGTTTAGAGAAAATAACACTGAAAAACAGTGCACAAAGTTTCATTTTCCGTTGTGAGGGACGGTGAGGCAAAGGGGTGATATATTTTAAATAGAGTATAATCTCGTTACAACGAATGTCACTTTAACGAATTTTTCGGTTTAACGAATATTATTTGGACTGTTAAAAAAATAATTCTATTATCCTATTTCATCACAAAAATATTCACTCATCACAAAAATATTCACACAAATTTTTCAGTATAGCGAAATTAATCAGTACCTGCCAGAAATTCGTTGTAACGAGATTATTTAGGGTACTTCTAGGATAGATGGCCATAGAGGATAGATGGCCAGTCTAAATATTTCAAAAATTATATCATAGATTGCAGCATAAACTATGTTCGTAAGAAATAGTTCAACGTGTTCCTTCAATGCGACGTGCAGCTGTGTTTTTCCAATTATAAAAAGAAAGTGTAATTTTAATGTTTATTTAATTTAGTGATTGGATATTTTTGTTCAGTTAGATAATCTGAACGTTTTGCAGTACGTATGTTACATTTATTTTTACTATAAGGGCTTTTAAGACATGTATATAATCCAATCTTTGCTTTTAAGTCTAAAACAAAGACGTACAATGGCGGAGTGTCGCTTTAAATTGGATGGCAATCTGTCCATCAATTTTTGTATAGATGGTCTCATGAAATCGAGGAAAGATGGCCACCTATAATCAATATTTCAAAATTATACAGAGTGAGGTTTTTAACTAAATATAATTATTTTTAAAATAATGATATAATTTTTATTTTTATAATTATATTAATTGGCATAATTATTTAAGTTTTAACTAATATAAATATTCCAATAACAATAATATAATAGAGTCTAACGATGTATTTTTGTTTCATAAAATATTGAAAAACCTCAGAAACGTCCATCCCAGAAGCAGATAAAGTTTATAAATAAACTTAAAACCATGAAAAAGCCTAAAATAAACAAAAAAAAAAAAACGCCATTTCCAGCAGCGAAGAAGATGAAATACATTTCACATTATTAGATTCTACAGAGCCTGAGGGAATAGAATTGGACGAGGATCACGGTGTTGGTCGTGGAGAAGAATATAATACCACAACCAAACTGATACACTGCATAAGGTGCCAGAAGTGGTTCTATGAATCGTGTACAAACTACAGTAGCGCTCAAAAGTATTTTGACAACCTTATATTCTCTCTTATTTTATTTAATATAAAAATGTAAAAGAAAATATATTCCCTATAAGTAAGAACACTATGACTGCAGTTATTCAAATGTATCAAGTTTCAACTTGTTTGTTTACATTCGGCGCCACCGAAGAAATATGACTACTCCTTAGCTCAAAAGTATCTTGACAATTAGTTTTCATTTAATTGTTGTAGGTGTCAGTGGCGCTATAGCTTCGATTAGTGTTTATATCGACTTATTGTGATTATTTTTAAATGCCGAAATGTAAAAAATATTGAAGTGATTCTAGAAAAGCCGCTGTAAATGCACTTAAGAAAGGTAGACTGTAAGCGGAATTAGCTCGTTCTTTTAACGGGTCTCGGCAACTTGGAATAAAGTTTTTAATAAACAGAAATACATCGAAAATAAGGCTCAAAGTGGCCATCCGAAAAAAACAACTTGCAATGTTGACTGTATTATAAAAATGATATCTACAAGTGATTGTCGTAAGTCAGCTGTATTAATAAAAAATTAATTGAAAGAAAATTACGGCATAGAAACACACGTTTCATCAGTCAAACGGCGCCTAAACCTCTATGGTTTACATGGCAGAAGACCAGCAAAAACACGTTTGTTATCAACTAAGAATAGGAAGGGTGGAGTTGCATTTGTAAAACGGCATAACCCTTTCAGGAGCAAAGCAATTCCATTGCTAAAGTGTTGAAATTAATGATTGACACCGGAGTTTTCGTTTTAAAAATTTCGGTTTATTATGTGTGTGAAATATAGTTTTTTCTTATTTACAAATAATTTTTTTTTCAAATTCCGGTGTCAGTCATTAAATTCAACACTTTAGCAATGGAATTGCTTTGCCCCTGAAAGGATTATGCCGTTTTACAAATGCGACTCTAGCCTTCCTATTATTAGTAGATAACAAACTTGTTTTTGCTGGTCTTCTGCCATGTAAACCATAGAGGTTTAGGCATCGTTTGACTGATGAAACGTGTATGTCTATGCCGTAATTTTCTTTCAATTCATTTTTTATTATTACAGCGGACTTACGACAATCACTTGTAGATATCATTTTAGAATACAGTCAACATTGCAAGTTGTTTTTTTCGGATGGCCACTTTGAGGCTTATTTTCGATGTATTTCTGTTTATAAAAAACTGCATTCCATATAGTAACAAGTTGCCGAGACCCGTTAAAAGAACGAGCTAATTCTGCTTGCAGTCTACCTTTCTTAAGTGCATTTACAGCGGCTTTTCTAGAATCACTTCAATATTTTTTACATTTCAGCATTTAAAAATAATCACAATAAGACGATATAAACACTAATCGAAGCTATAGCGCCACTGACACCTTCAACAATTAAATGCAAACTAATTGTCAAAATACTTTTGAGCTAAGGAGTCATATTTCTTCGGTGGCGCCGAATGTAAACAAAGAAGTTGAAACTTGATACATTTGAATAACTGCAGTCATAGTATTCTCAATTATAGGGAATATATTTTCTTTTACATTTTTATATTAAATAAAATAAGAGAGAATATAAGGTTGTCAAAATACTTTTGAGTGCTACTGTATTAAGATCTTTACCGAAAATGTGGTAAAATTTTACGAAAAATGAAGGATTGAAATTATACCTCAATTCAAATTTTGTTTATTCAAATTTTATTCACCGATTTTCCTTGATTGCATCTTTAAAAATTTCTAAGTGTTGTTCATGATTAACTACATGAAATATGTTATTTTTTGCTATTTTAACTTCATTTTTTCTTTCTTGTATTGGATGGCTATCTCTCCTGGGCTTTAAGGAGAGATGGCCATCTGCCATTTTAATTTCAATTTTGTTTGCCACTTTTTGTTTTCGATATTTAATTATTTTTTGTCCAAAATATGATGCGATTATGTATAAGAATTTCAAATATGCATAAATATTTCTTGTATTTGCTTTCTAAGAATTTTTATATCAATCTTTAAAAACTATGGCCATCTATCCTTGAGTTACCCTATTATGCATAGATTGATTTGAGCTCTCACTTTTCTAAACTTTTGAACTGGAGTAAATTATAAAACCTCAAATTTATCCAATGTGAATTTTTTAACTATATATTTACGCAAGGTATTTACAATACATTTTTTTTATGGAATTCATAACTTTTAAAATTCCTCTGATAGTTGATATTTTCAAGTCGAATTTTCAAGCTAAAATTCTTTTTCAAGTTGACAGAGTGTTTTTGCCGTAGTATGTTTTGTACCGGTTATTGTTCAGCATTAGTTTAACACGTTGAGTGCCAAGCCTATTTTGTCTGTCTTTCCGTTTGAGCCACGAAATAAGATGCCAGTTACACAATCTATTAAAAAAAAACTGTAAAAGTCTCTAAAGTGCGGCGGTATTGTAAACTATGCTACGAAGAAAATGCGGCAAAATTTAGTAGAGGAATGGCCAGAAAATTAACTAAGCAAGTTGCCACATTTTGTGATACCTGCGAAAGATAACCGTTTTTATGTTTACTGTGTTTTAATAAAACTCTTTAAAATTTTTTGATAAGAAATATTTAGTACATTAATAATACAACCCTGAAATTACTTAAAATTTATTTAAGATGTAACTTTTTAAATTTTATACTGTCAGTCCCCGGTGACCGACTCGGTCTAAACGGAAAGTTCAGTGTTAGTCACCGGTGACTGATGTGGCACTCAACGTGTTAAACAAAATATTTCGTTTCAGCTCCTGTTTTTAGTTGTGTTGCAATCTCCAGTTCTGTTACGAATGAGTAAATCAACTTTTAATTTTATCTTTTGAATACAATGCATATAGAATTTCAATTAATTATCGAATAAACAATTAAATTAAAAAAAATCAAAAACCCGACTGCGTAAAAAGCGAACTAATTAATTATTTCTCATCAATGTGAAACTATTTTTTTCAATTCCTACTATTAGCTTACACTCTCGCTATATATATATCTTGTTCAAATTTCCAATCGTTAATAAAATACTTATTATTCATCCAATCAAGCTCAAATATTTTTTTTAAACTTGTAGTGGATGACACTTGATGTTAATCCAGTTTTTTCAAATATTAATTCATTAATTAAATTAAATTAATTAATTTTCAATAATCGAGAGAGCCCCCTTCTTGATCAAGGCATTTTAAGCGACACTCAAGAGAAAAGAAGAATTGGAGAAAAAAAAAAAATTATCTTATTGACCTAAGTAGGAATTGACTTATTTTTTTTATTATTATATTACTTGTTTATATTACTTATCTATTTGCTTTTATTTACTTGTATTGATGACTTTTAAGTTGTGTTTAATTGTTAGTTCCTATCTATAAACACTGTTTTGATGAGGTTTATAGATGTCTATGATGGTTAGAGTTGCAGTAAAGCTGGAAATCATATCTACACAACTTCCAGGTTGTATAATAATTTAACGGAGCTTCTGACTGTAAAATAGTCAATGAAACATCGTCTTCATTTTGAAAGGCCTATCCAATGATATGCCACTCAATAGGGTGCGTAAATTTTTTTCGTCTCTACCGCCATTTTGAATTTATAAAAACAAAACCTAGCCTATAACCATCGGGCCGTTAAGACGAATTGATAGGGACCTCATTCATTAAAATCCATCCAGCCGTTGGGATGTTTCGAGGGTATAAAGAAATCTACATATACAGATACGCGTGAAACATATAACCCTTCTTTTCAGTCGGGTAAAAATATACACTTAAGGTAATACAAAATATCATCAAACCAAATTGCCATATTCATTTTTTTATGTTTTCACAATTTTACAAATTCTTGTTTTAATATGGAAGATTAAACATGAATATTAAATTAAATTATCTTTTAATTTTAAGAATAATCCTTCAAGCTGTCCTAAAAAATATCTCGCAGTCCTGAAATTAGGGGCAGAAAGAACTTTGTCGGTATTTGAACCGTTCTTCGGATTGCTACTTTGGTCACGTGCATTAAAATGGAAGTTAATAAATATTTTCATTTTTTGCAATTTAATTAGTTACAATTTGCAAAATTTGTGATTTTATTTTTGACACGCCTTATATCCCAAAAGTTAAAGACCAGAAGTAAATGATCGCAGTGGCATATCTTTTTAATTCATCATTTAAATTCTTTGAAACTTTATAAATTGAATTTTTTAAATAAAAATTTTTTTATGATTTATTTTAGGAAAAGAAAAATTATTTCGGCTCCGTTCCATAACTGAATTAGCTGTGGCCGTCAAAAAACTTTCCATTATACCATTATTATAAAATTTTACAATTTAATGAACGATTATGAAGATAAAGTATGGAACATTTCTTCGAAATTAACAAAGAGTTACAACGATCAGTGAATTAAAAGAAGAATAGAACGCAGAGATACCTGTTGGGCAATAAAATTTTAAATTAAATCAAAATGTATATTTTTAATCATTAAGCTCAAATATAAAATTTGGTGTATTTTTACACACAAAAAAAAAATGAGATTTTTAGAAAGAATAAGGCTAATATTCCGTAGTGGGGTTCACATCCAAAAGCTTCCATAACACTCAGTGATTCCGGCAGCAATGTGGTTAACGTATGAGAGTTACAATAATGGATTTAATAATACTGCAAACCACGCTCGCTAAATTGCATCAATTGACTATGAACACAGTTTCCCCCTAAGCATAAGATAGCAGTGCCCCCTGTTGAGTGACCAAAATGAAAACTGAATCAGAATTTATCTGTGTTAATGTCTAACAGAATAAGCTATTTGATAAAATTCCGAGCATTAGTTCTTGATATATAGCTATAGCAAAAATCATGAAAGGCACAGCACAGCAGCGCCACTTGTTGGGCTCAAATCAAATTACCATCTATGTATGTCAAGGTTTAACAGAGTATGGAGTTTTATGAAATTGTGTGCATTAGTTCTTGGAATATAGTTATACAGAATAGCAGCGCCACCTGATGGGAGATATACACCGAAACCTCATCAACATTCATTTTTCGTGAGGGTATAACTGAATCTAAAATTTGATAAAATTCCGTACATTAGTTCTTGAGATAGGGCAGCCATAAAATTTGTTTCACATGCAAACTAACAGACAAGACAGACATTTTCCAATAATCAAATTGTATTATCATAGAACATCTAAATCCATCAAACAACAGGTCGACATTTTTCTGATTCTAACACATTCTTATGTATATAGAAAAAAGTGTAAAACCATATATGTTCTGTTTCAAGTTTTGTTCGAACAGAAATAACAAGCTTTTTTTCAGATTTCGGTTGGGTTCTGACTTAAAGCCTTGGTACTTTTTTGTTCATTATGCTTTCTGTCCAAGAAGTGTCAAAGAACTTTTTAAAAGTATTTCAGGAAAGATTGTACTCGGCTAAATGGTTCTGAAAATGCGTGACTTGTGAAATCACGAGTATCACACTTGCATGAAAAATATTTAAAGAGTACACAAATACATATATAGGGGAGACTAGGTAGGGTTGTCCCACTTTTTACAATATGACTTTTTATTTTTTAAATATTGGACCTAGAATGAAGTTTCATATATCATTTTATTAATTATACAATCAGTTATCAAAATAAAATTGCCACATACATAAGAAACTTGAAAAATGATTGATTTTAATCATAAGAAAATAATGGGTCAAGGCTCCCCACATATGGCAGGGTTGACCCACTTTATTTCACATCGAAATATTTGTTAAGGGAAATAAAATCAGTTTAAAAAGGCAGAATAACTTTATGCTACATTGTTTAATTACTATGAAAAAATATTTGGGAAAATGTGACGCATAAACAAACCTGCTTGGACGGAATTCAAAGCACAAGAGAAATATTCCGTTTTAAACACTCACTTTTTATGATACTCGACTTGGTAACACTAGTTGACTTACATTTTGGTTTCATCTCATTGTGTTCATCTTGGTGACATTTGTCTACATGCCTTCTTAAAGTGTTTTTTATCAATGTTATGTTCTTTTGCAGAAGCATGAACATCTAACATTTCTTAAGGCTGTACTTTCGTCCGTTCTAGTATTATCTATTCTTTCTATTTACCTACTATCGGTACTATTTAAATGAAATAAAAGTTCCTATCAACATTCCAATTTATATTACATTAAATTTGTTCTTGCTTCGATAGCAATTTTTCACATCTTCCTTTAATCAATTTTAAACATTTTTCTTTCTACCCATCTTTCTACCCATTTCTAAACATTTTTCTTTCATCCCATTTTACTGTAGCTTTACAGAATAAATTTACATTATTTTAGAAATACAACCATTATCAATTCATTATGTACATTTTATAATAAAAAGATTTCTAAAAACACTTAATTAAGGGTGTTCTCAAATCCAAAAGGGCAACTTTCTGACATAAGTTTTTATTTATTTTTGTTCGAAAATGCATGAAACAAGCTGGTGTTGTTGTTCAGAAACTATGTCATTGAGCTGTTTTCTCCATTTTTTTTGAAAACGCAATAGAACTTTCAGAAAATAGTGTAAAAATAGGCGTTTTGAACCGAATTTCCGCGCGAAGGGAGAAAGAGCACTCAAGAGCGGGCAAAAAACAGGTTTGTCACGTGATCGAATTCGCTGATAACTCAATAGGTAATGGATTGATCAAAAAACGGAACAAACAGTTCAATTCCAAATCGCTTCCATGGCCAGGCTTTCCAATTTTATACCTTTCCGTTAAAAAATGAATTTGCAAATATGTCAAAACGTTTTGCGCTTGTTGAGCAGAGCAGTTGAGAACAGCCTTAAGGGAGCTTTGGCCATCTGGTCAAACCTCTCTCACATTGATTGGGTCAACCTTCCCCACATAGCCACTTTTTAAATTATAGCACATAGTTATGTTTAGCCTAATTTACTGTACAATTTTTATGCCTGGAATGAACACTCAATATTTCTGCATAACTTAAAACTTACTTACTTACTTAAATTTCTATGATATATTTTATCTGATAAAATCTTACAAAATCTTTCTAAAAAATACACTTTTTAAGCGGAAAACGCTTCACAATTGATTTTTTCACACCTGTTTCAATTATCTGCATGAAACAAAGACTATTGTCTGAGCATTTCAATAGCTTTGGTGTCCACCTATTGGCAAAGCTTTGAAATTCTTTTAAATATGAAAACTGAAGGGTGGGTCAAGCCTCCCCTATGGTTAATTCTTCCTAGTCTCCCCTATATGAAAATAATTTGTTAATACATAATGCTGACCGTGAAATTCTTCTTTAGGTCTGTAGTTTAGGAAAACAAGCTCGAAAAGAAATCTTGGCGTGCAGTCGATAGCAGAACATAGGGAACTTACATGAAAACGATAAAGAAGAGATGTATCTGCATTAAAATGGCTGTTTAGGTGAAAAAATTTTTTAATGTTTTTATAGATTCATTTTAACGAGCAATCTTCTACGGTTGCAAGTATATTTTAATTTTATTCCTACGATTACTAGAAGAGGTGTTATGACCAATTTAATAAACAGGAATTAATGAGTCAACTACCAGAATCGAACGTAAGAAAGCCAGGAGAAATGTGAAGAATATTTCTATGCATGATTTTTTTACGTTTCTTACATAAAAACACTAATAAGCCTTAATTGACACTTATAGATTAATTTTATAGATAAAAAACAATATAGATAAGAAATATTTAAGTGCGATTTTTGAAAAATCCATTTTTTCCGTTATTTTTATGTTCGATAAACCCCGTTGCATAAAATGCTTTTAAAATATTTCAGTGAAATTTTGTAAGATTGCTAACCATATTAGTTAATACGTTCTGAACTAGAATTTCAGCTCTACGTGATAATGTAATTATTTTATAGGTACTTAAATATTAAACAAAAAATAATTTTTATAAAAAAAAATATGTATTTTTGGCTTATTTTGAAATATTTCAGTTAATTTTAAAGATATTGTAAAACTCCTAGTTGAACAGGTAAATGTAAAAGTAGTGTGTAATACAAACGAAATTTAAATGTATTTAGTTGAATTGAGTGTACGCTGCATAACGTAAGCATGAAAGTTTGTTAAATAAATGACAAGAAGCCCCCATTTTAGGTAGATTTTGTAAGAAATACTATACCTATTACATTCTCCCCTATGTTGGAATTGCTGAAAATTTTTTGCAGATCTACGCCGATCATGACCCCTTGAACCCAAAATCACACCAGTTAAAAACTTTATCTATCTGTTTCTCCCTCCCTCCCTCTCTCTCTCTCTCTCTCTCTCTCTCTCTCTCTCTCTCTCTCTCTTAATAAAAATTAATAAATTGAATATCAATGCATGACACAGACATTATACATAATAAATCTGGATCAACTATTATTAATTTAACTAATCATTAATGAATTTTTTTAAACCTATATCCCATTCATCAATATATGAAGTTTTAAAAAATTAAAACATTCAAAATTTGCGAAAGGAAAATCAAAAGGAAGGCGAATGCGTAAAAAGAACAAATAAATGAAGATATATATGTAGGAAATTATAAATATTTGAAATATTTTGTAAAGCTATTTGTAAAACAATTTAACCAATGAAAAAAGACCAGGAATAATGAATCATTCTCAGCATCAACAAATCCTTTGCACGAAATGTATGATCACAAAATTGAAAATTCATTAATTCAAAAAGAAAAACTACAAAATGAACTTAAAATGAGAGAACAATTATGAATAAAATTGGAACTAATGATTCGTAATCCGTTTTCATTGGCAATACTATGAAATCATTAGTAAAAAGTGGTTCATTTCTGAAGTAGAAATAATAAGCTACAGCTTAAATGCATATTTCCACCCTTGCCCGATTAACCACTATCAAGAAAATGAAAGAAATATTAATTAATCAATATGTAAAACCCAGACAGAACAATGTCATGCACAATAGAAATAAAAATGAAACATGTGAGTTAAAAACTTACCTATCAATAGAAACAGACAATGTAATATATATGTATATATATATATCACTTATTTATGGACACGATAGCTTACCTAATTCTGCACAAACTCTTTCAAACTGATACATAAAATCAAGGGGCAGAAAATCTCGGTCAAGTTCGTTAATGGACAAAATCGGACTACTGGGATGGAAATAGGGAGGAGTTTTGTGAAAACCGAAAAAAAACCCATAACTTCTTAATCAAATCTGCTTAAAGTTATTATTACATCTAGGAAAAGAGAGAAAATTTAAGTATCGCGGATTTTTGATAAAATTTAAAATGTGCTCAAGGGGCGAAAAAAATAGGGTTTTAAAGAGAAAAAAAATTCCTAACTTCGTCAATTCTCAAGTTATCAAATTCACCTAAATTTATTATAAATCTTCTTAATACTATCTACAACTTTTATATTGACAATATTTTGATAGGACCAACTCTTAGAGCAAAAATAAATAAATAAATAAATAAATAAATAAATAAATAAATAAATAAATAAAAATAAAAATAAATAAATAAAGAAAAGGCGGGAAAAAGAAGAAGAAAAAAAATTCAAAACTTCGTCAATTCACAAGATATCCAATCCGCTTAAATTTAATATCTTCTTAATATTATCTACAACTTTTATATTGACAAGTTTTTGATAGGACCAACTCTTACAGCAAAAACAAATTAAACAAAAATAGGGGTTGAAGAAAAAATTATCGTATTAAGGTTGTACTCAAATACAAACTCCTTATTTTCTTATTTATTTTTAGATTCATTTTTGCTCTCAAACGCATCCATTTGGCAGGTTCTCTTATTCAGAAACTATAAATGTGCCGTATTGGTCGATTTTTTGGTAAAAGCAGAATATATTTCAAAAATACTGTCAAAGTTGGCCTTTTGAACCGAATTTCTCGTAGTGATAGTGCTGGAAACGAAAAAAAGGCTCGTAGTGAAAAAATAATTGTTTGAAAATGAAGGTCTAATTAATTGAACGAAAAATAAAAACACAGGTCGCTTATAAATCTCTTCAAAAAATCACGTCAGCAAGTTTCATGTTTTTACTTTTAAACATGAGTCTAAAAATGTGTCAAAAATTTCGAGTTGTGGAGCATGGGGAAATATATTTTTGAATACCGGTTTTAACATGATCCTGATAAAACCAGCTCTTACAGAAAAATGAAATTAAAAACTGGACAAAAGCGGCCAGATAAAATTGTTAAACTGGGTTTACCTCTAATCTTGATTTAGTTTTTGTTGGTGAAATTAGTACTTAACTCCGAAATCTACCTCAGCCTGTAGGCCGAGCCGGCTGGGATTTTTCTTTAATGCTACGAAGGTATTGCTGGGATTTTATGTTTTTTCCTCATTCTGTATTACAACTGAACTAAAAATATGTGTATTTATTCACTATTATACATTTCAAAAAAGTTACTACCTTACGAGAAATCGGCATCTTTAATTCAACGAAAAATAACAAAAACATTATTTTTCCAATTTTTTACCCGACTGAAAAGAAGGGTTGTGTGTTTCACGCGTATCTGTGTATATGTGGATTTCTTTATACCCTCGAAACATTCCAACGGCTGGATGGATTTTAATGAATGAAGTCTCTATCAATTCGTCTTAACGGTCCGATGGTTAAAGGCTAGGTTTTGTTTTCGTAAATTCAAAATGGCGGTAGAGACGAAAAAAATTTACGCACCCTATTGGATGGCATATCATTGGATAGGCCTTTCAAAATGAAGACGATGTTTTATTGACTATTTTACAGTCAGAAGCTCCGTTAAAATATTATACAACCTGGAAGTTGTGTATGTAGAATCTCTAGCTTCACTGCAACTCTAACCATCATAGACATCTATAGACCTCATCAAAGCATTGTTTATAGATAGGAACTATCAATTAAACACAACTTAAAAGTCATCAATACAAGTAAATAAAAAATAGGTAAGTAATATAAACAAGTAATATAAAAAAATATTTTAAGTCAATTCCTACTTAGATCAATAAGAGAATTTTTTTTCTCCCGTTTTTCTTACCTCATGAGTGGCAGTTAAAATGCCTTGATCAAGAAGAGGGCTCTCTCGATTATTGAAAATTAATTAATTAAATTTAATTAATGAATTAATATTTGAAAAAAACTGGATTAACATCAAGTGTCATCCACTACAAGTTAAAAAAAATTATTTGAGCTTGATTGGATGAATAATAAGTATTTTATTAACGATTGAAAATTTGAACAAGATATATATAGCGAGAGTGTGAGTTAATAATAGGAATTGAAAAAATAGTTTCACATTGATGAGAAATAATTAATTAGTTAATAGTCTCGCTTTTTACGCAGTCGAGTTTTTTGATTTTTTAAATTTAATTGTTTATTGCTTAAAATGAACTTAGATATTTGTAGTAGAGTTCCGCAATTGGTAAGGTAACCCGATTTTACGATAGAACCCAACGTGACCCAGTTTGCTCAAATTTTAGGCTAATTGCACGGGACTACATTATATTTAAAAAAAAAAAATGTTTTTTTTTTTTTTTTTTTTTTTTTTTTTTTTTTTTTTTTTTTTTTTTTTAAATAGGACGAAACCCGGAAAAGTTGTGAAAAATATTTCATATTTCATTAATAATAATAATTTGAAGTAAATTTCATAGTATTCGTGTCGTCACTTATTGGCAGTGACCCGGAGCCGAACAATTTTTGATGCTCCAGCTCCAGCTCCGCTCCTAGAAAAAATACCGTGGCTCCAGCTCCGGCTCCGGCTCCAACTCGGCTCCGACTTCGCGCTTTTAAGTTGCAGATTTTAATTTACACGTTTAATTTTTTGCTCACAAATACTTTCTATCTTCATTAAAGATTTGACAAAATGCATGTTTCTTCTCATCAAACTTGAAATGCTTGTTCAGAAAATATGACATCTTTTAGCTTTTGCTTTTAAAATAGAAAGTTTGGTAGAATTTTAAACACAAAAATCTTAAATTTCTTCTACACTTTTCGAACAGCCAAAATTGTACGACTACACATGTAAACAACAGGCGGCCATATTTGTTTTCAAATAGTGTTGTCACTTAGTTCAAGTAGAAAGTAGAAGTAAAGTAGTGTTGCCATTTTTTGAGAAGTTTTCCTTCCCTAATAATAATAATAATAATAAAAACCTAAAAAATAATATAATTAAAATACTGAATAATGATGTAATTAAAATATTTTAAGCCTAGAAATTTAAAAGACTGAAAAAAAAAGATTTAAAAGAATATTAAAAACTAAAGTAGCCCTGGAGCTAGGGGAAATTTAGAGCTCCAGCTCCGGCTCCAGCTCCAGGAAAAACACAGCTTCGGAGCGCTCCGGGTCCCTGCTTATTGGTGTACGTTTACATACTTAAAGGGCACAGGTCCGGGGTCTATAAGTTCAATGTAGCCCGATTGTAGTTCTGAAATATATATTTTTATATGCACCCTTCAAGCACTGAAGTACTGGCAATATCTAAAGGTTTTGCTAAATAAAACTGGTGCGCCTATCATAGTTTGGATTTTGGGAAACCGTGCTCTACCAGCTCTTAAAATTTGTTAAAAAAAAAAAAAAATCTGTAAAAGCTTGTATGTAAAAAAATTGACCTAATTCAAATATTTCCCACCTGAAGGTGTCGCATTTTATATAGCGAGTTCCTTATTAGTGCTTTTCTTATATACATGCCTTCCATTTATCAAAAGTTTTATTTTGTCGTAACGGATGCTCAGTCATCCTTCCCCAGTTTCTATGGAGACAGAGAACTCCTGCCTCTAATGATCCCATTGCGAAAGAACATTTAAGAAGTGAATAAGAATATCTTATCCTAAAAGCAGATCCCATAAAGCGATAGGAGGTGCTAACATTGCGAAAAGTTTATGCAACATTACGTAAATATAAGGTCAATGCTAAAAGCAATAAAAGTTAATTTAAAAAGTCTATGTGATTGCAGAGGTACAAAAATAGAATGAGAAAATAAAGGTTTGAACAAATAATTATTTTTTTAAATATAGAAAAACCGTAACCGAGCAAAAATATTAAAATAAGGGGAGCTAAAATATTAAAAACAGCTTTTCAGAGTCATGTGCAACTTGGATGAGGTAATTGCATATATTTGTTCATGGTTATATTATAGTTTTCTAAATAGAGAAACTTTTGTCTTCTATTACGGTGTAATTAGTATTCATAAAACAAATATGAGAAATACAAAAAGGAGCGCGCAAATGAAAAATAACATTCTACTTTTATCATACAGGGTGTTTCATAAAAGATGGACAAAATTTTAAGAGGTGATAGTACACTTCCGAACAAACAATTTTCATCAAAGAATGCATGGTCGGAATTAAAACGCAAAGGTGCTAGAGGGAGCCCAAAGTAATGTTGTTATACGAGGCAAAACCCCACAAAGGACGATTGTGACAAAAGCAAGGTGGGAAACCGCTCTCAGTACAATCGTTGAACCTCTGAGCCATTTCCATTTGGAATTCCGTATATAAAATGCATATCAGCATTTTCACTATTAGTGAAGTGCAAAGTACAGCATTTTTCGATACGTTCCTACCGCGATTGACAGTTTCATACTCGGATCAAGGGTTTTTATGCACTAATTGAGGCAAAATTTTGCATACGCGTTTTTCTGCTTCCCCATATCACATTTGCATGCTATTAATGCGTTTTCTGCCGTTAACTCGCAACAGGCATGGAGCTTTAACGTTTGCATGGACCATGTTTCTAAATGCGCCAGCACCTTTGCGTTGAAAGTTGTTTGTTTGGATGTGTACTGTGACCTCTTAAAGTTTTGCCCATCTTTTGTGCAACACCTTGTATAAGGCACATTGTAAAAAGAAGTAGTTCTTATACAGAGGAATATACAGTACTTGTAGGTAGTCCCGTTTCTAATTTATTAGCAATCTTATTTATTACGCTACTATAAATACATGCCTTAAGGATGGCCCAAATCTAGCAGCATGCTACATCCTTTACTTTTCTTTTTAATAAATTTTATTTATTTAAATGTAATTTTCCATTTGTAAGATTTTCAAAATAATTCTCTTTCAAAGCATTTATCATAACTGTAAATTATTTACTCACATGCGAAAGATTTTGAAAAAAAAACTTTGACATAGAAATAAACCTTGTTAACTCCATGGTCGTTTATTTTTTCTTCTGTTCTTGCGAAATTTGCTTTAAGGGGGCAGACCACTTTAAGCAGCCATAAAATGACCGCATTTAAAGCAGTACGAAAAACTCTGTAGTTTCTTAACCAATGAATGAAACGCAACATTTTTTTTTCTTTACTTTCACACATTCTTATGGTTTGATAAAATATTCAAATATACACATATTTAGTAATATTAATTAGTTAAATCATAACGACAGAAGGGCTTTTTAAAAATATGAATATTGAAATATGCATTTTGTGCACAACGATTTTACAAATTCTACATCAGATATATGTTTAATGTTTCATATTTCGTTACTTATAATACTATATTTTACACTGAACCTAAATTTGAAAGTATATTAAAATTCTTTAGCATAATTAATGGCTTTTCTAATCATATTCACTAAATTGCCTCAAAAAATGCATACTTATTTTTTCAATCTACAGTTTTCTGTGGCAAAAATCAGACTAAATTAGGGTTCAGCATAAACTAACACATTTAAACTAAGAATATACCTAATTTCAAGGTTCTATGATAATTAGTTTTTTAATTAGAGTGCACGCAAAACCAAAAAATCAATTTTTAGAAAAACGGCTTCAAAGTTGGCTTATAACATTACAGCAAATGCTTTTATGCAAGATATTTTTAGCCATAACTTCTGTTCTAATAGGTATTTTTCTAAAATTCTTTTTGCAGTGGATTTGTAACCTTTGAAGGTATCTATTCAGAAATTTGTGAAAAATCATTTTTTTTTAACCGTCAACGTGATCTACCCCCTCTTAGCATCCCGGTAAAAATCTTTTCAAATTGGATATATATAATACAGCAATAAGTACATAAATAGGGCAAGGTGGTGCAGGACTGCGCGCTTTAGCCATTTCATTCAATAACATTAAATGAAGAGATTTAAAGAATGATGTTATACTTTATTTATAATCTTAGGTTATTAAGCTAACAAAAAAAAAATTGAATTTATCAACTTATAAGAAACATTTTCGGTATTACTTGCAAAAAGATTATCCTTCTAAATGCGCACTCTTGTACAACCATGGAGGGCAAGAGTGCGCAGTCAAGCGTGCAAGAGTGCGCAACATAAAAAAGGAAGCGTTTCTCTTACAAACATCACATTTGTAGTGACCACGATCGGCGTAGTCTGTGCGCTCTTCCTATCTCCAGTCTTTCCAAGAAATGCACTCGATCCAATCCCCTATAATTAGTACTGTATAAATTTCTGATTAGCCTGGACATATCCACAGTTTTTTCTTTGGTGCAGTTTTTGGCTTCGTGTGTTTACTTTTACTCTTTTTTTTTTTTTTTTTTTTGGTAAAGGTTTTTGGCTTTTTTCTACAGAGTCATCTTCCAGCTTCCTTTTGTGTGGTAAATTGTTTAAAATTTCAGACTTTCTGCTCCTCTTATTATAGTATCGAAAAACAGATGATTCAGGATGTGATGATAACTCTGTTAATTTGACGCAAGATAAAGTTGTTGAAGTCTAAGCTATATCTTGCGAAACCGAAGTTGGGTTTATTTCACATTGCGCGTATTTCTTTTCTTTACATAGTTTTTTTGCCTTTTCTGAAATATCATTTTCTGTTGAAAGTAAATATTTTCTTCCCTCATTTTCAATTTTCTGTGGTTTAACTGTGATGTAGTTCAACAAGTTTAGATCCTAATGGTCTTTCAGTGACGCTGCTTGCTGAAAAGTCAGTATGTAAATAAAAGGTAATTTTTGAAAGGCTATGGAACTGTTATTTTAAATCCTGCTTCAGCAACGGTAGCACTTTTTACAAAAGCAGGTGCGCACTCTTGTACTATCATTACTAAATATCTTTGAAACATCAGTAATGCCATCTATTGATAAACAAATCCAAATCACTTAGGAGACAGATGGTCCAATAATAACCTAATCCATAAAAACCAAAAACGTAAATTAGCTTTGTAATCTGTATTATGACCCTGTTTTCAAAAACAATAAATATTGTAATAAGAAGGCCAAAATCCCTTTTTCTTTATAAAATATTAAAAATATCACCAAAATATAGTTTTTTTCACCATAAACTTATCATGCCATTGCATTGTTTATAACTGTAGCTAAATGCAAAGCTCTGTTTTGGAATTAGATAATCGCTCTGCGTACTCTTGTACACCGCGGATTCTTGCACCACCTTACCCTAACAGAGCGGAAAATGTGAGAGGGCAAGTTTGGGTAAAATGGATAATTTAAAAAAACTTATCTATTAAACATATATTATGCTTTAAAAAATCAATTTTAACGTCATAAAATATTTCAGATATTCGTTGGCAACATTTATACTCCGTAAGTAAGTTTGCAATTTGAATCTGGCAACATACACAATTTTTCTTTCTCTCTAAGGCACGCTCCTTTTGCAATTGTTCTCTCAACTTAAAAAAAACTAATATTTCCCCTGTCTTGTGCTTATTATCTATTTTTCGTCTATAAGAGACGCTGAAATACAGTTTGTCGAAAACAGATAAAAAGGTATTTTGAATATTTTTTGTTTGATGAGTATTGTAAGTTTTCGATGAATTGGCATTGGCTGGGTTTAAACCTGTGATCTACTGTATGGAGGTCGAGCGCCGTAGCACAGAGCAAAAGGTTAACTCGATTGTTCTGCGCCAGTGATTCATCATATATTGTTTTGTTGTGAGAGATGACGTCACTATAAGTATTTTTATGCGATGGGGGAAGAGGGGGTGGCTAATAATTAGGCTTAAAAATTAATTTGAGTTTGTACAAATACTACAGGATAAAAATGATTTTAAATGGATTTTTGTGTAAAAATATTTCATTATATACATATATATTTTAAATTTGGTGGATTGATTTTACTTCTTTGAAAAGAAAAATAATGTTATAATTATTAGTTCTCCTTAGATTTATGAATATGTTAATCTTATACATTGAAAATGTGTTTGTTTCTATTTCACAAGTTCTTCTATAATACGTCAAATTTTGAGTTTAAACGTTCGAACCAAACATGTAAAAATAACTAGAAAACCAATTCTTTAATATTTGATATTCGTGGTAACGGGCTGGTAGGGCTGAAATCCACTAAAGCCTAGAAGCCACAACTGCTTAAAGCAGAGTTATTAAGGATTGGTGTCCACATACGTGCAGAAAGAAGTCAGATTATAATTTAAATATAAATTTATTAAAAACAATTAAAAATACGATTAAAGATATTAATTAAATATAATAATATAAGGCCATAACTTCGGCCAAGAACTTAAACAGCTCATATAACGAGCCTTTACTTATTTCAATCAGATTTCTAAAATATAACTTGCAAAACGAGCCATCTGAACATGAAGTCGCTCCAATTTATACTATTTTTATCAAGATCAATTCTGTAACAGGGAAGCATGCAGTTATAGAAATTAGCCAATTGGGAACTATCGTACGTCATCGGCATGATGACGCAATACTTAAATTGAAATACAGTCATTCATCTCCAGACGTGTGGAATTCGTAAATTCATGACGTCATATCGCCAGAAAAACGAAACGCTCGTAAGCTAGAGGCTGAAACGATATCATAACTAGACTAGAAAACAAGCATCGATACCGAACAGTGGGCCGCGAAGCATAACGACTCGAAACATTGATAGCTATGCCATATTTCGATATCGGCGAGAATTCCACAATATGACATCACGTGGTGCCCACCTGTCATACAAAATGGTAAAGCAAGTAACAGATAACCAAATAATCATTCTTTGTCTTCCAACAAACACAAGCCATGTCCTACAACCTTTAAATGTTGAGATTTCCGCTCCAATGGTGCATTCGCAGAGAAAAATTCTGTAGACATAGTACGAAATGTTATGAACTACTCTTTCATTTTCAGAACCGGTTTTGAAAGTGAAAGTAACTTCATAAAAAATATCTGCGACCAAAATCGAAAAAGTAAAAAAAATACGATGTAGAGACGGACCTCGGCTATCCAATGCAAAAAAAAAAAAATAAATAAATAAATAAAAAATAAAAATGTCGAAATGCAAACGAGATATTATATAAATCCCTCCTCATAGGATTAGCATTAGCTCGTGAGTGTCTTTGCCGGCAGGGACAGGAGCCTTAATGAGAGGAGAGGAGAGGACAGGTAATGTAAGGCAACTTTCAACACCAAGTTCATTAAGAAAATTTTCCCGAACAGGCGTCCACTTCAAGGGGTTTTTCGCTTTTCTCATTTCTTCTCCATACAAAGATCTGGAACATGTCATTATTTAAACAAATTAATTCCAATTAACACCTAAGACAAAAGGAACAAAAAAGCTTTGGAAACTGCTATGCAAAACAGAAAGAGACTTCGATATAAAGCTGGAGAAGTTATGACTGAATCTGATGTAGTGTAGACTGACTGGGAGACAGACTGAATGAGAGGATAGTACAGGCACGGCCAAATCGATTCTTCCCCTTCCTTATATTTGATGTAGTGTATACTGACTGAAAGAGGTGATGAGAAGAGAGGGCAGGTAATATAACACAACTTTCAACATCAAGTGCAGTAGAAAATCTTCCCAAACAGGCATCCACTTCAAGGGTTTTTTTTTTTTTTTTTTTTTTTTTTTTTCACTTCTGTCATTTCTTCTCCATACAGAGATCTGAAATATGCCATTATTTAAACAAATTCCAATTAACATCTAAGTCAGAAGGACCAAAAATGCTTTGAAGAATATAAAGCTTAGGAAGTTATGACTGAATTTGATGTGGTAGAACGCATTCTAGAAATGTAGAAATACAGTGATAGGGCGAAGATTCTTATGAGCAATCTCTGGGTACAACTCGGAGAGCATTTTATTACTTTTAAAAGAACAGACTACATTTCTTCTGTGAAGATACTAGACAAAACTACATCCACCTCAGTTTCCAGTTAAAGTTTGCCTAAGACACTGCACGGCAAATGGGCCATTGTGGAATACACAGAGAAAAAATCAATTAAAATATTTATCGAGAAGATTAAATTCATGGATGTTAAAGATTTCATTAGAAAATTTGCTAGAAAAATCGCCATTTTGTAATCATCATATACTTTTAGAAACTGACGGCGCTCGAGCCGTTTAGAAATCTCAAATGAAACTTAACAATCGTGAGTATTGCAGTTTTTAGATGTAACTTAAAGATTTACAACTAAAATTCTTTCTGGTAACAAAATAAATAATTTTCCATACAATGTTAGGTAGTGATAATTGTCTTTTCATCACTACGCACTTTACACCACCTACTACTCATTTTACCCCATGGGGTAAAATGAATACTATACAAAAACAAGCAAAAGTTTAGAAATTTTAACATTAAAAATATCTTTGAAAATACTTTAATTAGAATAATAACTCATTAGATAAATAAGTTAAAACTTTTTGATATTTTTTATATTTTTTATGCTAAAATGAGTACAGAATTAAAAATAGTACTTTTCCTACCGATTTTACCCCTACATTGTACCCTATTTAATTATATAATGTACAAATTACCTTCTTGAAAATGTCATAATAGATTATTGTAAAATACTTTACAAATATTTTTTACATTTTCTTTCACTTTAACACCACCTTTCATTATTCAAAAGCAACTGCATTGTAAAATAATAATAATAATAATAATAATAATAATAATAATAAGTTAAATTTACAAAAAAAAAATGTATTGGCCAAGACGCCTTTAAAAATCTGTTTATATTACAGACAAAATTTATCAGAATAACAGAAAGCTCGTAGTAAATGCAGATTCCCCTTCCCCTCCCCCTTAAAATAAACAATTTTTTTTACTAGCGTAAGGGCTGATAGTTCTTTTTTTTTTTTTTTTCGTAAAACCAGCAGGTTTTTGGGTTTTTATCCTTAATGTAATTCAGTGATTTATAAAATTACATAGCGTGTAACTTTAAAAATATGTACAAAAATATTATAATTTTTTGTTAAATATTCTTGCTTATAATTAGCTATATTTAAATAAATTACATAAAAATAATTACTATTTTTAAACAGCCTAAAACATGGGTAATATTTGCATAACTAAAATTTCCCAAAAGTTAAAATATATAATCTCAGATAGTTTTATGATAGTTATTGAATATATTCACCAAAAATATGTTTGAAAATATTTTAATTATGATAATAATGATCTCATTACATAAACAAACTAATTTTTTAATGTTTTTAATATTTTTTAAGCTAAAATAAATGCAGAATTGAAAAATAGTACTTTTCTACCCATTTTACAAATTCATGGTTTCAAAGTTTAACAGTTTACGTGAAGTGATTAAGTTTGAAAATTGGCTAAATAATTAAAAAAAACTAGTGTTTGGGTATGTTTTGTGGCGGTTTTTTTGTTGTTTTTTGTTTTTTTATGGTTCCTGTTTCACCCATAATATACTTCAAAAGTGAGTACTCCCTGTCTCTAGCTCTCTAACAAATAATAAACGGTCAAATACGAGTATTACTCGCGCTCAGAGGGTTCCGTACAATAAATATATGAATTGTTAACTGTATTATTAAAAAAATCGTTACAAAAAGAAAAATAAGACTTTATAAAAAAAACTATAAAACTTGGGGTTTGGTATAGCTGAATATATACTAGAAAAGCATGAATGGGTTGGGTATATCGTAAAATTTCAAAGAGAAACGAAGTCTAAACAATATCAAATACTGCTATTCTGTATAACTCTTATTTAAATCTTATTCTAATCTCATTATGAGGAACTTATTTTGACACTGACAATAAAAGTACTGCATATTGAAACTTCATTTGGCATTTCATAAAACTAAATTAAGCGTCGTAATAATCTTTTCTTTTTATAGTGTAGCTAAAACAAAATCAATGTCCTAAGTTTAAACTTGGCATTTGGCTAAGCGCGCTTCGAAAGGAGGTCGCAAAGTAGCAACGCCGCCTTGGTCCGTGCCGCGTTTTTAGGTAGATTTTGTATGAAATACTACCTATTGGCGTCGTTCCTATGTTGGAATTTCTGAAAAATTTTTGCAGATCTACACCGATCATGACCCCTAGAACCCAAAACCACCCTCAGTAAAAAACTTTATCTATCTATCTACCTATATATATATATATATATATATAAATCCAAACTGCTTATTTTCTTACTCATTTTTAAATTCATTTTTGCTCTCAAACGCATCCAATTGATAGATTCTCTTCTTCAGAAACTATATAATGTACCGTTATGATCGATTTTTTGATAGAGGCAGAATATATTTCAAAAAATGATGTCAAGGTGGGCATTTTGAACAGAATTTCCCGAAGCGATTGTGTTAGAAACGAAAAATATTGCCCTACTGAGAAAATAATTGTTTATTAATCAAGTTTCAATTAATTGAAATAAAAATAAAAACACATGTCGCTTATAAATCTTCTCAAAAATCACGTCAGCAAGTTTCGTATTTTTTTCTATTAAAAATGAATCTGAAAATGTACCAGAAAATTTCGAGTTGTTGAGCATGGAAAAGTATTTTTTTGAATACCGCCTGAACATGATTCTAATAAAACCAGCTATTATATAAAAATGAAATAAAAACTCGTGAAAAGCGGACAGATAAAACTGTTAAAGTGGATTTATATCTAATCATGATTTAGTTTTTGGTTGTGCAATTAATATACTTAACTTCGAAATCTACCTCCGCCTGTACGCCGGGCCGGCAGGGATTTTTCAGATAGGTTTTTAATTAACTTTTAAAGACACAGGTGTTGTATTGAGAGAGCTACTCAATGCAAACTATGTCGTATTCCATAGTATTTATGTTATTAATTCTAATTAAATTAGTCTGTTTTTAACAATTTGACGTTTATTGCTTTTATACTTCTACTGGACATTGTATTACACAAATATATCATTAAAAGTAGTTATCTACGCTTTGAAAGCCGTTGGTACATAGAGTACGACGCCCCTGTCATTATATATGTCCAAACTGTCCTTGTATTTAATGGTTAATATATCGGCTAATCCCGACGATTTTTTTGAGAAATCATTATCAAAAATGCTTTTACGCTTCTGCTACGATAGGTACATACAGCGCTTCTCAACACCTTTGGTGAATGCCCGCAAATCGAAATTTGTGTGTAACGGAATAATGCGCTTTTCTCACAAACTATGTGGCCTAGTAGTCCAGGGGAAATGTACATTTTACCTTGCAAAAGGTCGGGTAAAAGGTTTTTTTTTCTAATTTGTTTATAATGATGCCAACATGGAAAAACCAAGTTTTCTAACAAAATTTCTTAAGGCTAAATTTTCTGTGGCCGAAAAACAACAAAATTTTGGGACATTTTTTTATTTTTTGGAAATATCTCGAGACTCGTTGCCGTAGCATATTATTTGTCAACTACAATATTAAAGAAGATAAAATTCTCTACAACTTTCATATTTACAACTTTTTTATACGCTCACTAGCAAGCGCAGTACGCTATTTCAAAAATGGGACAATTTTTTCAATTTTCTTGAAAACCGTGAAAACCGTAGTCTTGCCGCGATTATTCAAATGTTCCCCACAGATTTAATTGAGAATGTCGACTTCTAAAAATTGGTAGCAGTAAATTATCTATTATTTGCACACTCACGACTTTATTTTCATCTCAACAGACATTGTATATGCAATAAATTTATATGATTTTAAAAGTAGGGCAGAGTGTAGATGAATGAGACAATTTTCATATTTAGACAGTAACTTTAAGTGCATACAATATTAACTTCAAAGCATTTTTTAAAAGAATTTTTCAATCTATAGTAACTTATTGGCCCTATAGTTTCTATTAAAAAAGATTTCTTGCTTAATTTTAATAAATTTTACAATTTTTATAATGCATACATATTTTTCAAGGTATTAATAGAATAGGTGGGTCATTTTCAAAATCTGTCCATGTTTTGGAATAACCATATCAAATTTTTAGAAATAATCAGACAGTTTTAATTGTTTGTAAATAATTACCTTACCTCATAAACATTAATATACAAGCATCAGCAGAGACCAAATTACTAATTTAACATTTGTAATTAATTTTGTTTTGAAGTTGAAGTTTACTCAGGTGCTTGCTTTGTAATTCCAAATGAAAAATCCAAGTACTTTGACTATTGTTAATCTTTTAATAATACACATTCATAATTTCTAAATTAAAAATGAAAATTGTAACCTTCTTGAACAATTTAAATTAAGAGTTAAACTTTATAATGGAAAAGCCGTCAAACATCTTTATAAGAAGGTATTCCTGTTTATCACTACTACCCATATTTCGAAGCTATTTCTTTGATGATGATTAAGCATGTGCGTACAAATATGAGTTTATAAGCTCATATCCGGATTTTATAATTCTATCCGGCTATATAGTATAAATATTTATAGCAATGGTACTTATGTTTCTAGTATTTTCAAATTTCTTTAACTTCTCTAGACGTCATTTCTTCAATTCAGTGGCGAATGATTTCGACTCGCGGGATATTTCATGTAATTAAGACAATATTTATAGTTTTTCAAAGCGAATGTATTTTCTTCAGTAGGCTTGTGAAAGCACTTTCATTCTCTTTTAAGAAGTATCACTTTCAATTCTGATGTATATTTTTCCGATGTTTAAAACTATTTTTGTGAGTTTTTATATTTTGTGCTGTAGCACACCTCTTAATGTTACATTCTTTCCAAACCCAAACAGTGTCTACATGTCAAACATAAAATTACAGTCTTCCTTTGGATATAATTGTATTGTAAATCACCTTTAAAAGAATCTGCGATGTTCATCTTCCGTTATCATATTTATTCATAGTGGTAAAGAGCTGTATTTTTTTTTTTTTTTTTTTTTTTTTTTTTTTTTTTTTTTTTTTTGTAAGTCCTAGAATGTACGAGAGTATCCCTATAAAATGTGTGCATATAAATAAAGATACAAGAAAGGTAACACAAGTTTCATTCAATGATTCAATTGCTAACCTAACTAATATAAATAATTAAAGAGCTTAAATTCAAAATCCATATGTTCGACTATAGCCCAAGTGAAGAACCTGGGTGACATATTCGAAGTTCTTGTGTCAAGCACAAAAGGGATAATTTTTATCACTTTCAAAGCGACTCATTGTAAACTATTTAATTTTATATTTTGATTTTTTTAAAAATTGTAACAGTTTTTAATTAACGCCGAATTTCATTAACTTAACAACACAGTTTTTAGTATTTATTAGATACAGATATTATTTCGTAAAGTGGTGCAAAATTGAAGAGAGTAGTAACATAAAGTATTATTTTCGACATAAAGCAAACACAAATTATAATATAAATACTGTGAAAATTTATACGAAAGCGTAAATTCTCAAACACGTGATCCTGCGCTTCTCTGCGTTTTGATTGGTTACCTTTGCATTACATATGTTTTGTTCTAAAATGTAAAATTGAATCATATCTGTCTATATATATCATTGTCGCCATATGAGCGGGATTTTTGAAATTCTGAATGTTACCACATTCTGAAGAAAAATATTCCATTTATTTAATGACAGAATAAATCAAAATAAATCAATAAATATTACTATTCAAAAGTAGCGGTAGCATTCTGAATAAAAAAAAAGCTTGCCAAATTGGTAACACTGATATACGTATCTTTCGAGTGTTCGTCATCTCTAAGACCATGGTTGTGTTCGTGTAAAGTGTAGTTTCAGCATGCAAGTTTTTACAACTAAATTAAAAACAGATAAAATGCCAAAGGCTTCGCGGGCCACAGATTAGTTGCCGGCGGGCCAATTGTGGCCCGCGGGTCACGTGTTTGACATGCCTGCCCTACACGATATACAAAGGAAAGATTTTTTTTTCAAGTAACTGAATTAGCCTCTCTACATTTTTCCTAAAAAATATTTGTAAATGTTTAATAATCTGTAAATATGTGGGTCAATAGTCTTTATTACTTCCCCTAATTTGAACTTTCCACGTTCCATAGTTTACGAATAAAATGGCTGTGACAGACAGACACAACAGTGATCTTATAATGGTTCCGTTTTTACTTTTTAAGTACGGAACCCTAAAAATAAAATAAACATTAAAAAAAAATCGTAATAGCTCGTACGGGCATGTTTTAATCTTAAAGCGGATTTATTAAGCGTGCATAAGACTTTTTCTAGACAATATGTTCTAAATGTTATGCGATGCAAGTAACACAGCTACGGTTTTCAGAAATCTCGTTCACGTCTTTGAATTTTCAAGAGAATTTGCTTCCTCTTCCCAGTATGGTAATAATATTGTGCTTTCCATAACTAAGTGGCGAGTTCAAAGGTAGTTTTTTAGAAGCTGAAAACAAAATTTCATCATTACTATTTTGATTGTTGAGTTATATTATATTATCCAGACTTTTGGGAGTTTGTTTCTACAGAGTGACAGTATAGACTAGGCGCTCTTCAGACAACGCAGTAACTCAAGAGAGAAAAAAATATATTTCCTTTATTGTTATTAAATTAATATAAAAAGCAATTAATTTAGTGCAAAATAAATTTTGAATCACTTTCTCATAATAATAATAATAATAATAATAATAACAATAAATTTCCACGAATTATCGTACTTCTATTTTATATCACAACTAGTACTTTTTCTTTAATATTTCTAGCTTAAATTTTCATATATTATCAATACTAACATAACCAACAAATTCAAGAATCATACTTTGCTGAATAGCAATAATATCGTCGAGAAAATCAATTTCAACTATACGTGTATGTGAAAGAAATAGGAATTGCATTAAGCATTTAACTCTTTCAGGGACGGTGGTATGTTTATGAAACCACTTAATTTTAATTCCCAAATGCCATACTGGCACCAGAATTTTGGTTAAAAAAAATTCCTTTTATTATGTATGTGAAAAATTGCTTTTTCATATTTACAAATAAATTTGTCTTCAAATTCCGGTGTCAGACATTTATTTCAACAATTTAGGAATGGAAAGGCTTTGCCCCTGAAAGTGTTAAATCTGAAAATAGAGTGAGAGAAAGAGATATTTCAAAATAGTGAAATTTGATCTTAAATCTATTGTGCGTGTGTGTGTATTACAATGTTTAACTAGAAAACGCTTGAAACAATTTTATATACAATTTATTTAAAAACACTGAGGTAAATAATGCCTTTAAATATTTCATTACTTCATCCAGTCAAATAGTTGGCAAGTATTTGCAAATACGATACAACTATAGTTCTAATAGGAAAATGAATCTGCAATTTTGCTGTGACGTTCTCTGGTGTATACAGGGAACCTGTTTCAGTTTTAAAAAATCTGAAAACATACATTTTCGTCAAGTAAAAATGACAAAAAAAAAAAAAAAAAAATGTATACCTGTAATGCTTAATATTATGTCAAATAATTGTAAGAAGAAATTGAAATAAAAAAAGTGGATTTAAAAATAAGGCTACAGATTCTTATATATAATGCTTTAAATAATTAATATAAAAATAAAAAGAAAGAAAGAAAAGAAATCAGAAAGAAAGACGTAAAAGAAAACGAAAATGAAAATAGAAAGACAATTTTAAAAGGTGGCAGTGAATATTATTTAACTAACATAATTGAAGATTGTCGATTCGTAAAATACAAGGAAGTTACTCATAAAGTATTATATCATACTCGTAAAATATTCCCTTCTCTTTAATTTTTGTTTATTTTCTTTTTTTTTTCTCTTTCAGCTTTACCAACAGCTGAGAGAAGTTGCATCAGCGCCCTCTGGCGATCTCGTTCTCTGAAGGAGCGAAAAATTGCATTAAAACACGTTTATTTCATTGGCACATTAAATTGTCGAAAGATGTCGGACCAAGCAACTGTTGCTCACCTGAAACAAAACGGAGAACCTCTAGTCAATGGACATAGGGGGAAGATGAAAAAATTTCTATCTTACGACAGAGATCTCTCTCCCGAAGAGCCTGAACCGAAGAAAGTTTTAGAGCTAACCAAAGTATACAGAGATTTATTGAGTGGCATCAAAGAAGACCCCTCGAGGCAGGGATTGCTCAAAACACCTGAGAGAGCAGCAAAAGCATTCCTTTTTTTCACAAAGGGATATGATCAAACCCTGGAAGGTAACTTCTTATAAATTTCATTCCCACCATTTTTTATTTTTATTCTTATTTTTATTTAATTAACATCGTGAACAGAAATATCAAGTGGAAGCATATAAATTCTTATGAATTCCATTATCATAAATTAAAAAAAATATATATATAATTTAATTAATTATTGTTTTGAATAAACATAAAGTAGAAGCATATAAATTCTTCGAAATTTCATTGTCATTACTTCTTACATTTTTATGTTCGTAATTTTATAATTAATAATTCGAATGAAAATATAAAGTGAAATCAAGTTCTTATAAATTTCCCTGTCATTACGTTTTACATTTTTATGTTCTTAATTTTATAATTTAAATAATTAATAATTTGAATGAAAATATAAAGTAAAAGCAAGTTCTTATAAATTTAACTGTCATTACTTTTTAAATTTTTATGTTCTTAATTTTATGATTTAAATAATTAATAATTTGAATGAAAATATAAAGTGAAAGCAAGTTCTTATAAATTTCATTGCCATTACTTTTTACATTTTTATGATTTTAATTTTATAATTTAAATATTTAATAACCTGAATGAAAATATAAAGTGAAAGCAAATTTTTATAAATTTCAGTGTCATTAATTTTCACTTATCTTTATTTTTTTTTTAATAATTTAATTAATTCATATTTTGATGTAAATGTAAAGTGGAAGCATATAAATACTTATAAATTTCATTGAGATCATTTAAAATTTCTTTTTATTTTTATAATTTAGTTAATATTTTCAATGGAAATATCAAGTGAAAGCATATGAACTCTTAAGAATTTTGTTGTTATCACGTTTTAAAATTTATAGTTTAATTAATTATTATTTTGAATCAAATATAAAGTGGAAGCATATAAATTCTTATAAATTTCATTGTCATTACTTTTTACATTTTTATGTTTTTAATTTTATAATTTAAATAATTAATCATTTAAATGAAAATATAAAGTGGAAGAAAGTTCTTATAAATTTCATTGTCATCACTTTTTTTAGTTTTCTTTAAATTTTTTCTTTTATAATTTAATTAATTCCCATTTTGAATGCAAATGTAAAGTGGAAGCATATAAATGCTTATAAATTTCATTGACATCATTTAAAATTTCTTTTTCTAATTTTCTCTCTGAATTAATTCATATTTTGAATGAAAATATAAGGTGGAAGCATATAAGTCTTATAAATTTCATTGTGATCAATTTTATTTTACTTTTAATCTTATAATTCAATTAATTAATACTTTGGATAAAAATATAATGTGGAAGCATTTAAGATTTTATAATTTCGTTGAAATCCCTTTTATTTTTTGTTTTTAGTTTTATAATTTAATTAATTAATATATAAGTTTTTAAATTTCATTTCCGCCACTTTGTATTATTAAAAAATATAAAAATTTATTTATTTAATATTTTGAATGAAATTGTAATATAGAAACATAAAATTGAAATATAAATTGCTGAATCCATAAATTTCAATATTAAGTAAAAGTTAGGAAAATATGTAAATTATATGATTTTAATTTCAGGCGTTATATTATCTTAATAAGGATATAATTAAAACTATGATACTGATAAAAATGATAAAATTTAAATAATATTGGGGTAAGACACAAAAATATCCTAAAAGGATAATTAAACAATTAATTTTTTTTCAGTCATTTTGAAAATATTAAAACACTGTCAGCGTAGTACTGTAAATGTTTAGGGAGAGTAGAGAATAAATGGATAAATTTTACTAAAATGCAGTTTTAACCGTAAACTTTTACCAACGTAATAAAATTCACTTTAAATTGAGTTTTGTAATAAAATGCCGTTTGAAATATATTTTAATTGTTTTAAATGAATCAATAATTAATTAAAATATAAAGAATTACTGATTTTTCAGTTTTATCGATGAAATAATGATTTAATATATCGTAAATCGTATCCAAATTAAAACACTGGCAAAAATTTTAAATAAATTATTATGGAAATAGTATTGAAAATTCATTTCCGTGTGTGATATCTATAGATATTTTTTTTCCTTTAAAGATTACGATGATACTGGAAATTAAAAGGAGAAAAAAAATGATAATATCATCTTTCTCTGATTCTCTCCTTTATATTTTTCTTCTTCTTCTTTTTTATTTCTTGGTCAAAACTTGGTTTTAATTTTATATAGAATAACAGTGTCGATAATAAATATTTATTTATTTTGAAACATTAACACCTTTTTTATATACAGTACAGCCCCGATTATCCGCGGAATTGAGTGGCAAGGGCACCGCGAATAATAAAAATCGCGGATAACCCGAAAAAGACTGAAAATGGGGGTGCAAACACGGAAAAAAAAAGAAAGAAAGAAAATTCAACATAAAAACTATGTTTTAATGTACAAAAAACATAATAAAACGTTTAAAATACATACATATGCACAGTACATCAGAAACAATTGTTTTACGTCTAAATCACTAAAATAAAGAACAGTAAACAAGAAACAATGCCACGCATACTGTACAAAAAGAGACAAGTTGCACCTTTTAAAAAAATCAGTCACTTGTTTTTGCTTCTTGCTTTGGAAACATCTTTTCTTTATTCTAAATTGCAAACTATTGTTTTCCTTTTAGGATGAAATAATCTTTATCTCGAAAATGAAGTTATTCTTGATGAGCTCTCCCGGAACTTATCATAATAGTCTTATATTATTGTTAAATATTTTAATTGATGTATTTACGTTTGTTTAATAAAATCAAGAAAAGACATAAAGACTTTATATCTGATATTTCAAACATGGCAACCAAATCTAGAAATATTCTTCTATTATTTTCGAATACATGAATTTTTCTGTTTATATTTATTAGTAAGGCTTATTGTATTTTCCATGCCATTGGCTTGAATTTAAAAAAAAAAAAAAAATCGCTTCGCGGATAAACCGCACCGCGAATCATCCGCTCGCGGATAATCGAGGCTTTACTGTATATTTAAACAATAATCGCCAATTAATTTTTTTTAAATGCTTCATTTATTAAATTTCCTTTTTATAAAAAAAGAAAAGTTTTATTGCAGTATAATAAAATTATGATAAAACAGTTTTAAAGTTTCATTTCTAAGTACAAATCCCTTACATATTTTAATTTATTTGTTTCATACTTAAATTATAAGTTTTGAATTACCTATATCTTCTCCATATTTTCTAATTTTCAGTTTTACAATAAATAAAAGTAGTTGTATGTTGAAAATATATATATATATTGCAATGAAATTGCAATGTTGCAAAATGAAAAAAATATTTATGTTGCAAATATTGCAATTTCAACAGTTTTATTTAATAATTCATATATAACGCTAATTAATTAAATATGATTTATTTTTTATACTTTATAAATGAAATGATGATTCAAGATAACATAAATTTTTCAGAAATATTCATGCGTACTCTCAAAAAGTAAAGAGAAAACAGGAAAATAGTTCCAAAATTTTACTTCTAATAACAGATCTATATATTAATTCTTTTACCTTTATTTTTATTTATTATGGTGTACAGAAATATTACATTTCATTTTTACAGCATATTTTATATTTTTCGTAAAATTTAACTTACACTTTATAAATTAATAAAGAAACATCTTGATGTTATTATTTTTTTTTTTTTTTAAATCTACAAATGGAAACAAAGTAATGCATTAATCTATATAAAACTGACAATATATAGATTAATTCAAAAAGGAAAATTAAACAGCTTCATTGTACTACACATTTTATTGAATGAAAAGTAGGGAGAGGATGGGGTGCAAAATTAATTAATCCGGAATATTTTGGAAATTCTGATAAGAACATTATATAACGAGGTGACGGAGTAAGCAAAATACGATAAGAGCAAAAAGCTATAAAATGAATGTATTTTTTTATGATTTTAATGTAGATCTGGTTTTATCATTGTAATAAAATCAATTTTCATTAGTGTGAATGAGGAAGAAACATACATATGGCGGAATTTTCTTTTCTCTGGACGTGCGTGAAAGACAACTTTACAGCTGTGCTTAGCGTAGCCATAGACTTAGCCACCTACAGTGGGTGGCAAAGATATAGACTACTGCTGTGCTCCAGACTAGAGAGTGTTAAGAAATTTTCATTTATCTAAAAGTACGTAGAAAAAAAGACAACTTTACAGCTGTTCTTGGCGTAGAAATAGACCACTGCTGTGCTTTACTAGGTTGTACTCTAGACAAGTTTTTTCTTCCTCCCAGTATTTTTATGAAGAGTTGCTTTTGGGAAAAACTTTACCACACATTTTATGAATTCATCCGCCAGGCGATAAATTATCCTGCAAATTACAGACCCGCATCATCTTTGTGTTAGACAATGGCGCAAATATTGGGGTAGATGGGGCAAGCGCCAAAGGTCCCGCAACTCATTAGGGGCCTACAAACCTACATCTTTCTGTGTGTTTATGAAATCTATTCGTGGCTTCATACATAAATAAAACGACTCAGAATGAAGTCTTGCCACGAGCTTCTATGTGAAGCCTGCATGAGTAAAAACATGCTTGTTTAAATGCGTATCATTGACTATTAAAGAAAAATTTCCCTTTTACGATTAAACACCTCTCATTTCCCAGAGAAAAGGTTTTTATAGAATTAATTAATTGTTGTAAAGTGAGGCAGAAATAGATGCCGCAGTCCAATCCAAATGAGGTTCGCAGGGGTTTCGAAAACTTTGGTAAACCAGTAAAAAATTCTATATCGCCAACTAATATATAAATAATAATAACTTTTTGTAAGGAATAATTAAAAATAATAACCTATCCCGCTTTGATATAAGATTTACCTCTGTTGTTGCATTTCACCATATTTTTATGTATTTTTTTAAGCTGTTTTTAATTCTTCGCGGATCTATAGAAAAGAAAAATGAGGCATTAGCCATTCCATATCAACTTTTTTTAAAATGAAAAACCTTCTTTTATTAACCATTTGGAAAAATGGTTATTGTTCTCGTCAGGATGGGAAATCAAAAGCATATCTGAAGGTTTTCATTGGTTTAATCTGCATTTTATTCGTTTTCTGATTGGTCTATACAGTAATCTGTATTTCCCTTTAATATCAACAACGATGCATACCTTCTGTTGCCACTATGACAAAAAAGTAATAAAAACTACAAAAAAAATTAATAACTCAGAAACAAATTGAGATACAGCTTTCAAACAAATTGCATTTAAAAGTACATTTTTTTCTGTATCCAAAGGTGCAAAAAGTAATATTGTCGGATGTTTAGAAGTTTAAGAATGAAATTTCATTTAAAATTGGCCGTCAGATTTCTTGGAAATCTGACGATGGAAAAGCCTTTTCCCGAACAGCCAATGAAATGCTTGGATATTTACGTAAGTTTCAGGTGGATAATACTTAAATTTCATGAAATCTGACGGGTCGTAGGCGATTTTGTTGGCTTGCAATTTTTACGTGTAATAACACTATTAATGTTTAATTCATGGCGTACGTAATGTAGGATCAACTCCGTACGATTTTTTATGTCTTAAATTTTAGTCTTCGAAAAAATCGTTTTCCAAATGGTCGTTGTAATTTGATAAATTACTTTATTTATTATTATTATTATTATTATTATTTATTTATTTATTAAATTAAAAACAACTTCTTCCAATTCTTTCGCAAAATATCGGTTTAATCACACCCAACTTAATTCAAAAAATGACTACTGTTTCATTTTCTCTTTATAAATGAAAATACATCAGGGATGATGAAACTTCGGTAAAATGTTAAGAACCCGAATAAAAATAATATAAACATAATTTTGAATTTACGTTTAGCAATTTCTTGTTATGTACACATTTTGACAGACATTTCCTTACATCTTATTTTCTGTGAAACTATTTGTATTTGTTATTCGCACGCAAAATTACGGATGATATTATGACGTACGTGAAGAAAAAACACTGTCGCAACAGCTGGAAGTACGAAAACTTCAAACGAGTTTTATTGAACATCATCGATCAGATAAACGTATTTGATTGTAGATCGAACGTCAAATAAGTGAAAGAGAATCAGAGATAATCACCGGATAAAGTATGGCATGATGTTTCGGAAATGTTTCACAGATCTGGATTATGCAATGCAGTAAAAGAAAAAAAAACAAATTTTTAAACTGATGGAAACGAAATCACTTGTTGAATGCGAATGCCATGAATAATCTTTTTTTGTGTTTTGAAACGTCTTACAGCAGATGCTTTCCCCAAGTTGCTATCAAGATTGGTCAAAATGTTTTTTCCCCATTTAATACATAAAATGTCAATCTGAAAATGTCATTAGCTATAGGGTAGGTATTATTTTGGTTCATTGAAAACATCACTGTCATAAAGGAAAATTATAGAACATTCCTATAACGGAAGATCATTGATATTAAATATATCATTATTACAGGGGATTCGGGATTATGGAAAATTCCTTAAGGCTATTCTAAAAAAAAAAAAAAAAAAAAAAAAAAAACATATTTCCTCATTCGACAACGTGAAACTTTCTAACACATTTTCTCACTCATTTTTAAACATTAAAGTATGATACTTGCAGACGTGATTATTGAAGTGGTTTGTAATTCAACAGTTTCTTTCATTTTCCGATACATTATTTGCATCTTAAATAATAAGCGATTATTGTCTCAGGACGGTAGTTTTAACACTTTCCATATACAGTTACCTACTTACAGGTTCCTACAGTGAAACCTCCCTGTGCGACCACCTCCCTGAACGGTCATTTTTTCTTGGAACGAAATTTATTCCCATAGGCTCAATACTAATTTTACCTCCATTCAGAGACCATCCCAGTTGAACTCCCTCCATGAGCGACCCATTTTTTTTGTAGAAAATGAAACAAATTCCGTTTTCTCCTGGTCGCTTGAAATTTATTATCGCGGTTTTATTAGAAAAGTAATTCCGGAGGGACGCATTATTCATCAAACTTCTAAACTAAGTTTTTAGATTTTTTTTTATGCCAGTAACTTTTAAGTGTTTAAACCCCTTTGTGCCTTTTTAGAAAATGAATTTAACTCTGATGACGAATTAAGAATGACGGTCAATAAACTCTCCTGCCCTATTCTGTTAGAGAAACTCTCAAAGAAATAGATAAATTAATGATCTAAGAGTGATAATGATCAAAGAAATAGATAAATTAATGAATCATCATTATATGTTCTCGTCCAAAAAAAAATTGCATTTATTTACTGAACTTCGGAAAGGACTTGGAAATAAAAGTTATGAAAGATAAAACCATAAAACTAAAGCAAACGTCAACGTATTCATTTTTTAAACTCTGCAGTGATTAACTTTGTAATTAACTTTTGTTTTAACACTTAAATTTTTATATTCTTTTCCTAATGTGTAAAATAAATTTCAGCAACGTTAATTGTTACCTTTTTTCAACAATTAAAATCTAGAAATATACATGACCTCCATTAAGAGACCACCTCTCGAAGCGACCAATTTTTATTGGAACGGAACGCGGTCGCTTTAAGGAGGTTTTACTGTAGTTGAAAAGTGTTTATGAAGGAGGTTTTCCTGTCTGGTCGTTTATTTGTCTGGCACTGCTCTAACTCGTGTAGATATAGTCATGTAACTGCTGTATGTGCTATTGAGATTTACCATGGCATTTTCGGTATTGAAAATGAAGTGTATAGCATTTATACTTCATTTACAGGGGCACTTAAAAAAATTATGTTACATTATGGTCTACGTGGGAAAATCTCTTGCAGTGTATTTTAATAATGTTACTCTATTTCACATATATCGAAATTATATACATTACTGAGGTGCAGTACAAAATGCTTGCAATAGAATATAGTGTGCATAGCATTAATCGTGCATTTACAGGGACACATAATGGAATTTGGTTACACTAACTTTCTCTGAGCAATAATTTCTGGAAGTGCGTTTTCAACTGTGGTATGATTGTTTTAATTTTACTGATTTTTCCCATATTACTTTACAAGGTAGCACAAAATAATTCAAGTACAATTCCGCTTACTGGTGGAAAATTTACTGAAATTCTGAACTGTGTTATGCGTTTCTTAACTGAACTAAGTTTTTGCGTACTATGTATAGTAAGGTAAAGTGTCCATATTTCGTCCCCTTTCCTAATTTCGTCCCTCTTAACTTCTCCGTTTCTGCGAAACTGGCGCCACTTATGACGCAAGGCACTGGGAACGGAAGCTAAAAGGGGTTAGTATTGAAAGTTTCGTTCGGCAAGACGCATACATAAATTAAAGACGCAGAATTTCCTATTTTTAGAAGACCTGAGTTCTTATTACGTCGTTTGTAGAACGTTATTTACTGTACTGAAAGTATTTATTTCTTATTCATTACATGTATTTTACGTAGGTAATATGCTGACAGTAGCATATAGTGAGTTTTAGGGAGCTCAGTTTATTTTACGGGAACTGAAGCTCCGCCATATTGGGAAGTAGCGTGGTCCCAATTTCGTCCCCTTTGCAGTTCTTATTTTCGTCCCGAGGACAAAATTAGGAATGCTTTTTCGTGACATTTTTTTAAATTTTTTCCTCATGTTTGGATGGCTAATGTTTCGTTATGTTATTCTTCCACTGATAATTAGAGCATTTCTTTGTGCCTTACTTTAATGTAAATTAAATTACTTACTCATTTAGAAATAAATTTTGATTTAGTTATAAGTTAAGCCTTGGCGTATTGGATTTCTTGGGGGACGAAATTGGACCACTTTTTTTCTTTTGCATTTCTTAGAAACAATTTTTCGCATTGTTAAAATTTTTTTGTACAATATTTGCCTATGTTTCTATGTGCATTGGTAGTTAGTCTATGTAAAATCCAAATTTGGTAGGTTTTCACTGAAAATTACAACATTTAGGGCTTAAAAGTGACTGGGGGAACGAAATATGGACACTTTAACCTATATATGTAAATCTATAGATTATATACAGGGCTGCACAAAAGAATTCCTATATATTTCCGATTATAGATGGTAATTGGTGAAATTTGTTTTTCAAATGTCTTAAGAATTTTCCAAATTGGTAATTTAGATATCATCTTCCAACTTATTAAACGGTGAAGTTTTGTTACAATATTCTGAATGTGTTGAAAAGTGTTTCATAATATATGGCTTGACGCATGATTTTTCTTTCTTTTTTCCTTTCCTGTGGTGTTGCGTTCGGTTTAAAATGACAACACTGATAGCATTTTCGGAAAAATCTTCTGCCTTTATCGAAATACGGAAAAAATAGTTTGGTTTCACAGTTTCTTGCTAAGATTACCTGTCAATTTGATAGGTTTATGAACAAAAATGAATGAAAAAATGATCCTGGACGTTGCCATTTGGGATTTGAGAACAGTCTCAATAGTAGAAGAATGGTCACGACTTCTTTTATTTGTTAACAAACAATGTTGTATGTAATATATGCTTTGTAAGTATTATAAGTACTCGTATATTGCATATGTACGCTGCATGTATTGTAAGATGTATGCAATTATGTAAGTAGGTTTGTATGTAAGATGATAATTTAAATTAACTGAAGATGTTTACTTATCATTTTTTGATTTTTAAGCTGATAATTCGAAAATTTACGAGAGGAAGAGGGTTATTGTAGTAGTAGAACGAATTTCTACGAAATGGAAGTGTTTTCCATTATTAATTTAACATAAAAATGCAAATGCATTTTCGGTTCTGACTTGACCCTACTTTTAACACTAGAACCACCAAGACAGTCATTTTGACCGTTTCGAAACTTTCATTCCGTACCAATTTGTTTCTATTTAAGGTATAACTTTCAGTTTCCGTGACTTTTCCTATAATTCGAAAAGCTATGATATGCCGTTGATAAATTTTCCAGTTAGCCGAAATTTATGAAGTTTTCAGTAATATACCTAGAACCGCCGAAACGGTCAAAATGACCGCCGTCAATTTTAATGCACAGTTTATCTAGTAGATGTCGCAATAGTCCATTCTTCATAGAAGCATACTTCAACAAAGGTTACAACAATACCACAGATAACTTCTTTAATTCCCTGCCCCTTACAGAAAAGCTGAAGTCACTAAAAACAAGCATTGTTGGCACAGTCAATCGCGGACGAAAAACAAAATTCCACAGGCCATAAAATCTGAATAAAAGTTTTTGTACAGTAGCCAAATTCTTGCCAAAGATGATATTACGTTGAGTTTATCAAGGGAAGAAAATAAATATGTTTTAATTCTAAATTCCCGACATCCATCAATTACATTTGAAACTGGTGATAAATACTTACCAGAAATTGTAAAGTTCTATAATTCTACAAAATTTGACGTCGACGTACTCGACCAAATGGCACGGAAGTATTCTACAAAAGCCAGTTCTAGACAACAACCTCTACAAGTGTTTTATAGTTTTCTTGGTCTAGCGGGCAATAATTCTGAAAAACACAGTCAAAAAAAGGTGTTAAATATCAATATTTTGTTAAAGAGAAATCCGCTTTATTTAATTCCTTTAAATTATTCGTAGTATTTTCTAGAAGAAAATACTGGTAGTTTCCTCTTTTTTGTACTGTACTTTTCCCTGATCACTCGCCACCCTGAATATTGTATTGCTCAGGGGATAAATATAAATGTTTGTTTTCACCAAGTTTATTCTTATTTTTAGCAATTTCGATTTCTCATGGAAAATATTTTTTACTACAAAAATATTCTTAAAATAAAAAATATAAATAATATATATATATCTCAATATAATATAATTATAACATAATAGAAAATAAAAAAATAATAAAAATTATTAAATATATATTGTTATATGGGCAATGATGGTAATAATAGTAATAATCGATACTAAGAGTAAAAAATGGCCAGTAAACAATAGTTGAGCATGGTAATCCACATCGGTCAAAACGACCGCTTTGGCGGTTATACCGGGTGTCCCAAAAAGGACTGACTGATTTTAAAATTCAATAACTTGTAAACGGTGACAGATATTTAAAAAATTCTTGCAGGAGGGTTATGCATAAGGTCAAAAGTTTTTTTACAGTGATTTTCAATTTTAGTTCGAATTACAAACAATAGATGGCGTTGCGATCAATAGACGCTAAATTCAGGCTCGATTTTTGGTACTTCGTGGCACGGATAATACATTTCCATTTACTTTTTCCGCATGAAACAAGATAAAGGACCAAAAATCGAGCCTGTATTTAGCGACTATTGCTTACAGCGCCATCTATTGTTTGTAATTCGAACTAAAATCGAAAATCACTGTAATAAAACTTTTGACCTTATGCATAAACCTCCTGCAAGAAATTTTTAAATATCTGTCACCGTTTGCAAGTTATTGAATTTTAAAATCAGTCAGTCCTTTTTAGGACACCCGTAGGTAGTTTTTGCGGGCGCTTCTATTATTAAAGTACCTTCGAACGCATTTTGATTACACTAAATTTAATTCTCATTCGTAAACTTTATCAAGAACATTCTAATATGTGTATAAACTAACATTTTGGGGGAAAAAAAAAACATAAAATATTTACTTTAACTTCTTATCTTTGTTTTTTTTATTCAGCCTTCATTATAGCTTTTGAGGGGCAGGGGGGGGGGGGGGAGTTCCAAGCGTTCATCACATAACGAGGAGCCACTGGAATAATTAAATAAAGCGAAAAAACAAACCCACTCATTTGATTTCTTTTAGCTCATGTATTTTCCCGTAATAATTTAAGAAATTGAAGTGCAAATATATAAATAAATAATCAGGTTTTTTAAGGCTACTATTTAAAATATTACTTGTAAAGAAAAATGAAGAATTCATTACCATGTTTCCTAACTTTAAATACATTTTCATGCGTGCACATGTTTAAAAACTGATACACAATATGTAATATTTGATGGTATTCGGCGAAAGATTAATTTTTTCCATAAAAACAGACAAACTTTCGGTGTCTACCGAAACGGCGGTCGCAGTGATTTGCGTTTTGTCATTGTTAATAGAGAAGTTAAAGAATTATCCTTTAATAAAAATCAACAATATATGCACATGAAATGTTGTAGAAGTTATTTAATTAACATTAAATATTATATGCCATCATTTTTTGAAGACTAAATTTCATTTTTATAAAATATAGAAATCTCAATTAGTTTTAAAATAAGCAACTATCTATATATATTTTTTTCATTTATTATACAGAAATTTTGAGAAAAGTTTCAGTATTAATAAAAGCTTTTTTTTTTTTTCAGCATTCAATAGTGATTAAAATTTTCATTTTTAAAATAATTTCTTCATCGATTAATGGCTTTGCTACAGTTTTATTTTTTACTCGAATGAATATTTTGCAACCAAAACTTGTAACGTCTATTAATTTATTCATGGAATTTTCTAAGAGATGTCCAAAGAGAATTTGTTTTTGTTGTACAAAACTTCGTTATAAGAGATATTCATATTTTGTAATATTCTTTATAAGTTTGTTAAAAAAGAAGAAATAATGTTGCGACTTGCAGAGAATTTTAATAAGTTCAATTTATCCTAAAATCCTATTTAACCGGACACATATTATCCAGGTTCTAATACAATATGAACCAGTATTCAATTAACAGGTATAATTTTCACAATCCGAAATTTTTGTATAGAAGAAATGACCAAAAGTGTGCCAGAAACATTCGGGTAAATATTATATTCATTTCGTATATCCATAACATATTTTAGGTAGATTTCGTATGAAATACTACCTATTATACATTCTCCCCTATGTTGGAATTTCTGAAATATTTTTGCAGATCTACACCGATCATGACCCCTAGAACGCAAAACCACCCTCAGTAAAAAACTTTATCTATCTATCTATCTATGTATGTATGTATCTATCTATGTATCTATCTATCTATCTATAAATATCACTTTCTTATAGACACCATAACTTTCACAAATCTGCACCAATCTCTTCCAAACTGATACATAAAATCAAGGGGCATAAAATCTCAGTCAAGTTCGTTAATGGGCAAAATCGGACCAAGGAGATGGAAATAGGGAGTGGTTTTGTGAAAACCAAAAAAACCCCATAACTTCTTAATTTTTGTACATATCAAATCAGTTTAAAGTTTTTATTACTTCTAAAAATAGGGCCAAAAACTGATATATCACAGATTTTTGATCAACTTAAAAATGGGCTCCAGGGGTGCAAAAAATAGGGTTTTTGGGAGGAAAAAATTCATAACTTCGTCAATTCTCAAGATATCAAATCCAATTAATTTTATTATACATCTCCTTAATATTATCTACAACTTTTATATTCACAAGTTTTTGATAGGACCAATTCGTACCGCAAAAAAAAAAATTAAAAAAGAAAACAAAAAAAGGGAGGTGAAGAAGAAAAATTTCCATAACTCCGTCAATTCACAAGATATAAAATCCCCATGAATTTATCATATATCTTCTTAATATTGTCTACAACATTTATATAGACAAGTTTTTGATATGACCAATTCTTACAGCAAAAACAAATTAAAAATACATAGCGTTTGAAGAAACAAATCATCTTATTAAGGGTGTATTCAAATCCAAACTGCTTATTTTCTTACACAGTTTTAAATTCATTTTTGCTCTCAAACGCACCCAATTGGTAGATTCTCTTACTCAGAAACTATATAATGTACCGTAATGGTTCATTTTTGGATAGAGATAGAATATATTTAAAAAAAAAAATGTGTCAAAGTAGGCATTTTGAACAGAATTTCCCGAAGCGATTGTGTTAGAAACGAAAAATATTGTCCTACTGAGAAAATAATTGTTCATAAATCAAGTTTTAATTAATTGAACGAAATATAAAAACTTATAAATCTCGTATAAATCTCTTCGAAAATCACGTCAGCAAGTTTAATATTTTTTCTATTAAAAATGAATCTGAAAATGTTCCAGAAAATTTCGAGTTGTTGAGCATGGAAAAGTGCTTTTTTGAATACCTCCTTAAAATGATTCTGATAAAACCAGCTATTATATAAAAATGAAATAAAAACTCGTCAAAAGCGGCCAGATAAAATTGTTAAAGTGGGTTTATCTCTTATCATGATTTAGTTTTTGTTGGTGAAATTAGTATGCTTAACTTCGAAATCTACCTACGCCTGTAGGCCAAGCCGGCAGGGATTTTTTCCTTTTCAAAAGACCGTTTTTTTTTACATTTTAATCTTATTTTATTTTTTAAAAAATTGTAGAAAATTGCAATAATTCCTTGTAAAAAGCATTAAACATAATTATCTCATTATAAATATATATGAAGACAATTATTTTATTCTAAAATATGATTGTAAAATTTGCTTTTTCCTAGTGAAATAAAATAATGCACAGATAAGAACTGAAAATAATATTTCCTTTCAAATTGGTTTGACAGGAACATGATTATTGAATGACAGACTTGGATAAATGTAAAAACACACGTACATATCTGTGACATTGAGGGATAATTTGGCATTCACTTTTCAAACCATTATACTTTATTTTCTTTTATCTTTCTTTTTTAACTCTTTCCAACATAATTGAAAATGTTTAAGGCTTCGTTTTGTCTGTCTTCTGTCCATACTCGAACTCTTGTAAATTTACTAGAATTGACATGTAATTTTTGTATGTTATTAAGGTTTACTGTAGGCAGCTTGCTGTTAAAAATGAAGTGTATAGTATTTATAGTTCGTTTAGAGGGGCACAGAAAAGAACACCGTTACATTAAGGCAGGGATGGCAAACTATGGCACGCATACCGAACTTGACACGTAAGAAAACTTCTCTGGAACGCGAAAAAACTTATAATAATATTACTTGTAATAATTTTTTAGATTATATTCAGTTGAAGAGGAACAATCCACTTGATATTTTTTTTACAAAAAGTATAGTTTTGTGTAACAGGTATATAATTTATTTAAAATAATCCGTTACTTTTGAATGAATTAAGGTTTTATAAATCTCAACGACAGAGCCCTGTAGCGTCATTTTCTCGCCAAACCATTCAACATATAATGTTTTCCAAATAATTTTGCTTATCTGCCAAATTTCAAAGGTTTTATGTTCTACTCCAGATTAGGTTTTATTTTATTTAGGTTTAGGGTTTTAAGTTATTTTAGGTTTTATTATTATAAGGTTTTAATTTTGAACATTCAATTTTAACTGTTAGTGTAAATAATTATGTATTTATTGAACCTACTTCTTCCTAAAGAACTAAAAATAGTCTGGTTCGGAAGTATACAATTAAGAAAAACTCATTAATAGATTATTAATACGAAATTCGATGTGACATAGCTATATTGAGCAAATACACCATAAAAAGTTAGGAATAGAATTTAGTACTGTAAAAATGTTTAAGTAAAAATTCTATAAAAAATTAATTATTGATATTTTATCTCTCAAAAAGGTTCGCCTTATTAATTATTTATTTTATCTAAGTTAAAATGTTTCTGGCATGTTAGAATGTTGGTACACAATAATTTTGAAATTTTTGGTACGCATACTAAAAAAAGTTTACCATCCCTATATTATGGTCTATATATACTGACAAATCGTCTTCAGAGTATTTTAATGTTGTCACGACACGATACTTCAAACATAATGAAATTGATATGCATCACGAAAATGGACTAAAGCACGCGATTTCTGTGGAGTGTTAAATTACGTAGCATTTATAGTTCAATTTTATAATTCAGTTATAGGGATGCACAAAAGAATTACATTATGAGTTATGGGGAAATATTTTAATGATGTTACGATATTTCAAACATAATTAAATTTATATTAATCACCGAATTGTATTGAAACATGCTTCTATAAATTATGGATTGCATAGCTTTTATCTTTCATTTATTGAGATGTTATATAAGTTGCAGTATTGCGCATTTTTAAACTTACCAATTTTTAGTGTATTAAGTGGTATGTGTTACTCCTACAGATCATATACAGGGCTTCAATAAAGAATTCCAACAAATCATCGGATATGAACAACAATTGCTGAAAATGGATTTTTACTGCGTTATGTGTTTTTGAAATTATTCATTTAGATATCTCATTTCGTGTACGAAAATATAAAATGAATTGATATGAAATATTGTCATGAAATTGTTATATGTTATTGTAGTTTACCACAGCATGTTCGGTATTGAAAATGAAGTGTGTAGCGCTTACGCCTCAGTTACAGGAACACTCAAAAGAATTTCGTTACATTATGAAGAAATATAGGTTGCGGTGTATTTTAATGATATTATACTCTTTTACACATATTGGAATTTATGTATATCACTGAGGTGTACTAAAAAGCGCTTATTGTAAAATCTGGTGTGCATAGAATTTATCACTCATTTACAAGGGCACACAAAAATGTTTGGCTATACAGTATCGCCTATCTTATATTATAATACGAGCAAAAATTGTGTGTGTGTGAATTTTATCTTAAAAACGGGTCAAATGATTTTGACTTTCGATTTACCATTTTCGGGCACGAGAAGATCCTTGGGCTAGATCATGTGTTGGAGAAAGTTCAATTAGTGGGTCATTTTGGGTCAGAATGGGTCAGAATTAAGGTAATTATATCTAAAAAACGGCTCAATCGATTTTGACTAAATTTTATATTCAATCGTTTTTTGTACGAGAAAACTGGGCAAAAAAAATTGGGCTAGGTCGCATGTTCAAAAAATTTCTATTAGTAGGTCATTTTTGGGTCACTTCGAGTCAATCTAATTTTATCTAAAAAACGGCTGTAACGATTTTGACTAAATTTTGTAATCTACTGTTTTGGATTACGAGAAGACCAATGGGCTAAGTCACATGTTAGAGAAAATTCGATTAGTGTGTCATTTTTGGGTCACTGTGGGTCAAGCTAAGTTTATCTAGAAAACGACTCTAAAGATTTTAACGAAATTTTGTTTTCTATCGTTTTCGGGCACGAGAATACCATTGGGCTAGGTCACATGTTCAAGAAAATTCGATTAGTGGGTTATTTTGAGTCACAATGGGCCAGGTGTCAAGCTAATAAAACCTAAAAAAAAAAAAGAAAACATTCAAAATTTTGTAATATACCACTTCTGGGCATGAGATGATCATTGGCCTAAGTCACATGTTCGAGAAAAATCGATTAGTGGGTCATTTTAGGTCACTGTGGGTCATGCTAATTGCATCTAAAAAACGAATCAAACGATTTTGACAAAATTTTGTATTACACCGTTTCAGGGCATGAAAAGACGTGTGGGTTAAGTCACATGTTCGAGAAAATTCGATTACTGGGCCATTTTTGGGTCACTGTGGGTCAATCTAATTGTATCTAAAAAACGGCTCAAAATATTTTTACAAAATTTTGTATTATACCGTTTCTGGTCATGAAAAGACGTGTGGGCTAAGTCACATGTTCGAGAAAATTCGATTACTGGGCCATTTTTGGATCCCTGTGGGTCAATCTAATTGTATCTAAAAAACGGCTCAAAACATTTTGACAAAATTTTGTATTATATCATTTCTGAGCATGAGAAAGCCATTGAGCTAAGTCACATGTTCTAGAAAATTTGATTAGTGGGTGATTTTTGGGTCACTATGGGTCAAGTTAATTGTATCTAAAAAACGGCTCAAACGATTTTGACAAAATTTACTATTACATCGTTTCCCAGCACGAGAAGACCACTGGGATAGGTCACATGTTCGATAAATTTAGATTAGTGGGTCCCTTTTGGGTTACCGTGGGTCAAATTTTATCTATAAAACGATTTTAACGATTTTGACTAAATTTTGTATTCTATCGTTTTCGGGTTCGATAAGAGCATTGATTAGGTCGCAAGTTCGAAAAAATTCGGTTAGTGGGTCCTTTTGAGTCACTATACCTCAGGATCATGCCAATTGTATCTAAACAGCAAGAATTATACAGTGAGAATAAAATATCGAATTGAACACAATTTCTAATTTTGACAGAGCTTAGTTCGGTCATCCCTGCTAGTGAAGAATAATTCCTGGAAGTGCATCTTCAGTTCTGGCACGCGTTTTATAATTTAACTATTTTTTTACATATTTCTTGGTATGTATAAACAAAAAATTCGGATATTTTTCCGACTATTGATGATAATTGCTGTAATTGGGTTTTCAACTACCCTTTGCATTTTCGAAATTGTTTATTTAGAAATCTTTCACCTTAATAAGCTGTAAAGTTCTATTACAACAATATTCTGAATGTGTTGCATAATTTATCATGAACGCATGATTTTTCGTTCTTGTTTTAAAAAAAAAAATGACGCTTGCTTAAAATGTTACATTAATGTGATTACATAATCATAAATGTAAATGATTAGTTTCGCATTTTAATTAACTTAAAAAATATATGTTATAACGACAAAATACGTAATAAGTGAAATAACGACAAAAAGAAAAAAAAATTTAAATAGTTTAAATATTGTTTTGAATTTCTTAGATATTTAATTTCAATGTATTGAAACAACCTTTTCAATCATGTTTTAAGAAGCTTAATTGACGGCCGCGTTATCATTATTATGTAAGGTAAAACATGTAAATTCAAAGAAAAAAAGCATTGAAAGGCTTAGAAAATTAGAACAATTATACAATTAGAGACTTATTATTCGGTGTATGTAGTACCCTTATAAAGAAGAATAAAAGTTAATATAAGGGATAAATAACACACACTTTGTTATTTTGTTACATTGTGTAGGCCGACAAAAGACGTATCGAATTCATAAACAATTTCCAACTATATTAGAATACATTTATAAAAATATCAATAAAATATATCATCATTAATAAGATTTAATATTTTTAATTAAATAGAAAGGTGCTAATTAAAAAAAAAACTTATTAACTTGAACATATACAATGTGCATCCAATTAATGTTCATACAATGAACATCTACAGATTGTCTTTGCTGTTGCACAGTTGAAGAAATTTTATATCTCTCAAATACTACACTTTTTCTTGGCGCGCAATATTCTTGCAAGTGTGTTCGTATCAGTGTCATAGTTATCTTTCTCCGTTTCTTAGAATTTAAAAGTATTAAATATGTTGACGACCTCATTACTCAGCATGTTCAGAAGAATCGCAATTTTATTTTTATGAAGCTTTTCATTTTTTTCGCTCATAAAATTTTCAAACTTTTGCCGCTATTTTTTCCAATTCTTGGTGACATTACCTCATGTAAAATTGGACTTTCCCGGTGGCTCAAAGCTATTCTCAAATTCAAACTGCTACTTTTTAACGCATATTTACTTTCGTCTATCTTTACAAGAAGAAAGTATTGGATTCATGAAAATTTTCGAATTCTGGTTTTCAACGGATTTACACATTTTAGGGGTTAGAGAACACAAAAAACATGTTTTTACAAAATGTCTGTCTGTGAGTCTGTCTGTGTGTGACATAAATTTTGTGGGCGCTTTATCTCAAGAACTAATGAACGGAATTTAATAAAAAATTATATTCAGTTAGTCCCTGATATAAATTAGTGCTAATTAATTTTTGGTGTAAATCGCTCGACAAACGGCGCTGCTATTCAGCATTTTTCATGATTTCCACATAAGCTCAATCTCCAGAACTAATGCACGGATTTTCATCAAACTTCAGATTCAGTTTGTACTTGACAGGAATTGACGTTTTATATATTTTAGTGCAAATCGCTCAACTGGTGGCGCTGCCGTGCTGCATTTCTTGTGATTTCCGCAATATCTCTATCTCAGGAACTGATGCTTGGATTTTCAACAAACTTCAGATTCAGGTATACCTTGATATGAATTACTGCTGTTTATGTTTTGGTGCAAATCGCTCAACAATTGGTACTGCTATGCTGCATTTTTCAGAATTTCCACTATAGCTCTATCTCAGTAACTAATACACGAATTTTCATCAAACTTCAGATTTAGGTATACCTTGATATCAATTAGTGTTGTTTATATTTTGGTGCAAATAGCTCAATAGGTGGCGCTGTTATGCTACATTTTTCAGAATTTCCGCTATAGCTCTATCTCAAGAACTAATGCACGAATTTTCATTTAAATTTCAAATTCAGATATACTTTGATATGAATTGGTGCTAAATTATCGTAATTTCTTGTATTATTTAAATGATTTAATTGATCTGATTTATATAGAAGAAAGTTTTGTGATGGCCACAACATACCAGTTTAATTCGTTTTTGTTCTCAAACACATGAAATTGGAGGGTTCTCTTATTCAGAAACTATATAATCGAACAATTTCCCCTTTTTTTGGTAAAGGCAAAAGGTCTTTTAGAAAATGCTGTCAAAGTTGGCATTTTGAACCGAATTTCCTGGCTATTTGCACCGGAAAGGGAAAAATCTTCGTCCTGAGACAACATCGCTTATAACTCAAATTGTATTTCATTTGTCTAAAATGATTCTTATGATTTAATTGACATGATTTGTATAGAAGAAAGTTTTGTGATGGCCACAACATACAGTTTAACTAGTTTTAACTAGTTTAATTCGCTTTTGTTCTCAAACACATGAAATTGGAGGGTTCTGTTATTAAAAGACTTTAGGAGGGTTTTTTCCTTTTCAGGAAAAAAAAACTGTTGGATTACAAATCACTTCACTCCTGCATGTTTCATACTTTTGAGTTTAAAAAATTCAGAAAATATGTCAGAAAGTTTCAAGTTGTTGAGCGACGAAAATAAATGTTCAGGTTCAATCCTTAGCCACCGTTTTTCCTGACACCATACATTATGCTGTTTTTTATTAGAGCTTAACCTTTTATGTACTGAATTGTGAATTCATGAACATTTTATCTTCTAAAGCATTTTTCGTGAATTTTTGAAACTACATTAGAAGATTTACATAATCATTTAATAAATTTTAGAAGGATTGAAGGATTAATTAAATTTGAATTTATAGGGATTCTGTTCGATATTTATAACCCCACTCAAATCATTTATTTTAAATATTTTTCTTGGTATTTTGTAGAATTTGGAAATCTACAAATATAATGTTCTTACAATAGAAATATTTCCGAATTGAAAAATCCTACCCCCCCCCCCCCCCCCCCCAACACTCACACACACTGCCTCAACGCCAAGAAAGCTGAAAAGATGCAAAGGCAAAAGAAATCATTACTTATTTATTTCCAGTGTCACTTCTCATTGTTAATTTAACATAGAAAACCCTATGGAGATCATAACTTTTTCATTTTTTTCTTCCCACCTTTTTGTCCCTGATGCCACTCATTTTTTTCTTTACTAATTCTAATAATATTATAAATTTAAAGTGTGAAAATGTTTGCCTGACGTGAGGGTCAAAACGGATGATAAAATGCCTTTGCATATGGGTGAATTATAACCCAGAGAGTAATATGGGCTAATTTTTATTTACATTTTACAAATATTTTTCTTAATAATTCCAAATTTCGCTTTTTTTCATTGAGAATCAACAGACATTTTTCCAATAAAATTTAACATTTTTTTTTCATTATTGCCAATAACTCAAAAGCTGTACTAATAATATGTCTATTTTTAGTTGAATGATTTTCACGTGAAAAATTACTGAAATAGTTTTTTTAAGAATTAAAAAGAAGTTGAATATGGCGTTATAGTAGAAATAAAAATGACATTTTCAAACAGATATTTTACGTTCAGATTGGAAATTTTTGCCCAAAGTACAGCAACTTGCATTACTGCACTGGTGAAAGATTTTGAATTATACATAAGTAAATTGCATCACAAATTGTGATACGATACAGCAGGAATCAAAGCCTGATAATGGTACCCTCCATTAATTTTGAAATGTGTTCGTCTGAATGCAGTAGTTATTAAAAAAATTGACATATTATACAAAAAGCTAATTTGAAGAACAAATTAAAAAAACAAAATTTATTTCCTACATTGTTTAAGCCCGAGAAGGGACAGATATTCAGATATTTCATTCAATTCGTTCTGCATTTAATGTTAAATTTTTGTAACAAATAAGTTAAATCAATTGAACATTAAGAAATAAAAATAAAATTCATACAACATGATACTTTAAACACCCTAAAAACTTAGATTCCGTTCAAATGAAATCGAAATAAATCTTAGACTTTTTTAAAGTTTTGTGTTTTGCATGTATTTTATCATTTTATGTACAACCACCATAAAAATAACAGAAAAATCTGCAATACAAATATTTACAAATAAAAAATGGAAAACGTCTAAGATTTATTTCGATTTCATTTGAACGGAATCTAAGTTTTTAGGGTGTTTAAAGTATCATGTTGAATGAATTTTATTTTTATTTTTTAATCTTCAATTGGCTTAACTAATTTGTTACAAAAATTTAACATTAAATGCAGAACGAATTGAATGAAATATCTTAATATCTGTCCCTTCTCGGGCTTAAACAATGTAGGATATAAATTTTGTTTTTTTAATTTGTTCTTCAAATTAGGTTTTTGTATAATACATCTATAACTCATTCTAAACTGTATTACTACTAATCGATATATTAAATGGGTTTTATAACAAGTTATTTTAATGGTACTTGTAAGTACCGTCAATTAGGTAAAGGGTAAAGCTAAACTTTTGTTCCATTAAATTAAACAATTTTTAAATAATTATACACTCAATTGATAACATCTATTAAAGTTAATAGCAATCTTTATTTATTAGGCAGACACATAACATCCATACGCACACACACACGCTCACGCTGTACTTACCCATCAACAGATAACTTTCGGTTCTGGTTAAGAGGGTACTTCAATCACACAAAAACATCCTTTCGCTAATTCTATGGGAGAAATATTTTAAAATATCTTGTTTGCATTTCAGTATTTTTTAAATGATTTTTTTCCCATTGGATTGCTGAGGTCCATCTCTGCAAAGGTCGTTTTTTATTTTTTCGATTTTTTTTACAGTTTTTATTATTATTATTATTATTAGGATACTTTTACTTTCGGAGCCGGTTTCGAAAAAGAAAGTATCCTCATGAAAAAAAACCTGCAACCAAAATCGAAACAGTAGAAAACGGCCTTTGTAGAGATCGAATTCAGCTGTCCAATGCAAAAAATCATTTAAAAATATTTAAATACGAACTTACGATTCTCGAGATATAAAAAAGAAATTTTGCCATAGGATTAATATTAGCGTGTTTTTGTGTGAGTGAAGTAGCCCCTTAAGTTATATTATTTACAAAATATGTACAGTTACAGTTATATATCGCATATACATATACAGTTACCCAGAGAATGCTTTCAAATATTTATAATAATAACTGCGTATATTTGTGAATATCCTTGATACTATAACATTTTTTAAGCAAAAGGGAGAGATAGTAAAAAGGAAAATACAGTATATCTTTTTTAAATATGCATTGCTTCTTAGCAAAAATAGTACGAAATTCTGGATTTTCAAATGCTGAAATTCTATACTCTAAAATAACAGAAATATGATAAATATTTTATTAATAGAAGATGAAAATATATCTCGCCTGATTAAAAAAAAAAAAAAAAAAATGTCTGATTGACATTCTTGCTAGAAGGGAAAAAAAGATATATCTTTTACTATGAAGTTCATGCGTTACATTTTCCTTAAAATTATCTTAAAATCAGCAGGCGATAAGAAAACTTCAGATAAAATTTTCATCTTCTCAGGAGTTACAAAATCTGATAAACTTGATATATAGCTGGCTATCTGGCATGTTGTAAGTGATAATCATCTACAAGTTACTATCGTTGAAATAAGCTGCAAAATCATATCGCAGCATTTTATTTTCCATGATTGCGCATTTTCTGGAAAATATTTTGCAAATTTTATGACAGAACTTCTGAGAAAAATACGGATGTTCAATTTATTGCACTCTTTTATTTAACTTAACTTGGTTCATCTATGTAAAGATGGAATTTTCTAATAGATTTTTTATTCACTTACTCACAGTTATAAAAATTATGTACAGTCGTGGAAAAAAAAAAGTAAACATCCCCTGCTAACTCCTCAACAAATTATCGTAGACGAAAGTTACCGGTACCGAACGATTGGAAATAAAGTCTACTTTTAAATGATGCATATAAAATTTGCTTAGGGGCCATCTACATATTAAAATGACATAATAAATGACATATAAATAAAATGACATAATAAAATGAGTATCATCATTAATGTTTTTGTCCAACATTAAGATCGCAATTTTATTTCAAATTTTTTTCAAATCGTGGAATAGCGATTCGAAGCAAAATGCGCAATCATAGGAAATAAAATGCTGCGATGTGATTTTGCAGCTTATTTCAACGATAGTAACTTGTAGATGATTATCACTTACAACATGCCATATAGCCAGCTACATATCAAGTTTATCAGATTTTGTAACTCCTGAGAAGATGAAAATTTTATCTGAAGTTTTTTTTTATCGCCTGCTGATTTTAAGCAACGAACAAGTTCGAAGCCACGAGAGACCAAGTTATCTTAACAATATCTCAAACTTGCGGCCTTAATATTAAACAAAAATACTAAGTGTAGGCACTCATTTTACTCAGAATAAGTTCTACAACTTTTGTATTGACAATGTTTTTTATAGAGTTAACTATTTTGAGATATTGTTAAGGAAATTTAAAAAAGCGTGTTTTTCGAAAATAAATATGTACATATTTTCTAACATTCACCCAAGTACGAGGAAGAAAACATAGTACGTTCATTTTAGACCTAAACTGAAGGGAATAAAACAATTTTCAGTTTTCTCCTAATTAATTCTGAGTTCAACCCCCTGACCACGGGTCTAAAATTTTAAAGTGGAATTGTGACCTCAATGTTCAACAAAAATATTAAGTGTAGGTACTCATTTTACTCAGAATTTTAAGCTCTACAACATTTGAATTGACAATGTTTTGTGACAGAGTTAGCTGTTTGGAGATACTGTTATGGTATGTAAAAAAACATGTTTTTTGACTATAAATCTATACATATTTCCTAACGCTCTCCTAGTACGAGGGGGAAAACATTAATTCTAGACCTAAACTGAAGAGATTAAAACAATTTCCAGCTTTCCCCTACTTAATTCCGAATTCGGACTTTTTTTGCTCCTCTACCACTGGGCTAAGTGTCGGAAACGAGAGAAAAGTATTGTTGCCATAGAAACAGCGATTTATTCAAAGTCCAAATGTATAACGAGAGCATTCTTCATCGTCCAGTTACTTATTTATACTTATACAGCCTTTGAAACCGTGTAAAATTAAATAACTTTAGCAACACGCAATTTGCGTATATTTTATAAGCTTATTTATATAGTATATATTAGCATGTATAGCATATTAAATGTATAGTATATTTTATAAGCTTATTATTTAGGAAAAAACAATTTCATTGTTTAAGTTTAAATTCATTAAGTACCGCGCATTCGAATAATCATTTAATAAGCAATTTTCAGATGCATTAAAATAGTTTGCGTTTGGCGAAGAAAAGTTCATCCTTTCGAGCCAAATATTCGAAAACATTTTATTTTTTAGCCCCCGATATTCCATTTTTTTCGGGCAACAATTAAAGTGTCGGTGTAGTCCCTAAAAAATAACATTACATTTACTTCAGACAGCCGTAAAACGAAGCAGATGTATCATTGTATGGTTAAATACTGATATAATCTGTGCTGAAATTTTTTTAACTTCTAAACATCGCAAAATTTCAAATTTTACACCTTCGTATAGGAAAAAGAAAGTACTTTTAATTGCAGTTTGTTTGAAAACTACATCTCAATTTATTTTTGAGATTTTAAATTTTTGTATTTTTTTATTACTGCTAGCTGACAAGCCCGGCGTTGCCCGGGCCCTAATAATATTCTTAAATGAATATGAAATTTTTATCGCAGGGCCGTACAGAGAGAGGTGGGGGGGGGGGGGTAGAGGTAGAGACGGTAAAAAATTACCAGGGTTCTCTTGTTCAGTTCCAAAGTTGTGTAAATTCGCATATTTAGTTTTTTTAATTTTTATATGTCTCATACTTTTTTTATTCCAAATTAATTGATGAATTCAATTAAAATTTAATTATATTTTCAATAATTTAATTTTTTATTTAAAATCTTTAGATGAAAAAGCAATTACAAATACAACATAAATTGCAATACTGGAAAAGAAATAATAAAACTGTAAGCAAATATTTCTATATAGATTTTTTTTTAAGTACCATCCAGCAAATTTATTTTCTAATAGAGTAAAGCTTGTTTATAACGGAATCCTGCAATAAACAAAAAAAAAAAGTTCCAGCTCTCCCCTCTCCCCAAAAAGGCTATTATGCTTTGTTCAATTTAAATAACCTGCATAAAACGGAATTCATCACTGGTCGTTTTCGTTTCCGTCTAAGTAGGTTTTATTGTATCTTACTTCTGGTGGGCCCGTAATAATATTCTTAAATTAACCTGAAATTTGTATCGCAGGTTCGTACAGAAAGGGTGGAGGGAGGGTAAACAAAATTTCTTTTTGCTGCTGATTAATTCCCACTTCCAATACAGTGCTTTGCAGAAATTGCACGTTTTACTCAAAGTCCCACAATTATGCCCTGGAACGTTTAAATAAATAATTTGGATTTCAGAAGCAACGCATGCATGATACGGTTATTAAGCCTATTTTAGCGATCGCTTTATGCTCTGTGTTTAACGGTGTTCTCGATCCAATCTATTTTGATTTTCTGTTCTTAATTCGGCTTCTTCTTCCCTTTCAAGCATTCGCCGAGATCTTTTACGGGCATTTCAAATGATATTTTGAAGCTCTAATTTCAGCGAAAGCGCGAAACATCATGGTCAGCTCTTTCCTCCACGGCGAAATGTAAATAAATAAACCCGATCGCCCTAAATACTGCCAAAGGACTTTTACACAATAACGAATGAGATGCGTTTGTCGGGCGTTGCCATTAGACAATAACAAATAATCGCGATTTCTGTGCCACGTATGTTAGCGTAATATATATATAGATTTCTGTAATAATGGCAACCGAAATACTCCATTTCTGTAGAAAGTAAAGAGAAAATAGTTCGAAAATAGTAGATTACTACATCTTTATCTTGCCATTTTCTCATAACAACTGAAAAAAAAAATTAACTAAAATACGTGCTATTTTAAAAAAATATATAAATGAAAGATCTCTGATGAAACATGGAGCTCTATTATATTAAACTATATTTAATTTTAAGTATCCATATTAATGTTACAAACTAGAAAACGAGAATTCTGTTTTTTCAGAATTTAGTGTCGCCCCCGATGAAAAAATAAAAAATAAAAAAAAGTATATATAAATAGTTAATAGTACAAAACATATATCCATTTTAAGACTTACAGCACACGCTTTTATTTTATGTAAAATGACGTCATTCGCATCCGCTTAAGAATTCCACATTTACGATCCGCTCTTAAACATCTACAGTAAAGTAGGCATAGGATGTCACTATCGCAAAATAATACACAAATGCAGCAAAAAGATACAGTCATTAAAAAAACTCGACAAAAAAAAAAAAAAAAAAAAAAAAAAAAAAAAAAAAACGGCTGTCTTCTATAGGCATCTATTTGTTTGTAACACTAATATAGATACTTAAAATTAAATATAGTTTATAATAGCTCCATGTTTTAACAGAAATCATTCGTTTATATTTTTTCAAAATGGCACGTACTTTAATTACATTTTTTTTCGGTTGTTATGAAAAAAATGGGAACAAAAATATATAATTAATATTTTACAGCAATTTTTCCTTTACTTTCTACAGAAATGGAGTACTTCCGTTGCCAATATTAAGCAAATGGCTCCAAAAACTACAAAAAAATTAATATTTCAAAAATAATTAGAGATGCAGTTTTCAAACAAATTGCATTTAAAAATACATTTTTTTTCCAATACGACGGTATAAAAATTGAAAATGTGCGATGCTTAGAAGTTAAAAAAAATTGCTATAGAGTATTTAATCGTACTGCTTTATTTTACGGCTGACTTCTGTAAGGTAACGTTATTTTTTGGAGACGATACAAAATAAGCTGTGAGTAAGAAATAGCATACCGTACCGGGGGTTAAAAAAGAAGGCATATAAATCATTAGATAGCCTTTTTTTTTTGTAGAGCTTACAACATTTTTTTCTTTTGCTGGGTTTGTGTATTATTCCACGATAGTGACGTCCTATGCATACTTTTCTATAGATGCTGTTTAAGACTGGATCGTAAAAGTAGAATTCTTAAGCAGATGCAAATTACGTCGTTTTATATAAAATAAAAGCGTGTATTTTAAGCCTTAAAACTGAAATATGTTTTGTAGCATCTATATTTATGTTTTTTTTTTTTTTTTCATCGGGGGCGACACTAAATTCTGAAAAGCCAGAATTTCGTCTTGTTTACCGACTTTCTACTGGAATTCCGCCACTAAATTTGACTAATCCTTTATTACATACATAAGTAGTTTCGTTTCATTAGCATTTTTTTTAGGCCCCGGTATGCTATTTCTTTCTCCCAGCTTACTTTGTGTCGTCTCCAAAAAATAACGTTAAGTTATATAAGCCAGCTGTAAAACAAAGCAGATGTATCATTGTACTATTAAATACTCTGTAGCAATTTTTTTAACTTCTAAGCATCGCACATTTTCAATTTTTATACCGTCGTATTAGGGAAAAAAAGTACTTTTTAATGCAATTCGTTTGAAAACTGCAATTCCATTTATTTTTGAGATATTAATTTTTTTGTAGTTTTTAGCGACATTTGTTTAATTTTGGCAACTAAAGTACTCCATTTCTGTAGAAAGTGAAGGAAAAATAGTTAAAAAATAGTAATTATATATTTTTGTTGTCATTTTCTCATAACAACCGAAAAAAATGTAATTAAAATACGTGCTTTTTTGAGAAAAATATAAATGAATGATTTCTGATCAAACATGGAGCTATTATACACTGTATATAATTTTAAGTATCTATATTAATATTACAAACAAATAAAGGTCTATGAATCATTAGGTAGCCGATTTTTTTGATCGAGTTTCTTGCTGATTCCTTTTAGCTGAATTTGTCTATTATTTTGAGATAATGACGCCCTATGCATAATATAATAACGATAAAGTTATCGTAGATGTTGTTTATAGTCCAGGCAATAGGGAATTTTACCTAGCAAAATTAATGGTAGTACTGGAAATCTGCTTTCTATATATTTCTTGGGTCGCTGAATCCGAATTTGTAACTTCCCACCAAAATTTCCCCCGGCAACCTCCCAATATTTTGGTAAAAAGCCCCCTCCCCCCCAACCCCCAAAAAAGGTTTCTATTAAAAAAATCAATTTTTTTATTATTTTAGGGAAAAAGTATCTAGAAATTCAGAAACTAGACAAAATGTCCAACAAATTAGATATATGACATTATGACTTAGGATGAAGAAGAAGGTGGGATCTGCCTCGGAACATGTGCGCGGTGCTGCGTAAACTAAGTTGCGCAATTCCACTTAACCACTCACACGTTTACATTCGCTCTCCCATCTCCCCTCCGAACTTTCTCTATAAGGTTTACTTTAAGATTTTTGAGTCGCTGAATCCGAATTTTTAACTTTCCTCCAAAAATCCCCCCCCCCCCAAATAGTTGTTTTTAATTTAAATTTCTTATTGTTTTAGGGGAAAATTATTACGAAATTCAGAAACTAGACAAAATTTGCAACAATAGGATATATGACATTATGAATTAGGATGAACGGGGAGTGTGTGGGCTGCCTCGGAACATGCACTGCGGCGCTACGTGCACTAAATGATGAAGTCCAGGCAATAGGGGATTTTATCTGCCAAAATTAATGGTAGTACTGGAAATCGGCTTTCTAGATGTTTTTTGGGTTGCTGAATCCGAATTTGTAACTTCCCACTAAAATTTCACCCGGCAACCCCCCAAAAAATTGATTTTTTGAAAAAATTTGTATTTTGAGAAAAATGCACGGGGAAAGTTCAGAGGCAGCCCCTCTCTCCCCGTTTATCCTACGTCATAATGTCATATATCCTATTTGTTGCAAATTTTGTCTAGTTTCTAAATTTCGTAATGCTTTTCCCCTAAAACAATAAGAAATTTAAGTTTAAAACAACCATTTGGGGGGGGGTTCGGGGGGGGGGGGAATTTTGGGGTTAAGTTAAAAATTCGGATTCAGCAACCCAAAAAACTTAAAGTAAACCTTATAGAAAAAGTTCAGAGGGAAGATGGAAGGGCTAATGTAAACGTGTGAGTGGTTAAGTGGAATTGCGCAACTTAGTCCACGCAGCACTGCGGCGCATGTTCTGAGGCAGATCCCCCCTTCCCCTTCATCCTAAGTCATAATGTCATGTGTCTAATTTGTTGTAAGTTTTGTCTACTTTCTGAATTTTTAGCTACTTTTCCCTTAAAACAACAAAAAAAATGGAATTTTTAAATAAAAACCTTTTTTGGGGGCTTTTTACCAAAATTTGGGGGGGGGGGGGTTGCCGGGGGAAATTTTGGTGGGAAGTTACAAATTCGGATTTAGCGACCCAAAAAACATCTAGAAACCCGATTTCCAGTACTATAATTAATTTTGCTTGGTAGAGTCCCTATACGGTCTCTATTGCCTGGACTATTATAACTGGATCGTAAATGAGGAATTCTTCAGGGGATTCGGATGACGTCATTTTACATAAATCGTGTGTTTTAAGTCTTAAAACTGGACTACAGTAGAGTCCCGATTATCCGAGTCCTGCTTAACCGAGTTTTCGCTTTAACCGAGTTACTTTCTTCTTATGGACTGATGGCTTCTATTATTATGAAACAGCCATTATAAATGAAGTGTTAGGTGAAGATGAAAGATCAGACGTAAAAAGTTAGAACTCTGATTTTCTGGTCAGAATGGGGGAAAAAATGGCCAAAAATATTTTTAAAAATTATGGCCATTTTTCCCCCCATTCTTACCAGAAAATCAGAGTTCCAACTTTTTACGGCTGCTCTTTCATCTTCACCTAACGCTTCATTTATAATGGCTGTTTCATAATAATACAAGCCATCAGTCCATCAGAAGAAAATGATCCATTCCAAAGGTATAAGTTCAGGACTCTACTGTATCTATCTATATATATATATTTCATCGAGGGCGACACTAAATTCTGAAAAAGCAGAATTCCTGTTCTCTAGTTTCAAAATATTCCGAGTATGCGCTTTAAGGAGATCTTCCTTGTAAGTAATATGATCTAATTTTGACCAATAAAATGCATAAGATCCTACAAATTTATTCCGTTTAAATATTTATGTTATTGCGCTTTTTTTGAAATATTGTAACATAAAGTTTCATTTTCATCTTATCTAAAAGATTATTAAAGCATTCACTTTTATTTTAAATTCCTTAAGTACGGATGAATGACCTTCAAGCCTATCTCTTTTTCGCATTCGATGCCGGATGATGGTATCTCATTAAATTTATGAAATGTATTAAGAGCCGTTCGAGTATGAAGTTATGAAGTACATTATTAAGGGAAAACGCTAAAAATATAAAAATGAAATAAATTAATTTAATTAAAAAAGTTAACGAGCACTATTATTTTTGAAACTTTTAATCTTTAACTAAGAAGTGACCTATGTACCTACGATAGCTATTTTAAATAAAATTTCTTGACAAGAAATTACCTATAAGGAAATTCGAATTAGTGAATGAAAAAGTTGAAGTCAGAAATTTGATTTTTAATTCGTAATTTTTCTTGAGATCGTTTATGCCAACAAAGCATTTTTAGGTGCTTGCGTAATCATATAAATACCTAGCACCTATGGTCTTCGTCTGCTCCGTCTGTCTGTCTGCATATAACAGCGCAAAAACTACCCAACCGAATGGTTTGAAAGTTAATATATAGAATCGTTCTAGAATTTTGTCGAGTCTTTTCAAATTTTATGAAAATCGAATCAAAACTTAAAACGATATTAATAAAAATTTTCTCCATTGTAATAAATCCTATCATACGTCATTAATTCAATGATATCCCACGATAGGGAATGATTCTAGGTTGCTATGGTGGTTACGTCCTATTTAAGATGGATTCCTATTTATTTCCGTATGACTGAATTTAATATACATAATCGTAATAAATTTTTGTATTCGTGCATTATTTTCATAAGAGTGCAACAGCTATTGCACCAAGATGTGAATATTTATAAAATTACTGAATTTAATATACATAATCGTAATAAATTTTGTATTCGTGCATTTTTTTCATAAGAGTGCAACAGCTATTGCACCAAGATCTGAATATTTATAAAACTAGCCGCCCTTGGCGACCAGTTTGGTCTCCTTCAAATCTATGCTAAGCATGGTATCATGTTACTTTTATTCATAATTGAATTTACTTGCTCAATCCTTCGCCAAATCGGAAGATTCTGATACAGAAATCATGAACTCCGTATTTTTATGTTAGCCGAGTGCAGGTGATAAATCGCCAAACATTGTACCCGACGTATTTTAATTTTATTTCATTAATTTCATTTAAAATACAATAGTTTCACTCATTTTATTTAAAATACATAACTTTAATTTAAAACTGAAATGATTAAAATTTATGACTCTCAATTTTCTCTTATTTCTTAATAAAAAAAGAAAAAAAAAGCAGCAGAAAAGAATGAAAAGAAAAGAAAAAAAAGTAATAAATAATACTATAAACTATGACATTTAATTTCAACATCAAAGCTTTGTTTTAATTTACCTCGCGAAAAATTGTTCATGGCAGTCGCATGCGATGGACTATTATAATACTGATGATAGGATGGCGATGGAACAATATTTGGCGATTTATCACTTGCGCCTGGCTAACATTAAATTACCAAATTGGCTGTTTGGCATATAAAAAGTGAAGCGGTCAACCCGTAACTATTGAATAGAGATTAGTTATAGTACGAACGCACCTCATTGGCCACGTTTGACGTACAATTTCCGACTTGTTTAACTTGCAGAAGTTTTGGGCAGAGGTCTAAATTCCTAAACTATGCGCTCATTAGGCTAATAACGACGCCTCCCCAGCTTTATTTTCTTTTAATTGTGGTCTTTCTTTGATTAATGTTTATCACTAACTAAGGTTAGTTGGGGCAACTGAGCTATGATTTTACAATGTGACTCTGGAGCTTCTATCAATTCAGCTCCAAAAAGCTAATGCTCATTTGAATTAACACTTTCACGCCGGCGCGGTGGATCACACTCGACTGTCTCAGAGCTGCCAAGTCTCCGGCCTTTTGGATACCAGTATTTTAATACATAAAATGTTGTTTTATGTAATTAGAACAATTGGGCGATTTAAAGGAACAACATTTTCTCTAAAATAATAGTGGTGTGCAAAAAGCCGGAGATTTGACAAACCTGAGACAGTCGAAAGTGACCCACAGCGACGGCGTGAACGTGTTAAAGTCAGAACTTCTGTAAATGTGTTCAATTAGGTTTCCTCTATAAGACAGAAATGCTCAAAATTACATTTTAATATTTAAAAATATAAAAATATGCACATTTCATCTTTCTTTCCTCATGGGTCCAGTTGCCCCATAAAAATGGGGTTAGTGGACCAGGAGGGTCTATGTTCCACACGCGTTTATTTATTTTTTTTCACATGGGATATCAGGTCCTGTTTGAAAAAGTGTACACAACTTAAAAAAATTTAAACCAGGCAGATCATGTAAATTATATATCAACTAAAGAGCGTTGTAAAGGAAACCTTTGCTGTCAATGTATAAAAAAAAAGCACTAAAAGTGAAAAATTAGATTTATTTATACCAAAAACATAAAAATTAAGTAAGTACTTATGTACTTTAGTATAGGTAATAAGTATAAAAGTCACATGGGTATTTTAAGGAAAAAAATAGCAAGGTGAACAAACGGCTACATAAGTACTACTTAAGTACTTTATCTGTATCCAGGGGTCGCATTACATAGGGAAAATTTTATTGTTCCTACCAGAACCCTTAATGAGTTACCTTCATGATAATTTTATTTAACATATTCTAAAGAAAGGTGCGATTAAGATATTATTTTCAAAATAGTGGTAGGAACAATAAAAGTTTCCCTATAGAATGCGACTCCCGTGTATCGTACAATTTCAAGGTTTGGCTATCTCACTTTCAGGGGCAAGGTACTTGCATTCGCAAGATGTTAAAATAATTTAATGACACCAGTATTTAAAGAGAATCTATTTGTAAACAAGTAAAAGTATATTTTCGCGTGCTTAATAAAGGTGAAATTTTCATTATAAAATTCCGGTGCCAATGTGGCAATTAGGGATTAAAATTATGTGATGCCATAACGGCATCATTGCCTCTCAAGGGTCAAGGAATTTGGTTTGATAATACCCAATATGCTTTTTTTAATTTTATTACGTAATTTTAATAAGGTATTCTATAATTTTCTTTATTGTGAGCAAAAAACAATGGAGAAATTTATTTCCCGTAGTAAGAGAAATTCAAAAAAATTATTTATAACTATTGGGGTAACTAGATCCAGCATGGTCCAGTTACCCCGGATACATGTCCCAGTTACCCCATTCTTGAAAAATCTATGGGGTAACTGGGACATCGGGCTTACATTTGAAACATGAAGTAAATATGTATAGATACAGGGTGTCCAGCGAATAAGACCCTGATTTCAAAATTAAATATCTCAAAAACAAAGATCAATAGAATTATGCGGTAAACGGTTTGTTTATTAGCTAAGCTGTAAAAATGTTGCACAGAAGTTGCAAAAATTAGTTGCAAAAACCGCTAACAGATGGCGCTGTAATCGCAATGCCTATAAATTGTGTTTTGAACTCGAGAGAACAAGCGTCTCAATCCTAGATGGCTTCCTATGGAAGAACGAAAATTGGGAAAGATCACTTTTTCGTTGGGGCGATGTGCAGAAGTGGAGGCATCTGGTCACAGAATTATTGCATCAGCTTCAATTTTAGAGAATTTCAATTAATAGAATTTTCAATAAAAAGTTTAACAATCATTATATAAGAACTTAAAAAATATTTTATTTGGGTAATGTGCAGAAGCGGAGCCATGTGTTGACAGAATTGAGATTTGTTTCAAATTTTGTTATAAGCTACTTCGGTCCGGTTACCAATATCTCTGTGGTATGTCTTTTCTCTCCTAATTGGAAGATCGTGGAATCGAATCCATGTAGAGGAGGATTTGAAAAAAAAGGAAATATTTACTTTTTAATATTTTTTTTAAACTGTGAAAAAAGTTTGAATAAAAAATCTAAAGTTTCTGGTTTTAAAATTTAATTAAGTTAAAAGAAACCCCCCTTTTTTTTAATCATTGAGCATTTATAATAATGATTCATAAATCATTTTTTTTTAATTGTAGAGAATAGTTTGAATGAAAAATCACAAAATTTCAATTTTTTAAAATTTATTTAAGTTAAAAAATAATTTTAATTTAAATACTCGTTTTCATTTTTTTTTTTTATCATTGAGCACAGAAATATGGTGTAGCTTCTAGCGATAGGATCCGAAGTGTTCGAAAGGAATGCAGCATCAAAAATACTTTTGCTTTGACGTCGATGATATGACTTATCATCAATTCCTTTTAAAAAAGAAATAATTTAATGCATAATTTCTGTCTCTAAAACTTTGTTTACAAAGAAAATAAATATATATGTTGTGCTAAAAGCAAAGTATTATGCCGTGATTTAAAAATAAATTAAAAGTGAAAAATTACTTTTTTATTTATAATAATTCAGGTATAAACAATAATACCAAAATATTATGCCGTGATTTAAAAATATAAAAAATAAATAAAAAGTATAAAATTAATTTTCTAAATATATGCATTTTGATTTAAATAATTATATGGCATTAAAGATTGAATTTAATAAAATATTTAAAAAATTCTTATAATGATTTCTAAACTTTTTATTGAAAATTCTATTAATTGAAATTTTCTAAAATTAAAGCTGATGCAATAATTCTGTGACCAGATGTCTCCACTTCTGCACATCACCCCAATGAAAAAATGGACTTTCCCAATATTCATTTTTACGTAGGGAGCCATCTAGGAACGAGACGCCATTGCTCTGGACTTCGAAGCAGTTTACAAGTATTGCGATTACAGCGCCATCTGTTAACGGTTTTTGCAACTAAATTTTGAAATTTCTGTATAACATTTTTACAGCTTAGCTAATAAACAAACCGTTTACCGCATAATTCTATTGATCTTTATTTTTGAGATATTTAATTTTGAAATCAGGGTCTTATTCGCCGGACACCCTGTACCTAATAATATTAATGTAGTTATATGCCTAATCTTAAAAAAAAATTGTTTAATAAAAGTACTTACAGTATTTTAATAAAAAGCCGAGGAAGTTCAACCATACTGACGTTGTATTTAAAAAAAGAAACGTAAATTTTTGACAACCTACCACAGCAAAGTGAGGGTTATGATTGAGTTGACACACGTTGTTTTAGGAAGTACAGATTAAGGTGCATTATTCCCAAAAGCTAAAACTTACAAAATTTATGGGGTAACTGGGACATCGGTCTTACATTTGAAACATGAAGTAAATAAGTATAGATACCTAATAATATTAATGTAGTTATATGCCATCTTTAAAAAAAAGATTGTTTAATAAAAATACTTACAGTATTTTAAAAAGCCGAGGAAGTTCAACCATATTGACGTTGTTTTTAAAAAAAAAGAAACGTAAATTTTTGACAACCTATCACAGCAAAGTGAGAGTTATGATTGAGTTGAAACACGTTGTTTTAGGAAGTAGAGATTAAGGTGCATTATTCCCAAAAGCTAAAACTCACAAAACATCAACAGTTTTTTATAAAATAGCCTATGGCCCAGTTACCCCAACTAACCTTATTTGCTAGCCTTTTGTAATTTTTTCTCGAGAAAATTGGTTTGAAACTTCACTTTTGGTAGTATTTTTGGAAAAGTATATAATTATTATAAGCAATGAAAAAAAAAAAAATCAGTTATTTAGAAATTCAATTACAGTAGAACCCCGCTAATCCGAAATTCCGGTTAATCCGAACCGATTTTATTTTCGAAAATTATACTTGAACAGATTAACTGAAAAGATTGAAATATTGTACTAAACACAAAAAAGTACTTTTTACTACGAAATTTTCCGGATTATAGGATGAATGTCGGGAGAAACGTGTAAAAGTTAGAATTAAACAAAAAACGGCAATAAAGCATGTTTTTTATTCCTCAAACAGCTTGACTATAATAAAAAAAAAATACTCAATAATGTAAAAGTGCAATATATGTACTAAATGTCAAATGAAAACGCGCACTGTATGTAGGCCTACTCGTAGAAGCCATCTTTAAAAAATCTCGAATATCAGTTTGTTTGCCAGTCACTATAAAAATCTTTTCTAAAATACAAAAAATATTTAATTCAGATGATAAAAATTTATTTTTGCTTTCAACAATTTGATTTCGCAAATTATCTACAGAAATGTCTTTTTCTTCCCCTCTCGTCGACGTGGTTACTGAGCTGTGTATAGAATCGTGATTTTGAACCGTCCCAGCAAAGAGGGAATTGCTGGCCAGCAGCAAGATAGGTGCTGGCAATGATAGAGAAGTGCTGGCTAATGGTCTACCACTGCATGACCACTGCTGGACAGCTTCAGTCAAATTTGCTGTTGGAAATCATCAGATAAAATTCTGGTAGGCTTCCATTTTATCTCATGCACTGGCCCACCACTACATGGAAGTGCACGAACTTTTGCAGTATTATTGCTGGGAACCCTTACGCTAGGTGGCATTGCGAATATCGAAGGCATTGAGTATTTAAACACAAATCTGAAATGAATATCTTAACACAATTTAAGCTGTGAAGCTATTTTTTTTAAACTGTAAATAATATAGCACTACTGCCACCAACAAAATAAATAAGTAAATGAATAAATAAATAAATTCTTTACTTCAACGAACTTTTTTTTTTCTCCTCAAATCTGGTTTTACTAAGTTACAAAGGATTTCGGTTTTCATAATTTACACAGTTCAGAATCAATAATAAAAAAAAGCGTATAAAATATATAGGATTTCTATACAATACAATAATTTTTATACCAGTTTAATGATTGGAAACGTAAATGACAAAAGAAACAAACTTGAAATAATGTAATGAGAGCTTGAAAACTACGAGCGGTCGTAACATACGCTGAAAGTACTTGTTCTTGTCTGATCACGAAAACCAAACAGCATCGAGCGCGGTCAACACTTGGGAGAGTGATCACATGGAAACTGCTGCAAGTTCAAATATCTCAATAGACAGTTCTATTATAGACACTTCTACGGATATTTCTATAGCTCTTGGTGAAACTAGCTTATAGAAAAAAGAGCCATAATACTTTGTTATTTTATAGAATTCTATAAGAAATTTTTGTAAGAGAAAATGCTGGGTCAGCAAAGGAATAGCAGTGGGATAGGTTCTAGCACTGCAGGAAAAATGCCGTATTGAAGTAATGTGATGGCATACCAATGCTGGCCTGCTGTTGGCCATCACTGATGGGCCAGTTGCATTCCGCACGGACACTTTTTGACTGGTTTAAGTAATGGCACCATTGCACTTTACCGCTGATGGTAGTGCTGGCTGCCATCTTTTTTCCAGCTGATGTCCCACTGTTTCTTTCTTTGCTGGGATTTGTAATGTATTGTTACCTAACTCCTCATTCTGAAGTTCCATTCTATTATTATGAACATCAGGAATGATTAAACAAGGAATATTATTTTTCCGAAAGTCGTACCGGATTATCCGGCAAGCCAGAACTTAGGATGCCGGATTAGAGGATGTTTACTGTACTACTGAGTACTTATAACTTACTTTTTTTTAGCATACATCTTTTTCTTTTCTATTTTTATCGGAATTTCGGGTAATCTGAAAGGGGTTACAAAATTAGTTCGGATTAGCGGGGTTCTACTGTACTCATTTTACTAATCATAACGTATACGTGTTACTGGTCACGGATAAGACGACGTAGCTCAATAGTCAAAGGGCCATGTCTACATTTTCATACATATGTTAAGCAATAAATGACATCCAACATCAATGACATTAATGATTTTAAATAAAAATATGTATCAAGGTTGTTTTTTTTTTTTTTTTTTTCTCGGCAAATAAGATTTTTAAGACTTGTGGATTCTTTTTTTTTTCTTTTGCTTTTCAACAGGAGATGAAAATGCATCCAAGACACATATTTCAAACTTTTATGATAAAGTTATCAAAATAAAGGAAATCATATTGTATCTGTCGAATAATTTTGTATTATATTCAAGTATTATATTCAAGATTTGTTTGCTAGTGTATTTTATCCTATTTCAGTACCTGGATTTTAGTAATCTTTTTAACCATGGCCCACATCTACACTAGCTTTAACGGCTATTTTATATTTTGTAAGAGGATAAAATAACTAAGAACCTTGGGATAGAAACTAAGTCTCCTCACCTGCAATTCATTTTTTAGAAATTTATTTCCGGGTATTTGATTTTTTTTTTCTCTCATTATGTATCAAAGTTTACTTTTCAGAATACTAAATGAAATTCTGAACCGAATTCTTTTATTTTTAGACTGCTTGAAATAGAGATCAATAACTTGTGGATATTAATATAAATTGTAAAGCTATTCAAAATGCTATTGCTGTAATCAATTAATCTTTATGTCGTAAAAAGTCAAGGTGCTTCCCAATATATTATCTAACTTATTAAGTTCAATAGTTGCGTAAGTGGCGTAATTGCGATGTGAAACTGAACTTTTGGGTAGCTTTCATTACGAAATGTCAAAAATAAAAAGCTACATATTGCGGAAGTTTAAAGGAAAGAATTCTGGAAAATTTCGGTACATTTTCACCGATCATGACCCCAAAATCACACTTCGTTCAAACATTGATTTATCGCAAATTACTCATATCGATATCATGGCCTACTCTGGCGAATAAATAAAATGACAGGTTTTTTTAGTTGTAACTTTTAAAAAGTTTTGCTGTTAAAAAAAGTACTTGTGTTTAAACATTTAATAAATTGAAAAAACAATGAAAGAAAGCTGATTTAGATACCTTTTTGCCATTAATATGAAAAAAAAATTAAAAACATCTGAGACATTTCCTGTTTAAAGAAATCTTTTTTAAACTTATGTTTGTCAGTTTGTTTCACAAATGTCACTAAAAACTGTGACAGTTATTACGTAATTTCAAACATAACTAATTAATTAACACATGTATAATTAATTCAAACATTACGTGACTGAAGTTATTACGTAATGTTTTAAAATATCATGTAAAATTCTTCTTACCTAATAATTAATAATACTTATAATATGCTTTATAGAAATTTTAAAAATTATGTTTTATAGCATCAAGATTTAGTCACTTAAAACTTAAATTTGATTAGTACATTAACCCTTTATCTACTGATGGTACTTAGTACCATTAAAATAACTTGTCATAAAATTCATTTAATACATCGATTAGTTGTAATACGGTTTAGAACGAGTTATAGATACATTACTTTATCTTGTTCCAAAAGCATTATTGGTTACACAAAACACAAAAATATTTTTTAAAGGATGATTGCTTTTGCTTTTACATCTTTTCAGCTTCCGTGGCGTTGGGGGGTAGGGGGGGATTTCAATTCGCAAATATTTCTATATTTCTATTGTAAGAACATTATATTTGTACATTTCCTAATTCTACAAAATATTACGAAAAATACTTAAAGGATTTGAGTGGGGTTATAAATATTGCACAAAATCCCTATAAATACAAATTTAATTAATCCTTCTAAATCCTTCAGTCCTTCCAAAATTCTTCTAAAATTTATTAAATGATTATGTAAATCTTCGAATGTAGTTTAAACAATTCACGAAAAATGCTTTAGAAGATAAAATTTTCATAAATTTATAATTCAATACATAAAGGGTTAAACTGAAGTTATAACATGCTAAAAGTAAAAAAAAAAAGAAAAAAAAAAGAAAAAGAAAAGAAAAGAAAAGTGCCCAGTTGAACTGACGGCATTGAGCTCATAGGCTGTTCAGTGTTCACACTAACTGTATATTATACTCTTATTGATGTCTATTATCTCTTATTCTAAAACAAAGTAACTAACGCTGTCACCCCCGCCGCCGGTTTTGAATTTTTTGTGAACAGAAGTCTTTTTCCGTTAATATTAATAAAAATATTGCATACAAAAATGTGAAAATCTGTGGTTTTAAAGAGAAATGTTTGATAAACACACTGATGCAGACAGTTTTCAAATCGAAGAATTATTTTAAGAGATATTTAATGTTAAAGCTGGTCAAAATCATTCCATTAAATAAGTTTTATAGGAGCAAAAACTATACAGGGTGTCCGGTCTCAACGGTGTCCAATGGCTAATTCCTAAACCGTTAGTCATAGACATATAGTTCCAATTAAAAAAATGCTTTAAATCAGATAAAGAAATATTTTAAAAGCGATTTGGGTCAATAAAAACATTTCTTATAAAATTACGAAATTTAAATTTTTATACGGTCCCCCGGTCCTATAAGTTATATTTAGTAAAAGTTTCCTTTTACACTGACAAGTAAGACCAAAAAGAGTCCCATTCATATAACACTAAAATTGAGCGAGTTATGAAACTTTAAAAATGCATGACTTTCTGCTCTGAAAACAAATGAGTTCGGCTTGGCTTTGAGGGGTCATATTCCAAGTGCGTAAAGTATTCGAAGATCTCATTTCATGTGTATACTTGCGCTTTGAAAAAAATCGTACAAGTATTACGAGTAAGTTAACATTTATTAAGTTTCAGATTGGCTGAAATAACATATGTTTTATTTTGTCAGGATTTGAGACTGTTTCTTTTATGATTTCTTTTAATAAAATTATGTTATTTTTATAAGTTTTTATGTTACTTCAACGAGCTTATGTATGTTTTTCCAGTTAAAAATTTGTATTCGAACTTTAACCCACTTTCAAATATCCGAACGAGATTACATTTTACATACTGGCGCAAATCCGATAACAATCTAATATTATTATGATTTTCGGTGGTCACCATTTATACTTATTTTATAGGATAACACAAAAAATTTCGGATAGATTACCGCCAAGAAGTTTATGAAAAAGTTTTAGATTAGATAATACAAGACGGAGATTGTTGGGTTTTTTAACTTTTATGTATTTTTTAGCACTGAATCCGAAAAGTGCCTTAATTTTTAACCATCATGTCAGGATATTTCGCAAATCATAAATTGTCGAATTTAAAGAATAACAAAAATCGGATACTATAAAGTAGAGGAGATGGTTGTATTTTTTAACTTTTGATAATTGATTTTTACGTACTTTTTAGCACTAAATCTGAAAATGACTTTCATTTTTAACCATCACTTAGAATTTTTTTGCAAATGTGTAAGTTAAAATATAGCGAAAATCTCATACTATAAAACATATGTAAAACTTTTTTATTTTATTTTATTCAATAATTTATTCGATATTTTTGCTTATCTTGGGATTCTTACAGCTGGGTGGTGTGATGAGATGGGGGAGGAGATTAAATTTTAACTTTGAACTTTTTAACTTTGAAATTTACAATTTGCGAAAAATCTTGATGTGATGGCTAAAAATGAAGGTCAGTTCCGGATTCAGCGATACAGAATACATAAGAATCAATTATCAAAAGCTAAAAAACATGAAATAACCCAACTTTTGCAGGATAGTGTAATCTAATAGGTAATATTTTAAAATACGTATCATTTTGTAAAGAATTGAGGTTGTTAATTTAGCATCATTTTATTTAACAAAAATTCTGTCTTTTTCTTTCTTCTTAAATGTGTATTACAAATTGTATATTTTACATTAATATGTCAGAATGACTAAAGATTTCAAATTTATATTGCAATGTTAATTTTACTCTCAACCATTTTTAATATATCTGACGAAATGAGATTTCGACTAAATTTGTGAATGATCCCCAATTTGCAGCAAAAAATATGCTCCAACTTTAAACAGGTATTACTTGGTCAATTTTAATCGTAGAACAAAGGGACTTTTTTTGTATTACTTGTCAGTGTAAAAGGATGATTTTACTAAATATAACTTATAGGACCGGGGGACCGTATAAAAATTTAAATTTCGTAATTTTTTAAGAAATGTTTTTATTGACCCAAATCGCTTTTAAAATATTTCTTTACCTGATTTAAAACATTTTTGTAATTGGAACTATATGTCTATGACTAACGGTTTAGGAATTAGCCATTGGACACCGTTGAGAGCGGACACCCTGTATATAGGAATTTAATCATTTTGAGATCACTTTATACATTAGAAGTTCCCGGTGCGCAGACTGCATTTATTTTTTTAATTTGACTCAATTTTGAGGTTTTATTTCTATTTTAAATTCAAATTTTCAGCATTTCGAGAGGTATTTTATGCAACTTTTAGAAAAGGGTATTATTTTAAATTGTTGCCAAATTCAAAAACAGCGCAAAGAATAATATTTCCTAAAAAGTTATTTACACGTGGCTATTATAAACAGAAAAAAACTTTCAAATGAGAATTAAATGATTACGTATTAAAAGCAGGAAAATATTGATAATTACGTCATAAAAACTATATTTACACGTGAATTTTAAAAGAGAAGGAAAATTGTAAAATAATAAACTCATTAATATTCGTTAAAAGATGTAAATGGAAAAAATTACGTCATATTTAAAACTGGCAAACCATAACATTGCCAAACAGTTTAAATTTAAAAATATACTTGCGCGAGACATTTGTTTCGTATTTTTAGATAATCTTTTTAAACTAAAGCCGCCAAGTTTGTCACCAACTTCGCGATATCTCTAATATTTCGCCAAATTCCCATAGGCTTCCATTGTAAACCAATAGGGTTTACTTGCTTACAGAAAATCAACAAATTGAGATATTTTGAACCAATGCAGATGTTATTGAAGTGCCTACAAGAGTCGCATTGCTCTTGTTTTGAGAATTCTAAGACAGCGCAAATAATATTTCCTTTCTAACAACAAAAGTATTTTCACGTGAATATTAAAAAGAAAAAGAAAACTTTGGTGAAACTTACGTCAGATTTAAAACGATACATTTAAAACGTCTTATTTAAAAAAACTTTCTTTTAGCGTTGTTAAAAAATATCGGGAGACAAAGACTCTGTTTACTTAGATAATTTTATATTAGCTTATTTTCACATGTTTCACTGATCTGATTTAATCAAAGACGAAAACAATCTGTTAACAGGGAGATAGCAACTGTTTTTTTTTTAATTATAATTCATTCTTCCGATTTTTTTTAAATCAAATTAACGTGCTTTTAGAGTTTGCGGTGTATGAACGGGGGTTGACGAGCGTAGCTCGTAGGGGGCAGAGCCCCCTAGTCATAAAATAATATTAACTCTTTTTGAACAAAACGATAAATAATCAGGGAGGTGCCTTATCAGAATAAACCAATATACCGAATTTGAAGCAAATCGGTTAATTCTGCATGAAAACCCATTTATCTAAATTAAAGAGGATTAGCCCTTCCCTCCCCCCTTCCGTACTTAACCAATGAACCCCCCCAAAACTAATCAAGGAAGCGCCTTATCAGAATGAACCTATTTACAAAATCTGAAGCATATCGGATATCTCTATGAAGAGTTATAGCGTTACGTACATGCATGCATACATACATACATACAGAACCTGCGGGCACATTAGCTCTCAGTCTTTGATAGCCTGTGAGCTAAAAAGTGAAAAAATTACTATATAAAAAGCAATAGGATGGAATACTAATCCACTTTCACAGTGACCATTTTTATTTAGAGCACCTGCTTTCATTATACCTGTGATCTCGAGATTTTTGTTTTACCTAGTTCATTTGTATTTGCGGAATTTTTTTCTTTTTTTTTTATCAATGTTAGCTTTGAAGATGCCTAATGTGCGTAGCGTACGAAACATGTAGATCAATTTATTAAAAGTTATTTATATTGCCTTTAAAAGTACTTTTTTCTCCTTTTAGCATGCTATAACTTTAGTTTAATGATAATAAGTGATTTTCTTACATAATTTTAATTACTACGATTCTTATAATTTTGTTATTATAATTAGTCTATCATATTTACAGTAAAACAAAATTTCAGAAAGCTCGTCATCTCAATGGATAACATTTTACTAAGATGTTAAAAATGTTAAAATATCTGAAAGATACGAATGAACAAATTTTCATTCGATAATTTCTTGTGTATTTTTAAAAAATTACTCTACATCCTCTTTCCATTATTCCCTCAAGAATTTTAAGAATAATATATTTTGTAAGAATTTAATTCTCCAGCAATTGAGCATTATATAGTGCAGTATAGTTTCTACGTCTCTCATTTATCCATTTAAACATTTTTAACACTTTCCAACGTAGTTGAAAGGTGTTTAAGATTTCGATTTGTCTGTAAATATACTTGGATCCCCATGTTAATTGATATATGAGGACCCCAGAAGCCAAGGGATAGGGGAGACTGGGGGAATGGCGACACCTTAAGGGAATTTAATTTTTTTCACCTCAAAAAAAAAAAAATATTTATTTTTTAATAGTAAAAATTCTAAAGCTGAATCACGATCTTTAGTATCTGTAAAAATTTAACCGTAATCATAACTGTAAAGTAAGCACACATTAAAAAAATTATTTTCAACCTCTGTACGATGGCGGGATTTTCCAGAATACTGGGGTAATTCCGCCACTGTATCGGGGTAATGACGTCACTCTTTAATGACCTAGTAAAGACATAAAATGGATACTACGAAACACGTAACCTACTGAAAATATTTAGAAAGCAATAATTTAGCAGAATAATAAATAATTACAATGTTCCTTAAGCTAGATTTATTAATGGGTCATTCCATGGTTGCGGACGTAACAAACAGAAACTTTAAAGCTTCATAAATAATGTAAAAAAAATACTTATTACATGGATTATTTTATATTTAAGGTAGGTCTAAGAATTATAACTAGAATATTAAATTTTGAAATCTGAAAAATGTTCCCATAATTTTTGAAAAAATAAAATCTAGGTGTTACGGACGTAATTCACAAAACAGTCAAAATTGCATATAGTTGCAGTTATTGTCATAATCCTGTTAATTTTAAGGAAGAACATTTAACTTTTTCTTCAATAATTCATTATTAGGGTATTAGCTGTTGGAAACTGCAATTCTGAAAACATTAAAATAATTATTAATTAATATATGGGATAATTAAATTGTTACAGACGTAACATTTGCCTCTTACGGACGTAACAATTCAACGCATCAAAATTTATTTATGAATTCTAATTCATTTATAATATATTCCCTAATTTCTTTTATAAATTTTAAAAATAGAATATTCAAATACAAAAACTAGCCTAATTACAACTTTTACAAATAATTTTTGAAATGACAATAACTTGTTAAACTTTACCATAATTTAAGTGAAATGTTCTCAATTTCACCACTCTCACCTTTTTAGTGCTAATACTTTTATTTAATTCACTTTTTATACTTAAACGGCATGTTTTCAGAAAATTCACACTCTAAGCTATAAAAAAATGTACTACATGACTTTATAAATTAAATATTATTTGTTTTATAAATAAAAAAACAATTAGTACTTTGGTTTCACTTTTCATGGAATGACCCTAATGTGGTAAGCTTACAAGTTAACTCAAATTGGAAAAGTCACTCTTTGCCATGGTGGCGGTATTACCCCGAAAGACAATATAGCGGAAATCCCCCAGCAAAGCCGAAAGAAGAATCGAACTTGTTCAACAAATTGCATCAAAATGTCTGCGAATGCATGTAGATTATGGGTAATATTATCTTACCTAATGTTACAATAAAAGGTGTTTACCTCTACTCATTTGAAGCTCCATTTTTCACTAATACAAACGAACGACGTACAACAAAATCACTCTCATTCTAGATACTGTTTCTATTTTTGGCCGCTATAGTGCAGGCGCATTCGCTATCTCAAACTGCCGTTAGTTTTTAAACTAGGCGGGATGGCGGCAAAACCCCGAGTGGCGTCATTCCCCCGGTCTCCCCTACAAGTGACAAAATTTAGATTTGGTGTAAATTTACTTCAAAGCTGAACATCGTAATTGACTGAATTTAAATAAACTGTTGCTTATTTTACAGCGGTCTTTGAACTCTTATTTCAATAACTGTGCAAGACAATTGGAGTACAATATTTTTTTAAATTTTAAGTACAGATTAAAGAGCTTAAGTAGTTAAGTAGTTTAAACAGCTTAAGTAGTTGACATCTAGAACGCAGCACATAATCAGAAAATCCCTTATATTTCTGCACCTCCAGACAAATATTCTTATTTCCAGACAGTCTGCCAGTCAATCCATTCCAAATCACCCAGGTATCTGCGCTCCATCCTTTTCCTTATCTTTTAAAACCCTTTAACCGTCTGGCCCGGAATTTTCCGTTTCTGGAAAACATGTTAAAATGGTTGTAGACTAAAATATTTTAGCCGAATTTTATTTTGAACCATATATAGAAAGAAGTGATATTAAAGATATTATAGTATCAAACTGCAATTAGGGGAGACCGGGGGAATGGCGACACCTTAAGGGAAATTAAGTTTTTTCACCTTGAAAAAATGTTTATTTTTTAATAGTAAAAATTCTAAAGCTGTATCATGATCTTTAGTATCTGTATAAATTTAACCGTAATCATAACTGTAAAGTAAGCATACATAAAAAAATATTTTTTAAACCTCTGCACAGTGGCGGGATTACCCAAGACACTGGGGTAATTCCGCCACTGTACCGGGGTAATGCCGCCACTCTTTAATGACCTAGTACATGCATCAAATGGATACTAGGAAACACACAATCTACTAAAAATAGTTAGAAAGCAATGTAATTGAGCAGAATAATGGTTAAGCTTACAATTTACTTCATATTGCAAAAGTCACTTTGCTGAATCGGCTCCACTACATTAAAATGAGGCCATTTCTCACCCGATTTGCATGGCGGCGGCATTACCCCGAGAGGACAATATGGCGGAAATCCCCAAGCAAAGCCGAAAGAAGAACCGAACTTATTCAACACATAGCATCAAAATGTCGGCGAATGTATGTAGATTACGGGTCATATTATCTTAAATACCTAATGTTACAATAAAAGGTGCTTATCTCTACTCATTTGAAGCTCCAAAATAAGAAGCAACTCGATGAAAACTACATTTTTCACTAGAACAAACGAACGACGTACAGCAAAGTCACTCTCACTTTAGGCACTGTTTATATTGTTGACCGCTATAGTGCAGGCACATTCATTATCTCAAACTGCCCTTAGTTTTTAAACTAGGTGGGGTGGCGGCATAACCCGGGTTGGCGGCATCCCCCCGGTCTCCCCTAATAAATATATATATCCTGGAATTTACAAGCATTTTTATAAAAATACAGTAAAACCCTCGGACGGTGAAAGGGTTACAAGTTTTCTTCATAGTTTTCTGAGTTTAAAAACGTGATTTTTTTTTTGTCATATAGTTTTCTGGGGGGGGGGGGGCATTTTTAACGAGCTACACAGCCATTTTTGGGTGGAAAATGTGTTTTACGGAAAATACTGTAACTGCTTTATTTTTCTACCTATCAAGATAAATCAAATACTCAAATGTTCAGAATAAAATTGTCAACATTTTATGTAGAGTAGGTGGGGGTAAAGATACGCACGGGGCAAAGATACGCACAGGCTGATTTAATATGAAGAAACATTTCTACAATCATGACTGCTAGGTGGTAGTTTGTTCTCAAGTGTAGTAGTTGTGTGTCTAAACCTTGTGAAAAAGTAGCACTCCGTGCCGAGAAAATGAGGTAAGTTTAAATTTTCGCATCTTGATCTAATATTTTTTAAATTTCACTTTATTGTTTAGCTGACAATGCTTCGAATTTTTACAAATCCAAAAATTCAGTGGAGAACGGAAACTCTTTAGCTTCTAAATGCAGCATAGTTTACCTCCATCGCATTTGTTTAAACTTGTAGGTAGCCGGTTAAGTAAAATACTGCAGAATGGGGTAAAAGTACGCATCCGTCTTGGGGCAAAGATAGGAGAGATCGGGGGAATGGCGACACCTTAAGGGAAATTAAATTTTTTCACCTCGAAAAAATGTTTATTTTTTAATAGTAAAAATTCTAAAGATGTATCATGATCTTTAGTGTCTGTATAAATTTTACCGTAATCATAACTGTAAAGTAAGCATACATAAAAAAATATTTTTTAAACCTCTGCACAGTGGCGGGATTACCCAAGACACTGGGGTAATTCCGCCACTGTACCGGGGTAATGCCGCCTCTCTTTAATGACCTAGTACATGCATCAAATGGATACTAAGGAAACACACAATCTACTAAAAATAGTTAGAAAGCAATGTAATTGAGCAGAATAATGTTTAAGCTTACAATTTACTTCATATTGCAAAAGTCACTTTGCTGAATCGGCTCCACTACATTAAAATGAGGCCATTTCTCACCCGATTTGCATGGCGGCGGCATTACCCCGAGAGGACAATATGGCGGAAATCCCCAAGCAAAGCCGAAAGAAGAACCGAACTTGTTCAACACATTGCATCAAAATGTCGGCGAATGTATGTAGATTACGGGTCATATTATCTTAAATACCTAATGTTACAATAAAAGGTGCTTATCTCTACTCATTTGAAGCTTTAAAATAAGAAGCAACTCGATGAAAACTACATTTTTCACTAGAACAAACGAACGACGTACAGCAAAGTCACTCTCACTTTAGGCACTGTTTATATTGTTGACCGCTATAGTGCAGGCACATTCACAATCTCAAACTGCCCTTAGTTTTTAAACTAGGTGGGGTGGCGGCATTCCCCCGGTCTCCCCTACGCATAAGTTTAAGATGCGGGGCTTTGCCCTATCGTTTTAGCTAGATGCAAAGCTTTCCACAATTATGTTGTGGAAAGTTTTATTTTTTATAAGTTAGTATTGTATAAAATATAATAGCTACTTAACTAATATAAGCTAGTTAACTATCTTTTCATTTTTCTTGTTAAGTTTGTTTTTAATATAGAACGTAGGTATCTACCTACCTACTTTTAAAAATCAATATTCTTGTTTCATAAAATGATTTTGTTTTAAGACTCAACCCTTAACTCCTGTTAACGGTCTCACTGACTGCTGCTATATTCAGTTTTCATAGCTTAACCCTTAAATGCTGGATTTTTCAAATATCATTGTAATAATGTTTTTCGGCTTTCATTTTTTAAATAAACCATGGGAAAAATACTTTAAAAAATCCTATTTTGTTTTAAGTATAGTGTACGGCTAAAAAACAGTTTGTTACTAATCGGCAATACTGGTGTTTAATTGAAAAAATAATTTTCTTTGATAAAATTCTATAATATTAAACATACTAGAATATTAGGAACTTTAATAAGAAATAAATTTTACTTGCTCACTGCAGGTCAAAATAGGGTATTTCGCAAGCTTCCAAACAAAACAAAAAGAACAAGTAGAAACATTTGAAAAAATAAATTTATCTTTATTCTTAAACAGCACAAGTGTTGCCATCTAAATGTTGAAAATCGATTTAATAATATTTTCAGACTGCATTTTATCGGTAACATTAAGCATTATAGCTTCAATCTTATTCTAATAGTATTTTAGAGCCTAAATTGGGTATGTTGCCGAAAAGCAACACCAGGCATTTAAGGGTTAACTTGTAATTTTCAGCTTAGCTATTGATGTTAGTTTAATTTCGATTCGTTTGGAAACTTAGTAGCATCGCTAAAGACTTCTAAATGAAGAGAATTTTTATTATAATAGGCCTTTACATAAAGTTTTGCGCAAAAACAGTATTTTATGAGTCAGTCAACCCTTTTATTCATTCTACGATCAAGGGGTCTTTGAGACCGCTCACAGTATTTATGCAAAAATTTTTGTCACAGTAGTTAGAGGTTATCTGCTATTTGTAATCTCACAGACCGCTGTTTTTTTTTTTTTTTTTTTTTTTTTTTTTTCATGGTTTAACTTACAATTTTCAGTTTAACTATAAATACTAGTGAAATTTACTAATGCTTTTGCATAACTCATTCGTTTTATTGGAAATGGGGCAAAAACCCACAGTTATGGGGCAAAAATACGCACCATATCTTTGCCCTACCACTGCGTACTTTTACCCAAACCGATGGGGAAAGATACGCAGAGCAATGTTTTTTAGAAATTGCAATTTCTCACAGAATTATAATTTGACAGAAAGTCGGTTGATGGTGGCACTTGCCTAAGGTTCTAATCTAACATTTTAATCACTCATTACATAAGTTTAGACCAATGTGTGCATTAAAAATCAAAATGTATGGAAAGTGCGTATCTTTACCCCCACCTACTCTAATTATAAAATTTTCATTAGACTTAAGGATCTAAGCCAAAAACATGCTTAAAAATGAGAGAAATAAAAGTTCAAACACCGCATTTCGCTGCCATAATTTTTTATGAAGCAGATCAGACTCATTAACTATTTTTTTCTTACACAGATCTTTTATAAGACTATATAGGGCTATATACTTATTTTGACAAATTTAAATCTGAAAACCTTTTCCCTTTTTTGCACAGCTTATCAAAAACTAAGTTAACCTTTAACTGATGTCATAAAAATTGTCACATAACTAGTGTGAAGCGGTCTGTGAGACCGCTGCAACGAAAGATGAATAAAAGGCGCGATTAACTCATAGGATGGTATTTTTGTACTAAACTTTTTGCACAGGACTGCTATAATTAAAATTCACCTGTTCAAATGTCTCTGGTGATAGTACTAAAGTTCCAAACGGAACAAAACTTCGGTAGTGTTTGTAGTTAAACTGAAAATTGCAAGTTAAACTATATAAATTGAAAAAAGCCGCGGTCTGAGAGACCGGTAACATCAGATGAAGGTGTCTGTTTTTGGAAATTTTCACTAATTATTATCTCAAAAGAGATTGACTAAAAAATTCTGAAAACGTAGGATAATAAACATCTTTGTAATATAAAGTTAAATTGTAAATTTTATGATTGAGACTTAACTGGGTTTTGAAAAACAGTTCACTAAAAATGCACCCACCCCCCTCCTTTTCCTTTTTCTTTTGTTCCAAATACATAGCATTACAGGCCCTTTTTGCTTAGGTACCTTAAATGGACGGAAAAAAAAAACAAATTTTACGCATTATTGCTTAGTAAAATAGGGCAGTAGCACCTTTTCAAAAGTTTCTTGAAGGAGTGTGTGTGTGTGTGGGGGGGGGGGTGTCCTTTGATTTTACTGTTCACAGCTGAGGAGCACCTAATACAGTTTTTTTCTATCATGTTTTTGAAATTAGCCTAAGTACTCGCTAAGAGGTTACTTCACTTACTCGAAAGCGAAAACACCCGCTTGCTAATGAAATTTCATAAAATATCTCGTAAAAGACAAGGGGCAGTGGTGTATGCAAACGAAATATTTTATGAAATTTGATTAGCGAGAAGTGTTTTCGCTCGTGAAGTGAAGTAACCTCTTAGCGAGTACTTAGGCTAATTTCAAAAACCTGTCAGAATAAAACTGTATCAGGTGCTCCTCAGCTGTGCACAATAAAATCCAAAAGAACCTCCCCCCCCCCCTCCCCCAACTTCAAGAAAGTTTTGAAAAGGTGCCACTGCCCTATTTAACCGAGCAATGATGCTTAAAATTTGTTTATATCGTCAATTTGAACGTACCTAAGCAAAAAGTACCTGTAATGCTGTGTATCTGGAACAAAAGAAAAAGGAAGGGGGGGGGGGGGGACTTGGTGCATTTTTGGTAAACTGTTATTCAAAAATCAGCTGAGTCTCAATCAGGAAATTTATGATTTAACTTTATATTACAAAGATGTTTATTATCCTACGTTTTCAGAATTTTTTTAGTCAGTCCCTTTTGAGATATTAATTAGTGAAAATTGTCAAAAACAGACTTAACACAGTTTTTGATGAGCTGTGCAAAAAAAAGGAAAAGGTTTTCAGGATTGAAATTTGTAAAAAAATAAGTAGTCCTATAAGAGATATGTGTAAAGAAAAAAAAAAATAAGGTGAGTCTGATTTCCTTCATTAAAAATAATGGCAACGAAATGTGGCGTTTGACCTTTTATTTCTTTCGTTTTTAAGCATGTTTTTGACTTAGATCCTTAAGTCTAATGAAATTTTATAATTTCATAAAATGTCGATAATTTTATTTTGAACATTTGGGTATTTGATTCATCTTGATAGGTAGAAAAATAAAGCAGTTACAGCATTTTCCGTAAAACACGTTTTCCTTCCAAAAATGGCTGTGTAGCTCGTTAAAAACGGCCACCCCCCAAAAAATATACGATCAAAAAAAATTTTAGTCATGTTTTTAAACTATGAAGAAAACTTGTTTACAAGATTAGGAAAATAAAAAATGTCAAGCGCAAAACACCTGGGTGATTTGGAATGGATTGACCCCTGTGCACTTAGCTCAGTTTTTTCAATTTTGTCAGTTATACCCCTTGTCTTCTGGGGTCCTGATATGTTATTGAAGTTTACTACGAAATGTTCACCACTGAAAATGGAGTCTGTTGCATTTATAGTTCATTTACAGGGATGCTCAAAAGAATCGTGTTATGTTAAGGTCTAAAGCAGACAATCGTTTGAGGTTAATTTTTTAGAGTTATTGATATACAGTTCTGAGATGCAATAAAGCATGCTTTCTATAGCGTATATAATGCAAAGAATTTATAATATACTTACAAGGTTGCACAAAATAAATATGGTTACACAATGGTCTACGGAGAAAAAATATTTGTAGCGTATGTTAGTGATTTTACACTATTTCAAACATAATAAAATTTAACGAAATTACCAAGGTTCACTATAAGATGTTTGCTGTAGAATATGATGCGAATCGCATTTATAGTTTATTTACAGAAATACGCGAAAATTTCGATTACAGTACTGTTTATTACCGATAATTTCTGGAAGTGCGTTTTCAGTTACCTATAGTATGCCATTTTAAGTTTAACTAAATTTTTTACTACTGCGTGGTGTGTATAAATTCTATAGCTCATTTTTAAATTTATTTATACTCGTAAGTTTCTTTTACTGAGAAATTCGGGTCTGAAAGTGATTTTGACTATGAATTTATTTATTATTTTTGTTTTGACATTTGTGTGTATGTACAAGATTTGCATATGCCCAAAAGTTGTCAGGACATATTCAAGCAATACATATTTGACCAAGAAGTGTTTAACTGATATGTGATAAACCGAAATTTTAATTTGAAAGAAAGATAAAAAATTTCGGAATATATTTTGTGTTCTTAATAAACATACAAATTAAGAACATAAAATGCGTATAAATACTTGAAAATATATTTCTGAATCACGTGAATATATATAAAACACACACAGACGCATATGTGTTATGTGAAATTGGATAATAAAATGATGATGATGGTGATGATGATAATAACAATAATAAAATAATAATAATAATAACAATAATGATGTGATGATAATGATAATAATAATAATAGAAACATTTTATTTAAAATATTTATTTAATAAACAATTAAATTTAAAAAATTAAAAAACCCGACTGCGTAAAAAGCGAACTAATTAATTATTTCTCATCAATGTGAAACTATTTTTTTTTTAAATTCCTACTATTAGCTCATACTCTCACTATATGTATCTTGTTCGAATTTTCAATCGTTAATAAAATACTTATTATTCATCCAATCAAGCTCAAATAAATTTTATTAAACTTGTAGTGGATGACACTTGATGTTAATCCAGTTTTTTTCAAATATTAATTCATTAATTAAATTTAATTAATTAATTTTCAATAATCCAGAGAGCCCTCTTTTTGATCAAGGCATTATAAGTACCACTCAAGAGGAAAGAAGAATGGGAGAAAGAAAATTCTCTTATTGACCTAAGTAGGAATTGACTTAAAATATTTTTTTATATTACTTATTTATATTACTTACCTATTTTTTTTATTTACTTGTATTGATGACTTTTAAGTTGTGTTTAATTGTTAGTTCCTATTTATAAACACTGTTTTGATGAGGTCTATAGATGTCTATGATGGTTAGAGTTGCAGTAAAGCTAGAGATTCTACATACACAACTTCCAGGTTGTATAATATTTTAACGGAGCTTCTGACTGTAAAATAGTCAATGAAACATCGTCTTCATTTTGAAAGACCTATCCAATGATATACCACTCAATAGGGTGCGTAAATTTTTTTTCGTCTCTATCACCATTTTGTATTTTACGGCCGCCATTTTGAATTTATAAAAACAAAACCTAGCTTATAACCATCAGGCCGTTAAGACGAATTGATAGAGACCTCATTCATTAAAATCCAGCCAACCGTTGGGATGTTTCGAGGGTATAAAGAAATCCACATACACAGATACGCATGAAACATATAACCCTTCTTTTCAGCCCGGTAAAAATTACCTAAATTACATAAATAAAAATAATGCATAATAATTTCATTTCAGTATATAAGTATTTGAGCATCATTATTACTCGGCGCCTCACTCTTTATTAGTATAATGAAATTAATTTTCAGCTATAATTTAAAAATAAAACATTTTTAGAGACGACCTGCTGAAAGACATATAAATATTGCCCCACTATAAAAAGAATTAAATCAAGATGCGTGAATTATACTAGTAAACTTATATATATATAACTTTAAATTACGATTAACTATCACAAAATTATAAAGTTATCTCTATTTAACATTTTTAGCTCACAGGCTATCAAAGCCTGAGAACTAATGTGCCCGCCGGGTCTGTATGTATGTACGTACATAACGCGATAACTCTTGATAGAAATATCCGATTTGCTTCAATTTTTTTTCTAGGTTCAGTCTAATAAGGCGCTTCCCTGATTAGTTTTGGGGGTTTATGGGTTAAGTATAAAAGGGGGGGAACGGACGTCTAATCCCTCCTTAACTTAGATAAATGGGTTTTTCATGCAGAATTATCAGATTTCCTTCTAATTTGGTATACCGGTTAATTCTGATAAGGCACTTCCCTGATTAGATTTGAAGGTTCATTGTTTAAATCTAAAGGGAAGAACGGGGGGCTAATACCCCTCTTAATTTAGATAAATGGGTTTTTCTATCTGATTTGCTTCAAATTTGGTATACCGGTTTATTTCGATAAAGCGCTTCCCTGATGACATTTGGAGGCTCATCGGTTAAGTATAAAGAAGGGAAACGGGCGGGCTAATCCCGCTTTATTTATTTTCTGAGGGGCATTACTCTTCGAAATAACAGCATAATATACAATTAGTGTGAATAGCCTGTGAGCTCAAAGCCATCAGTTTAACTGAGCATTTTCCTTTTTATTTACTTATTGTTTCATTCTCTAACATTTTATCCCCAGAAAAATAGATTTTTCTAACTTTTTATTCGGAAAGAAATTTCTCTTCAGTTTTTATGCTTCGCTTTCATTCTTCTCGGTCGCAGAATAGATCGTTTCCTGACCAAGTGGCTTTATCAGTGGCGGAAAAAGGCAGAAACCCTTTAACGAGCTGCCCTGCCTCCTGCCCTTGCGCTAAAGGAGCTTCAACGAGGGCCCACTGGAAGGACAGACACATTCTCTCCTTTTGTGTTTCATTAAAGAACTTGGTAGTTATTTTTCCAGCCCACCGGTAATGGAAAAATCTGGTTCAGAAATCAGAAATAAGAAATCTTCAAGTTAAAAAGAAAAAGAGAAAAATTGCAGCAATTTTGAAGCACTGAAAATTTATTTATTCATTTATTTATATTTAAAAACGTGATCAATTTAACTAAACATAATAATTAAACATCTATGAGTTTTATAAAATTACTTCCAGCGTATTTAATTAACTTGTGTTTATTTAATTTATAAGAAATTGAAATTAAGCATAGAAGTTGTTTTACCAGGTATTTCGTATTTTTATGTACGTGTACATATTGAAAATATAAAATATATAACAAAATGCATGAAAATACGCATATTATTAATATGTAAAAATCTCTCTAAGCCCTCCCCCCTCTCTCTCTGTCTGTCTGTCTTTCTCTCTTACAGGCACACACAATTATGTGTATGAGAGGGTAACCAAAAGAAGCGGTCTTCTTTTATTTAAAAAGTTTCTTTAAAAATTATGTAGAAATAACAGTGTCATGTAACTCCATTAAAATACAATAAGACCTGTTAAAATGGAATCTGCAGAGAATGAAATTCCGCCTTAAACGGAAATTTTCACGGTCCCGTTGAAAAGAATGCCGTACTTATAATAAGAGACGATGAAACAGCTAAGAGAGAAATGCATGAATCGCATTTTTCCCTGTGTCTTATGATTCCGCCTTAGAAGATTTTATTATAGAGTCTGTAAGAAGTAACTAAACCCGTTATTTCTTGGCGTCTCATTATTTATTAATATATTGATTATATGTTAATGTGGTGTCGTCTCATTATAAATACTAACCCTTTCGTGAGGGCGGTGGTATGTTTATGAAAACACTTAATTTTAATATTCAAATGCCCCAATGGTACCAGAATTTTGGTTCAAAAATTGTCCGTTTACTATGTATGTTTTAGCTTTTTCTAATTTCCAAATAAATTTATTGATAAATTCCGGTGTCAATCATTCTTTTGAACATTTCAGCAATGGAAGTGATTTGTCCTAACCTACCTTGAAGAACCTTGAAGAACCTACTCTAATCACGCGGAGACACTCGGACGCTAATATTAATCCTATTGGAGCGTTGTTTACAGATTTCTGGCTCTCATTTCTATATTTTTAAATGGATTTTTTAGCATAGGGTACTTGAGGTCGATACTTTTTATTGTGCGAGTGTACTTTTTTCGATTTTGGTCATAGTTTTTTTTTTTTTATATATATGAGGATAGTTTCACTTTCAGAACCGGTTCCAAAAATGAAACTATCCTCATATAAAAAACTGTACCCTAAATCGAAAAATTGTAGACGCACAATAAAAAATATCGATCTCAGGTACTCTATGCAAAAAAAAATCCTTCAAAAATATTAAAATGCGTGCGAGAAATCTGTAAACAATTCTCCCATAGGATAAACATTAGCATGAGCGTTTCTTTCCATGTCTACACTAAAAAAAAAAAAAAAAAAAAAAAAAAAAAAAATAATCTTTAATTCTACAGGGGTAAAGTGACGGAAATCTCTATGCTTACTAAAATTTTATCTGTACACTGTACAAAAAAATATGTAAATCTACAAAACTAGTTTTTGTAAAGCTACAGAAATCTGTACCTTTACAAAAGAATCTACTAAAATTACAGTAATCTTACTAAAATTTTACCTGTAACCCTGGTTGCAGTTACATAAAAAGTTCTAGGCATCCCAATTTCATAAAAAATTCTTAGTAACCTTACAGATTTTTTTATTTGCAGTGTAAATGTGTATCTGTTACATGAATTTTTGCTGTTGCCGTTACATAAAATGTTCTAGGAATCCCAGTGTTTTAGAAAAATATTTAGTAATTTTACAGATTGTGTTTTTTTTACAGTGTGGGTGTAGACTCTGAATTAGCATCTCAATGTATTAATGTGCTATTTATTAATTTTCAGTTATATAATTTTATATTTTACACACATTCACTATTCTTTACTTATTGTTTCACTATCAAATATTTTCCTCTAACGAAAAATACACTTTTTCCAACTTTTTATTCAGAAAGAAATTTATCTTTAGTTTTTCTGCCTCGCTTCCACTCTTTCTCGAAGCAGAATAGATCGTTTCCTGACCAAGTGGCTTTATCAGTGGCGGAAAAGAGCAGATCCTTTAACGTGATGCTATGCCTTCTTTTCCTTGCGTTAAAAGAAGTTTCAATGAGCGTCCATTGGAAGAACAGACAGATTCTCCCCTTTTAACTTGCCTTCTGCTAAAGAAGTGGGTTATTATTTTTCCAGTCCACCGGTAATGGAAAAATCTGATTCATGAGATTAGAATCGGAGATAAGAAACTTTCAGCTCAAAAATAAAAACAAAGAATAAATGCAACAATGTTTAGAAAAGTTAAAAACGCATTTGTATTATAAAGCGATAAAATTTACACTTTGGGATTAAAGTGCGAGTTTTTCAAGACGATAAGAATTAAGATTCTTACATACGTTCTAACCTTTGAAAAAAAATCGATTTTTTATTTTTGACGAAAATTAAATCCTTATAGTGTGTATAATTATGGGCAAAAAGATTTAAAGTGATATCTCAATTATTAAGAATGATATGAGCAAAAATGTGAGCGCGCGCTCGATACAAATATGGAGCATTCTCACAATCTTTTGACTTTCGGGAATAAAAATCTGGTGAAATTAAATTTGCTAAAATAACATTCTAATCTGATAGACGAATGCCTTAATGATTCAAAATACAGAAAAAATGGTCAGTAGCGAAAAACTTTTTTATTTAATTGAGGTTTATGTTAAACTTGCGAGTTTAATTTTCCTTACCATTTTACCACTAAAAATTTCTATTTTCTTCTAAATTTTTACTTATAATGAATTTGCATAGTACCCACAGGACATTCAAATAAGAAATAATAACAATGTAGTATTTTTAGTGCAAAATTTTGGTATAACATTGTCTTAAAGGGGTGTTAAAGAAGGGACGGTATAGAGGAAAAAAGGGACGGTAAGGATGGAACGTCAAGGAAAATTACCACCTATTTTAGGCAAATTATGTTAAGACTAAGTGGTAGCCACAATGTTCATTGATTTTTAGAAAGGATCAAATTTAAAAAAAAAATTACCTCGAAAAGTGCAGGAATAAACCTTGGGGACGGTAAGACACCAATAAAGCCACGATGCTTGAAATTGATATTTAAATGCTGGTTTAAATTCTGCAGTAAATTTCCTGTCAAAGAATTTTTGACATTCTTTCTCTAGCATACTTTTGCATGAGAGAAAACTTGAAAAAATTCTGTGGCGGCATCTGAAAGGATTTTCTGTGTAATTTTAGAAGAGGAGCGGTAAGGAATCTAAAACCCAGGGACAGAGTTTAAAAAATAATAACAACCCTAAAAATGTGTGCAGGTTAATTTTTTGCTACATATTTATATAAAACAATAGTTCCAGTTTCGGAAAAAAATTACATCGAATTATTTTTATTGAAACAATTTTATACAGACAGCTCCAAACTTAAAAATCAGCTTCAGGGACACGGGACGGTAGGAATTTTCCTGGTATTTGGACCCCCAACATCGTCCAAAACTTATTTATCTCCTTAATATTATTATGCAATCATGCAATGGGATGTTCCCCAGTATATGAAATTTAAAAAAAACACAAGAACATGTACTAAAATAAAAATTATTATTCAGGGACATAAAAGTCAAAAGATTGTGAGAATGCCCCATATATTGAATCCTAAAACTTTAAACGAGATTTCTGGAAATTACATTTTTCAACATGAACAGCATGATAACTTAAACAATTTTTAACATTTTTGGATACAATTTGCACTCATCTACCCATAATTAGATTGTCTAAGGGTCATCGAGCCATTTTTTGAAAAAATTATTATTTTTTATTTCTCCAATAAGTTTAAAAGTCAAAATTTTAAAACGAAAAATGAATTTTTTCTTTCAAAATAGCGCAATTTTCTTTTCTTTTTTTAATTAAAAAAATTGAGCCTATGGACCTTACCTGCAACCTTATTTTACAAGAAGAAACTGGGATTTTAATAATGTTTTGTTTCTACCGGAAGTTAAGATTCTGCCCATCGAGCCCGGATATTTTGGTACAGGTCAACGCGACTGCAAGTTTCCGAGGTAATATATGACCAAGTTTAACAAAAAAAAAAAAAAAAAAAAAGAAAAAGAAAGTGGAATTACTAGTTTTTCAATTAATTTTACTCCCTTTCTTAAAAAAAGTTCCAAAATATGTCAATTTTTCCCCGCTGAGAACGTATGTAACCAACCCCCTTAACCCTTTATCTACTGACGGTAATTATAAGTACCATTAAAATAACTTGCTATAAAATTCATTTATTTGGTCTAGGAATTAATTCGTGCGGTTTTACAAGAGATGGCGTAACTAGCGTATTGTCCCATAGTTTCGTTTGTTAAAACATGCATTTAAAACTACTGTTATTGCGCATCCAGTTTAGTATATGCCATTTGGTTTAAGCGTAAACAACAACAATTTTTATCCAACTGGAAAAGTCAAATTTTGTGCCTGATAAAGTGTTTTTGCGGGGGATGAAGAAAAGTGCTACTGAAAGTCATCGTATTTTGGTGGAAGTTTATGGTGACCTCGCTCTAGCTGAACGAACGTGTCAGAAGTGGTTTGCACGGTTTAAAAGTAGTGATTACGGCTTGGAAGACCAAGCACGACCTGGACAGCCAAACAAATTTGAAGATTTGAAGATGAAGAAGTGACAGCATTGCTCGATCAGGATTCGTGTCAAACGCAGGAAGAACTTGCAAAATCATTAGAGGTTGATCAAACAACAGTTTCCAAACGCCTCAAAGCAATGGGAATGATTCAAAAGATGTCACATTGGGTTCCATATAAATTGAAAGAAAAAGACGTTGAAAGAAGAAAAACCGTTTGCGAAATGCTGCTTCAAAGACAGAAAAATAAGGGATTTTTGCATCGGATTGTTACTGGTGATGGAAAATGGATTTATTACGAGAATCCTAAACGAAAAAAGCCTGGGCAATGCCAGGTGAACCAGGTCCATCACAACCGAAACGAAATATTCACTTTGCAATGGTTATGCTGTGTATATGGTGGGATATGAAAGGTGTGGTGTACTATGATCTTCTGAATTCTGGTGAGACTATTAATGGAGAACGTTATCGACTTCAGTTGATGCGTTTGAAACAAGCTCTGGCCAGAAAACGACCAGAATGGGATAACAGACATAATAACGCTCAACCACATGTCGCAAAACCGGTCAAAACATATTTGGAGAATGTCGGATGGGAAGCGTTACCCCACCCGCCATATTCACCAGACATTGCTCCTTCATACTACTACTTGTTTGATTGCATGAATAACGATTTGATTGGACAGCGGTTCACTTCTTCGAAAAATATAGAAAAATGGATCTCTGATTGGATCGCTTCGAAAAGTGAGGACTTATTTCGACACGGAATTCGTAAATTACCTGAAAGATAGAAAAAAGCAGTGAGTAGCGATGGACAATATTTTTGTTAACGTATTTATGTATTTTGCTTTTGAAATAAAGCTTTAATGTTTTATTAAAAACCGCACGAATTAATTCCTAGACCAAATAATACATCGATTAGTTGTAATACAGTTCAGACTGAGTTATAGATACATTACTTTATCTTGTTCCAAAAGCAATATTGGTTACACAAAACAAAAATATTTGTAAAAGGATGATTTGTTTTGCCTTTGCTTCTTTTCAGCTTTCTTGGCGTTGAGGGGAGGCGGGATTTTTCAGTTCTGAAATATTTCTATATTTCTATTGTAAGAAAATTATACATACAATTACTAATTCTACAAAATACTAAGAAAATATTTAAAATAAATGATTTCAGCGAGGTTATAAATATTGCACAAAATCCCTATAAATTTAAATTTAATTAATCCTTCTAAATCCTTCAATCCTTCTAAAATCCTTTTGAAATTTATTAAATGTTTATGTAAATCTTCTAATGTAGTTTAAACAATTCCAGAAAAATGCTTTAGAAGATAAAATTTTCATGAATTCATAATTCAGTACATAAAGGGTTAAACAGTTCTAGGAAGAACCCGTCCAAATTCATCGGAATAAAATAATTTAATAGGGAAGTGATATATGAACTTACAAAAAACCTACAAAAACAATTGTGATACAAAATCAACCCTGCATTGAATATGAACACACCATACATGTGTAATTACACAAACTAATATTATTTTGAAATATGGTTACTAAAATGCTCTTTCTATTCATTTAAATGTTATGACGTTCTCTATATTAAAGATCAAATTTCTTATATCTAATCCATAGTTTATTTCAAAATAATATAATAGATATGAAGCAATCAATTAAAGCTCCAATCTTTTTAATTACGGAATGAAAACTCAGCGAAAATTACATCCCTTTTATACAATCCTCTTGATGTTTTATATTAATTTTACCAATGAAAAAAATGTTTTAAGCGGAACATAATGTCAGTTTCACTGTATCAACTTTTCATAAGTACTTCTCATTTTTCTTATCCTAATATTGGGCATTTCAAAGATATATTGCATTTCAAAGATAGTTTAACGCGTAATAAGGTACTAAAAATTATATTTCGAGCAAAATATGACATCATTTTTGCCAGTAACGAGGCTAAACGTGAAAGACAGGCTACCGCGGTGGGTCCGATTCTTCTTTTTTTTAGAGACCGCTGGAGTCACGTGATGCTCTTTTCGCACACCTTCATTGGTGCATTGGAGCATCACGTGACTCCAGCGGTCTGTAAAAAAAGAAGAATCGGACCCACCGCGGCAGCCTGTCTTTTTTGCTAGCCTCGTGCCAGTAAGGACTTTTTGCCTATGAATTGTTAGTATTTTAATTTACGTTTTTTTCGTAGTAAATATCTCAGTTTTAACAATGCTCGTTTTCTTTTACATTATATGATATCGCAGAAATAAACTAGTAATGACAGAAATAAATCATAAAGTGTTATATTCCATGTAACTTCAAAAAAATATTTTTTTTTTAACTACTATTGACTCAATCTTAATCCTTTCTACAGATATTCATGTAGTTGAGGTATTAACTTTATTTATTTATTTTGTGGTTGTATAGGTAGAGAAAAAAATCCCTGCCGGCCCGGCCTACAGGCGGAGGTAGATTTCGAAGTTACGTATACTAATTTAACAAACAAAAACCAAATCATGATTAGAGATAAACCCACTTTAACAATTTAATCTGGCCGCTTTTGACGAGTTTTTATTTCATTTTTATATCATAACTGGTTTTATCAGAATCATGTTAGGGCGGTATTCAAAAAAATACTTTTCCATGCTCAACAACTCGAAATTTTTTGGCATAACTCCAGATTCATTTTTAATAGGGAAAACATGAAACTTGTTGACGTGATTTTTGAAGAGATTTATAAGCGACCTGTGTTTTTAATTTTCGTTCAATTAATTAAAACTTGATATATAAACAATTATTTTCTCAGTAAGACAATATTTTTCGTTTCTAACACAATTGCTTCGGGAAATTCCGTTCAAAATGCCCACTTTGACAGCATGTTTTAAAATATATTCTGCCTCTATCAAAAAATTGACCATTACGGTACATTATATAGTTTCTGAGTAAGAAAAGGTACCAATTGGAAGTCTTTGAGAGTAAAAAGGAATTGTAAAATGAGTCAGAAAATAAGCAGTTTGGATTTGAATACACCCTTACTAAGATGATTTTTTTCTTCAACCGCTATGTATTTTTAATTTGTTTTTGCTGTAAGAATTGGTCCTATCCAAAACTTGTCTATATAGATGTTGTAGACAATATTAAGAAGATATATGATAAATTCATGGGGATTTTATATTTTTTGAATTGACGGAGTTATGGATTTTTTTTCTTCTTCAAACGCCCTTTTTGTTTTCGTTTTTAATTTTTTTTTTTTGTGGTACGAATTGGTCCTATCAAAAACTTGTGAATATAAAAGTTGTAGATAATGTTAAGGATATTCATGATAAAATTAATTCGATTTGATATCTTGAGAATTGACGAAGTTATGAGTTATTTTTTCTCCCAAAAACCCTATTTTTGCGCCCCTTGAACCCATTTTTCACTTTATCAAAAATCTGAGATACATAAATTTTTGGCCCTATTTTTAGAAGTAATAAAAACTTTAAACTGATTCGATATGTACAAAATTTAAGAAGTTATGGGGTTTTTTCGGTTTTCACAAAACCCCTCCGTATTTCCATCCCCTTCGTCCGATTTTACCCGTTAACGAACTTCAACGAGATTTTATGCCCCTTGATTTTATGTATCAGTTTGGAAGAGATTGGTGCAGAATTGTGGAAGTTATCGTGTCCAGAAAAAAGTGATATATATAGATAGATACATAGGTAGATAGATAAAGTTTTTTACTGAGGGTGGTTTTGGGCTCTAGAGCTCATGATCGGTGTAGATCTGCAAAACTTTTTCAGAAATTCCAACATAGGAACGACGCCAATAGGTAGTATTTCATACGAAATCTACCTAAAAACGTGATGCTGTAAGTATAAATTTAGTTACTTATAGGAAACATACTTCAGAACGTTTCACGTGAACTCAACACGTGTATTTAGTTCTTTGCTCTGTATATGAAATTATTTATAGTCTATAAACATATTTTAGTGCATTAAATTTAATTCAGCTGGGAAATTCATTACACAATTAAAAACAAAGTTGAAAATGCATTTCCAGCAACTATCGCTCGTAGAAGTCTGCAACCGAACACTTTTTAGTGTCCCTGTAAACGCTAAATGCCAGTGACCCGGAGCCGAACAATTTTTGATGCTCCAGCTCCAGCTCCGCTCCTAGAGAAAATACCGTGGCTCCAGCTCCGGCTCCGGCTCACACTCAACTCCGACTTCACGCTTTTAAGTTGCAGATTTTAATTTACACGTTTAATTTTTTGCTCACAAATACTTTCTATCTTCATTAAAGATCTGACAAAATGCATTTTTCTTCTCATCAAACTTGAAATGCTTGTTCAGAAAATATGACATCTTTTAGCTTTTGCTTTTAAAATAGAAAGTTTGGTAGAATTTTAAACAAAAAAATCTTAAATTTCTTCTACACTTTTCGAACAGCCAAAATTGTACGACTACACATGTAAACAACAGGCGGCCATATTTGTTTTCAAATAGTGTTGTCACTTAGTTCAAGTAGAAAGTAGAAGTAAAGTAGTGTTGCCATTTTTTGAAAAGTTTTCCTTCCCTAATAATAATAATAATAATAAAAACCTAAAAAATGATATGATTAAAATACTGAATAATGATGTAATTAAAATATTTTAAGCCTAGAAATTTAAAAGTCTGAAAAAAAAAAGATTTAAAAGAATATTAAAAACTAAAGGAGCCCTGGAGCTGGGGAAAATTTAGAGCTCCAGCTCCGGCTCCAGCTCCAGGAAAAACACAGCTCCGGAGCGCTCCGGCTCCGGGCTCCAGCTCCAGCTCCGGGTCCCTGCTAAATGCTGTGCTCTCTATATTCTACAGTGAAACTTTTTTAATACACCCCAGTAATGTATATAAATTTCATTATGTTTGAAATACTTTAACATCATTAAAATACGCTGCAGTTCATTATGTAATTGAATTCTTTTCTGCAACCCTGTAAATGAAGGATAAACACTTTGCCCTCCGTATTTTACAGAAAGCATACTTCAGAAATGCGTATCAATTTCATTATGTTTGAGACATCAATAAAATAGGCTGCAAACCATTTTTCCTCAGAGACCATAATGTAACAGAATACATTTGAGGGTATCTGTAAACGAACTATAAATTCTATATTCCGTTTTTAATAGGGAACATTCCATGGTAAATCTCAATAGTATACACCAATTACATAGCAATATATCAATAACATAGAAATTGAAGTATATTTACGATAGTTAAAGGACGGACAGGCATACGGACGGAATTCATACAAACCGAATTCATAAATAATTTATGTTGAAAAGTGTTAATAAATAAAAACATTTTTACTCTTAATCTTAATTTCATCTCTCAGAGTTTGATTCTTTAAAGTCACCTGGAAAAAAAGTCTATTTTTTTCTACTTCAAAATATGAAAAATAAAGAACAATTAGTAAATTTTTTTACCATTCATAGAGGAAATTTCCCGTGTGAAGCCTTTCCTACATCCATAACATGCCCGACATCGGTACTGTTAAGAATGCCAAAATTTTCATTCGTAACTGTAAAATTGTCTTCGCTACACCGCCTCAACTCATTCCTGTAAAACAGTTTTCTCCACTTTAACACCGCTTTAATTCTCGCTCCCATCAATATCACGGGCTGAAATGTCGTTCGTTATTTCTCGTGCCCGTCATATTTCCGGGTTGGAGATTTAGTGCTGGAAAAAACTTCTGAAACAAGAAAAATTTAACTGGCATTTCCGTGTGAATTCTGAATAGTAGCGTTTGGGTTTGGTTTTTTGGCGCTGATTGTGATGTTGGACTTTGTATTGCATGTTTCGAAATATATCACACTCAAAAAATTATTACTAATAAAAATTTAATGTATATTATATTATTTCAAATATAATTAGTAAAAATTTGTTTGATGATGATAAATAAAGATCTAAGATGTGAGAAATAAAGGTCTTATTGGCATTAATTTGTATGGTGTAAAACAAACATTAAAACACAGAATTCTCGCATGATGGCTTTTCCACAAATGTGAATTTGTTCTATAACATCTTTTTTTTTTTTTTTTTGCCTTAAAAAACTAATTGCATATTTTATATAGAAACCTTATAATTTCTGCAATTTCTGAAACAATTTCTGCAATAAATAAAATAGGTACTTTTTTGATGGTTTTTCCAAATATTAAGCGACCGTTAAGAGGTTAATAGATCTTAAAGAAATAAACTAGCATTACTAGTAGCATTTGTGCAATATTTCCCCCCTGGTTTTCCAGAATTTATATTACTGTAATATTTACGTAAATTATTTCCATATAATAATCGCATAAAATATAAGATTTTTCATAAAGTTAAAAAAAATTCCCTACGATATTTTATTCAAACTGCTTGCAACATGTAAGTAGCAGAAATTCATAAATGAAATACACGAATTTTAAAAGATATTTCAAAGGTAACAACTTGCTTCGGATGAAATATAAACAACTAATGTGCGTGTTGGTAGTTAGGAACTTCTAATTGTACTATGTACTAGAAACTACTCACAGAAATAATTGTATCACTGACACATGCCTAGCAGTGGTTGGTGCAGATTTTTTTTTATCTTGGGACCCATTTTGTGAAAAATAAAAGTTATTTTGTGAATGTTATTAAATTTTTTTGAAAAATGACATTTTGTGATGGAAATTGAAATCCAGTTACTCAAATTCGAACCAAACATTTATTAACAGAAAGTTCTTTAAACCCTTTTGCTAAAGTTTTCGTTTCTGGTGAACTGGTTTTATTTACAAATCACATTTTAAAACCTAACAAAATAAAAATAATAAATAGTAGTAAGTTTTTATGGAAAGTAATTTTGTTAAGGGGCCTAAGAAATTTTGTAAAGGGGCTTGTCTTATTAAAAGGAATTTTGTGAAGAGGCCTGTTTTATTAAAAGGAATTTTGTGAAGGGACCTGTTTTATTAAATAGATTTTTGTGAACCCCAAATTGCCTGGGTTGACCCCTGTTTAGTGAATACTACAAGTTGAATTTTATTACATACTCTCATGTGAACATCGCTAACGGTATTCACTCCTATTTTTTTAGCACTTTTTATATGTTCCATTAAGTGCATATCTTCAATTTTAAAGATTTTTTTTTTTTTTTTTTAAGTTTAAAGAAACTTTTGGACTTACTTTTTAGGGCATTTTTGAAAGGAATTTTTAGATTAACAACGACGTTATCTATGAAAGATTCTGAAAAAAAAAAAAAAGCCCCCTAGCTTAAACCTTGAACTTTTGAGATAATTTTGCTTAATAATTTTATACCAATTAGTGAATGTAAAATCAGCAAAACCGATTGGGACTTTTAAGGAAAATGTAAGCAAAATCTCTAAAAAGTCCAACCTCGATAGGTTCCTAATATTTGACATAGATTGAGGAGAGAGACCACTAGCTCCTAGCTCCAAGTCTGTTTGTAAGGAGGAGAAATAGTCTTTTCAACTTGCACATCTGTTTTTAATACTGTTCAACACTTTAACGTTATCTCAAGACACCATGCTGAGTTGAAAGGTTTTACTGCATATTGTTTAATATTAATCATTACGCACTTATCGAAACTCAAATCGCATTAAGATCCCTCTTATAAGTCTTGAAATGACAACTTCTTCTTAAACACATGACGTGATAGTGGAGGAGAAACGCGTTCTAAATAAAGCTTCGTAGAATTTGTTTCGAAATTTTATTTTCTTGAATACCAGAGGGAATCGTGTCTTGCCTTTTTCGTATTTTAATCTTAACCCATATTAAACCGAATTCTTTTTCTGTATTTATTTCATTTCACACCACTTTTTCAGAATAGAAAATTTTTGTCTTATTTTTTCTCGGAGTTCAGTGAAAGCAAATATTTCTCTTCACAGTTACTGGTGTGCAAACAACAAACGTATTGACAGATTTGCTGTTGCTCTGACGCAACGTAGGCTAATATGGATTAATATTGTAAAACCTGATAAGACGGACTCTAAAGAGCGACGAGAATAATTCCGATTTAAGCAGGTTTCCATCTTAGCTGTCTCTTGTAAATCGTATCGTTCTATTTTCACATAAACCACGGATTTTTTTCTTTTCCCTTAAGACACCACTCTGTGTTGAAAGGTTTTGCTGTATAGTGTTTAATATCAATCACTACGCGCTTGTCTAATCTCAAATCGCATTAAGGTCCACTATATAAGTCTTGAAACACAACTTCTTTTTAAATGCATGACGTGATAATGGAGGGGAAACGCATTCAAAGTAAAGCTTCGAAGAAACTGTTTCGAAATTTTTGAATAGATGTATACTTAAGAATGTGTAATTTTTAAATAACAATGCTTGCATTTAAATTATCTTTGTGGTTCTTTAGCAAAAAGTTATGCTTTTATAACACCACTTATCCCATTACCTGTCATAAAACTTGCATTATTTTTTCTAAATAACGAACATTAATTTATCCTCTAACCTCTACCCATCTTTTTATTTGAATGATCAGACGAAGAAAAGAACATCTGAATATTTTTCTTTTTAAGTTTCACTCTTTCAGAAGAAGGTCGCTACCATTGACGTCACTATATTTTGTTTAAAAATGCGATAGAATCTACTCGCAAAACTTTAACACTTACGCAAATGGTTTAGGATTTTTTTTTTTTCTTTTAAGTCGTAGGTGGTCTTTATGAAGGAATCAATAAAAACTTATCCTCAACGAAAATATAAAAATAGAATAGATTAAATATGCAGATAAAAGAAATGACAATGACAATTAAAAGCAAATCATTACATATATATTAGCTTTATAATTTTAAATCACGATTTATTGAAAATGCGCAATTAAGCATATTCTCTTGAGTTGAAAGTTTAATTTTGAAGACATCTCAGAACGAGATCTCTAATTTTGATATTCATTTTCTAGAGGAAGTATTAGAAAGGAAACTTATAAACATAAATTGAAATCATGATTTTTCTTAAAACTGTAATTGAGATTTCGCATTATGACAAGATCTTATCTCAAGATGTTAAAACTTCAACTATATTTCTCAATTTATTTAATTTTAACACATTCCAACAAAGTTGAAAAGTGTTTATGCAATCGCTTTGTCTGTCCGTCTGTCCACGTTCTAACTTCCGTAAATATACTCGGATTTTCATGCAATTGATAAACGTTATTTAGGGTCACCAAGGCATGTTTGGTATTGTATATGGAGTATATGGGATTAATAGTTCATTTACAGGGTCACTCAAAAGAATTCCGTTACATTATAGTCAACGGAGAAAATCGCTTTCAGTGTATTTTAATGACATTACGCTATTTCAAATGTATTGCAATTGATATAAGTCATTGAATTTCACTACAAGATTATTACTGTACAATAGGGCAATACAATGTGTACAGAGCTGTGCAAAGAATTCGGATAATTTCCAATTGTAGATGGAAACAGCTGAAAGAGGGTTTTCAAATGTGTTATGTATTTCCATATGGCTAAATTACACAATATTTTAATTTATTAAACGGTGCAGTTTTCTAACATTATTCTGAATGTGATGGAAAGTGTTTCATAATCTATGCTTGACGCGTGATTTTTTTCTTTCTTGTTTTTTATTATTATTGCCGTTACTTATTGTTTTATGAAATTACTAGTCAGATTTGCAATAATATAAATAGTTTACTTTTAAAAATATAATGTTAAGTAAACAGTCATTTTTATAAGTATGTTATGACATTTTATTTATTTTTGCTTAAAGTAACTAACGTTCTGAAAATCTGGTCCTACCAATTAATAGAGCACACGTGTAAGAAATGTATAGAAATACGATTTTAAAAAATTTCAAAATTGTATGAGAAGTATAGTTTTAAAATTGACTGAAATTTGTTTAAAAAATTATTTTTCAAATTTACCACAAGAATAGTTTTTTTTCTTGGTTAAGTCATTTTCCTCAATAAATCCTTTTCATAATATGTTAAAAAGGTATTATAAAATACTCAAATTAAAAAACTAGTTCTAAGGATACCATTAATATAAAAATCAATTTATTTTTAAAGGAAAATAATTTTACTTCTTAGATAAAATTTTCCTTTTCTTAAAATATATATATATATATATATATATAACAGGAATGAATGATTTTATTACAATTTTAAAATCTCTATTTTCAATAAATACTAATCCAATACGGTACTTACGCATTATCCGGGTCAAGTAGATCGATCGCCAAAAATGGTTATCAATCGCCAATTATGTTTATCGTTATCAACTGCCAATCGTGTGCAAAATGCTAATTTTATATACATTTAATAAAAACATAACATTGCTAAAAATGATAAACAATATAAAAACAAACTAAAATAATACAAAACAGTAATTTAGTAGGTATACATTTATTAAATATAAAACATGAAATTGACGGATTTTAGTAATAAACTATGTTATTGATGGTAGTTTTATTTCCAATGGTTAGTTATGTCCACCAGAATGAATATAATATAATTATTGTTTCTCTCTATTCTAAAAAAAAATAACTTCCGCTATCACCGCCGCCGCCGCCGCCGCCGCTGCCGGTTTTAAATTTTTTGTGACCGGAGGTCTTTTTCGTTAATATTAAGAAAAATAATGCATACAAAAATATGAAAATCGGTAGTATTATACAGAAATGTTTGATAAACACGCTGATGCAGACAGTTTTCAAATCGAAGAATTTTTTTAAGAGATATTTAATGCTAAAGTTGGGCAAAATCGTTCCACTAAAAAAGTTTTATAGTAGCAAAAACTATACATCGGAATTTAATAATTTTTAGTTCATTTTATACGTTATAATTTCCCGGTGTGCAGAATTTATTTATTTTTTTTAATTTGACTCATTTTTCGAGGTTTAATATCTATTTTAAATTCAAATTTTCAGCATTTCGAGACATATTTTTTACTTACTAGGGGGCTCGGCCCCCTACGAGCTGCGCTCGCCAACCCCCGTCCAGACACCGTAGACTCTAAATGCAAGCTAATTTGTTCGGCTTTAAAAAGATTTCGAAAGATTGAATTATAATTTAAAAAACAGTGGCGATCTCTCTATAAACGGATTTATATTCATTTCTCTTTGATTGGGGAATTTTAATGCCAAATCCGTTGCGGTACTACTTGATTATCCCGTCGACCAATTTCGCCAAATTATATAAATCGCCAAACCACTCGCCAAATTATACAAATTGACATAATTTTTATTTTAAATAACGAAAAAACAAATAAATTAGTACAGCATTAATAAAAATACAAATAAAACGTCGAAATAAAAATAACTTGATGACGTAGACACGTGTAACAACATTTCAAAATAAGCTAATATAAAAGGAATTAAGTAAACAGAGTCTTTGTCTTCTGGTATTTTTTAACAAAGTGAAAAGAAAGTTCTTTTAAATGAGACATTTTAAATTAATCGTTTTTAATCTGACGTAATTTTGACCAAACTATTCTTTCTCTTTTTAATATTCACGTGAAAATACTTGTGTTACAAATGAAATATTATTTGCGCTTTCCTAACAAAAATAGTTGGAAAAGTATCCTCTGAAAATATCAAATAAATGTCTAGCGCAATTTCTAAATTTAAACCGTTTTGCAATATTATTTTGTTTTCATTTTTTGTATTAACTGTAATGTGACGTAAATATGACGTAATTTCTCCTATTTAAGACTTCTAACGCATGTTAATAAATTTATTGTTTTACAAATTCCTTTCTCTCTTAAAATTCACTTGTAATTATAGTTTTTATGACGTAATTTTTAATAAGTTCCTGCGTTTTGTACATAATTATTTAATTCTAATTCCAAATATTTTTTTTTCTGTTTATAATAGTCACGTGTAAATAAATTTTTTATTCATTTACACGTATAAATATTTTTTTTTTTTTTTTGAAGCAAACGTTATTGTTTCCGCTGTTTATGCAGTTGGCAACAGTTTAAATTAATATCACTTTCTAAAATCTGTTTAAAATATCTCTAGAAATGCTGAAAATCTGAATTTAAAATGGAAATAAAACCTCAAAAAATGAGTCAAAATAAAAAAATTAATGCAATCTGCACTCCGGCAAATTCTAACGCATAAAATGATCTAAAAATGATTAAATTCCTATGAACAGTTTTTGCTCCTATTAAACTTTTTTAGTGGAACGATTTTGTCCAACTTTAGCATTAAATATCTCTTAAAATAATTCTTCGATCTGAAAACTGTCTGCATCAGCGTGTTTATCAAGCATTTCTGTATAATACTACCGATTTTCATATTTTTGTATGCATTATTTTTCTTAATATTAACGAAGAAAGACCTCCGGTCACAAAAAATTCAAAACCGGCGGCGGCGGTGACAGCGGTAGTTACTTTTTTTTAGAATAGAGAGATTTTAGAAAATTGTACTAATTTAACCTGTTGCCAACTGTATAAACAACGGAAACAATAATGTTTGCTGCAAATTAAAAATTTATTTACACGTGACTATTATAAATAGTAAAGATACTTTCAAATTAAAATTAAATAATTGCGTATAAAAAGCAGGAACTTATTGAAAATTACGTCATAAAAAGTATACACGTGAATTTTAAAAGAGAAAGAATAGCTTGGTCAAAATTACGTCAGATTAAAAACGATTAATTTAAAATGTCTCATTTAAAAGAACTTTCTTTTCGCTTTGTTAAAAAATACCAGGAGACAAAGACTCTGTTTACTTAATTCCTTTTATATTAGCTTATTTTGAAATGTTGTTACATGTGTCTACGTGATCAAGTTATTTTGATTTCGACGTTTTATTTGTATTAATTTTTATTAATGTTGTACTAATTTATTTGTTCTTACGTTATTTAAAATAAAAATTATGTCAATTTGTATAATTTGGCGAAATTGGTCGACTGGATAATCAAGTAGTACCGCAGCGGATTTGGCGTTAAATTTCCCCAATCAAAGAGAAATGAATAGAAATCCGTTTATAGGGAGATCGCCACTGTTTTTTAAATTATAATTCAATCTTTCGAAATCTTTTTAAAGCCGATCAAATTAGCGTGCATTTAGAGTCTGCGGTGTCTGGACGGGGGTTGGCGAGCGTAGCTCGTAGGGGGCCGAGCCCCTTAGTAATGTAAATAAATATACTGTACCAAAAGGTATAATATATTATATCTATAAACATGCTGTATCATATTATATAGTTATACGTGTATAAATATTTCTGCCACTATATATATTGTGGCAAATATACAATATTAACTATAAAGTTAAACAAGTAAGAAAAATCATGCGTTAAGCATAAATTATGAAACACTTTCCAAAACTTCCTGAATGCTTTAACAAAACTTCGTTATTTAGGGAAATAAGGTATATAACAGAACTAAGTAACCATTTTAGAAAACGCATAAAACATTTGAAAAACTGATCTCAGCAGTTACCGTCCATAGCAAACATGTATTCAAATTCTTTTGAACAGCTCTGTATTTGATCTGTAGGTTGATATATATGCTATATAATGGGGAAATTTAGTTTAGCAAGAAAACGAATAACAGGTTGAAATTTCTCTTTCAGCAATTTATACTAATAGATGGAAACATACTTGTATACTTTTGTACAACCCTGTAGTTAACCTAGTACCTTTATTACACGCCACGATTTAGCTAATTTTAATTCAAAGTAAAACGCTCTTAAAACTGCTGGAATCACATTTCCAGAAATTATCATTTATAGACGGCCATGTATCCAATTCTTTGCGTGACCCTGTATATAATTTTATCTATGTTATACAAACATTTCTTAGTAAATAAAATGCAGTTCAGCGTAAAAATACATAACTCATTTAAAAACCACCTTTAAGGAATTTACAATCATGCCCAGTAACCATTACGAATTCTTTTGTGTATCCCTGTATATGAATTACAGCATTTATACACACCATATACAATGCATAAATATAGTGAAACATAAAAGCGCATAACATAATTAAAAATGCATTTCCAGCAATCATCGCTACCGTACAGTACTTCGGATACAATATAGTATCTGAGATCTTTTGTGTGTCCCTGTAAATGCTATGTTCTTCGTATTACACATGAAATAAGTTATAGTAAACCTCAGTGACGTAAATCAATTTCATTATACATGAAATAATTTAACATAATTAAAATACGCCGAAAAAAATTCCCTCCACCCGTATATCATTATGTAACGGAAATCTTTTGTGTGGCCCTGTAAATGAATGATATTTATTGTTTGCACCGCATATTCTACGGAATGCATATTTTAGTGCACTTGGTAAATTCATATCAATTTTATTATGTTTGAAAGCATTTAACATCATTTTAAATCATTTTAAACGATTTTTTCCCATAGGCCGTAATGTAACGGAAAACTTTTGACTGTCCCTGTAAATGAATTAAACATGCTACAAACTTCATTTGCAATACAGTTCGTGCTATGGTAGAGATTACTAACATCCAAAAATTTCAGAACGATCCGAGTATATTTACGGGAGTTAGAGCGCATACAGACGGACAGGCGGCCAGACAAACCGAACGCATAAACACTTTTGAACTTTGTTGGAAAGTGTTAAAAAGAAAGCAATAAAAATAAGGGTTAACGCAATTAATATTTTCGGCGCCATTGTTGGCGCAGTGAGTATGATCAGTCCCGGATAAAATGTAAGTAGCTAAAATACTTTACAAAAATTGCAACATCTCATTAAGTAATCATATCTAAAATTGTAGTTTTTAAGCAGTACAATTCATTCTCTTCTATTTACTATCCTTTTAAAGGGCTTAAGGGAGTAGAAAAGAGTAAAAAATTGGAAGTAAAACTTCTCTTTTTTTCTTAAGATAATCTTAAAATGAAATAACTTCAGAAAGAAATGCTTTTTCTTTGCAAATAATTTTTTTTTTATTGGGAGTACAAATTAATTCAGTCCGTTTTCAATAGATGGCTCTGGCTGATTTGTTTACTGAATAATGATAGATGTTTTTGGCATTGTTAGAAAGGTTTGACCTTTGTCAACCATATTCAGTCAACGAAGCTTCGAGTTCTATACAACAAAATTGGTTTTCTGAGCATTCAATATGTCGAGTTTTGTGCTAAATAAACAACATTTGCGGGAAGTTTTGATTTTCTTTTTTAATTGGAAGAAAAGTGCCGCTGAAGCGCATCGATCGCTTGTGGAAGTATATGGTGAATCTGCGCCATCTGATAAATCATGTAGAGAGTGGTTTCGACGCTTCAAAAATGGTGATTTTAGTGCCGAAGACAAGGAGCGCCCGGGCCAGCCGAAAAAGTTCGAAGACGCCGAATTGGAGGAATTGCTCGATCAAGATCCGTGCCAAACGCAACAAGAGCTTGCAGGATCGTTGGGAGTCACTCAGCAAGCAATTTCCGTGCGCTTAAAAAACATGGGAATGGTTCAAAAGCAAGGAAATTGGGTCCCATACGAGTTGAAACCGCGCGACGTTGAAAAGCGATTTTTCATCAGTGGACTGCTGCTCGAACGACAACAAAGGAAAGGTTTTTTGCATCGAGTTGTTACCGGAGACGAAAAGTGGATACACTACGATAACCCCAAGAAGAGAAAATACTATGCTCGGCCTGGTGAATCATTGCCATCGACGTCAACATCAACGCCAAAGTCGAATATTCATGGTCTGAAGGTAATGGTGTGCGTTTGGTGGGATCAGACTGGGATAGTGTACTATGAACTGCTAAAACCTGGCGAAACAGTTACTGGCCAACGCTACCGACTGCAATTAATGCGTTTGAGCCGAGCATTGCGTGAAAATGCTCGGCCCCATGTGGCAATTGTCGTTAAAAATTACTTGGAAACGTTGAAATGGGAGGTCCTACCCCACACGCCGTATTCGCCAGACATTGCTCCTTCTGATTATTGGTTGTTCCGACGGATGCATCACGATTTGGCTGGACACCGCTTCACTTCTTCCGAAGAAATTCAAGAATGGCTCGATTCATGGTTTGCGTCCAGAGACGACTCATTTTTCAGAGATGGAATCCGAAAATTGCCAGAAAGGTGGACAAAGGTTGTGGCTGCCGATGGACAATACTTTGAATAACATGTTTTTTCATTTTGATAATAAATAAAATGTTTTTTTAACGAAAAAAAAAACGGACCGAATTAATTTGTACTCCCAATATTTGTTCACAAAGATTACTAGAATACTCAACGGAAGGTATAAAATCTCATTAAGGGGACGGGGGACCTTAAAAATCATTTTTTTATTTTTTGAAAATTTCACTTTAAATATTACTCAAGGGTACATTATATGCATTATGGCATGCATTTATCAAAAAATAAATAAATAAATAAATAAATAAACAATTTTTTGAGGAAAAAATGGACTTTTACGCGTCGTCTTAGAAATCTTCGAAATGCCCCCTACGCGTTCCATATCAATGAAAATCCTCAATATTTTTTATTAAAGTTTGGTTTATTTATATAAATAAAACTGTGCATCGAATTTTATATATTTGAATATAAAGGTTTAAAAAAAAAAAAAAATGAAATTTTTTGAAACTTTTTTTTTTTTTTTTTTTTTTTTTTGTAAATTTCACTTTAAATATTACTCAAGGGTACATTATATGCATTATGACATGCATTTATCACGAAAAAAAATATTTAAAAAAAATTATTTTTGAGAAAAAATGGAATTTTACGCATCATCTTAGAAATCTTCGAAATGCCCCCTGCGCGTTCCATATCAATGAAAATCCCCAATATTTTTTATAAAAGTTTGGTTTATATATATAAGTAAAACTGTGTGTCGAATTTTATATATTTGAATATAAAAATTTAAAAAAAAAATCAAAATGTTTTGAAAATTTTTCAATTTTTTTTACCTTTGTATTCAAATATATAAAATTCGATGCACAGTTTTATTTATATATATAAACCAAACTTTTATAAAAAATATTGGGGATTTTCATTGACATGGAACGCGTAAGGGGCATTTCGAAGATTTCTAAGACGACGCGCAAAATTCTATTTTTTTTCTCAAAAATAATTTTTTTTTTTTGTGATAAATTCATGCCATAATGCATGTACCCTTGAATAATATTTAAAGTGAAATTTACAAAAAATAAAAAAATGATTTTTAAGGTTTTTAAGGTCCCTCTTCTTCTTAAGGGGCACAGGACCTTTGAGTTTGTCGAAATAATCAAAACCATCGCCTTTTCCAAAGTTCCAAACCACAAATAATCTGCAATTAACATGTTTTTTTTTTCCCTTTCCGACTAAAGTATATATTCTTAACTATATTGTACATACAAAATTAATATTTAAATTTCAAATTAAAAAATTCATCTCACTAATGCGTGAATTTAAATCATTAAGTTCTGCGCGCAAGATAAAACTCTAAATTATGCATGCAGAAAATATTTTGAACAAAATAGAATCATAACACGCCTACTTCTAAATTAAAAACAAAATATAAACAAAATGTTTTGTTTAAAATTTAATTTCAGCACAAAAATATCAAAATTTTCAAAGTTTTTCAAGTGCAAAACGTGATCAACTAAAATATGCTAATTACATACAATAAGACACACCTAAAACAATATATATTAAAACACACATACACACATAAATAACGCCTGCATTGAACAGTTAAAGGTATATATAAATATTACACAGACATACATACAATAAATACAATAAATCCAACAGGAGTGAAAAATTATCCAGAGCCAAGAATCGAACCCGGGATCACAGTATACAAGACTGCTGCTCTAACCACTGAGCTACTCCGGCCAATACCTGGGTCTGCAATTCCCCACTAATAAACCATGTTGGGGAAGTCATCAGCCATCTATACGACAGCCTTGTATGACCTGACAACGATGAATTGATTTTGCTATCACATTGATCTACGATAAATATAATAAAACACACATACTACAATATATATTAAAACACACATACACATGTGTTTTAATATATATTGTAGTATGTGTAGTAGTTTTCCCCCTATGGTAACGCCCTTATAGGTATGGAGATGCATTAATTGCTGTTCAATAATCGCATAAAAAATTCGCTAAAAATTCAAAAATCGCTGTACGAATTCCGAATAAACTTTTTTCAAAAAAGAACAAAATTTACTATATTGGGTTAAAAGAAAGAAACCGTGTCCTTTTCATTAATGTGGGAAAATAGCCTCGAAATTTAAAAAAGCGTTAAAAATCGCATAAAAAAATAGATAAATCTAATCAAAAAATCGAAAATAGGGCTTCGAGGTACAACATTTCATATACAGGGTGATTCATAAATATCGAAACAATAGTCTATTTCCTTAAATATTGCCCCTAGGCACATACTTCCAATTGCAAAGTTTCATGAAAAAAAGTGTCAAATTTAATGACATAAGTTGTAACTCCATGGGGGGTCTATTTATGAAAATATAAAAACTAATTTTTTATACGGCCCCTGTTGTGTAAAATTTCCAATTAGGAAATTTTCTCTTATCTCTTTCTGAATTAAACAAAAAAATTCATCTCGGTATCTGCAAAACTCGCAGAGTTATTAAAATTCAAAATTCGCGACTTACACCATTTTCCCATGCCTCTGAGCAACAAGTTATTGACTCATTTTGAATGCAAGATAGATATCATCCACAAATTGTACGTTATTAAAAGTCGATTTAAGACAGTGCCTCTCCTTTGAACATAAAATAGCAGCGTATAGATTTTAAGTTAAACCTTCTTTCAAATTATGCTGGAGGCCTTTATTAGAGGTCTGCACGGGTCGAAATATCCAAACCCGGTCTCGAGCCGACACATAGAAAAAAAAGTTCGTCCCGGCCTGGAAAAATATTTAAATCTTAGCCCGAGTCTGGTCCGGCCTGATTGAATTTCTAGAAAACATAGTTTTTTACGTCGTTATGGTTAAAAATTGTTTGGTATGAAAGAGTTCAGACCAAAAATAGCTTTATAGCTTTATAATAGCTTATAGATTTTCTTTTTATCCATTTATAATCTTCATTATTAAAGAAGCGTCAAAGGCTGTGATATATATATATTTTTTTTTAAATGAATCTCTGTTTGTAAATAAATGTTTCACTTACCATTTAATATCGTTAATCCATAATCCATGTATTGATGACTTTCAAAAATGATATACACTAAAACCTTCTAAGACGGAATCATACAGGCAAGAAAAAAATGTCTTATAGACAATTTCCCATCTTAGGAGGTGCAAATGTATTCTATTCTTTTCTCAAGTATTATTATATTAATTTTTTATGGATCCAAAATTATTCCGTTTCAGACAGGATTCCGTAATAGGCAGGTTCTTTTTCACTTGTTTTAATGTATTTTTTTTTTCTTTTATTGCGTTAAAATCTACTATCCTTTAAAAACAATTTTTAAAGTTTAATTGTAAATGGTAATATGTTTTAATTGTAATGGCGATTTAAAAATATATGCATTTTTTGTAAATATTTTGGGTTAAGCCAAACTTTTAGATGAGTCAGATAGAATGATTTTAATACGGGTTGAGTCAATGGCTGAACTGAAAATTTCTCCACGTACAGACCTAGAAAGAAAGGAAGCCAGTCCCGGATCGGTATGAAAAATTCATTAGGCCCGGTCGAGACTGTCCGGCCCCAGAATACAGACTTTTTTAAACCGCTCGCCGGGACGATATAAAACCTGAAGTTGTCAGGTTTAAAATTATTAAAACACTCTTATTCGATATGTTAGAAAAAAAACCTTGTTTTAAATAGTACAGAAAGAAGGTGGAAAGGGCAAAAGTTAAATTGGACAGGAAGTTTAAGCTCCAGGAAAGAGTTAGATACTCACCTGCAATTTTTTAAAAAGTATTTAAACATTTTATTAGGAGCCAATCTTTGTTTAAAGCTTTAAATGCGTTTTAAATTATTAATTTAAATTGCTAAAAATATTCAACTTAAATTTATTAATTTAAATGCGTAATTAAAATAAAAATAAATTTAATTTAAATTATTAATTTACATTTTTAAGTCAAGAATTGTTAAAAAAAGGTTGCAAACTCGGAACTTTTCCTTTTTGATTATTTTACATTAATTTTGTTTCGACAAATTTTAAAAATATATTTATTTTTGAAAATATGATTTTTTTAAAAATAAGTTGCATCATTTTTTTTTAATTTGTGTTTTTTATATTTTTAATATTAATGTTTAAAATAATCCTGAAATAAAATTTAAATTATATTTTCCTCTTTAATTAAATGAAAAAAAGTTTGAAATTCGACGATAATATTTCGAGTCATAACGATTTTAAGTTATCCCAATTTAAAAAAAATAATAATATTAAAAATTTTATACTTTCCGAGAAATTTTAAGATGTGACTTTATTTGCAAATTGTATGGTTAATCATCACAAAAAAACAGAAAAATCTAATTCTAACCCAATAAATATATTTTTTACATGTATCCTGGAACTTTTAAAGTAACATTGTTTCTTGAATAACACGCATTTCAATTTGTATCTAATCCCTTAAAACATGACGAATTATTTAAACAGGCATAACTCCATGAGTTTTGTAGATATGATATGAAGATGGAACTTTTTGTGTTTAATTCAGGAATGGATAAGGAAAAAATTCCTAATTGGAAATTTTAATCTACGGGGGCTGTATAAAAATTTAATTTTCGTATTTTCTCAAATAGACCTCCCATGGAGTTGTAACTTATCTCATTAAATTTTCCACCTTTTTTATGAAACTTTGAAATTGGAAGTATGTGCCTAGGGGCATTAATTAAGGAGATAGCCTATTGTTTCGATATTTATGAATCACCCTGTATAGACATACCTTTTCCCCCAAATTTTGTAGCTCTACGTGCAGCGGTCTCTTCAGAACACCGTCGACACACTCACAAACTCACACACAAACTTCTTTCCTTATTATTATAGATTTATCTTAAAAAGAAATTACCTTAGAAAGGAATATTTTTTCTTTTCAATTTCAAAATTTCTATTTTCAATGAAGTCTACTAAAATGCTATGCATTAAGATAAAAAATCTTATCAAGTAATCATACCCAAATGTATAGTTGTTAATTGTTAAGCGCTAACCGTTCCTTCTCCTAATATTACTTTTACAGTTGTTAATTAAATAAGAATAAAGATTAAAATTTTTGGAAATGGAACTTGTTTTATTTGAGTAACATTTTTTTCTTGCCATAATTCGTAAAATAAATAATTTAAGATAAACTCAATTAAAAAAAAAAAAACCAAAAAAAACCAGGTATTCACTTTATCAAGTATAACTCTTGACATTTGCAGACAAGATCAATTCTTTCTACAAAAACAAATCATGTCCAAAACGAATTATCATAAAAATGAATTTTTGAAAGATTTCACTATCAATCTAAAATATTTTATTACTTCTCTCTTTATTGAAATATCCACCTCATTTAATTTCTCTACTCAAATTATCTCTCACTTTTCTAACCATTTTTTGTTTTGTTTTGTTTTGTTTGTTTGTTTATGTAATTGACACAAAATAATGCTGAATTCCTTTTTACACAAATGAGAGATTTCGAATAAATAAATCTCGGTTACCGCCATTTTTCTTTGGAGCATTTAATTTTCTTGTAGTTCCCCTTGGTTGCCAATCGTAAAAATAAAAATTCAAAAAAAGAGGAAAATACTTGAAGCATGACTATTATCCAATCAGTTTAAAAGAGGAGAGAAAATGTTAGTATCCTAGGAGATTTGTTGAAATGCACTTCTTCCTTTAGTTGCAGGAAAAGGGCCATACATTTTAAAGTGATATTATTGCGATCACTAAATTTATCTATGCGTAGCCGCGAGTATTTCTCTCTAAAATATAACAAAGGTGGAATATTGCTATTTGTCGATAATTCATGAGACACTTCTGTGCCCATGGGGATCTTTCAAATTTTAATCTGCTACTAAAGATAAATACTCTTTGTATAGTTTTAGACATTAATAGAAACGTTTCTTGAAATTAATGCGATTATTATTCTAGTTTTGATTAACTTCAAGAAATTTTGAATTTAGGATTAAAATTTTGCATAGTGATATATATTTCTGATTCCAGAAACTTTTAACTGCTATAAAGATTAATTTTAGAAGCAGTTTGGGAAAATAAATGCACATCCGAAGGAGAAAAAAAAATGACATTTAATCTTTTGTACAATCTGTAGATTCTACAAGTTATATTAGATTAATTTTTAACACAATTATTCAGTTGGCAAATAAATCATATCAGTTGTAAATTTCCAAATGGGTGAAAAAAGACCGAGCCAGAATTTGAACCAGGGATGTCTTGGCTGAAGCCGCCAAAGGTCAAAGCTCTACCAACTGAGCCATCCCGGACAAATCTGGAGCACTCATTCACCCATTTAACTTTAAAAGATCACAGCATCTGGTCTGATATCTGAATCAGCTCAACAGAATAAATCGCAGGTTTTTGATGTGATTTATTTAGCAATTGAATAACTGTGTTAAAAATTAATCTAATATGGTTACACATGCACAGTGTTTACTGCAGCTCCATAGAAAATCTAATAAGGAGAGGGCCAGCCTTGTTAATCACGGATTTTGATTATTTCAATATATGTTGTAGGGTAGAGACCCTTAGTCTCAGGTTCAACGGATTTTATCTAACACTCCTTAGTTCTTGAGAAACCGGGGGGGGGGGGGGCTAATAGTAGTACACAACTGAAATACTTACTTTGTAACTAAAAGGATAGGTTGGTCGTAGCTGAGTTGGTATGGCGTTTTCCGGCTGATCCGCGGGCCCGGGTTCGATACCGGAACACGCTGCATTTGTTTTACTCATTTTTTGTTTTATAAATATATTCGTAAGTATAACTTAATAATCTCATTTTCAATTAAAATTTATAATATTGTATATCAGTTATAATTTTAATCTATTTAATTTTTTACTTTTAACTAAATAGTTGTATAAAACATCATAAAACTGTTAATTTTTTAAAAATTACTTTTAAAATGTATTTCATATATTTTTAATCGATGCAATGATATTGAGCAATTGTGTCAATTCGTGATTTTAAAGAAACATCATTTACTCATTGCTTTAACAAAGGAAGTCAATGCGATAATACTATTATTCTGTTTTTAAAATAACAAGCAAAATTATATTAAAAATTAGCATCGGAATTAAATTACAACCGATTTTTTGCATATTAAATATTTTTTAATTTGTAATACGTATGCTTGCACTTTCAATTATTTTGCTTTCCCCTTTATCTTCGTTCTGCTTTTATTGTTATTTTATTTGAATATCCTTTTATTTTATCATAACTAGATGGCGCCACAACAGGTTTTGTCACGCTTTTGTAATTTTTCATCATTCAATAATATATCCAATTTCTTTTTAAACCTCTTTAAAGGATGAGAAATAATAGTTTAAAAATAAAAAAAAAATGATAAATTTAAGTTTGTTAACATTATAATTAATGTATGATATTAAAATTTTTAATTTAAATTATCATCATTACAAGTATATCTATAAAACAAAAAAGGAGAAAAACAAATTTAGCGCGTTCGGGTACCGAACCCGGGCCCGCAGATTAGCCAGCAAACGCCGTACCGACTGAGCTACGACCAACCTATCCTTTTTGTTACAAAGTAAGTATTTAAGTTGTGTACTACTATTAGACCCTCCGGTTTCTCAAGAACTAAGGAGCGTTGGATAAAATCCGTTGAACCTGAGACTAAGGGGTCTCTACCCTACAACATATATTAAAATAATCAAAATCTGTGATTAACAAGGTTGGTCCTCTCCTTGTAATATTTATTCTGTCGAGCTGAATCAAATATCAGACCAGATGCTGTGATCGTTAAGGCTCCTGTCCCTGCCGGCGAAGGCATTCACGAGCTAATGCTAATCCTATGGGGAGGGATTTTTCTAATATCTCGTTGCCAATTCGGCATTTTTAAATACTTTTTTTTTTATTGGATAGCCGAGATCCGTCTCTACATCGCACCTTTTTTACTTTTTCGATTTCGGTTGCAGATATTTTTTAGAATGACTTTTTCATTTTCAGAACCGGTTTTGAAAGTGAAAGTAACTATATAAAAAATATCTGCGACCAAAATCGAAAAAGTAAAAAAGGTGCGATGTAGAGACGGACCTCGGCTATCCAATGCCAAAAAATAAAAAAAATAAAAAATAATGTTTAAAAATATCGAAATGCAAACGAGATATTAGATAAATTCCTCCCCATAGGATTAGCATTAGCTTGTGAATGTCTTCGCCGGCAGGCAACCTTAAGGGTACTCTTCACTCACTTGAAAATACCCGCTCGCTAATTCTAAATCTATGGACAGGTTGTTTTCGAATATCTCGTTTAAATTTGAATATTTTTAAACGATTTTTTTCATATACCTAAGGTCGATTTCTAATATGGCTATTTTGTACTTTTTCGATTTCGGTTGCAGATTTTTTTTTAATAGAGGTGCTTTCACTTTCGGAAAATCGACCTCAGCTATCCTATGCAAAAAATATTTAAATTTAAATGAGAAATTTGAAAACAACCTGTCCATAGGCTTAGCATTAGCAAGCGTGTTTTTTCAAGTGAGTGAAGAGTATCTTTAAAGGTTGGCTGGGTGAATTAGTCCTCCAGATTCGTCCGGGATGGCTCAGTTGGTAGAGCTTTGGCGGCTTCAGCCAAGACATCCCTGGTTCGAATTCTGGCTCGATCTTTTTTCATCCATTTGAAAATTTACACCATCTATAAGTCATAGTTAAATTATTCATCTAAAACGTAAATAATCTGCAAGAAAGAACGCGTCAGAGGACTGAGATAATATCGGATTTTCAAAATTTATTCTAATTTAAAATTGAACTTCCAGTAGAACCCCATTATCTATTTCATTAGGATAAATAGGAGTTGTTATCTCTTTTAATTTTATTATACATGAATATAATTAAATATGGATTTAATTTTTAAAAAATTATTCCCTAATCTCAAATAGCATCGCATTAAAAATTTGATATGCATTCTGAAAGAATAACATTTTTTGCATAATTTTTCAGTTTTTGAGTCCTAAAAAAAAGAAAGAAAAGAAAAGGAAAAGAAGAAGAAATATTAATTTGCTTTATCTGTCTCTTTTTGTCTAATTTCACAAAAATAATAATTTTTAAAGGAAACATGACTTTTTTTTAAAATATTTTTCATTATGAGAAACACATTTGAAAAAGTTGGCTCAAAACAAAAATTTTTGAAGATAATTTAAAGATGACATAATGTTAAAACACTGTATATAATTTTGTAGCTTTATTTTTCGTAGAAATTTACATATATTTTTATTTAAATACTGTAAAGTCTTTATAAAAAAAAATCTATATCCTAAGATAAATCTATATTATAATGCCCGTGAGCAACAACGACGTGATATGGAAGGCGGTAACAACGCAAACAATTCATCCCCCCGTCTTTTTTTGTAAATTTAATACCAATACTAAATATTTAATGCTAAATTCGCATTTTTTTTTTTTTTTTTTTTTTTTTTTTTTTGCGTATACAGTCGCATAGGTGGAAAATGTACCCTCAAATGCAATTTGCTTGAAAACTGTATCTTAGTTCACTGATATTTTACAGTTTTAAAATAATTTTCAAGCATGCATTTTTTAAAAATATTTTTTTATCTATTTTGCGTGCTACTTGGTTACACAAGATTAACCCATTTGCACTTAAAACCATATAAATAGTTCAGAGTTTGTTTCCGGCTAACATACCATAACAAAATTAACAATTCAGAAATAAATAAATAAAATTATATATAACGCAAAAACATGTTCGTGAGTTCATATTGATGGCAGCAAAAGCCCGAAGAATTAATTTCACATTTACTGCAAATTATTTTTAACTTCTAAATACGTACTATTTCACTTTTTACACCGTCAAATAGAAGAAAAAAATATACTTTCAAACGCAAATTTGTCTGAAAACTGTATCTCAATTTATTGATTTTTTAATGGTTTTCAATATAATTTTCAGGTACGATTTCCTTTTTTAATAAATCTATCTCTATCGCAAGCAGCTTAATTACGAAAAATTAACCTGTTAGCACTTAAAGCAATATAGATAATTCATCATTTGTTTCCTGCTAAGATTCCATAACGAAATTAAAACTTCAGCAAATCTAATAAATAAGACATAAGTTTAACAAAGCTACAATCGAAGTAACACTTAAATATTTAGAATAAAAAAGAAATATTTGGAAATTTCATTCGCTATGAACCCCTGTCATGTGGATAATTACAAAAGTACCGCTTTTAATTAATTTCAAAACTTTAATTGATATTTTTCTTAAAAACAACAACAACAACAAATATTTGGTGTTGTTAGTGGGCATATTTTAAAAATATATTTAACGTAAAAAATCTATTATTTTCAATGGTTTTCACCCATGTTCTGTACACCGGGTAAGTATGTTCTGTCACCCAGGAAGCTCGAATTGAATCCCCTAGTGAATTTGAAGTTTCAAGTATACAACCTTTCAAGGAATTAGCACCTTAGACAACCATAGACAATACAACATAGACAATACAACCATAGACAATACAACATAGAAAATGTTAGAACTATTAATCTAATTGTCGTATTATGCAGGTGACATCAATTGTATTCTAAAAACAACAGAATATTTTTAAAACTAATAATGAATAATTAAAAAAAAAAACACGATTTTTTGTGTCCCAGGCACTTTTACAATTAATTCCGTTTCACAGTTTTATTTTGATGTTAAAATACGAATAGTGATCCAAACGATGAATTGAATGAGCTAAAGGGTATTTTTGTTTTACAGATGTTTTAAATAATGCTATTTTTGAAGAGGATCACGACGAAATGGTGATAGTGAAAGATATAGAAATGTTTTCCATGTGTGAACATCATCTAGTACCTTTTATAGGAAAGGTAAGTTAAAGTCATCGTCTTTCTTTCCTCTTGCTTTTTGAATAAAAATTAAAATCATAAAACACACAATACGGAAGGAGATCTTCTATTTCGTTGGAAAATTAGTAAATTCATGACTATATTTTCGAGAGCGACTAATCAGTGCTTCCCTTACTCGGGTCCAACAGAGAGATAGTGCCACCTTCATCAAAGTTAAAGCCGATTCTTGAAAGGAATTTTTTTTTACATTTGATAGAAATAGTAAAAGAGAAAAGTGGACACCCAAAAAGGTTAGCAGAAATCATTTACGAAATTTGACGCCCCCCTCCACCCCCCACCCCAAAATAAAAAAAGTGGAAGAAGAAAGAGAGCCCTTCCGCCTGCACCATGAAGAAAATGATGCTTCCCTATTCTTTGGTTTTGAGAATTTTATTTATTCAAAAAAAGGAAGATAAAATGCATGGAACCCGGTTACAGAAGGTACACTGTTTCATCAATACTAGTCGAAAAATATTATTTTGTGCTACCCTGTATGGGATCTATATATCTGCATATATACTACCATAGTAAGCAAAAATCTAGTTCATTTAGGAAACGCATAATACAAATAAAACTTCCTTTAGCAATTAACGTCAATAAGCGAAACTGTACTCGACTTATTTTGTACAGCCCTGTCTATGATTATAGAATCTATGCACACCAAGTAATATGCAAAAAAATTACTCAAATTTAAAATTGCGTACAACAATTGCAAACGCACTTCCAACAATTACTGCTCATAGTATTTCTCTATTACAGTATAATAGAGAATTATTTTGTATGTCCCTGTAAATGATCGATACATGTATTCTATAGTAAGCATCTTGTAGTGCTTCTCAGTGATGTATATCAATTTTAATATGTTTGAAATAGCGTAACATCATTAAAATACATCCCAAACGAGTTTTTCCCTATGTAACGGAATTCTTTTGAGGGCACCTGTAAATGAGCCATTAATGTTATACACTCCATTTTCAATACCGAACATGTCATGATAAACCTCAATAACATATATCAAAATTTATGATAATCTGAGTATAGTACTCGAGTTAGAGCACGGACGGACAGACAAACACTTTTCAACTATGTTGGAAAAGGTTAAAAATGATCCGAGATTAAGTGAAAAGCAGGAAGAAATTATAAGTATGTTGCTGATGAATTTTGTGCCGAATTCTCGTCCAGTACGCACAGTATATTAACCCAGTGGTAGGGGAGCAAAAAAAAGCCCAATTCGGAAATAATTAGGGGAAAGTTGGAAATTGTTTTAATCCTACTAAGTGAGCGTTAGGAAATATGTACACATTTACATTCGAAAAACACGTTTTTCTTTAATATTTTTAACAATATCTGAAATTGCGACCTTAATTTTGAACAAAAATATTAATGTGAGTATTCATTTTATTCAAAATTTTAAGCTTTACAACATCTGTATTGGTAATTTTTTTATATAGTTAGCTGTTTTGAGATATTGTTAAGCCAATCTGGTCTTTCCTATCTTGAAGCTCTTGATTAGTGATTAAGGCAAAATTTTGAAATGGAATTGCGACCTTAATTTTGAACAAAAATATTAATGTGGGGACTCCTTTTATTCAGAATTTTATGCTCTACAACATTTGCACTGACAATGTTTTTGATAGACTTAGCTGTTTTGAGATATTCTTAGGTAACTTGGTCTCTCCGGACTTCAAGCTCTTGATTAGCGATTAAGGCAAAATTTTGAAATTACAATTGCGACCTTAATTTTGAACAAAAATACTAATGTGGATGCTCATTTTATTCAAAATTTTAAGCTCTACAACATTTGCCTTGACAATGTTTTTGATAGAATTAACTATTTTGAGGTATTGTTAAAAGTATTAAGGAAAAACATGTTTTTCGAATGTAAACCCGTACATATTTCCTAACGCTCACTTGGTACGAGGGGGAAAACATAGAATATTAATTTTAGACCTAATCTGGTGGGATTAAAATGATTTCCCGTTTTCCCCTAATTAATTCTGAGTTCAACCTTCTGACCACGGCGCTAAAACTTTAAAGTAGAATTGTGACCTTAATATTCAACAAAAGTATAGTGTGTAGGTACTCATTTTATTCAGAATTTTAAGCTCTACAACATTTGTATTGACAATGTTTTTAAAAAAGTTAGTGATTTCGCGATAGTGTTATGGCATTTTAAAAAAACGTGTTTTTTTACTATAAATCAATGTATAATTCCTAACGCTCACCTAGTACGAGGGGGGAAACGTAGCATATTCATTCTAGACCTAAACTGAAGGAGTTAAAACAATTTCCAGCTTTCCCCTAATTATTTCCGAATTCAACTCCTTAACCACTGGGCTATATCTTTAGTATATGAAGTAGAAACAGAACAATTTCCAAGAAGTTTAAAAAAAAAAATGATGTGAAAGACAAAGTTTGGTGGAAAGCTTTGAATGATAAAGAAATCAATCCTGAATTTGTTCATATGATGGTAAAACTTCATTCCATGCCTTATAGTTTTTCATCAATTGAATTATTCCTAACTTTTCATATATCCACAATAGACTAACAAACAGATTTGATGTGTAGAAAGCAGCAAAACTTGCATTTTGTTATAGAATGCTAAGATGATACAAAGATTTGGATTTGTAGACTGTACTATTGTTTATTCAAACTAAATTTTGTGGTGACTCTTTCAAATTTAGCATCTCGTTTTTTTTCATGTTTTGATACTTATAATTTTTGTTATGTAATTATTAAATTAGAATTTTAAAAAAGTTATTTTACTTTTTGAATGTATTGTCTAGGACAAAATCCTTTTATAAATTCATTGTAAATTAATTATTAAATTGGTTATTAAATTTTTTAAATTAGATTAAAATTAACAGTAATCAACAAAAACTTTCAATAATAATGATAAAACTTTTTAATTGCAATAAAAATGTACCTATTATTTCTTTTTTATCTTTCTTTAATCATTTCCATTAATAGCTTTAAAACGAAATATTAATGCATGAATATTTTTGAAAAGTACATACTTTTACTTTTATATTTTATGAGTTTCAGCAAATTTAAGAAATATTTGACAATATAGGGTAAAACCACTAGTGATGGTCAGGTTAAGGACGAATTTTTCGGCTTTTAGCTAATAATTACTATGCCGTGCGAATTTTTTTTTTCTTGATGAGGATCAAAATATAACAAGAAAGGATGGAAAAAGACTTTCGTGTCAAGAAAATCAACAAAATATTTATTCCTTTACAAAATTTGTTTTACTAAAAATTACAAAAACATCAGTGATGCCCCGTATACAGCTTTGCATCCGTAATGGGCCATCACTGCATTAGTGATGGCCCACCGAAGTCGATTCTTCTTTTTCTGATTATTTTTGCAGGATTTGGCCCTGATATTTTGGTGGCTTCTTTGTTGGCCATCTTATCTCTTTTGTTGGCCATATCAGTTTCTTCTTTTTTTTTTTCTTTTTTTTTCGTTTTAGGCATTGTATAAACGCTTGTTTTGCCATGCTTCCACAGTTTTCTAGGCAATCTTTTGTTCTGGACCCTTCTGCGGTTTATTCATAAAAGGTTGAAGGGAATCAACAGTGGGTCAGGAGATAAGGAGCTCAACTCTACTTGACGGAAAGGTTCCTTTTTTGCAGGACATCAGTCCCTTTAATTTTAAAGTCATTAAAGATCAAAAACACCTCGTGGCCACAAAAAAAGACGCCGATACTGCTAGCAGTTAGAAGGCTGGTCTATTCGCACCTTTACAGCTCTTTCTCTCTCTCTGTTTTACTTCTTTTTGTTGCAGTTCTTTGTTGTCTTCTTTGTTGCAACCGTTGAGAGCAATATTCAGCTAGAAGTAATATTGTCTTTATTTTCCTGCTCTGAAAAACTCTCTTCGTCGAAGCTCTTCAGCTCCTGCTGAACAATTCTCAGATACATAAAAAAATTTTCAAAGGTTTTGCTGTTACTGAAGCTCGTACTTGGATTGGGTACAACGATGTCTACTTTGTCTGAGAAATCGTCTTCAGCTAGATCCGTTGCAGTTTCTGTAAGCCTGGTTTGAATGTTTGGTTTTTCTCCAGAATATTATACAAATGGCGTAAAGTTTCCAATTCTTCACTTGGTGGTTGTTGAGTACTTTCAAGTTTCTTCATTACATTCTCACCAACGACTTAATGGAAGTCCTCAATCGATATATTTATCAGTGTAGTGTTTGGAGACTCATTACAAGCGGTTTCAGTTGAAAAATCACATCATTGATCGCATCATTTATTGAATAGTCTACAGCATCTGCACTGAATGGATAAAGCCCTTTTGCCCTGAAACCATTTTTTATTGTTATCGTCATGTCATCTTCTAGCGCGATTTTCAGGATTGTAGCGATGTGCATTTTAGTCATAGTCCAAGAGCCGACAGCACAAAAACCTATGTTATCAAGCACAAGAAAAAACCTTTATTTTATGGGAGAGTAGAATTAGGGGAATCTAATGATCCATGTCTGCCGGAAGTGAAGTGGTGCATAAGCCAAAAATTAGTACCACCAGTGGTTGACTCGTACGTTTATCATTGCGTTTGTCCTACAAACAAAGGTATTGAAACATGGAGGATAGTTGTAGGACAAACACAATGATAAACCTACGAGTCAACCACTGGTGATATTAATTTTTGGCTTATGCACCACTTCACTTCCGGCAGACATGGATCATTAGATTCCCCTAATTCTACTCTCCCATAAAATAAAGGTTTTTTCTTGTGCTTGATAACATAGGTTTTTGTGCTGTCGGCTCTTGGACTATCACAGCGTCATGTGGATGATTTTTGCGTCAGCGAAGAAAGGCCTTGTTCCACTGAGCTTTTAGCGAACGAAAAGCAGCTCCGTCGGAAGGTTGAAGTATATGGGTTGCATTTGGGTAAAAAGCTATCAAAATTATCTGTAGAGATTTGCAATGTTCACTGGTTTCACGCGTAAGATACGTGTTGTGCCCATCCATAAATAAAATTACCCGCAGTTTAACATCATTCTTTGTTAGAAAAAGGGAAAGACATTTCCTATCCATTCATAAAAAGTAATAATAGCTTCATTCGTAATAATAGATTCTTTTAACGTGTGAAAATTCAAAAACTAAATATACAAACAGAAATAATTAAACTCTTACATTTCGTAAAACTTGTTTATAAAACTTTACTCGTTCGTAAAACTTGTTAACTTGTTCGTAAAACTTTATTTGTGCCCCATCCACAAATAAAATTACCCGCAGTTTAACATCATTCTTTGTTAGAAAAAGGGTGAAGACATTTCCTATCCATTTATAAAAAGTAATAATAGCTTCATTCATAATAATAGCTTCTTTTAACGTGTGAAACATTCAGAAACTAAAAATACAAACAGAAATGATTAAACTCTTACATTTCGTAAAACTTGTTTTTACTTCGGGTCGTTTCTCTAAAAATGCCTTGACGCTCTCTATAACATCTCACTTGCGTCTGGGGAATCCTTTCTTTGCACAGTGACTAATCTAACTCTTTAGGAGAATTTCATCTTCTGTTTTCAAAATTGAGGGAGATCCTCTTTGCGTTTTTTTCCACTCAGTCTATGCCTCAATGATAGACTTTGGTATTTTAAAACAAGATGCTGCAGTTCTTACAAACATTCCATGTTTAACAGCATCAACTGCCTTCTCAACTCGATCCTCGTCTTCTTTACTCAATTTCCTTCAAGCCATTATCTCTATTCTAAAATAAAAAAAGAGATAGCTGTACTAACACAGTATAATCGCAGAATTAAAGTTTTGTTATTTGCTTAGCTTGATGCCAAAAGGAAAAATAATGGGAGTGTATCATGCCATGCCACGAATTAGTTATTAGATACCTACACTTACTTATTATATTAGTTATTAGATACTACTAGCGTGTAGAAAGTAAAAGTAACATGCAAATCAAAATTTAATTTATCTAAACAATTCCAAGTAATTCGTAATTTAGAATGTTTTCATCTCATTTAACCTTTTCAAATTTCGATATATTTTAGAAACCGTTCTTAATGAGCATTTATATCTTATAAAAAGTCCTTCCGGCCAGTGCCGGGAGGAAGAGGTAGCTTTCATATTCCTTATTTTTTAAAAAGCAAGCTTATATTATTCAAACACAAGAAGCTCAATTTAGTGGAAACCAATTATAGGAGATTCAACACTAATTTTTATCAATACTAAATCATTATGAATGAGAATTTCACGAAATTAGCCAGCTTTATCCAAGCTGCTTTTATTTAAAGTAACTTATATTTGGTTGCCAAATTCGGCGATATCTTGAAGTTCCTGCTATTTTAAGAGAACATGGTGGATGAGGCTAACGAGTGAACTTGGTCGAGACCTTAGTAATTCCTGTGCACATGCTCTCTCACATCGGAATCGGTTGATATATACAAGTGCGTTCGCAGGCAAAAAATCAGATTTTTCAAAATATCACCCACATTAGAAATTGAAACTGCTATATCTGACCCATTTTTTAAGATAAAGAAAAAACAAAAAATTGCTCCGGAATCCTTATATCAAAGAAATATTTAAGAAAGAAACCTTTTTCAATTTCTAATTTTTTTGCACCTCACTTTAAATATAATTTTTTATTTAATTTAATGGCCTCCATTTTGAAACAAGGTGGCTGATGAAGCTGGCCAGCGAACTTGATCGAGAAATTACGATATACTATCCACATGCCTTCTTACATCGAAATAGGTTAATAAATACGCGTGTTATCACGTGACAAATATCACGTGACAAAATCGTTTCAAAATGTCAACCATGCTAGAAATCCAAAGTGCTATAATTCAACCATTTTTCAAGATATATACAAAACAAAAACTGCTCCGGAATCTTTGTATCAAGGTCAAACACATAAAAAAAATCTTTTTCATTTTTCAATTTTTTGATAACTCATTTTAAATTTAAAATTTAAATTTTTTAAAATGGCAGCCCTTTTGAAACAAGGTGGAGAATGAAGCTGGCCAACGAGCTCGATCGAGACATTGGTATGTACTATGTACACACCTGTGTACACGCTGGCTTTTGACTAACATTAGCGATTTGGCGAATAAGAAATGAAAAACAGTAGCCAAATGAACAAAAATGTTAGTAAAATAGATTCGTCGTGAAACACTGAAAATCTATCTTTAATCATTTATTGTATCCCTTTTTTTCAATATGTTCTAATACAACCTAAGTTTTTCTAATTGCTTATACAATAGAAATTCGAGTATCCGCTACCGAAACTATTAAAAATAAGTACATTCTAAATGTCTCCTAAATGTGCAAATGTTTCAGACATTATTTTAGCTGTCTAAATAAAAATTAAATACAGCAATTTTTGATTAACCGTTGTGAAAATATACACTAAACATGTCTATGAGATTTCGACTCTTAACCGTTTGAAAAAATTTCACCGGCCAATGATACTTTGCATACATTTAATAAATAGCAGTAAATGGCTAATTTCAAAACCGCATTCCAGCAAAAATTTTCTCTATTTAGCGCTTAATGCGAGTCATTTTGTTTACGTTTTTGCTGTCGCGATGCTGGAGCATAGATAGTGATTAACTGACAATAGAAAAATACCTATCGCGTAATCCTTTCTGTGTCTTTGCCTGTTGTTAAGCTAAATTGGTGTTGAGTCAGAATCTCTATATAGAGAGCAATGTAAATGGCACGGTGCGATTGAACATGTAAAGCGACATCAATCGTTCTGTAGCGCGCCTAAGAATCTCGACTGTATTGGCACGCCACATACGCAAACTGAGCACTCGCAATTTGGCGAATTTGACTGTTGGTTTACTCGCCAAATGAAGAATTTTGTCGCGGTTTGGCGCAAAAGCGAGCGGCAGCGAGAACACTGGTACACACCAAGTTACATCCAAATCGGTTCATAAATACGCCTGTTATCGCGTGACAAAAATCAGGTCGATTCAAAATGTCAGCTACAATAGAAATTCAAAATGCTATAACTCAGCCATTTTTTTAGATATAGACGAAACAAAAACTGTTCCGGAATCTTTGTTTTAAGGTCAAATACATACAAAAAAATCTTTATCATTTTCCAATTTTTTGGTACCTAATTTTAAATTTAAAATTAAAAAAAAATTTAAATGGCCGCCATTTTGAAACAAGAGGGCGAATGAAGCTGGCTAACGAACTCGGTCGAGGCATTGGTACGTATTATGTATTACTAAGGTACATCCAAATCGGTTCATAAATACGCCTGTTATCGTGTGACAAAAATCAGGTCGTTTCAAAATGTCAGCCAAGCTAGAAATTCAAAGTGTTATAACTCAGCCATTTTTTAAGATTTAGACAAAACAAAAAATGCCCCGGAATCTTTGTATCAAGGTCAAACACATAAGTAAAAAATATTTTTCAATTTTCAATTTTTTGGTACCACATTTCAAATTTTAATTTTTTTTTAAATTTAAATGGCCGCCATTTTGAAACAAGATGGCGGATGAAGCTGGTCAACGAACTCGGTCGAGGCATTGGTATGCACTATGTATACACGAAGTTACATCCAAATCGGTTCATAAATACGAGAGTTACAGTGTGACAAAGATCAGGTATATATATATATATATATATCTATATCTATCTATCTATCTATATATATATATATATATCAACTTTTGAACGGAGGGTGGTTTCGGGGTCTGGGGGTCATGATCGATGAAAATATACCAACATTTTTTCAAATCGCTTTCCTCCGAGCGGCTGCAATAAGTAGCTTTTTGTAATGAAAGCTACCTAATAACCACCATGAGAATTTTTAGTTTCTAGCCTCAACAATATCAAAGAAATTGAAACTTTAGAACTTTTTTTCTCCTGAACCCTTTTAAATTACGATTTTTTAGAAACAGTTTTGTGCGAGAATTTTATGTCTTAAATGTAACAGTCACGTCAAATTTCAAGTTTATATTCCAAACAAGACCATCGAAATCGTAATTTAGAACGTTTTCTGCTCATTTGATCCTTTTAAATTAAAAAATTTTTAGAAAACATTCTTGACGAGCATTTGCATCTTCATCACCATAACACATGTCAAGTTTCTAATCACTTCAGTTTCACGAAAATCAGAATTTTAGAACTATTTCAACACACATTTCCCTTAAAAAAAAAAAAAAAAAAAAAAAAAAAAACTATTTTGTGCGTACATTTGCGATTTAAAAGTAACAGCCATATCAAGTTCAAATTTTATATCCTTAACAATTCTATAGGAAAAAACGTTTTCTGCGCAGTTAAATCTTTTTTGAATTTTGAATGTTTTAGAAGGTGTTTTTGGAGAGTATTTATATCTTGCAAGTTACCATCAAGTGAAATTTCTAATTTTTATATCCTTCAAAATCACAAAAATATGCATTTTAGAAAGATTTTGCTCCTGCATTCCGTTGGGATTATGATACCAACATAAAATATAGCCTATGGTGAAGTACAGATTGTCACCCTCATTTAGCCAACATTACTTTTGAAATGGGTTACTAGTTTCATAGATTAACTCCTACAAACAAATGTTTCTTCATTATAATATTAGTATAAAAATAATATTTAAAAATATTTAAAGTTAATATTGTTTTGAATTATTTTTATAACTTAATTAGACACAGTGAAAAATAAAAAGTTTCTTTTTTTTTTTCAAGAATTTTGCTCACTAGATACGAAGCCCGGTCTAGATATGAATCCCTCTGGAACAAACGTCATACCACTGAACTACCTTTCACTCTAGAAAGCTTAAAGCTAAATTTCAAATATTCATCGCTGGCTATAGATTATAGTAGTTGTGCTACCAAAGTTAGGCAATTAGATTATATATTCTAGCCTAAAAGAGTAATCAATTATGTCATTTACAAAGGAATGTCGCGAGTACAAAAAGTATAGGATATAAAGTGGGCATAAATAAGAGGAATATGCTGATACATATTTGTTATCAAACACTTTGCTTTAAATGTTTGAAAGAAATATGTGTTAATTAATGACAACGCATAGCTATAAAACATAAAAAGTAAGTGTGGGTCATCACTACTGCGATCATGAAGAAACAGCATCAGTATTTGCCCATCCCAATAGCTGGCTTAATAAGATTATTTTGATAACACCAATATGTTTACATATTCATTAAACTTTATATAAATTATTAAAACTTACTTTTTTTTTCGTTTATCCTTCTTGAAAATTTCGTACACAGCACAAAATCCAACTTTGCTCGCTAAAAATCTTGCTAAGAAACCACAGCCGAAACAGAAAAAAAAAAAAGCTTCGGTAGGAGCACTTACTGTTCACATGACGTGCATTGATTTGTCAAAACAAAGGCACAATGTGACAGTCGAAAGACCATTTTATCACTTCTGATTGGCGCTAAGTTCAAATGTTGGGCGTTTCGCATCTAGCGTCGTAGGAATATTAAATGGACCATTACTGGTATATGGGCCATGATAGGTGATTTTACCTCATATTGAATATAAATGTTGGAAGTTGAATATAAAAGTGGGTTTTTTCACTAGATGGTAAAAAATGTGGTAAAAATAGTTTTCTCCGAAGCTCTTAAAAACCATTAAACAGTAAATACCGGTCAACCCTATTGTCATCGGAAACGCACATGTGTGTATAATTTTTATGATTATAGCATATCGAGATGCAACGACTTTCGTCCGAAATGACATCATTCACTTCGATCTCAACATTCGGATTGTCTTGGAAGTTATCAAAAAACTTGCAAAAATTTCCACAGAGATCATGTTCTAATAGCCAACGAAGCGTTGCGGTCCATTAGACAGTACAATAAAAACAACCCTGTCGGTCGTATAAGACCGCTTGTCATCTTAAGTGGAGATGACGGCTTCGCATACCCTTCCAAAACAAGCAGGCGAGAGCCACATTAAAACGCATCGTTGCGGGCATTCTAAATTCAAAATTGCTTTTTTGCATTTTCTCTTCTGGCAACCTATTTATTTTTTATTCTTTCTTATTCTGATTAATGTCATCCAGCCCTTACGTTTGGCATCGGTACTAATTCACCTTCTTCCTATTTATATTATATTGTAATTTATAAGCTTATTTAATAATTGTATTTATTATTTTGCATTTAATTTAAACATATATTTATAAAAATTGTTGGCCCTGCCGGCTTTTCCCCTTTCTCCGAGTGTTTGATTGATATACCAACCATTGCTTCTGCAAGAACTTTGTTTAGAGCAAAGTTCGCTCTTGCTAAATTCATCTATGCATTCCTGAAATCGACTCATAGACTCCGATATGAAGTGAACGTAAGCATCGCGACCTGCGTAGGAATTCAAGAACTCTGCATTGGTCATTGGTCAGGAAGTGAGGAAAAAGTGGATTACAAATTTCCATCTTTACATACATGAGCAAAGTTAAGTTAAATAAATGAGTTTAATATTAGAGGAAAAGTCTGTTTAAAAATTCCATTCAAAATTAGAAAAGCAGAACACTTTCCCAGATATCTTAGCTTTTATTTTTCACTATCGCTTGTGATTTTACTTAAGGGGCTGTGCATAATAACGCTATCATTTTAGGGGGAAGGGTGGTCAGGCACATGATATCGTAAGATATCTCTAGGGGGGGGGGTATCTTTTGATATCTATATTATTTTTGATCCAACCAAAATTTTCTCTTTTTATTTGTAACTTGGTCTTTATATCAAAATAGTATGTTATCTTTTTACTTTCTTCTATCTTTACAAGAAGAAAGTATTGAATTCATGAAAATTTTCGAATCCCGGTTTTCGACGGATTTACACGTTTTAGAGGTCAGAGAACCCGAAAAACATGTTTTTACAAAATGTCTGTCTGTCTGTCCGTCTGTCTGTGTGTGACAGAAATTTTGTGGGCGCTCTATCTCAAGAACTAACGCACGGAATTTAATAAAAATTCATATTCAGTTAGTCCCTGATACAAATTGATGCTGATTAGTTTTTGGTGAAAATCGCTCAACAGGTGGCGCTGCTATGCTGTATTTTTTATGATTTCCGAAATGACTCTATCTCAAGAACTAATGCACGGATTTTAATGAAACTTCAGATTCAGTTAGTCCTTGATATGACTTGATGCTGATTACGTGTTGGTACAAATCGCTCAACAGGTGGCGCTGCTACGCTGCATTTTTTACGATTTTCGCAATGGCTCTATCTCAAGAACTAATGAACGGATTTTCATCAAACTTCAGATTTAGTTAGTCCTTTATATGACTTGATGCGGATTACGTGTTGGTGTAAATCGCTCAACAGGTGGCGCTGCTGTGCTGCATTTTGCACGATTCCTGCAATAGCTCTATCTCAAAAACTAATGCACGAATTTTCATCTAACTTCAGATTTAGTTAGATGTTAACACAAGTTGTTGCTGATTAGGTTTTGGTGTTACTCGTCTAATAGGTGGCGCTGCTATGCTGATATTTTCATGATTTTCGCAATAACTCTATCTCAAAAACTAATGCACGGATTTTCCCCCAAACTTCAGATTCAGTTAGACTTTGACGTAAGTGGTTGCTTGGTAGTTTTGTTTAACATAGGTTTTGGTGTAAAGCACCCAATAGGTGGGGCTGCTAGGCTGAATTTTGCTCTATTTACATGATTTCGTAGATAGCCATATCTCAAGAAATAATGCCCGGAATTTCATATCTATAGAATCCTCATGATGAGCATAGATTGCCGTTTAACTTTGGTAGTGTGATAGCTAATTTTCAAGTATTAACATGCATGAGATAGAAGAAAGTTTTGGGATTGGTATATCCGACTAGTTTTAGTCTGTTGCCTATTTTTATGAAAATACAAAGTTATTATTAAAATGATTGTAAAATTATTTAATTCCAAAACATGGAATACCCCAACATTTGGCATTCCTATTCTTCTTCATATGTGTATGTGTATATAATTCTCTGTTCGAGAAATCATATGCAAAGTATATTTGAAATTCAGAGTAAACATTGATTACTCTGAGATTTGAAATTGTACTTGTGTTTACTAGTAATTAATAAAAAAGAGAGAACGAATGTTTGTAAACCTGTTTTGTTGCTTAGAAGTTCTATCTGCCCCCACCCCCAATGGAGTGCAAGTGCAAGAAGACATTATTACTGTTGAATGCATTATGTAACAAAAAGCTATTATGAAATATTTTTAAATAGTAACTATTTATTTTAAGTGTTATTTGATATAAAGTTATTTCACATATAAAGTGATATGTTATTGACTTTGCTTCATTTGAATCAACAAATTATGCAAATAATAAATGTATAATATATTATATATCACTGCAAACAATTCCAAGAATCAAAGAATTTTTAGACATTGATAACGATAACATTACGGGGGGGGGGGGGGGAGTTCAAAATTACTAAAAAGGTGATAACGTTATATATGTATAGCCCCTAATCAGTGAAATCCTGTTTGGCGCAGCATGTGCTATTGGAGATTTTGCGCCTATAGAAACCAAACTATTTAAAGGAGAACTTAATTTAAACAACACATTTTTGTTACAAAATAATCCACAATACAAAATAATTCAGTAAATCTGGCTCTCTCTTTTTTTTTTTTTTAAACAAAGAGAAACCATTTTTAAAAAGCAAAAGTATCGATTGCTTACTTTACGAAGCTTGAGAACATATTCTAGAATCACAAAGCCCTTCCTCGCTTTACCCATTAAAAGCAAATTCTTAATGTACGCAATTATGACAAAATATTTTGTTATCACACTACAGAGAATAAAGATTAAATTTTTAAACTGACTTTGTACCATTACTGTAGAAATTACGTGAAATGATATACTTGATATACAAAATTATTATTACAAAATATTTTTAAAATTTCTTTCTGCAACATATGTTTTTGCAAGCAACGGTAAAGGGAAAGTGTTCTTGTATTTTACAGAATAAAAAAGAATAAATTAAGTTGTGGAGTTAAAGAATAAATTAACAATAGACTGTAAAAAAAAAACGGAGAAAATGAATGTGATGTGTGAGTGATTATGAATATGAGTGATTATGCCATTGTTGCACTTATTAAACTTTAGATTGAAAATGTTTGTATTCCATATTTAAGTAACCTAGAGTTAATGAATTTGAACTGGGTAGTACAAAAGATTTACAGTAAAATTTACTGGCAACATAGATATCGGAATTTTGTGCTGTAAATATTTGCTTAATTACAGCGATATGTACAAGGGCTGATAAAATGAAGGGCAGAATCAAACCAAAGAGAAGCCCAGCACTAGTATTCATCCCCCCCCCCCATCCCCGCCCTTCATATAATGTCACAAAAAATTAAACATTTCCTGTATCTTCGAATACATATAATATGAATACATAAATGCATAGTTAGAAAATATATTTTTTGTTTGTACCTGATCCAATTCTAAAAGTACAAAATATTGATTATAATCAATTCAAGGTTTTAAAAAAACTCGAAATATCAAATTTACGATAATTGCATACCAAATTTGACGGCCCAAAGTCAAGGGATCCCAGGATCAAGGACCAATTGGCCAGTGCTTTAACCAGAACCTGTAATATGCAATGAAAAAAAGAGTTTTAAGGAATATTTCTACTGTTTTTTCTACTTTTTTGCAGAGTACAAAAACTTTGAGATGCAATATTTTATATTTAGACTTTGGTAGAGAGAGATACTAGAGTTTATCCGAACTATAGCCCCAAGCTTAAGGTTGCGTTCTGACGCGTATTTTGCCTACTTCTCTAGTATTCTTGGAAAATCTTTTATTCTGAACCCATCTGCGGTTTATTCATAAAAAAATGAGGGGAATCAACAATGGGTCAGCAGATAAGGAGCTCGACTCTACTTGAAGGAAAGGTTCCTCTTTTGCCGGACATCAGTCCCTTTCCTGCTAAAGTCGTTAAAAATCAAAGACACCGAAAAGCCATAAAAAACGAAGCCGACACTCATAACAGTTAGAAGGATGGTGCATACGGAGCTTAAGGCTTCATCAGGCATTAACCACAGCCGGCCCACCCTCTACAATTTCTATTTATTGTTAGAAAGAATCTAAGTCTGTGTCCCCCAATCGCTTTTCAATTGTCGTAAGTATGACAGAATAAAATGTTAACATATTGCGCCCTTTAATATAAGGGGTGATCCATTAATTACATCATGGAAATTTTGTGATGTTTTGACCAACTTCTCCCCCTATGTCAAAGGTTGTCACAGTTAAGCGATACTCTTCGTCCTAAGGCTCCTCTACTCCATCCTTTTGTGACGTCACATTTTTTAAACTATTAATTCAGAGCTAATAAAAAAAAAATACATACGATACCTACTGATACAATTACTGTAAAACCACCAAGAGGCTTGCGTGCTTTTACTTCAAGCTTTTACTACTCAAAGGAGAGAGGAATGGAAAAAGTCTGAATAAAAATACAAATTTTGATTAACTTTATTAAGTTGATTCCAAATAATGACTACCTGTATTCATATTGATAATGCCGCAGTATGTTAAGCGTGTGCAGCATGTCATTTCCTCCCTTGCCACATGCCACGCTTTGTGGGCATCCCCCTATCTCCCTCTCCCTCTTGAAGTATGACGCTGTGACACAATTAATAAAGGATCCCTTTTCCGTAATAATAATAAAATAATCATCATTATAATAAAACTCCGGGTCTGTCCGATAGTTTTCAATTCTAAATGACCAAGAAGTAAAATCGCCTGATCACGACCTCTAATAAAGGTTCACACGAATCGCTATGGGATGGTGGCCTCATCAACCTACAGCTCCCTATCGAGTGCCCTCATCGACCTTCGATTTTCATCGACACTAATGACGAATTCCGGTGTCATGCTAATGTCATATCGCCGACAATGTTGTTTCCTGTATGAAACGGTTGCCACATCAAACCTTGCAGCCTTCAGTTCGCTCATAACTAGACGAATGACCCGGCGAGTTCCAAGAATGCAGCAGTCTCTAAATCGGAGCGTGTTCTTCGAGACAATGGCAGCACTTAGTCAGTCTATGTTCTAACCTGTTTACATGTAACAGAAAAGGATTTGTAACCATGATATACAGGGTGGTATTTCTCCTGTAATGGGTTTTTTCAAATACCTACCGCACCCTGTATAGCGGTGGCAGGAGGGTTGGGGGTATGGCTTCAAGTGACATCACTTCTGAAGACTCCTCCTATTATATCCTTCTAAGCAGTCTCCTATCGGTCAAAGTCAAATATGGAAGAAAGAAAGGGAAAGAACTCGTTTGTAGGCTTCAAAACTTCCCACAGGGAAAGATTGGTATGTCGAATTCTCCTATTCTATCCTCTTAGATTTTTTAGAATCTTTGACTCGGATAAGTAGTGGTGTAAGGGTAAATTAATTTCGTCCGGCTTTTTTTTTCTTCTGCTTTTGGAAAATGTTTTTGCAGGAAAAGTTTTTTTTTTCCTTTGCGTTTCGCGGTTTATATTTCGGATGAATTAAAGATTCACGCTTTGCGTAATTTTTCTTTAAAGAGAGGGAAAAAATAACTTTTTCGATTATTTACATCTTCGTCAGGAATTGAAGCGTCATTTGTTGTAAATGCTAGGAATGTACTGCCACCTACCTTATTCTCGGGATTTGCAGAATTAAAAAAAAGTAGAATGCATGTAACCGCACGTAGGCCTTCGCCTGATGAAAAGAGTTACTAAAGAAATCATTTTTAAACTATCCAGGTATTTCATATAATTATATTGTTTTAAAACCTTTTCCGGCACCATTTGTTAAGCTGTCACATTAAATATGCCTATATATTATTGAAATATTACGGAGAAACCAATGAGTACTTAATCAAAAGGCAAGTATCAAAGTAAATAGTAAATAATAACAAGTATCTCATGCAATAAATGAGAACAGTCACATTAGCTATAATGATGAATGTTTGCAAGTTTTCATCAGAAACGAAAGCTTGAATGCGACTTTCAAACAGTTGCTCACTTGCTTTTAAGCGTTATATTATTATTATTGTTGTTGTTGTTATTATCATATTATTATTAAATAAAGATCTCAACTTCATTCTTCTTGATTGCATTTATAAAATGTTTTCCTTCAAATAAATCGATCAAACATTTTCATACTGATGGCAGGAGCAATAACCTTGTAGTTTTGTTTTTTCTTTCAGGTTTCAGTGGGGTATTTACCGAATAAAAAAGTATTGGGATTAAGCAAGCTGGCCAGGTATTTGTTTTTGTATTAAATATAGTACAATATTATTTATTTATTTTTATTAAATCTTATTAATTTTCTTAATAGTATTTTAATATCTTGATATTTATGCATATTCATTCGTTGTTATTTAGAGAGAGAAAAATTGAAATTAACAATAAATAAATGAAACTAAAGCTCTAAGCTAGAAAAAAAAATAAGTTTATCCCCTACAGTTTATTTATAGTTCACTAATGTGATTTTTTTCATTCCATTGTTGGACCAATTATAGATGCTTCCATTAATTAAATTTAAATAATCCAGTGACATCTAGAATCACATTATTTGATTTGCTGCCTCCTTCACTTATTTATGAAAAAAATTCGTTTTACCACTGACCAATAACTAATTCCTTAACTTTGAACTTTTAAATCTTTGTTACAAAAAAATAATAATAATAATTCAAATATTGTTCCCCATCGGACAAGAGCCATTTACGTCAATAATTGTAATCAATTTTTGCGGTGAATTGTTCTAAATATTACAAATTTTTAATTTTTATATGACGTTATAAATGATATTCTGGAAAAACGATGAATATTAATAAAATTTAATGTATCATAAATCGATGCGTTTTGTCATAAAATATTCTTTTTTCTTTTTTGATTTATTCGTTAGAGTATAGAGGGTTTTTTTTTTCTTTTAATATATAAATACAGTAGAGCGCTGATTATCGGAACTCGAATTAACCGAACTTCCAATTATCCAAATAGCCTATTTCTCTCAACAAACATTTTTTAACCGAACTTCTATTTATCCGAACAGCCTATTTCTCTCTAATATATATATTTTTAATGATGATGAGATTATGGATGAGATTTAAGATGAAAAAAAATTTTGAAGAAATTGAAGAAATGAAAATGAATGTTCTGAAAATGACCCAGGTCCATCACATAACGAATCCTTTGAATGTTTGGAAAAAACTATGAAATGGCTCGAATGGAAAAAGAACTCTGATCCTATTCAACTAACGTATTTAAGAAGAAAAAAGTAAACAAACAAACAAACAAAAGAAAATACAGTTTTTAAACACGCTAGCACTAACTGGTACTCCCAGTCTCCAGCCTATAGTCAGAAACATCCTTTAAATCTTAGTCTGTCCATTTATCCGAAATTTTGGTTATCCGAACTAGGGTCGGTCCCGACTTGTTCGGATAATCGGCGCTCTACTGTATAACTTACGGGACCCAAAGATCATGTAAAAGCTTAAATTTCGCAGCTTTTACAAAAATAACTATATATTGACTAAAATGGCTTCTAAGATGATTAAACATTTGAAACAAATTTTCAACTGGAAGAATACCTCTAAAATTAATCCTTTAATGCATGATTTTTTATTTTGTTCGGAAAACATTATATTTGAGTCTATGTTTTTTAATTATGCACTAGAAAGTGAAAAAAAAATATTTATGTTTCTGTTGGACATAATATCACAATATCACTCCTGAGTTACATAACAAAAATTGCTCAAAAAATGATAATTTTAAATTATATACATACCGGGTGTCCTAAAAAGGACTGACTGATTTTAAAATTCAATAACTTGCAAACGGTGACAGATATTTAAAAAATTCTTGCCGGAGGGTTATGCATAAGGTCAAAAGTTTTTTACAGTGATTTTCGATTTTAGTTCGAATTACAAACAACAGATGGCGCTGCGATCATTAGACGCTAAATTCAGGCTCGATTTTTGGTACTTCGGGACCCACTCAATGCATTTTAACCTTCTTTTTCGCACGGAAGAAGAGAAAGGCTAAACAATCGAGCCTGTATTTAGCTCTTATTGCCTACAGCGCCATCTATTGTTTGTAATTCGAACTAAAATCGAAAATCACTGTAAAAAAAAACTTTTGACCTTATGCATAACCCTCCTGCAAGAATTTTTTAAATATCTGTCACCGTTTGCAGGTTATTGAATTTTAAAATCCGTCAGTCCTTTTTAGGACACCCGGTACTTACACTGTTACCGGTACACACCTACCGGTACTACAAGTGTTTACACTGAACAATAACAACTATTCACAGCAATAATAATTTTTATAATGTTTTTAATAGTTCTCAAAATTAATAATTTCTATCTTATAAAGATAGAGAAAAAACGCCAGTCGAGCACATTGCAAATAGTGCAACAAAAGATGTTGTAACCTACCCGTGATAACAAATCAGAGCAAAAACAGAGTTCACGACCTTAAATGCATGTTATCACACGTAAGTAACACATAATAGTTCCCCAAAAGACCAAAGCGCCAAATGGCAAAAAAAGATCATGTGACTCCTACGTTACACTGTGCATTTAAGAGTTATCGGCTTAGAAATTAGGTATTGAATAGCAGCAAATGGGACGCGTTGCATGTAATCAGTTGAAACCTCTTTTGAGGGAAATTAAGAAAATATAAATTTATAGTAGATGAATTCAGACATTGAAAAATTAGTTTTGTATGAATTAAAAAAATTTCTAAACTTTCTTAAAATATTTCATCATTATAAATACTTTACTAAAGACAATCCATCCCAAGAAATCCCATTTGAGACTGTTTAAAAATGTGTCTCTGTATGTTTTTTTAAACATACTAAAGAGTAGTGTAATAACATACTACTCCATAGCGATATTTCTAATAATCAACCAAATGCTAAACGGTGTTAAAAGTGCTTAAGGGACAATATCACAAAATACGAAAATTGCAGTCCACACAATAAAATGTCTATTAAATGTTAGATAATGCAATTTTCTTTTTTTAATAAAAATATTCTTAGAAGTATTTTCAAGACATATTATATTCATAATAACACAAAAATAAAGCAATTAAAAGACTTAAACTTTCAGATTGTCATTTTCTTGGTATGTCACACTGTGATGTGTGCAAAGTAAAAGGATTTCTGCTATACTGTACAAATATCTTTTTCTAGTTTTTTTAACTTCTAATTATTAATTATACCTTATATAACACACATATGAGGAAGGTAACAAGTTCTTTATTTTACAAATAATTTTCCATAATTAAAATAGGATTGTCACTGAAAATGAATGTCGTTTTCCTGGCTTGCTCATTTTAGTTCTTTGTGAAGTATAAAGATGGCGCTACAGAGTAAGTCAGAAGTAGTAAAATCATTGCTACCAGCAAGATCTTTTAGATATTTCTTTGAAAATAATGTGTTTAATGGCTTTGTAAAAATTGGGCAGACTTTTAATATGTCATTTTCCTTGCTTCAATAATTTACAAATAAAACTGAACATTACACTGAATTTGATGTACTATAGAGAAACATGTTCCTTTAAACGAAATTAAAATGTTAGATCTAAAAAAACAAGAATGTGAAAAATGTTTCAGAATGAAATTGTCATTATCCTGGCATGCATATGCTAAGAAAATGACACATTATTATAATTACATAAAAAGGAACTTAAGCTCTTCAAACTTCAACAATTTTACGTGTAAATTCCTTTATTCACCTGCTCAAAAAACATTTTTAAAATAATCAAAAGCTTTGAAACGATTTAAATTTTCAAAAAATTTTGTTTCTAAAATCTCACATTTCGTGATATTCACCCTTAACAATGTTGAAGTCTTTAAGGGGCTACCGTGTTGACAGCAAGTTTACGCCCAGTCTATAGTTGATTGTATTATCATTAATGAGCCATTGAGAAATAAAAAGTCTAACTGTAGTTTACTAACTGCGTAAAAGTTTAAATTAAAGATTAATACATTATAAAAAAGGTAGTATAATAATAATCAAGTGAGAGAATAAACAAAAATTAAAGGCTAAAGTTATGGAAAAATAGAAAATGATGAAGTTTAAAAAGTGGATATAAGTTTAATAAATATTGAAAGCACAGTTAAGAAAATGTAAAGCCGGGTAAAAGCTGGTAAGGGCAGTTAGTCAAGGAAATAAAAAATGATATGTCACAGGTCTAAACAAGTCGGAAATTGTACGTCAAACGTGCCAAATCAGGTGCGTTCGTACTATAACTAGTTTTATAAATATTCAGACGATTATATGTATTAAACTAAGTAATACGGAAATAATATGACTCCATCTTAAATAGGAAGCAATCGCCATGGTAACCTAGAATCATTACCTATCAAGGGGTATCATTGAATTAATTACGTATGATAGGATTTAATAGAATGAAGAAAACTTTTATCAATTTTTTTTTTAAAGTTTTGATTCGATTTTCATAAAATTTGAAATGACTCGACAAAATTCTGAAAGGATTATTCTAGGACTTTCAAACCATTCACTTGGGTAGTTTTTGCTTTGTTATATGCGGTCAGACGGACGGACAAGACGATGACTGTAGGTGCTACATATTTATATACAGTCAAACCTCGTTATCCCGATACTCTAATGTCCAGAAAAAAGTGTCGTTATAACCGGAGTGACGCGATAACCGGAGTTGGAGAAAAATATGTTTATAGAAAGCTGTATTTTTAATTAATTTAAGACAATTTTAAATTTATATATGTTCTTGCAGTTTTAACTAATAAAACATTATTATTAGACAAAATAAACATAAAAAATAACTTGAAAAGAATAAAAATCAGATTTATGATGACTGTTTTTTTTATTGTTACATGAAATATTAATTAAGGATTGCTTATCCCCCTTCCTACAATTATTTTTTCAATATTATGCACTGAATTGTAATCAATATTCATTGTTTCAGAAATTGATGTGTCAATGCAATGCAATGCTTCGGTTTTTGTCGGATGAAAAACGCATGTAGCCACAAGAAAGCGCCGCCGGACCAGAACAAAAAGACCGCGAGTAGACTGATACGTCTTCTGGAGCTTAAGTGGGTCATTCATAGTGTGTAGGTTTATTTATTCAGATAAAGGATTGAAGTAAAATTTCTCATTTATCTCAGCGGGTAATTTAGACACTTTTGTGAAAAGCTTGGCTAAGACATTTCTTACCGCTTAATTGCAGTGCTCATAAGATGTATTATAAAAAATATGCAATTTTTCTAAACCGTCAGGATATCCGGAGTTGAAAATTATTCAACGACGTAAAATCCGGAGTTTATTTACATTAAAATCCTATACAGAAAATCGGGACTTTGAAAAACTGACGAGATAAGCGAAGTGACGCGAAAACCAAGTGTCGGGAAAACGAGGTCCGACTGTATTTACGAATGCACCTAAAGAGGCACTTTTCAGAGTCATTATTATTTTTTTTTCCTGTTACATCAGAGTATCAGTATAGTATAATATTTTGTTGCCAAGTAACAGTTTTTTTTAAATATTTAATAAATAAATATGAGTTTAAGAATGAAAAAAGAAGATATAAATTGACAAGTGTGAATAACTCAGGGTCCTTCAACATTCACAATCGTGGAATATTTTGGTCTTTTGCGATGGTCTGGGTCGAAGACGTCGCAGTCAGGCAGTTCAGCAATAATTTCGTTTGGAATAAAGTTGTGAAGGCTTTTTACAAAATTTTGAAGAAAGGTCACTAACTCTTTTGATTTAACAAAACTTTATTTTTTCTCCATTCTTTTTATATATTTTCCAATGCCAGATTACAAATATTTAGAACTTCTCGTAAAAATATATCGTAAATATTTTGAATAAAATATCATCTACTTTCTCCATAAAATGACTCAAATTGCAACAAAATTTCAACAGGTTACTGACGTAGACGGCAAAAACTTTATTTTGAAAATGATATCTTATCGGGTGTACTTTTTTAAAAATCTAATCTGCATTTATCATTTACATCGGTGACTGTTTGAATAATTTATATAGTATTTTATGCTGTAATGCGTTCATCACAATGACAGGAAGAAGTCCGTCGTGTAATCCAGGTGTAATGTTCGAAAAGATTATGTCCTAACAGCTCGGTATTTAAAAATATAAAATTTCGAATTAGAATAAAAAGTGAGTTAACGCGAAAAGGTTAAAGAAATGGTTAAAGGAAATGTCAACTTAAAGTATTTTCCCAAATTATTTAAAAAAAAAAAAAAAAAGAAAACACTTTCTTATCGATTTGCATCATGTGTTTGATAATTTATGATGAGTGTGATTTTTAATAATTTAAAGTATTTCATTTTATTATAATATTTTTTTTTCTAGAATTGTAGAAGTATATAGCAGAAGATTACAAGGTAAGTTTTTTTTTTCTTTTTTTCATATTTGTAGAAAACACTGCTGACTATTGTTACATGTCTTAGTAAAATTCTCATCAAATATTTCGCAAAGATTTTTGAAAATTATATAAAATTATATAATTTTATCATTGCTATATAAACACACAAAAAAAGAAAGAAAAATTAAAAAACAAAGAAAAAAAAACAAAGCACATAAGTACCAGTGTGTAAAAGTTCCAATAAATTAATTATTGACAATTAAATTCACCTCAAAAAAATTATTTCGAAGCTACAGTGAAGCTTATATTCTACAAACATTCTTAGTATATTAAATATAGTTTAGCTGGAAAGTGCATTAGTCAATTAAAAAAACACCCTTCCGTTAAGCAATTCACGCTCATGCACAGTTAAACAATTATTTCGAAGTTACAATAAAGCTTATATTCTTCAAACATCTCTTAGTATATTAAATATAGTTCAGCTGTAAAATGCATTAGTCAATTAAAAACAAGTCGGAAATTGTGCGTGAAACGTGGCAAATGAAGAGCGTTCGTACTATAACTACGTACCTTTTATTAATATTCAGATCTTGGTGCAATAACTGTTGCACTCTTATGCAAAAATGCATAAATACAAAATTTACGATTATGTACGAGTATATTAAATTCAGTAATACGGAAATAACAGGACTCCATCCTAAATAGGGCGTAATCACCATGGCAACCTAGAATCATTACCTATCACGGGATATCACTAAATTAATAGCGCATGATAGAATTTAATAGAATGAAGAAAACTTTTATTATTATCTTTTTAAGTTTTGATTCGATTTTCATACAATTTGAAGTGACTCAACAAAATTCTGCAACGATTATATATATTAACTTTCGAACCATTCGGTTGGGTAATTTTTGAGCGGTTTTATGTGGACAGACGGACGGACCAGATGACGACTATAGGTGCTACGTATTTATATAATAGTTGCTACGTATTTATACTTATACGCACCTAAAAACACCCTTTCCTGAAGGGTGTTCTCAAATCCAAAAGGGCAACTTTCTGACATAAGTTTTAATTTATTTTTGTTCGGAAATGCATAAAAATAGCAGTTGTTGTTCAGACACTATGTAATCGAGCTATTTTTCCGTTTTCTTGCAAACGCAATAGATCTTTCAGAAAATGGTGTCAAAGTTGACGTTTTGAACCGAAGTTCCCGAAGAAAGTAGAAAATCTAGTCCGTGAAGGGCGAAAATCGTATTTGTCACGTGATCAAAATCGCTTATAACTCAATAAGTAATAGATGTATCAAAAAATGGAAAAAACAGTTGAATTCCAAATCGCTTCAATGGCCAGGCTTCCAATTTTATATCTTTCTGCTAGCAAATGAATTTGTAAATGTGTCAAAACCTTTTGCGCTTGTTGAGCAGAGCAGTTAAGAACAGCCTTAAGCAATTCACACTCATGCACAGTAATACTTACGAATTCTTTTGTGTAGCCCAGTACATGATCTACAGAATTTATACACACTATGCAAAATATTATTTAAACTTAAAAAAAAAAAAAAAACTGAAACGCACTTCCAACAAATATAGCTCATAGACATAGCATTGCAATCGAATTCTTTTGAGTGTCTCTGTAAATGAATTATAAATGCTTTCACTCCACATTCTACAGAAAGCACGTTTAAGTGCACCTCAGAAAAGCATATCTATTTTATTATGTTTGAAATAATAAAGCACTATTAAAACACACTGTGAACGATTTTTCCCCCATAGACCCTAATAAATTAAAAGTGCTACACACTCCATTTTCGATAGTGAACATGCCATAGTAAACCTCAATAACATACAGTCGTCCCGTTTAAGCGAATATTGACGGTTCCAAAAATAATATTCGATTAAGCGGGTAATTTGATTAAACGGGGCATCATAACTGTAATATTCAATGCGTAATAAAAAGGCAAAATAACCATCCACGGTATATTTAATTAACAGCATAATAAATAATTAATAGAAACACATAAACTAAAATAAATACAAATGCTAATATAAAGTAAATACGTATTAATTTAATGTTAGTACATACATTTATATGATTTACATCACATTTAATGCAGCTCGTTTGAATTGGGTCAAAACTTTCCTACTTCTAATTTACGTTACTTATATTGCCTTAAAAAATCTTTTAAAGTGGTTTGTTAAAGTGGAATTTTAAAGGAGTAAATATCGAGTTATTTTTCGAATGAGTGCAAAATATCACAATTATCATCTCGAGTCTGGAAGTAACGGCAGATTGCCATTAAAGCCTGATTAACTGCAAGAAGTGATGGTGGGAAGATCAAGGTGGGGAAATCATTTAACCTGTCCATTATACACCTGCCGGCCGAAATCATTGCAGGAAGAACTGCAAATTTGTTTTCAGCGTAAAAGAACCGAAAATGACAAAAGGTGGAAGGAAATTCCAGCTGAAACGTGATTTCCGCGCCTATTTTCAAACATCGGTCACACAGTTGTTATTCGATTAAGCGGGGACGTTCGTAAAAGGTAGTTGGTTTAAGCGGGGGGAAATAGCATAGAACCAATAGGAATAAATTCGGTTCCGAAGGATTTTATTCAAATAAGCGGGGTATCGGAGTATCCATGACCCGATTAAGTGGGAAGGACTGTATATCAATTACAGGGCAATCCGAATTTATTTACAAGAGTTAGAGCAAGGACAGGCGGCTAACGGCAGACAAATCGAATTCGTAAATACTTCTCAACTATGTTGAAAAGCGAGTTCAAAATAAAGAAAAAATGCGACTTCCAGAGCTGATCTGTAGATCATTAGAAATGTAAGAAATACAGTAGGTGATCGGTTAACGAACTGTTCGGTTTACGAACAGATCGGTTAACGAAAACTTTCGCGAGAGATTTTTATGTTCGGATAACGAACACCTTATAGAACAAAGCCAAGAAGACGCAATGCTTGAATTTCAGGTTTGCCGAGTTGTATTTAATTGTATATATTGCCGACTTAGAGAACATTTTAACCAGGGGCCTCGCAAAGAGGGGGGACAAGGTTGGGAGCCTCCCCCCAAACGTTCGCGAATGCTGTTATACTTGGCAAATTTACAAACTTAGTTGGCAAATTTGTTGAAAACTTTAATGAAAACTATAATACATTTTCTATTTCTGATAGACTTGGCAAAAGTTTCAAATTTAATTGGGAATATTTTAAACTTTTTACCAATAAGAAGTACAGTAGAACCTCGATTATCCGAAATAATTGGGACCGACCCTCTTTCGGAAAATCGAAATTTTCGGATAATCGAGAATGCTTCAATTTTAAGACTAAGGAGAAATATATGCACTATTTTTTATTATGGAAACAAGTGCTTAATAAAAATAAGGCAATATCAAAATAGAAATAAGAATAAATTTCCTGAATTTTAATTTTGAAATTAAGTACCTTTTACATATATCACAAGGGTTTGGAAAAATGTTTTTTTTTTTCTTCTTTTTTTGTCGCAGTTTCGATTGACTTTGCTTTGAAACTCTATCACGGAGTTTTTTAATATTATTAGTTCACCTGTATCACAGTCTTTTTGCTGCTTCAGCCATGCCAAACCTTTTTCAAAAGCTTCAGAATTGCTATTTTTTTTTTTTTCGCTTTCTTCGTTCCACTCCGCAGCTTACGGGAGCTCAAGTTAAAATCAAAGGAACTCTAAGAAAGGGGATCGAAAATATTTATATGTACTTGTAGTTCGGAAAGGGCCGCTTGCACACAAGAAATATGATAATTTAAAAAAGAAAAATCAAAATGGATTTAGTCACAAGGAATGTGATAGTAAAAAAAAAAAATTAGCTTCCTAAATGGATTTTCTTCCAAGGAATTTGATGGTAGAAAAATAATCTTTAAAAATGGATTCCGGTTAGCCGAGAGTTTCGGTTAAAAGAGTTTCGGATAAAAGAGTTTCTACTGTATATTACATTTTTTAATTGTGGTAAGTTGACAAAATTGTAAAACTATTTGGCAAATATTGAAATTTGACTTGGCAATTTACGGTCCACGAAGAAAATGTCTTATCGATGGCCCTGATTTTAACAGTTGTATACGTATGACTTAATTAATTCATGGGCTACCGGGGTTTCGGGCGCTACATTTTAGGGAACTCCAAATTAAAATGAACAGATTACAAATCTTATTTTTTATATTTTGGGTCCCTTTTTAAAGAAATAATTTTAATTGCAAATTGATTATTTTAACTGAAATTTAGTTCACTTGGCTCTAGGCTCCATTTAAGCCCTGCAGTAAAATGTGATCTTTTTGAGAATTAAGGATTTTTTGAAAGGTCAAAGTGACAAATTGATATGATTTAATGCCGTAGTCAATGAATGTAATCCTAAAAGTTTTTACAAAGGGCATGCCATTTATTTATTTATTTATTTTAATATGCCGCGATACTGACAAAGCTATCAAAATACGATCTATCCATATTAAATAAAGACGTATATTAACCCTATTATAAAGCGCAGATTTCTATTATACATTATTTAGCTTTTAAGAACGAATTAATTGGATTCCGATACAAATTACAAAATCTATGATCGGTTAACGAACAATTCGGTTAGCGAACACTGTTTTGGAACGGATTACGTTCGTTAACCGATCATACATACATACATACACAATGGTACTACAATCCATGTAGGATTTTGGCCTCCCTCAATATACCTCCCCAAACCTTCCGATCTCCAGCCTTTACTTTATAATTTATAATTGGTTTTTGCAAGATCTTTCTCTACCTCTTCTATCCATCTCTTCCTGGGTCTACCAATACTTCTTTTCCCAATTAAATTACCACTATAAATCTTCTTTGTGCTTCGCTCATTCCTCATTCTGATTAGATGGCCTAACCATTGCATTCTTTTTATTTTTATAGTATTTATTATATCTTTTTCATTATATAACTGTTCTATCTCCATATTTGCCCTTATACGCCATGTATTGTCTTCTTTAATAGGTCCAAAAATTTGTCTTAGGATCTTCCTTTCCCAAGTGATAAGTAGCTTTTTATCTTTTTGTGTAGTGGTCCAGGTCTCACTATCATAAATTACTATTGGTTTTACAACAGTTTTATAAATTTTAAGTTTGGATTTTCGAGATATTAGAGATGATTTTAGAATGTTTCGAAGAGAAAAATAGCATCTATTTCCTGCTGCAAGTCGAGTTTTATTCTCTGCTTCTACCATATTATCACAGGTGATCGTAGATCCTAAATATTTAAATTCTGTTGCTTCATTCGGTCCATTTTCATGTATTTTGTTTTTTCTTTATTAACCACGAGGCCTAGTTTTTTCCTTTCAGTGTCTAGTTTATTGTATGTTTCAATCAAGACTTTCTTATTTCTAGCAATTATATCAACATCATCTGAAAATGCAAGGATTTGTAGGGAGCGATTCATAATAATACCTCCTCTGTTGTTGTAGATGCTTCTAATTATTTTCTCCAGGCATAAATTAAAAAGAATTGTTGAGAGAACATCACCTTGCTTTAGACCTGAATTCACTGCCTGAATTCTCTTGAAAGTCTTCCCTGTACTTTAGCTTTTGTATTTTCCAGTGTTAATTTTATAAGTTTAACTATTTTATCAAGTATTTTAAATTCCTTTAATATTTCAACTAACTTATTTCTGCTTATACTGTCATATGCCTGCTTAAAATCAACAAAAAAATTGCTGCAAATTAATATTTTGTTCATAGAATTTTTCAAGGATGTTCCTAATACTAAAGATTTGATCCACCGTTGATCTTTCTTTCCTAAAACCACACTGATAATCACCTATTACCATTTCAGCATAAGGCTGTAATCGCTTTGCAATTATCTTTGCCAACACTTTTAATGTAACGTTTAATAAGGCTACGCCTCTATAATTCTGGGAATTTAAGATATTTCCTTTTTTATGAATTGGGATAATAACAGCACCATTCCATTCATTTGGTATATATTCATTCTGCCAAATCTCTACTATTAGATCATGTAACATTTGTACTAACTTCTCTCCAGCATATTTCAAAATTCCATATTTCACTTATCAAATCTTCACCAGGTGCTCTTCCATTTCTTAGTTTTGCAATAGCATCCCTTACTTTTACAGCTGGTGGTTCACAGTTTTCTTCATTCACATCATAATCATTAGGATTAAACTGTATTTCTCTTTCGTCATTTGACTGTCTGTTTAACAATTCTTCAAAATATTCTGTCCATCTATCTGTCACATTTGCATGCCCTCCAATAAGTTTATCATTTCTGTCTTTACAAAAAAGGGTGCGTGGTTGGTAGCCCTCTTTGATTCCTTTAAGCTTTGAATACATTAGGCTTATATCACCTAATACTGATAGGTCTTCAATTTCTTGAATTTTACTCTGCTCCAAAGCTCGTTTTTACATACGTAACAACTTTTGAGTATTTCTTCTAATTGTTTTAAAGTGATTTTCACTCTGTCTTGTTCTATGTTTCAGCATTTTTTCTCTTGCTTTATTCTTTTTCTTAATCAGTTGCCAACACTCATCCTCAAACCATTCATTAATTTCCCTCCTTTCTTCCTTTCCAACTACTTCCTCAGCAGTTTTTAATATGATATTTTTGCATTTAGCCCATTTACTATTGATTAAACCTTCCTGATTAAATTCAGCATATTCACTAGCAATTCTTTTCAAACTTTTAAGACGCAGAAAATACAGTCGAACCTCGTTATCCCGACACTCTAATGACCAGAAAAAGGCGTCGTCATAAGCGGAGTGTCGCGGTAACCGGAGTTAGAGAAAAACATGTTTATAAAAAGCTGTATTTTTAATTAATTTAAGACAATTTTAAATTCATAACTGTTCTTGCAGTTTTAAGCAATAAAACATTATTATTAAACAAAATAAACACAAAAAACAAAATTGAAAAGAATAAAAATCAGATTTATGATGACTTTTTGTTTATTGTGTCATAAAATATTGATGAATTAAGGTTTGCTTATTCCTAGATGTGCTTCCTATAATTATTTTTTTAATATTATACAATTAATTGTAATCAATATTCGTTGTTTCAGAAATGCATATTAGATAATTTTTTATCGTTTCAATGCAATGTGCAATGCTTCGGTTTTAGTCGGATGAAAAACGTCGTGTAACCACAAGAAAGCGTCGCCTGACCAGAACAAAAAGACCACGAGTAGACTGATACGTCTATCTGGAGCTTAAGCGGATCATTCGTAGTGTGTGGGTTTATTTATTCAGATAAAGGATAAAAGTAAAATTTCAATGGATATTTTAGACACTTTAGTGAAAAGTTTGGCTAAGACATCTCTTACCGCTTAATTTCCGTGCTTATAAGATGGATTATGAAAAATGGAGAATTTTCCAAAACCGTCGGGATATCCGGAGTTGAAAATTATTCAACGATGTAAAACGCGGAATTTATTTACATTAAAATCATGTACAGAAAATCGGGATTTTTAAAAAATGACGTTATAAGCGGAATGGCATGAAAAACGAGTGTCGGGATAACGAGGTTTAACTGTAACTCAATTTGCAACAGATCATATGAGTTTTAAAAATTGTGTTTATTTTAACGCGGAGAGTTTTCTTCTCCTACACCGCTAATAACCAAGAGCGAGTTGAATTCGAAAATAAAAACTGCATAACGATTTATTATAACCAACTGCAAATTAGCTAATGATGAAAAGTTTCTGAAAACCCTTCATTCTGCCAAATCCTAATCCTTTTTTTTTTTTTTTTTTTTTTTAACAAGTTCGGGACAGAAATGATAAACTTGTTTAAAAAGTCTTTTTACAGTGCTCGAAAAAGTCATAGGATAAAATAAATAATGTAACGTAAACAAAAACAAAAAATCATGCGTACAGCATAGATTATGAAACACTTTCCAATACATTCTCAATACTGTAACAAAACTTCCCAGTTGGCTAAGGTGAAAGATGATGTCTAAATGAAGAATTTGGAAAACGCATAACGCATTTGAAAACTCGATTTCTGCTATTACCATGAATAGTCGTTAAAATACATGACTTTTTTGTGCAGCCCTGTATATGATCTACAGATATGTATGCATACCACACAGTATGCTAAAACATAGTTCAGTTAAATGCATAGCACAGTTGAAAATTTCCATTCAGCAATTTCCGCCATTAAATGGATGTTGTTGACAACTTTTATGCGGCCCTGTATATGATCTATGATCTATAGAATTCGTACACACCAAGTAATTTTTAAAAAATAGTTAAATTTAAAAGCGCACTTTCAGTAATTATTGTTTGTATGCTTCAATAGTTCAATTATTGTTTTTTTTTCCTTCTGTAGCCAAATTCTTTTGTGTGTCAATGTAAATGAACGATAAATTCTATGCACCATATTATATAGCAAGAACCTTGTAGTACACCGCAGTAATGCAGATCAATTTCGATATACCGGGTGTCCTAAAAAGGACTGACTGATTTTAAAATTCTATAACTTGCAAACGGTAACAGATATTTAAAAAATTCTTGCAGGAGGGTTATGCATGAGGTCAAAAGTTTTTTTACAGTGATTTTCGATTTTAGTTCGAATTACAAGCAATAGATGGCGCTGCGATCAATAGACGCTAAATTCAGGCTCGTTTTTTGGTACTTCTGGACCAACTCGATACATTTTTATCTCCTTTTTCTGCATGGAAGAAGAGAAAGGCAAAAAAAATCGAGCCTGTATTTAACGCCTATTGCTTACAGCGCCATCTGTTTTTTGTAATTAGAACTAAAATTGAAAATCACTGTAAAAAAAACTTTTGACCTTATACATAACCCTCCTGCAAGATTTTTAAAAATATTTCCGTTATCACCGTTTTCAAGTTATTGAATTTTAAAATCAGTCAGTCCTTTTTAGGACACACGGTATATAAAATACTGTAATATTAAAATACGCTGCAAACGATTTTTCCCCATAGACCGTCATGTAACGGAATTATTTTGTGTGTCCCTGTAAATGAACCAAAAACACTACACACTTCATTTTCATTACCAAACATGACTTAGTAAACCCCAATATCATATATAAATTTCATGGCAATCGGACTATTTTTACGCGAGTTAAGACACGGACAGACAGACAGACAAACCGAATTCATAAACACTTTTCAACTATGTTGGAAAGTGTTAAAAAGAGCAAGATTATGAATTGTTTAGGTATATAACATGTTGCAACAGAAAATAAAAGCAAAGGTAAACCAATTTGTAAAAATGAGAATAGTTACAGATACTTTAATTTAAAAGTGATTTTGAATATTTCATAAGGTAAGAAATCGATTTAAGAGTTTTTGTGATTTTTTTTTTTATTCAATATCTTGTATATTATATAAAGAGATGTTACGTAAAACATGTAAAAGTATAGTATAAGCGTTTCATAAAGAATTTCCTAGATTTTTAATTAAATAAGGCATTAACTATAATAAATATAAAGATGAATTAAGCAACATGTTTATCAAATTATAGTTGCCTGATGAATTTTGAATACAGTAATTTAAAAAAAAAATAGTTCAAATTGCCGTCAACAGATAGCGCTGCGTGTTCTCAAACTGTAAGAATGTTCAAATTAACTTCAAAATTACAAAATACGAAACTTTTGTTTTTTCAATTAAATTGCTAAATAGTAGTAAAAAGGAAAACAGATATCTTTGGTGCAGATAACATGCAATAACTGAAATTACTGATAACAGGTAAGTTTGGGCATTTTTACAACTTTAGACATCGCCGCGCCATATATTGAGAAAATTTTGAAGTATATTTAAAGTATTGTATAAGTAAGCTACTTGATAAACATGTCACTTATGTCATCTTTATATTTATTATACTTTATGCATTATTGAACTTAATAATAAGAAGTCCTTTATGAAACGCACTGCATTAATATTACTTGCAATCCCGTCAAGTATGACAGAGGAAAAATATAATTATCAAAATTAAATAAGAAAATTTCCCCATTACATTTACAGAAAATTGTGAAAAGTATAACTTATGTAGAATGAAAATGGTATACAAAAATCACTATTTATTTAGAATTCCTATATTTGATTCAAAGATATCGAAATCGATTTCTTCGTTAAAGTCGTAAATGTTTCATAAAAAAGTTTCATAACTTCGTAAATGTTTCATAATTGGGATCCATGCGATGAGTTAACGTGAATCAAAAATTTAAGAATGTGGTTTGAAATTAATGACTTTGCATGTAAGACTACATTAGTGTAAAGAAACAAAAGGCTTTTAAAAATAATGTAAGGGAAATTATAATATAGAAAAATGATTGAATGTTTGTCCCAAAATTACAATAATTTAGTTAATTTTACACTAAAACACGACAGATAAAATGATTAATCTTAACAATTATTTATGATTAATCTTAAATTTTTTGTTGCCCCACCTTGTATATTTATTTAAATATGCATCTTAAGTTATCATATATTTATTAAGGTATTGATAATGTTTTACGGTATTGATAATATTTTAAGGTTTTGGTAATGTTTAACAAAACATCTCTTCAAAATATCTATTTCATAAAGAAGTGTAGAATTAATCATCCTCAATTATAATAGATACTTTTTTTTTTTTTTTGAGAAAATTAAAAATTAATATCTTTTTAGCTTGAAATTAATTGCTGAAAAAAAATTCATTTAAGGTACGTTTGTGCTTCATAAAATTCTGTTTTCGTTTCTTACAGTTCAAGAAAGATTAACGAAACAGATAGCGGTAGCAATATCAGAAGCAATTGGGCCTACAGGAGTCGGTGTGGTAATAGAAGCAACGTAAGTATAATTTTACTTTTTGGCTGCAGTCTTTCTAAGAAACATATAATGGTTATCGTTATAAATGTATGAGACGATCAACAAATATTTAATTAAAACGTCATTAAAGTAAGAGTATAACAGTAAGCTGAAATTAAAATGTTTCTAAGATCCGAATACATATCATATACGAAATGTATAGATATATTATACAATGTGTCTCAAAAAGATAAACGCGCTTTATTTTTTTACATATTAGAGATATGTAGGCAATGTAAATTGAAAAAGTATTCAAAGTAAAACATAAAATAGTCCTGCCATTAATTTTCAGAAAGTTACACTTTTTAAATTTTTATACGGTCCTATAAATCGGATTAAAAAAAAAAAAAAAAAAAAAAAAAAAAAAAAAAAAAACACAACCTTGGTTTGACGACGATCTTCTACGACCAAAATTCACCGAATTATAATATATTTAATTTTACCTAATTTCGGAACTTTCAGGCACTAACAATAACAGACGACTTTTTTGTGCCGAGGGGCTTCAAAATTTCATAAACTTTAATGTTCATAACTCGGTAAATTATAGTCTTAGAAGAATGGAATGTTTACTGAATTGCACGTGGCACATGCGGGTGAAATGCTTTTAATCTTAATAATAATAATAATAAAAAAATCAGATATTTTCATGTCTTTATTGAGTGAAATAATTAAATAATACAGCTGCATTATTTTAACTAGGAGACTCGTCCCACCCCTTCCCTACACACACACCGGCGTTGTCGGTGCTAATATAGGGGAAGGGGTAAGGGATACGGATAAAATAAACTAAAGTATGATATGGCGAACCTATAACAAATATAATCATTGTAACTGAACCCTAAGTGTTTCGCGCCCATAAATTTTTAATACTGTGATAAAAATAATCGGGTCCTGTGCGCTTCGCAAACATAAATCGTTAATATGGCGATCACTTATAACGGATCCCTGTCTGATTCGCACTTTATAAATCATTAAAACGACAATCGCTATAACCGGGACCTCTAAACTTTGTGTACATATAAACCAATCATTTTGCAAAGCCCTATGCGATTCACGCCTATAAATCGTTTATATGGCAATCATTAGAATGGAACCCTATGCTTCGCGAACCCATAAACATTAATATGGCGATAAGTATTTAAAAAGTAAATCTCTACTTAAAAAAATATTTTGGACGAGGAGGAAATGTACAGTCGTGGAAAAAAAAAAAAGTAAACACCCCATACTAACTCTGCAAAAAAATATCGTAGAAGAAAGTTACTGGTACCACACAATTGGTAATTAAGTCTACTTTTAAATGATGTATACAAAATCTGCTTAGGGGGCCATCTACACATTAAAACGCATCATAACTTCTTTTTTTCAATAGCAGTACACAATTCTGGCAGCATAAATAAACTCTACACCCTTCAATTAGCATAAAAATTTGTTTTTATGCAATTGGTACGATAAGTTTCCGAGAAATTAATTATTTTAAAACGAGCGTATTTTAGGGGCTGTATCCAAATTGAAGTTTGGTACTCCATTGTTGACCAAGAAAGCTCCCTTCTTGATCAAGGCATCTTAAGCATCACTCAAGCAGTCATTGAAGAGTGCTAGATTACAGCATAGCATAAGAAATTTCAAAATATCTAGTCACTTCTATAATAGACGGCCCCTTAAACCATCATTTTGCCGTTTTTTATAACTTGATAACAACTTGGAAGAAAATGTGAAATTTTGGATTTCCATACAGCAGGACTTAATAATCCATCAAAAAAATTGTAGGTTACAATTCATAATTTTTTCCAATATTAATTTAATAATTCATAATCCATATCATAAAATTATAAAAAATGCAAATTCATCGTATTTATGTTTAAGTATTTTAGTATTATTGTTACACAAAAGAAATAGCCCATTAGGAGCATAATTTCAGGAGACATTAATAAAAATATGAAAATGTAATTTAACATTAGAGGCACTCAATTTTGAATGTTTATAATTCAAAAACTTATTATTCAAATGAAATTTGGTGTCTAAGCATAATTTGAACCATAGATTTGAAATATCTTGTTAAAATTGCGTATTGCCATTGAAAGAAAATGAAATTTGGGTTTGTTTTAATATGTAGATGGCCCCCTAAGCAAATTTTATATGCGTCATTTAAAAGTACACTTTATTTCCAATCGTTCGATACCAGTAACTTTCTTCTACGATAATTTGTTGAGGAGTTAGTAGGGGTGCTTACTTTTTTTTTTCCACGACTGTATATTTTCTATAAAGTTTCAAATCGATCGCTGAAATGCGAAAAGCGTAAAAACAATTTATAAAACATGAAATTGAAAAAAATATTTAAAAAAAATTTCACCTAGAAAAATGTCATGCACAAAATATCTAATCAAAAATCAGCAACAGTTGCCTTAGTCGTCTAAAATTCAATAATCAGGTTCCATCGCCAAGGTGGTCAACAAACAGAGGCGATACTGGTAACTAATGCAGTTTTGAGATTATGACAGTGACAACAATAGTTGCAACAATAAAATTAGTTTTGCGCCAAACCACGTGTTTTAAAGTATACATAAGTTGACTGTAGTCCCGATTAAAGAAGAATCCCTTGATTTTGACAAAAAACCCTTTAACCTCCTTTGGTGGTTAAATTTTGGAAAAAGCTGAAATACGTTTAAAAATGTTTTTAATAGATTTGTAAAGTGACATATTACGATGATTACTGCTGAGATATGGCGAAATGACCTAAAACTTTCAGCACCCTTTTTTAACCCCTTTAGGAGTAAAATTTCGATAAATCGTTTCTTAGTGGATCCTTAACATATGTAAGGAATATATACCCAAGAATTCAAGTTTCTATCTTCAATAGTTTCGGCTGTGCGTTGATGAATCAGTCATGACAAACTCTCTTATAAGCATAGTAGTACGAGTAAAATACACCAAAAATTGAGTAATGTACGCCAACTGATGGCCATTACCAAAATTTCGGAAGAACTTCGTTTTGGCACTAGAAATAAAGATCCGATGAGTCCCCCATAAATAAAGTTGTTTTGTAAGGAGGCAAAAGGAGTGATTTTAATTTGTGGGGGTGAGAATTCAATTTTTTTTTAATATGTCAAATGGAGTATCATTTATTATGCATTTTTTAAAGTTCTGAATCGAATGACACCATTCGGAAGTCGATACCATCATTTCTTTCAAAGTTACGGCAAGCTTTATGAATACAAAGTCGAAGACTATACTGTAGTGCAGGTAAAATAGGTTTTTACAGCAACAACTAATGGCCATTCACGAAAATTTGTGAACATCGTTTTGGCAATAGAAATGAAGATCGGATGAATCCCAAAAAATAAAGTTGTTTTACTGTGTTTTGTGGGGGCAAAGGGGGGGGGGATTTTAATTTGGGGGGAGAGAATTCAAACTTTTTAGATATGTCAAATGGCGTATCATTTATTATGTATTTTTTAATTTTAAATTGAATGACACCATCTGAAAGTCGATACCATCATTCGTTACAAAGTTACGGGAGGTTTTATGAATACAAAACTATGAATATACAGTATGACTTCAAAAATCCGGCATGAAAACCATCTTTTCCCTTCCCTTTTCTTTTACACTTTCAAGTTAAGTTATGGGAGAAGAAAATAGGAATTCTTTATGAATTAAAAACTTCAAGATAGAAAGTATTGTCAGAGGCGATTATTTTCAGAAAAAAATTTTGTGAGCTGCACCGTTCCTTAGCAACGGTAACAACTTTGAGGACAACTTTGGAGAATGCATGGCGCAATATATGACCGGAAAGAATTTTCGGCAGCGGCGACATCATGAAGTAAAATTTTCAGGCTTTCACATTTCCCGTGAAAAGGCCGCAAATCATGAGCTGATTGGACACGCAAATTCTGAAAATGCATTAAGTGTCCAAAGAGGGATATAGATGGTTGGCTAAGCCTTGACGAAAATGCATCAACAACGAACAATTTAGTGGACAGCGAGATCGCTAACGCTGTGCTAAATAGAACTGCCGAAAATGCTAGTAGCAGTTCAGAAATCAAGGATGAACAACCTGCAGAAGAAAGGGTGTCACTGGAACAATGCATAAATTTCATTGGAGAAATAATATATGCTTTAGAGAAACAAGACTATATTTCCGAAATAGACATTCTTCATTTGTATAAAATACAAAAAAAGAAAGGAAAAGAAAAGAAAAGAAAAGAAAAAAAAACCTTTTAAAAATGGCCAAAAAGATTGAAGAACACAAAGGTGACACCAATGTTTCCGGAATTACAAGAGAAGAAATAGTTTCTCTGTTTATTAGATTTTTTTTTTTTTCTGTAACACAGAAAATATCAATTAAAGTAAGTTTTTTTTTATATTTATTTTTCTCTTTTTCTTACGTAATTATCACTTAATAATGAATTAAATTATGGTTAAAGGCACCATTAAGAATGTAGTACTACTTTTGATATTCCTAGTTACTACTTTTGATATTCCTTCAAAAATCCAGAATTTTCAAAAATCCGACATAGTCTCGGTCCCGATGATGCCGGATTTTTGAAGTTGCACTGTATATGGATTTTGACAATTTTAATGACCTTGAAGAAGACTCAGAAGATTCTGATTTTGATTATTGCTATTTTGAGGACATTTAATAAGTTTGAGATTATTTAGTGTGATATAAAGAACATGTTTTGAACATAAAATAAATGTGACAAAGCTCTGCTCAATAATGTACAATTTTCGACTTTGTATTCATAAAACCTACCATAACTTTATAACGAACAATGGTATCATCTTTCGGGTGGTGTCATTCGATTCAGAATTAAAAGATACACCACTTGGTTTGTTTAAAAGAAGTTGAATTCCCTTCCCCGAGTTAGAATACTCCCCCCCCCCCCCCAACAACAACAAAAAAAAAACGCGGTAAAGCAACATTATTTTGGGGGGACTCATCGGATATTCATTTCTGGTGCCAAAACGAAGTTCTTCCCAAATTTTCGTGAATGCCCATCAGTTGTCACTGTAAGAACCTACTTTGCCTGCCCTAAAGTATGATTTTCGACTTTGTATTCATAAAACTTGCCGTAACTTTGTAACCAATGATCTATCGACTTGTGGAAGGTGTCATTCGCTTAACAATTAAAAAGTACATAATAAACTATACCCCCACTTGACCTACTTAATTTTTTTTTATTTTTGTGCCCCTCCCAAAAAATTGTAAAACAACTTTATGTTTTAGAGACTCGTCGGATCTTCATTTCGTGTGCTAAAACAAAGTTCTTCCCAAATTTTTGTGAATGGCCATCAGTTGTTAAAAAAAACCTACTTTGCCTGTACTATAGAAGAAAACACTTAAAAGCAGTTTTATATATTAATTTTGTGAAGTTAATATTACAATTTTTTTGACATATTCACTATTCCTAAGGAATACGGTGAAATGTAAAACTTTTTTCAGAGAAATATGGAATTAAATGTGAATATATCATTTGAAGACTTTTCTTGAAATCTTTACATACTTACAATCAAAATATTCTGATAGAGTCTTCATGAAACTTAGTCCATGTCGAGAGCTCTAAAGATGTTAAATGTTAGCGTATAACTTTAAAACAATTTAAAAAAGTTAATTTCTTAAATATTCTACATCAACAATCTAAAGACTTAAAATAAACTGTTATGCATTTATCCAAAGCCATAAAGATGAACTAAATATATTCCAGAGGCAGTAATCAGCAATTGCACATGGAACAAATCATACCAAAATTGTTGAGAGTAATTGCTAACGCTTGCAAAACAAAGAAGATTGGCAATTTGGATCTCTATGGATTTCATTCTAATCTATAATGGATACTTATTAATCGTATTGTTGCCATTAAAAAGTTTCAATTTAGGGTTTTGGCCAGTATTTCGGGAAATTTTGTCAGCGAGCACCATGTAAAAGAGGCAATGATATTCACCAGTTTGCCCTGTAACAGGGTTTTTGGTTTTGGTTTTGGTTTGTGACGGCCGATTATCAACACATGGGATATAGGCCCTGGGGGGGGGGGTGCCCTTCGTGGGGGTCTTTCTAAGGGAACCTAACCCGTATTTACGCATGGGAATCCACGGTTTCGAAGAAAACCACGAAAACTCCGAAGCGGTTAGGCCGACGGGCGCGATTGGGTTCGAACCCAGCACTTCCCGTCTACCAGCTTCGAGAGCAGAACCTCCCTGTAACAGGGTGTGTATTGTACAGTCGTGGAAAAAAAAAGTAAACACCCCCTACTAACTCCTCAACAAATTATTGTAGAAGAAAGTTACTGGTACCGAATGATTGGAAATAAAGTCTACTTTTAAATGATGTATATAAAGTTTGCTTAGGAGGCCATCTACATATTAAAACGAACCATAACTTTGTTTTTTTCAATAGCAGTACAAAATTCTGACAGCATAAATGAACTCTACACCCTTCAATTAGCCTAAAAACGAATTTTTATGCAATTTGTACCATAAGTTTCCGAGAAATTAATCATTTTAAAACGAGCGTATTTTAAGGGCTGTATCCAAATTGAAGTTCCGTACTGGATTGTTAATCAAGAGAGCCCCTTTCTTGATCAAGGTACCTTAAGCGCCACTCAAGGAGACAATGAAGCGTGTTAGATTACAGTACAGCAGAATAAATTTCAAAATGTCTACTCACTTCCATCATAGACGACCCCTTAAACCATCATTTTGCCTTTTTTTAAGCATAATTTTAAAACTACTTGGAAGAAAAATGTGAAATTTTTGAATTTCCATAAAGCAGGACTTAATAAATCTAAATCCATCAAAAAAATTGTAGGTTGCAATTCATAATTTTTTCGGATATTAATTTCATAATTCATAATTCATATCATCAAATTATAAAAATTGCAAATTCAGCTTATTTATGTTTGGGTATATTAGTATTATTACTACAAAAAAAATTAGCACATTAGGAGCGTAATTTCGGGAGATATAAATAAAAACATGAAAATGTAATTTAACATTAGAAATACTAAATTTTGAATGTTTATAATTCAAAAACTTATCATTCAAATGACTTAAAATTTGGTGTCTAGGCATAGTTTAAACCGAAGATTTGAAATATCTCGTTAAAATTGGGTATCGCCATTGAAAAAAATGAAGTTTGGATTCGTTTTAATATGTAGATGACCCCCTAAGAAAATTTTATGTACATCATTTAAAAGTAGACTTTATTTCCAATCGTTCGGTACCAGTAACTTTTGTCTACGATAATTTGTTGAGGAGTTAGTAGGGGGTGTTTACTTCTTTTTTTCCACGACTGTACATTTACTATAATTAATAGTGCACATTTTTACTTACTAACGCTGTGTATTTTTAATAATTATTAAAATGTTTTTAATATTTTTTTTCATTTAAGCTAATGACTTTTAAATGTAATGCAGAGCAGAAAACAAAATCTATTAAAGAGCATATTAGTTCTTTAAAAATCACTTAATTCCTCAGTTTTGTTACGAATATTGTAGCGGAAGCAACTGTATTAGTACATAAATTAATTAATATTAAATTTACAAAAAATATTGAAATATGTTTTATGTAATAATTTTGTCATGTACTAACTATTAATATTTTATTATAGGCACATGTGCATGGTGATGAGAGGAGTTCAGAAACTCAACAGTAAAACTATCACTAGTACCATGCTGGGAGTATTTCGAGAAGATCCTAAAACTAGAGAAGAATTTTTATCATTGATAAGGCAGTGAAAAGCTCAAAGTCAAAAACCAATAACGAGTTCTAAATGTTACGGAGTCATAAATGTTTGGATATTTGTTATATGTTATCATCTTACATCGATATACAATGAGCTAAGTCAAACGATGCTTTATTAGAAACATTGTTGTTACAGCACAAATGACATTATTTTATTTTTTCAGAAAATATTCTAACATTACTAAAATATTTTCATTCTATAGATATGAATAATTTTCTGCTAATGAAAACCGCTCAGTAAGACAGTGGAGCAAAAATCAAAAGCAACTTTTATATCCACGGCTCCGGCAGAACGAAATCCAAGGAGGGGCAAGATTTTACAATAAATATGCTTGCGGTCTGCTGCCAAAGACGCGGGATTTTTTTTTTTTTATGAAAATAAAAATATAAGCATGAAATAAACTGAACTGATTTTTTTTTTTCATCAGACACACCCATGCAAGGCAAATTTTAAACATATCAACAAAAAAGTAATACAGAAGTTAAATTTGGTAATTTTACAATTTTAAATATTCAGATTTGAGCTTCTATCATCATATTTTAAAATGGATAAATGATTTAGAGTTTTATATTTTCTTTAATCAAGGAGGGAGGTGAAAGGGGGAGGACATTTAAGATCTAAACTGAATTTTATAATGCCCAATAAATCAAATATTAAAGACAATTTGACAAAATCCTTTGTCCAAGACAATTAGCTGTATGAACTCACGCTCACATTACGCATGTCATATTCACCAAAATCGATAAGATACATGTTTCGCAATTTCCTTGTAAGTGGAACCAAATAATGAATGGTGATAATTGTGAGTCAATGTACATCAAAATTAATAATAATAATAATAATAAATTAATAGTAAAAAATAAAAATAAAAATACTAACTTTTGGGTATAAATAGTAGTAAATTTTGCAATTTAGATAGATCGGCGAGAAGTATAGAGGCAAGGGGTTAAAAGTGAAAGAATTAAAATCATCGAATGTTTGTTTAAGCTTCTTATTGTTGTTGCAGTTTTAATGTTTATTGAAAAATGCTACTATGTTTTTAAAAATGTATCTCCAGTTTAAATGTAAAGCATGTTTAATGCATGAAAGCAATTTCAAGCGACAGCTGGACCATTATCCATGTGTTGTAATATATAATTAATGTACACATTGTAAATCAAAATACTTTGAATATGTATATTATTGTAATGTACCCATGAATGTATTTTAAATAAAGAGTATCTTTGTTGTGATAACGCAAGTAATCTTTTTCTTCTCCAACACAACTATAACTAGTTGGATGTGGCAATCCCAAAACTTTCTTCTATCTCATACAAGTTAATATTTCCTGAAAAATAAAGTATATCAGTGCCACCGGTTAGGAGATTTGCACCAAAATCTAATCAGCAACAAATTATGTCAAGTTGTAGCTAAATCTGAAGTTTGGTGAAAATCCGTGCATTAGTTTTTGAGGTAGAACTATTGCGGAAATCGTAAAAAAATCTACATAGCAGCGCCACCTGTTAATCGATTTACTCCAAAAATTAATCAGGACCAATTTATATTAGGGACTAACTGAATCTGAAGTTTGATGAAAATTCATGCATTAGTCCTTGAGATACAGTTATTGCAAAAATCGTGATAAATGCAGCCTATCACCGCCACCTGTCGGGCGATTTACACTAAAAACTAAACAGCGCTAATTTATATCAGGGACTAGCGGAATCTGAAGTTTGGTGAAAATTCGGGCATTAGTTCTTGAGATAGAGCTATTGCGATAATCATGAATAATGTCGCATAGCAGCTCCACCTGTTGGGCGATTTTCCCCAAAGAGAAATCAACACCAAATTATATCAAGGACTAACGGAATCTGAAGTTTTATCAAAATCAGTGCATTAGTTCTTGAGCTATTGCGATCATTGTGAAAAATACAGCATAGCAGCGCCACCTGTTGAGCGATTTACACCAAAAAGTAATCAGCACCAGTTTATATCAGGGACTAACTTAATCTAAAGTTTTATTAAATTCCGTTCATTAGTTCTTGAGATAGAGCGCCCACAAAATGTGTGTCACACAGACAGACAGACAGACATTTTGTAAAAACATGTTTTTCTCTGACCTTTAAAACATGCAAATTCGTCGAAAACCTGAATTCGAAAATTTTCATGAATCCAATACTTTCTTCTTGTAAAGATAGAAGAAAGTAAAAATGGTGCAAAAGCCAAAAATGCAAGAAAAAAATATATTAAAATAAATGAAAATACTTAGAAAAAACCCTATGCATCGGAGCAGAGATTTCGCAAGAAAAGTGACACAAAAGTAAATTTGCATGATTTTACTGTAACATGAAATTGTAGTACCTAACTCTGCATGCAGGAATAAAAACATGCATAAAGAATGAAGACGTAGGATGAGGGTTGGGCAATTTTACATCCCCACATTATCCACCTCTCTTCAGTAGTCACAAATGGACATTTTGCGTAATAAAGTGATTTTCCATATAATTACACTTATGAAACTGTCTGTGTAACACCTATCATAGACCTATTAGGGAAATAAAACGCAAAATGAATTATTGCGAGATGTGTCACTTTTCTTGCGGGTGAGCGATAAATCGTTTTTAGGTGCGTTCGTAATTTAAGTATTGCGCGGCAGCGCAATACTTATTTATTTCCAGTGTCACTTCTCAATGTTAATTTAACATAGAAAAGCCTATGGAGATGATAACTTTTTCATTTTTTCTTCCCACCTTTTTGTCCCTGATGCCACTCATTTTTAATTCTTTGCTAATACTAATAATATTATAAATTCAAAGCGTAAAAACATTTGCCTGACGTCAGGGTCAAAACGGATCATAAAATGCCTTTGCATATAGGTAGATTATAATCTAGAGAATAATATGGGCTAATTTTTATTTACATTATTCAAATATTTTTCTTAATAATTCCAAATTTCGCTTTTTTCATTGAGAATCAACGGACATTTTCTAATAAAATTTAACTTTTTTTCCTTCATTGTTGTAAATAACTCAAAAGCCGTAATAATTTGCCTATATGCAGTTGAATGATTTTCACGTGAAACATGAAACTGAAGGAACTGAAATAGTTTTTTTTTTTTTTTTTTTTTTTAAGAATTAAAAAGAAGATGAATATAGCGTCATAGTGGAAATAAAAATGACATTTTTAAGCAGATTTTTTTAAGTTCAGATTGTAATTTTTTGACCAAACTACAGCAACCTGCATTACTGCACTGGTAAAACATTTTGAATTATACATAGGTAAATTGCATCACAAATTGTGATGCGATATCGCACAAATCAAAGCCTGATGATGATATACCCTCCATTAATTTTGAAATGTGTTCGTCTGAATGCAGAAGTTATTAAAAAACTTGACATATTAAACAAAAACCTAATTTTCAGAACAAATTTAAAAAAAACAAAATTTATTTCCTAAATTGTTTAAGCCCGAGAAGGGGCAGATATTGAGATATTTCATTCAATTCGTTCTACATTTAATGTTAAATTTTTGTAACAAATAAGTTAAACCAATTGAACATTAAAAAATAAAAATGAAATTCATACAATATAATACTCTAAACACCTATATACTTAGATTCCGTTCAAATGAAATCGAAATAAATCTTAGACTTTTTCCATTTTTAAGTTGTAAATATTTGTACTGCAGATTTTGCATTATGTTTATGACGATTGTACATAATAAGATAAGATACATGCAAAATACAAAACTTTAAAAAAAAAGTCTACGATTTATTTCGATTTCATTTGAACGGAATCTAAGTATATATGTATTTAAAGTATTATATTGTATGAATTTCATTTTTATTTTTTAATGTTCAATTGGTTTAACTTATTTGTTACAAAAATTTAACATTAAATGTAGAACGAATTGAATGAAATATCTCAATATCTGCCCCTTCTCGAGCTTAAACAATTTAGGAAATAATTTTTTTTTTAAATTTGTTCTGCAAATTAGGTTTTTGTTTAATTATATAAATACGTAGCACCTATAGTTGTCGTTCAGTCCGTCTGTCCGTCTGCCCGCATATAACAGAGCAAAAACTACCCAACCGAATCGTTTGAAATTTAAAATATATAATTGTTGCATAATTTTGTCGAGTCATTTCAAATGTTATGAAAATCGGATGTATAGTTTAATTACAGGGACAGTCAAAAGTTTTCCGTTACATTACGGCCAATGGGAAAAAATTATTGCAAGTGAATTTTAACGATGTTACTATTTCCGAATGGTCTGAAATTTTAAATGTATAACTGTTGCAAGATTTTGTCGAGTCATTTTAAAGTTTATGAAAACCGGATGTGTAGTTTAATGACAGGGACAGTCAAAAGTTTTCCGTTATATTACGGCCAATGGGAAAAATTATCAAGTGCAAATTAATGATGTTACAGCCTTTCGAACAGAATGAAATGGATAGGCACTTATTGAAGTGCAGTAAAATATACATTCAGTACAATATGCGGTGCAAAAACTATTTATAAAACTAGTTATAGTACGAACGCGCCTCATTTGCCACGTTTGACGAGCAATTTCCAACTTGTTAATACTATCTTGATTGAAAATTACACTGGCCTCCAAAAGTTAAGGTACAGGGACTGGATGCTTTCGATTGCACACGTTTTGTCGAATATCTATCAACATTATTGACGAATTGTTCTTGAAGTTCTAGGATGTAAAGAACATGTTTGATTTTATATTTCTCGGTGAAGATGTATCGGGGGGTACAATTAGGGGGCTAATAATAAATTTAATAATAAAATAATATTTGCGATCACCTTCAGAAAAGGCTGGAAATGGTTTGTCACTGTGGTAAATGACTATCTGTGAACTGTTCAACGTTTGTATGCATTTGTGTAAGCATAGCACTCATATTCGTGAAGATGTTAACGTTTTTGTGAAAAATTCAAAAGTTTTTTGTTTATAGCATACAGAGTTTACAACCAAATTTAACACAACTTTTCAAAAACCTGATAAAGAACAGCAGCAACAGTATACTGCAATTAAAACATGAATATATTGAATATCTGATGAGATATGGGCATTTGCATGAAATAATTTTTAACTGCGCATGCGTGGAAGATCCTAAAAGTTTTATTATATAATTTGGTAGTCAGCTATTTATGGAAACTTATATAAAAAGTCCAGTCAAATATCGCGAAAATTCACAAAGGTAGAGTCGATATAGTGAGTTGCTTCCTAAAAATAGCTTTATTATAAGGGATTTTCCAACTTTTCAAGCAGCTCACTATATTTTTCTAAGTTTTCACGACATTTGATTGGACTTTTTATAGAAGTTGCCACAAAATACCGACTACCAAATTCTGAAATAAAAATTTTGAAATCTTCCGCGCATGCGCAGTTAAAAATTATCTCATAAAAATGCCCATATTTTATCAAATATTCAATATATTGATGTTTTAATTGCAGTATACTGTTGCAACTATTCTTTGGCAAGTTTTGGGAAAGTTGTGTTAAATTTGGTTGAAAACTCTGTATGCTATAAGCAAAAAATTTTTTAATTTTTCACAGACACAATAACATCTTCACGAATATGAGTGCTATGCTTACACAAATGCACACAAATGTTGAACAAGACCCAAATAGTCATTTAACACAGTGACAAACCATTTCCAGCCTTTTCTGTTACATAGGTGATCGCAAATATTATTTTATTATTAAATTTATTATTAGCCCCCTAATTGCCCTCCCGACTAAATCTTCACCAAGGAATATGAAATCAAACATGTTCTTTTCATCCCAGAAGTTCAAGAACAATTCGCCAATATTTTTTGTAGATATTTGACAAAACGTGTGCAATCGAAAGCATCCAGTCCCTGTACCTTAACTTTTGGAGGCCAGTGTACATAGTCTATGACTTAAGTCTTTGAACACGATTTTTCGCATTTCAACTCTTTGTATAAAGTAACTTCTTTAGAAAGAACTTTTAATAAATCAATAAAGTGCTCAAGGGAAGGGAAAAAATTTTTCTCTTCAAAATTTTTGAAACAATTTTAAATATTAAAAAAAGCACATTTGTTGGAGATAGGAAAGTAATTTAGAAAAAAAATTCAGTACATTTTAGGACATTTATGATACATAAATTAAATAGTCATTTAAAAATTCTCCAAACTTATTCTTTCTAAGACATTAACAAGGGGAAGATACAAGGTTGGAAACACTAAGAGATAAGCCTTTGTATATCCATAATATGTATTTTAGTAGGTAAAGATACGAAAGTTTTAAATTGCAACACTAAGAGAAAATAAAAACTTAAATTTAAAAAATCAAAAAACCCAACTGCGTAAAAAACGAACTAATTAATTATTTCTCATCAATGTGAAACTATTTTTTATTTTACTTACCTGTTTTTTATTTACTTATATTGGTGACTTTTAAGTTGTGTTTAATTGTTAGTTCCTATCTATAACCACTGTTTTGATGAGGCCTATAGATGTCTATGACGGTTAGAGTTGCAGTAAAGCTAGAGATACTACCTACACAACTTCCATGTTGTATAATATTTAAACGGAGCTTCTGACTTTAAAATAGTCAATGAAACATCGTCTTTATTTTGAAAGACCTATCCAATAATATATGCCACTCAATGGGGTGCGTAAATTTTCTTTTGTGTCTCTCCCGCCATTTTGTATTTTACGAGCGCCATTTTGAATTTATAAAAACAAAACCTAGCCTATAACCATCGGATGGTTAAGACGAATCAATAGAGACCTCATTCATTAAAATCCATCCAGCCGTTGGGATGTTTCGAGGATATAAAGAAATCCACATACACAGATACGCAGTGTTGTAGTCGTAAAAAAAAGCAGAGAGTATACGGTATAGGAAGAGGGTATACGCTGACGTCATGAATGTTCATAGATAGGGTATACGGTAATGCTTCATTTGAGAAACAGAGGGTATACGGAGCTTCTTAAAATAATCCAGAAGGTACACGGCGTATACCCTCCACTACATCTCTGCAGATACGCGTGAAACAGATAACCCTTCTTGGCAGTCGGGTAACAAGCCCTCGTGTTTACATTACGGTTTATAATAAAATAAATTACAACTTTCAGATATTGAAAATCAGAAATCTAAATAAAATCATAAGCCGAAATGCATATTTCACCTTAATTCAAACATAAAATATGCAATACTAGCTAAAGTAACCCGGCGATGCACGGAATTTTAAGAATGTTTGTTTTGAAAAACAAATTTCAAAATTTAACATACAACATAAAAATAAATAAATAAATAAACAGTCGAAGTGTTGTACACAGGAATCAAATGAAAACCCAATATAAAAATGTATAAATTTATATAACAGACGCAAATAACACAGCTATAAATGAACTTATTTCTATTCATCATTGAAAAAATAATGTTAAAATACGCCAATATTTCCATAATCGAGTTTTTATCATGCTTCAATACATTTTTCACACTTATATGACGTTATATATTTACCACGTCCTTTATATTTCCAATAGGACGTAATATTCCATTTTTTTAATTCGTAAAATTAATTAAACTAGCAAAAGCCATGCTTTGTTTGGATTCGCGAAGCTTTATTCTTTTTGACCAGTAAGTGTACGTTTTCTCGGCATTTTTTATAATAGAACTAATACATTCCATAAATTGTTTTTAAACTGCAAACATATTAAAAATAATACTAATAGTAATTACTTCTTAATAGTAAATATGTTTAATTTGGTTCAATTTTCATCCTTAAAATTCGAATAACACTTTGTATAACGAATTTAACAATTAATTTTATTTGTTTACGATTCTTTTTATATCGCCAAGTTGGCGACAAACTTGGCGACAGTGTCGGTTCCCACCCCCACCCCTTGGTAATCCCCCCTTATAGCATCAGAAAGCTCTGACCAATCACATGCGTTTCGCGGTATCTACGCAGATTTTTATTGGTCCATTTCCGAAGCGTTACATTTTTTTATACAGGGTGTCCAGTCTCAACGGTGTCCAATGGCTAATTCCTAAACCGTTAGTCATAGACATATAGTTCCAGTTACAAAAATGTTTTAAATCAGGTAAAGAAACATCATTTTAAAAGCGATTTGGGTCAATAAGAACATTTCTTAAAAAATTACGAAATTTAAATTTTTATACGGTCCCCCGGTCCTATAAGTTATATTTAGTGAAATTTTCCTTTTACACTGACAAGTAATACAAAAAAAGTCCCGTTATTCTACGATTAAAATTGACCGAGTAATAGCTGTTTAAAGTTGGAGCATATTTTTTGCTGTAAATTGGGGGTCATTCACAAATTTAGTCGAAATATAATTTCGTCAGATATAAAAAATGTTTGGGAGTAAAATTAACATCGCAATATAAATTTGAAATCTTTAATCATTCTGGCATATTAATGGAAAATATACAATTTGTAATAAACATTTAAGAAGAAAGAAAAAACATAATTTTTGTTAAATAAAATGATTCTAAATTAACAGCCTCAATTCTTTACAAAATGATACGTATTTTAAAATATTATTAGATTGCACAAGCCTGCAAAAGTTGGGTCATGTCATGTTTTTTAGCTTTTGATAATTGATTCTTATATATTCTGTACCGCTGAATCCGAAATTGACCTTCATTTTTAACTATCATATCAGGATTTTTCGCAAATTGCAAATTTCAAAGTTAAGAAGTTCAGTGTTAAAATTGAATTTCCTCCCCCATCTCATCGGACCACTCAGCTGTTTAGCTGTAAGAATCCCAGGATAAGCAAAAATATCGAATAAATTTTTTAATAAAATAAAATAAAAAATGTTTTACATGTGTTTTATAGTATGAGATTTTCGCTATATTTTAACTTACACATTTGCGATTTGCAAAAAAATTCTAACGTGATGGTTAAAAATGAAGGTCATTTTCAGTGCTAAAAAGTGCGTAAAAATCAATTATCAAAAGTTAAAAAACACAACCATCTCCTCTACTTTATAGTATTCGATTTTTGTTATTCTTTAAATTTGAAAATTAATGATTTGCGAAATATCCTGACATGATGGTTAAAAATTAAGGTAATTTTCGGATGCAGTGCTAAAAAATACATAAAAGTTAAAAAACCCAACAATCGCAGTCTTGTATTATCTAATCTAAAACTTTTTCTTAAACTCCTTGGCAGAAATCTATCCGAATTTTTTTTGTGTTATCCTGTAAAATAAGTATAAATGGTAACCACCGAAAATCTTAATAATATTATATTGTTATCGGATTTGCGCCAGTATGTAAAATGCAATCTCGATCGGATATTTAAAAGTGGGTTAAAGTTCGAGTACAAATTTTGAACTGGAAAAACATACATACGATTGTTGAAGTAACATAAAAACTTATAAAAAAACATAATTTTTGTTAAAAGAAATCATAAGAGAAACAGTCTCAAATCCTGACAAAATAAAACATATGTTATTTTAGCCAATTTGAGACTTAATCATAATACTTGTGGGATTTTTTTTTTTTCAAATCTCAGATACACATGAAGTAAGACTTTCGAATACTTTAAACACTTGGTATATGATCCCTCAAAGCCAAGCCGAACTCATTTGTTTTCAGAGTAGAAAAGTGGCATAAGTCATGCATTTTTAAAGTTTCACAACTCGCTCAATTTTAGCATTATATGAATGGGACTTTTTTTGTCTTACTTGTCAGTGCAATAGGAAAAAATACTAAATATAACTTATAGGACCGGGGGACCGTATAAAAATTTAAATTTCGTAATTTTTTAAGAAATGTTTTTATTGACCCAAATCGCTTTTAAAATGTTTCTTTACCTGATTTAAAACATTTTTGTAATTGTAACCATATGTCTATGACTAACGGTTTAGGAATTAGCCATTGGACACCGTTGAGACCGGACACCCTGTATATAGAAGGATTAATTTTAGTTTTATATGGGAGACAAAATGGCGGCCATTGGTTATTGAACAGCATTTAATGTATCTTCATATCTATAAGGGGGGTTATAGATATGAAGTTTGTTTAAGTGATATAACAAATTTGGCGACCAAAATTAGTCGCCAAAAGTGACGCCACCTTGGCACTATTTCCAGTATTTCGCCAAATTTCCATAGACTCCCATTGAAATACAATAGGGTTTACTTGCTTGCAGAAAATCAACAAATTGAGATATTTCAATGCAACAAAAACTAATATTAGCTTATGAATAGAACTTAATTGAACTATTTACATTATTTTTAAGCACAAACAATAATCTGGGATTGGATGGAAAATAGAGATTGCTTCACGATACCAAATGGAATCGCGAAGCGTTTACGCGGGGGTTGGTGAGCGTAGCGAGCAGAGGTACAGAGACCACCCTAGTTAATTAAAATTTAATTAATGAATTAATATTTGAAAAATCTGTATTAACATCAATTGTCACCCAGTACAAGTTTTAAAAAATTTATTTCAATTTGATAGGATGAATAATAAGTATTTTATTAACGATAGAAAATTTGAACAAGATATATAAATAAATATAGGGAGAGTGTGAACAAATAGTAGGAATTGAAAAAAGCTTTCAAATGAGAATTAAATGATTGCGTATTAAAAGCAGGAAAATATTGATAATTACGTCACAAAAGCTATATTTACAGGTGAATTTTAAAAGAGAAAGAAAATTGTAAGGTAATAAATTCATTAATATGCGTTAAAAGATGTAAATGGAAGAAATTACGTCATATTTAAAATTGCCAAACAGTTTAAATTAAAAAATATACTTGCGCGAGACATTTATTTCATATTTTGAGAAATTCTTTCAAAACTAATCTATATATACATTGAACAGCATTTAATGCATCACCGTACCTATAAGGGGGGTTACCATAGGGGGCACCATGTTCTGTCGCTAAATGCCGCCAAGTTTGTCGCCAATTTTGCGATATATCGCCAACTTTGGCGATCAAAATTAGTCGCCAAAAGTGATACCTACTTGGCGATATCTCTAATATTTCGCCAAATTCCGATAGATTTCCATTGTAAACCAATAGGGTTTACTTGCTTATAGAAAATCAACAAACTGAGATATTTTGAACCAATGAACCAATACAGATGTTATTGAAGTGTCTACAAGAGTCGCATTGCTCTTGTGTTGAGAATTCTAAGACAGCGCAAATAATATTTCCTTTCTAACAACAAAAGTATTTTCACGTGAATACTAAAAGAGAAAGAAAACTTTGGTGAAAATTTCGTCAGATTTAAAACGATACATTTAAAATGTCTTATTTAAATAAAACTTTCTTAAAGCGCTGTTAAAAAATACCGGAAGACAAAGACTCTGTTTACTTAAATCATTTTATGTTAGCTTCTTTTCACTATTATCACAGCTATTTTTTAATTTTCTTCCCATTTTTAGTGTTTTTTCTTATTTTTTAGGGATTTTTTGACATTTGTAAAAGGAACCAATCCCCTTTCAATCTTTCAGCTCAATATAGTAAATTTTCTCCTTTGTGAATTTGATACGATTTTTAGCGTTTCTCCTTGGTCGCGTTTCGTGGCCATCTTTTGACATCTGTCAAAGGAAACGGATTTTTTTTTTTTTAGCTCAATACAGTAAGTTTGATTCTTTGCGATTTTTTGTGTTTCAAAGCAGTTTGATATTTTTTTTTTTTCTGAAACTGAAAGAATTCTCCATTAAAGAAATCGCGTCAACACAAACTTGAAACAATTAAAGCAGGAGTGATTCTGCGTTTAAAAAAAAAAAAAAAAAAAAAAAAAAAATTAAATAAATAAATCTGAAATTCACAGCAAGCTTTCTGAAATGTTCAAGCAGAGGGGATTGTGGAGGAAATCCCCTCCAGGCAATAATTATATTTGTTGCAGATAAGGTTAACTCTGTTTTCGGTTCGGGTCGATTTCAGACTCAGTGTAGATTCCTGCAAGTTGGATTCGGGTTAAGCCAATTTATCAAAAGTTAGTTAATTATTTCAGATTTAAAACTATACTTTTAATAATAAACATTGATATTTGTATGTGTGCTGTTTTCTAAAGCGACCGCTGCATTTTTTTCGCGATCCTTTGACGAAATTCGCGTTTTTTCAACGAAATTTGAGCTTTTTTTTGTCGCGATACTTTGACGCATTTCGTGTTTTTTTCGGCGATTCTTTGCCGAAAGCGGCGATTTTTCCTGTGAACGATTGACGAAATTGAATTTTTTGCACAATTTCGCACATTATCTCACCCACTCCCCCCTCAAAGAACTCTAGAAATGGCACCCGTTTCTGAGGAAGATAATTCGTGGTGTAACTTGGAAGAAACACGATTCGCTCTTGGTTAAAAATCCATTAAGAGGGCTTTATGTTAAAGTTTGTTTTCTTTTCCAGATTTTTAAAAAAAATTCGTAACAGGGTCGTAACCTCTGGCTACTATATAAAAAGAAATTATCCCACCGGCAGTATAATGCGATTGGTAGACTAATTATCATGTTTTAGGAGTGCCAAAAAAGATTTTTAGCGTTTTAATCTGGTCTATTAGACCGTTTCATGCACAGTAATTTCTTGTGTAAACATGTACACGTTTTTGTTATCTTGCTTTATATTTTTTTTTCATTTATTATTCTTATAAAATTTAAGATCTATTTTAAATACGGTAAACGTCCCAACAACGTACACTCTTAAGTCATGCGAAGGCACTTGCAAAAGCTAATGTTAAATTCTGGCCGTACTCTTTTCAAATTTCACATTTCCATTCCACCCCCCCCCCCCCCTCCCCTCTCAAAGTCAAATAAAACAAAGGTAATATCAAAAATAAAGATTATACATTACCTATATAAACAGAACTTTAAAGGAAAAACAATTTGCGTAGCAAGAGTGATGAAGTCTGCATTCCTTGCAGGGGGCCTGTCCTTAAAAACTTGGTAGATTGCTGAAAAAAAAATTTAATTTCCACTTTGTGATTTTATTACATCTTTGTAAAACATTATGAATAGCATGAAGGCTACAAGTGCTAATATCAACTTTAAAATGTCCTTTATTTTTCTTAAGTTCCTTTTGAACAGTTTTCAAACCTCAAGAATTTAGAAGATGCGTCTAGTAACTGAATGGACGGATGACGCCAGACTGTTAGGAACACACATTAAAATGTTTAATATAACATGCGTTATACTTAATCTGAAAGAAGGAGTGTCTAGTTCGATTTCTAGACGATGTTTTAAAATATCATTATCAGTAATAATTTTCAATTTATTGTTAAAATTGTCCTTGAAATGTTGAGAGCAATGCTCATTTTCACATTCTATGTAACTTTTTTTACTGATTAAAATAATATATTTTGGCAAACTAAGTATGAATAAAAAAAGTGCTGTTTTTATAACTATTTTATCCCACTTGACCTTATTAGAAATAATCAAATGGAGATGAGCTAGAAGAGTTCTATCCCATTGCATTATAGCTAATCTCATTAAAATTGCTCAATTGAAATCAGTTCAGAATCCGAAGGTCTTGCACCCATGGTGCAGGATGAAAATTAGCATGTGCTGATGAATAGGGTAATTCCAGGATTTATGCCGCACATTTTTTTGAATTTGTGTATAAAGTCCCATGATGGTCATAAAATAAAAAAAATCATGCTGTGCTATTTAATGTTAAATATACAACGCGTGTACGGTGACAAAAAAATTCAAAACAAATTATTAATATTTTTTAACAATTTTTTTTCTAAAACATTACACTGCGGCACGTCACCCGTACATTCAGGCTGAGACGCCGCACTTGTGCGGTAGTTATGCTGCGCTTATAATAAGAACAGAATGAAACTATAAATAAAAATATTCAAAAGAAGTATCCATATCTGGACTATAATTAACGATGCAATAACAAAATGAAACTAAATGAGTACAATTAAAAGTATTAGTAGATTGAAATTAATAATTGTTGCCAACTTTCATTATTAAAATTATCGGCTTATTTTTTTTTACATTAAATTTGAATTGTTATTTCAGCAACAATGTAACATGAATGTATTAGAAAGGCAAAAGAAAAAAAGTAAAATTGTGCTTACATAATTTATTTGTTAACCCTTTCGGGACCGGTGGCTTTTGCACAAACTTTATTCGGTTGGTACCACTTTTTTAAAAGAAGTTACCTTTGCTTAAATAATCATAAAATGCTCTAAAAGTGTCGAAAACGTACAGCCTTTATGTAACTACATTTAAACACATGATGCAACGAAGCTAATTACACTTCCTCTTTTTTCGAGTAGTTTGCAAAGAACGTTCGCGTTACGCGTAATCCAATTTTTCATTATTATCATCTTGACATGCCTCTTTCTTGCCCTTCTTACTTTTTATTTTCTCCTTTTTCTCCTTTGGTTTTAGTAAAGTTGATAACATACCTAACATAGTTAGTCTGTGCAAAAAGAAAAGGAAAAGTTAATAACACTTAATCATCCCGTACAAAAGAAACTGCGGCATGTATACCGGAATAGCAGTGCGGCATGTATCCCATTTTGCATGGTGCAGACTCGGCCATCGCAGTTACCTGCCATCGCTAAGGGGAAAGGCGTAACCATACACACAGTACTCTATACAAACGCTACACTTAGTTTTGACTTCGAAATCATGCATGCATTTAGTAATTAGTGTATGAAAAGCATTTAAACATAACGTGTTTAAAAATTTGGACAGTGAAATCATGCACTTACGTCAAATTAAGGATTGTATTTCTACAAGTAAACATCGAAATGGGATTCACTCTACATACTGGTTAAAATAATCTCACTGCGCCCCTATACTGTGCGTTTGACGACCATCTATTGATAATTACAAGAAATACAAGGGGTGCGGCATCTATCCCGTATGCGGCTACTCTCCCGGAGTTACCCTATATGTGGGGCTCTAAAGAGGAAACTTAAAACACGTGAATTTAGCAAATCAGATTTAAAATACTCAATATTTAGCATAAAATATTTTCCTTAAAAGAAAAAAGAAATTGCAGATTATTTACCGCAATTAATAACTTGATTAGATCTAAGATTTTGGTCAAGCTGCAAAAGAAAATTTGAGAACAGCAAGATTATCCTTAATTAAAAAAAGAAATTCAAGATATGAAATCTAATAAAGGGGCACTAAAAAAGTGTGTGCTAGCTATTGCATTTCAATAACACTAATGAATTTTTTCTGATATTTTCTGAATCTAATGACCAAAAATTTTGAGTTTGAGTTACCACTCAAAAAAACAAAATCACACGTAGTGTTTGAATATAAAAAAATTCCTTAACAATCTCAGATAGTACTGTTATTTATATTAAAATGTGGAGACTTAAAACACATCACTGGAGATACTATCTTGAAGATGAATTTGCTTATAGCTGTGAAGGTCAACGGAAAAAAATGTTCAGTGAACTAGTTCTCATTTTTAAAAAATACTACAGTCAAAGTAGAGAAAATCTTTTGTTGGTGTGGGCTTTAATAATCAAAATCTCACAAAAAATTGGATATATATATATATATATATATATGCGTCCCTGAAAAATATGACCTTATAAGCGGGGTGACCTTATATGTGGTGTAAGCAAGAATTATGTTTGAAACAATAAAATTTAAAAACAAGTTATGAAAATATAATTTATAAAAGAAAGGTATAAACAAGAAACTCTTTACACTTAAATTTTCGAATTGATAAGTAATATAGACTATACTAATAAAAAATAGTTTCGCTTGGTGTGTGTTCGTCTCCCTGCGATGTCTAGTGAAATTTACCGCAAGTAGAAGTCTGAAAATTTAGGTGAGGATAGTTCAAACCTGATGCACCCAAGGCTCAGATTTTTAATTTTTAAGGGCCGGGCCCCTTTAAGTTTTTTGCCCTAAATTGTTAATAACTTGCACGCATTTTATCCGATTTTCTTCGTTTTTGGAGCCCTTACTCCATTCAGTCATTCCTCCATTTCTACATTGCAGTTAAGATCCTGGCTCGTTGAAGCCTGGGCCACTTGAAGTTTTTGTGCCCTAAATTGATAATAGCTTCTTCCCTTTAATCCGATCTTCGCATTTTGGTTCCTTTTTCCATTTAGTTATTACCACATTGATACATTCCAGTTAAGACCTTAGGGCCCTGTCCGGGTCACCTTAAACTTCTTGTGCGCCATGCATTTTCATGCCCTAATTGTGTCACTCTCTCAATGCATAACTTTAAAGTTAAGTCTTGGACGCTTCTGCTCGGGTCAACACCCTCATATTTTTATTGGGACTCTACCCCCCCCTTTTTTTAAGCATTTTCTCCCCTGTTTTACACATTTCTTTTAAATTTTAATCTAATGATTAATTCCTACCTTTTGTTTAATTTCGCCTAATTGAAGATCCATAGCTCTAAGTACTAGGATCTTTTAACATGTTTTCCTCTTAATGCCCTGTTCTCAACTATCAGTTGGTCCCCCTATTAAATCTCCCTTAAAATTGTCTGATTCACTAGCTTTTTTTTCTAACTACTTTTTAGGTTCTCCAGCTACTACATCAGTCTACTCAACCTTTTTTTCTCGGGGGCCGCAAACCAGGGGCGCCATTTCAGAACTTTCTTGGGGGTGTGGGGGGAGGGAAAATATTTTTTGAGGGATTCTACAGGGTGCAGAAAAAGTATTGATAATTTTTTCTTAATGTTTGTGTGTGTCTTTTAAATGTTGTAGAATTATTTTTTTTTGTGTGTGTATATTTGCTCTTTATAATCTAAATATTGTATTATAAGTAAGTATTTTTGGGTTATTGTAGGCATTTCGTCTTCTGTGCCGAAAAACAGTTCACTATTGAATAAGCTGTTAACCATCAGAATGACAGCATATTAGCCAAAAACAATAAAACTGCTACTTCAAGTGGTGGAATAGTAGCCAGAAAAGCTCATCCAGCCAGCGTGATGGTTTTTGGCTGCATCACAAGCAATGGGAAATCCCCTTTGGTCTTTGTTGATGATGGTGTCAAGATTAATCAGCTCAATTATCTGAACGATATTTTAAAGGAGGTCCTTCCATGGCTAAATTCTCATTTTGGAAACAATCCATATGTGTTCCAACAAGATTCAGTACCAGCCCATAAGCCTTGCTAAAGGTAACAGTCGTGCCAAGTTCGTGATTTCATTTCATCTCAAGACTGGTCTCCGAATATCCCGGATTTGAATCCACTTGAATACTCAGTATGGAGAGTGTTGCAAGCAAGAGCCTGTGCTAATCCACACAAAGATATCACTTCTTTAAAAGCTGCTCTGACACGTGAATGGAAAGGTCTCGATGCGGACTACTTGCGGCGCGCTGTGGATGCCTTCCCGCACTGTCTCCGCGAGTGTATCAAGGCAAAAGGAGACCGAATCGAAAATAAATAATAGAATATCAATTGATACTTAGTTGTTAATCTTACGCAATAAAAAATATTGAAATAATTATATCTACGGCGTTGTTGTAGAGATTGATTTTACTATCAATACTTTCTCCGCACCCTGTATATAGCTAAGGGCTGGGATCCAGGTGGTCTAACCCCCCCCCCCCCCCGCGTATGAGAAACGTTTACTGACTTATGCTTACAATAACAGTAAAAACTTTGAATACGGAAACTCAGAACCAATGAAAGATTTCGTTTTAAACAGGTTTCCGTCTTAGAAGGTAAAATTTTAATATATTGGACGTGATTTTTTTTCTTTTTAGACAGGATTCTATTATAGACAGGTTTCATTTTTACAAGTATCCTCACTGACTGCTAAACCATCCGCTCTATAGTATAGCTCTGAAAAGACATGTTATGATGATGCATCATATATTGTTCTTTTATTCTATTTTTAAATTAAAGTTTACTCTTTCTTTCCTTCTATTCAAAGAGTCATAACTGGATTCGTTAAAAAGTAATCTCATGGCGAAATACATTTTCATGTTTATTTCTCTTTTCATTCGGATGTAAGTTGTAAAAAAAATAAACATTAAACGGATTGATTCATTATCATGTTGCTCATAGGCGTAACTAGTGGGGGGGGGGGGGGGGTGCTTCCAGATCCCACTCCAGAATTTCAAATTCAAGTGAGACTGTTGTGACTGCGATATAGTCAAAATTTCAATTTTTAAATGTTTGAATGGTTACACAAACAAATATATTTCTGATTTGTAAACTAATGTAATCAAAGCGTATCATGCGCACGCCTAATGTGTATGTGAGGGGAGGGGGTGTCAAATATGCAACAGCTATGTAGCCCGGAACTAATAGAGAAATATATTATCTGAAGGCTCATATCAACCAGCTAGAGTTTTCTTTTTTGTCATGAGGGGATGGGGGAAAACATAAGCATGTGCTGTGGTCAGAGCCGGTAAGAAGAGGAGGGAGGGGGGTGGCACAGGAGCTCGAGCTACATGCAGCTTTTCTCTTACAAAATAACGACAAACTTTTTATCACTACACTTTGGGTACGGAAATGACCATTAGAATTCTAAGAAGCGATAACTAACACCTTTCAGGCAAACGAGATGTCAACTTATTTTTTCATTAATTGTCCAGAAGGAGGATCATCTTGGCAGGGAGTTTCCTTTTAGATTTTTCGCAAGTTCTCTGTGACTGTGTGTGTGTGTGTGCCTGTGGGATAACTTTCAGTTTCCATGCCTAATTATCAATGCACAAATAAATCCTGTTCTTTAACCCTTAATTCTCGCTCCCGTCATATTCACGGGCTGTGTCTTTTACTCAAATTGTTTGATTCCCACCAGTTTTATAAAATAGTGAAATTGGGTATATTTTGGTATCGTTTTCACTGTCATTAAATAAGGTGAATATTTCTTTTTCATAAAAGTGGTGTCAATAAGCAATTTGAATTATTCAACCGTAATTTAATTCGAGTGTTAAGGGTAAGTACGGTAAGTGTTACTGTCATGTGGCCCTTCGCTTCGAATTCCAGACTGTATTTTTTGTGAGTAAAATTTTCCTAATCAAATTCTTTGATATTCTGTATAAATGGAGGTACTTAGAGGAAAAGGTACTATGTAACCAAATTGAGAGGAAAGCTTTTTGTTGTAAATTTTACTGTTGTAATACATTTCAAAATAGCTGTAAAGTATATTTATGAATTTGGTTTGTCTGTCTGTCCGTGTCTGTGCTGTAACCGGAGTGTGATTTACTGTAGGGCATTCAGGGCATGGGCCCGGGCCGTCGGTTTTAGATGATCCTCAAGTTACATTATTCCAAAAAATAATAAACATATTTACAATTTTAAAAATTATTATGCTTGTATGCATTAATTTTGCACTTAAAATGTTATAGGTGGCCGCTATTATGTTTGTGCCCAGGGCCCCTAAAATCGAATCACAGAAAAAAGCGCATTCCGCCTACCCCTAAATTCTGTAACTCGATCCCAGACTCTAACTCTCGTAAATATGCTCGGATTGCCATGCAATTAATATATGTTATTGAGGTTTACTAAGGCATGTTTGGTATTGAAAATGAAGTGTATAGCATTCATAGTTCGTCTACAAAGACACTCAAAAGAATTACGTTATATTACGGTCTATGGAGAGAAATCGTTTGTGGTGTATTTTAATGATGTTACACTATTTCAAACGTATCGAAACTGATATATGTCACTGAAGTGCACCAAAAGGGGCTTACTATAGAATATGGCGTGCATAGCATTCATAGTTCATTTACAAGGATATACAAAATATTCTTCCACTATGCTGTCTATTAACAGTAATTGCTGGAAGTACGTTTCCAGTTCTACATAAACTCCAGGTGTAACTGAACTCCAGTAAAACTTGTCGACATTTAATTTTCAAATATAAAAATTATTAATGATATTTAAATTACTAGGGGGCTCTGCCCCCTGCGAGCTATGCTCGCCCTCGCCTCGTCACCCCCCGTTCAGACTTCGCAGCTTTTAAAAGCATGGTACTGTGCCCTGTTTTACAAATATTATCAAGTTATGGAAGATTGAATGATATTATTACGAATGGAGATTATCTTCTGCAATCGGGTTGCCATGCTTTTCCGTTCGAATAGGGCCGTATGAATATTCTGTTTGAATTTTCGTTTACCATGGCCTCATCCACCGCTGTCGCGACAGCTGACGGCTGTTTTGAGGATTTATAATTAGGATCAATTACTCATTTGAAAATCAGCTTCCACAAAAGGGTTAGGTTAAAAATCCCGTTGCCTCTCGGATTTTTATAATGACGCTATAGAAAATATTATTCATTTGGGTCCGAGATTAGAAAACTCCATCTGGTTAGGAATGACATTCAGAACCACGGTATTGAAAAACATTGTGTTTTGAAATTGTACGCTTATATATTAATTTTATCTTTTGATCGAGTTTTAGATATTTTCAGGAACAGGTATAGCTTATCTATGAAATCTTTTATTTTATTACACCATCATGCATATTTTCATGTTATTTTTAAAATGTAACTTGTTTATTTTTATTAATGTATATTCGAATTTTTTAATATGTATTTATTCAACAGTAACTCGTACAAAAATAATTGAAAGTATTTTGTGCATGATTTACCTTTATTTATGCTGCATCAAGTAATGAAATATATAAACAAATTTGTTAGCCGCGCTTTTTTTATACCGTGTGATTCCAATGTGACGTCACATTGATATTGTCCAAAAAGAAAATCGTTTTAAATGCATAGTTTTATTATATGAAGTAATTTTTACTATTAATGCGTTTCACATGTAATGTTTTAATTATTTAAAGTTTTTTTTTTTTTTTTTGTCTTTTAATATTCACGTGCAAATATATTATTCAATTTAAAAATGTTTGGGAATATTATTATTTGAGCTTTTTTTAAAATGACCACATTTTAACCACTAAAAGTTTTTCAGGCGTAATAATTTGTTTTAGGCATTTTACATATGGCGATATTTAATATTTTGACATTTTATATATGATGTAATTTTCCCTATTAAATGCGTTTCTCGTGTAATAATTAAATTATTTTCAAATTTTCTTACTTTTTCCTAATTCATGAGTAAATACAATTTTTATGACGTAATTTTCCCTATTTTCTACTTTTAACACGTGATCATTTAATTATTATTTAAATATTTCCTTTCTATTTTTAATAGTCACGTGTAAATAATTTTTTTATTTGAGAGAAAGTGTAATTATTTGCGCTGTTTTACCAGTTGGCAGCAGTATAAAAAATTTACCTTTTCTAAATATGAAAAATATATCGCTTGGAATGATGGAAATTTGAATAGAAATTTGAAAAGAAAAATCTAAAAAAATTACTCAAATTAAAAAAATAAATGCAGTCTGCACACCGCGAGTTTGTAATGTATATCCTCAGAAAAAATTATTAAATTCCTATGTATAGTTTTTGTTCCTATAAAACTTTTTAATAGAAGGATTTTGACCGAATTTAACATTAAAAAAACTTAAAATAATTCTTTGATTTAAAAATTGCCTGCTTCAGCGTGTTTATCAAACATTTATCTGTAATACTACAAATTGTTATATTTTTATATGCAGTAGTTTTCTTAGTATAAGCGAAGAAAGACCTCCGGTCACAAAAAAATAATTTACGGCGGCGGCGGTGACAGCGTTAGTTACTTCTTTTTTAGAATAGAGAGATTTGATATTAAAATATTAAATGTTAATAAATAATTGATCAGATCTTAGACTAATTAGAATCTTGGTATTTTCGCTCTATCATATAATAAAGTATCTCATTGCACCTTCATTGAAAAAATAATAAAGCTCTTTAATTAATGTCATTTGTTACAAATAAAAATTGATAGAGGCACAAATTAGTCAAATTTAGCTTCTTTTATTTAAATTTATTTAGTTTTTATATTGCTGTAGTACTAATCATTGCGAAAAGAATACATGCTTAATGATGAACCCAACATATCTTGCTTAAATCGCCATATAGAATCTTTCATTAGAAAGTTGAATTTTAATTAATGAACAATAGCAATTCAGTCCATATTTCGGTATGGTGAAATACAAATATTTTTTTAACGATCTGTGAGATCTGAGGGATCTATTTCTTTAGTTTTAATTAATATTTTGTCCAGATTAAAACCGATCTGGTTTGTTAACTATCTAAGACGGGATGAAATTTCTCAATCAAACGTCAAACGCATATTTTGCTTGCAAGTTTTATTGAATTTTAAACTTATGTATTGAATAGAAAAATGTCTTTCAGCTGCATACTTCTAAAAGTATATATTTATGAATTTTTGTAAACACTAGGAGGCTCGGCCCCCTACGAGCTACGCTCGCCAGCCCCCGTCCAGACACCGCAGACTCTAAATGCACGCTAATTTGGTCGGCTTTAAAAAGATTTCGAAAAATTGAATTATAATTTAAAAAAACAGTGGCGATCTCCCTATAAACGAATTTCTATTCATTTCGCTTTGATTGGGGAATTTTAACGCCAAATCCGCTGCGGCACTACTTGATTATCCTGTCGATCAATTTCGCCAAATTATATAAATCGCCAAACCACTCGCCAAATTATACAAATTGATATAATTTTTATTTTAAATAACGAAAGAACAAATAAATTCGTACAACATTAATGAAAACACAAATAAAACGTCGAAATAAAAGTAACTTGATGACGTATACACGTGTAACAACATTTCAAAATAAGCTAATATAAAAGGAATTAAGTAAAGAGAGTCTTTGTCTCCTGGTATTTTTTAACAAAGCGAAAAGAAAGTTCTTTTAAATGAGACATTTTAAATTAATTCTCAAAATATCAAATAAATGTCTAGCGCAATTTCTAAATTTAAACTTTTTTGCAATGTTATTTTGTGTTCATTTTATGTAATAACTATAATGTGACGTAAATATGACGTAATTTCTCCTAAGACTTCTAACGCATGTTAATGAATTTATTATTTTACCATATCCTTTCTCTTTTAAAATTCACGTGTATACATTTTATGACGTAATGTTTAATAAGTTCCTGCTTTTTATACGTAATTATTTAATTCTAATTTGAAAGTTTTTTTCCTGTTTATAATAGTCTCGTGTAAATAAATTTTTAATTTGAAGCAAACATTATTGCTTGCGCTTTTTATACAGTTGGCAACAGTTTAAATTAGTACAATTTTCTGAAATCTGTAAAAAATATCTCTAGAAATGCTGAAAATTTGAATTTAAAATAGAAATAAAACCTGAAAAAATGAGTCAAAATAAAAAAATTAATGCAATCTGCACTCCGGCAAATTCTAACGCATAAAATGATCTAAAAATGATTACACTGCCGTGTATAGTTTTTGCTGCTATAAAACTTTTTTAGTGGAACGATTTTGTCCAATTTTAGCATTAAATAACTCTTAAAATAATTCTTCGATTTGAAAACTATCTGCATCAGCGTGTTTATCAAACATTTCTGTATAAAACCACCGATTTTCATATTTTTGTATGCATTATTTTTGTTAATATTAACGAAGAAAGGCCTCCGGTCACAAAAAAATCAAAACCGGCGGCGACGGCGGCGGCGGTGACAGCGGTAGTTACTTTTTTTAGAATAGAGAGATTTTTGTAAACATGTTTTTTAAAACAGGTGGATTTATTTATAATAAACATTATAACACATTTTAATGGCCACTTTTATCTGTGAGCGTTTCATTCCTCTACCTTTAAAATTAAGGACGCACCGAATATTCCGTATTTGGTCTATTTGATCATACTACTGAATATTCGGTCAAACTGAAAATATTGTAACGATATATTTTCCACAGACACTTATTTGGATTTCTGTGTAATATGGTAACATGGCGAGAAATGCTGGAAATTGCCAAAATTCACATCCAAACAGTAAGCTAGCTATTGCATTATTCAAAATGCAGCTGACTGCATATACCGTGTCGCTGACCAAAATTCAGTCATTTCCAATGATTTCGTCATATTACTTTCAAAGCAAAGTTAATATGATGAAAATCTCTAAAATATCGTCATTATTGTTTACGAACGAAAATTCGGGTTCAGCTTGCAGTAATAGAATAAGTGGATTGCGGTACTGGTCTACTGTACAAAAAATGGCTGTTTTGACTGCATTATCTCTCCTGAAAGTTTATTTCAAAATTTTAGGAACAGCTTGTACGTTTACAACTTCTGAAAATGATCACCCGCTCGGGTGTTCTTGAAACTTAATAGATAAATTAAAAGGAGCATTTTTTTTTTTTTTTTGAGTTTCCATCATTTGAATAGAATTTGTTTTTTTACTTTAGTTCCTTTCTGACAGAAAAAAAAAACTACGATTGTAAAATTTTCCTTCTAGGTCCTTAAACATTTCTTTTCGATTTAAAAATATTTGTTTTAAAATACAAGAAAGTATTACTCATTTATTTTAATTCACAGAAGAAGCTAAGGAGTTTAACGCTTTGCTAATTTAAAAAGTTTTAAGATAATCCTATTTTTAAAGAATAACTGAAATCCTATTTTTTGTAGTGTAAAGTTTACTTGTAAGAAGGTTTTGTTCATCAAAATGGAAGTATTTGTGTTAAATATGATGCAAAATTTCTTTAAAGTATAGGTGTTAAAGTATAATACAGGTATTAATACAGGGTTTAAAGTACAAATGCCTTTAAAACCTGAAATATAGGGGTATTCGCCCTGGCGAGTTTTCGGTATTCGGTTTACACATGTGTCGAATATATGGTGTTTGTCCAAAATCTCTGACCGGCCTATTCCATAAACACCTTTCAGATGCGATAGAAACAAGAAGAATGATTTTTTTTTATGGAAAAAAAAAAGAAAAAAAGTTAAACTTAAGACTGCTATCCAACTAAACTCCTAATTTCTGACACATTTCTGAATTTATTTTTGTTCGGAAACTCATAAAATTTGCAGGTATTCTTATTCATAAACTATCCAATAACGTTTTCCGTTTTTTTGGCAAATGCAGAAAATACTCTCAAAATGGGCATTTAAAACGGGTGCGAAACCACGGAAAAGGAGAAAAACTCGTGGTTAAGTGACAACAATCGCTTATAACTCGATAAATAATTTATATACTAAAAAATGAAAAACGTCTTTAGATTCCTAAATCGCTTCAATAGTCAGGTGTACCAATTTCATGCCTTTGCGTTTAAAAATGAAACAAAATGTGTCAAAGTTTCGTGTTGTTGTACAGGAATTTGAGAACCGCCTTAATCTTTATTTATTTATGTATTTTGCGCGATAATAATTTTAAGTAAAAATATTTTCATGAGCAGGGGCGGCGCCAGAATTTGTCCGACGGTGTGGAGGTGCTATCCCCGACAGTGGGGCCGAATTTACAATGTATATTAGCAGTCTCCACGAGCCTCAACCTGTCCCGAAGTCCGAACTCTGTGAAATTTTCTTTCATTAAACTCGGTCCGGGGTTAATTCTTACTTGAAGACTCGGACAAGACTGGGCTTAAATTTTATTTATTTATTTTTTTTTTTTTTTGAAAAGTTGGGCAGGACCTGAACTTTATTTTTCCTGGTACAGGTCCGAGCCTTACATTTTCTTCTGTGGATTCTGGCCGAACCGGGACTGTACTTTATTCTTTCCGGGACGTATCGGATTAGAATTTTTCGAAAGGTTGAAAAATAAAGTCGCTAAGGTATCCAGTTTTAAGTAAACCAGAGCCGTCCTCAGGGGTGTGTGACAGGTGCGGTCTCGCAGGGCCTCGTGTCTAAGAAGTGTCTCGCGCCCAAGAAAGTATCTATAGTATATCTTTGTGATAATAAGTATATACTCTTTGACATTTATGACAAACGAAACGATTTCCCATTTAATGTTAATTTATTTACTCATTATATCTCATGTCTACATAAATTAGTTTATGCCAATATTTTACTAAACTTTGCACACAGAATCAAAAATCTTTGTTCAAATAACTTCAAAACTCAAAATTTAAAACTTGTTCATCAAAAAGAAATAAAAAACAGTTATACATCTTTTCTTGTTAAATCTGTTTTACACATATAATTAAGCATCCATTATGGATATATGCTATTTTACAGTTTCCAAAAAATTTCAAAAGTTGCTTTTGTTATTTATTTATTTATTTTAATTATTTATTCCCACTAAGTCAATTAGGTAACAATTGCAGTGTATATTGTGTGCGTTGCCGCAAAAACTAGATGATTTGTGCCTTCTTTGATTTTACTGTTTTTATGTCTTTTTTTTTTTTTTTTTTTTTTTTTTTTTTTTTTTTTTTTAATGCTAGAGTATTAGTCCAAGAGCTGACAGCACAAAAACCTATGTTATCAAGCACAAGAAAAAAAAAACCTTGATTTTATGGAAGAGTAGAAGTAGGGTAATGTAATGATCCATGTCTGCTGGAAGTGACGTGGTGCGTAAGCCAAAGTTAATACCACCAGTGGTTGACTCGTAGGTTTATCATTGTGTTTGTCCTACAAACAAAGGTATAAACACATGGAGGTCTGGGAGCAGGAAAACACAATGATAAACCTACGAGTCAACCACTGATGGTATTAATTTTTGGCTTATGCACCATTTCACTTCCGACAGACATGGATCATTGGATTACCCTACTTCTACTCTTCCATAAAATAAAGGTTTTTTTTGCTTGTGCTTGATAACATAGGTGTTTGTGCTGTCGGCTCTTGGACTATATAATACAGGTGGGATATATTGGCTTATTATAGAAACCGGTAATTTAATATGGTTATAGATGCATTGTGTTTTGTGTGCGTTGCTGTACAACTAGATGATTTGTGTCTTTTTATTTTCCTGTTTTTGTTTTTATTGCTATAGATTACTAGGAGTGTAATACTTTGGCCTTTTTTATGTAAATTTACTTATATTCATATCTTAAATATATAGTTCGATGTATTAATGATATATACATATCATTAATTTTTAATACAGATAATTTTATTCTACATTATAATTTCAAATGAGGTTCGACATTAAAAATACCTTATAAGAGTATACTTATCATAGGCTGCTCTTAAATTTTCAGGAATATAGAATATAAATAACATAGCTTTAATAATCTATCAATAGATGTCATATATATAATTAATTTTTTAAAAAATATATTTAGCATTTGTTTGCATAGATATTTAAATAATGAGCCTTCATTGCGCTATTCACTTTATTTCACATAAAAATTTTATTTTTTATGGAATGTACATTATGTGCTTTAATTTCTAAAATTGTAGTATTCGCAATCGGTCGGCGATTTTACCTCTAACATCGAAAAGGAAAATTGATTCTTATCTTTTTTCAGCATACAATATATTTATTTAAAATGCAACTGGTGTGGCATTTTTTAAGAATAGAATGAAGTAGTTCAGTCTACTATACGTACTCAAGACAACCAAGTAAAGCTACGGGTTTGTACAAGCTGAAATTTAGAGGCCTAGCGCTGTCTGGACTGTATGAAAACATTATTGGGCCAGCATAAATGCTCAATGCCCATCCCGGTTTGTGTAAAAAATCGGTAAAATCGGGCTGATGCCCGATGTTGCCAATGAATCAATGCTGAGAGAGTTCTTATTTGTTTCTCCCTTCCTAGGATAGCTTTTTCAAATCAAGTGGTCGGCACAGATCGCGTGATCTGATGTCATGAACTTTGCCATAAGCCACTGCCCTTACAAACAAGAGCTGGTACTTAAGGCTGTTCTCAACTGCTCTGCTTAACAAGCGCAAAACGTTTTGACACATTTACAAATTCATAATTTGGAATCGAACTGTTTTTTCTATTTTTTGATCAATCAATTACCTATTGAGTTATAAGCGATTTAGATCACGTGACACTGCATTTTTCTCCCCTTACAGACTGGATTTTCTTCTTTCGTTCGGAAGTTCAGATCAAAATGCCAATTTTGACAGTATTTTCTGAAAGATCTATTGCGTTTACAAGAAAACGGTAAAAAAACAGTTGGATGACATAGCTTCTGAATAACAACACCTTCTAGTTTCATGCGTTTCCAAACAAAAATGAATTAAAACTTATGTCAGAAAGTTGACCCTTTGGATTTGAGAACAGCCTTAAGCCGGCCGTTATAGAAAGGTTGAGAGGGAGAGGAACTAATTTTTTTTTTTTTTAAAGGACTCGCAAATGTTCTTGCTCTAGGTCTCGCTTTTGCTAAGGACACTTCTGCAGTAAACAAATGCCGTGACACAAAACGGAAATGCTGAGTCCACATCCTCCCGATATAAAACCTATTCTTTTTCCACCCCTAAAAATGTTCTTTTTATCAATTTCAGAATTTTAACACAAATTTAGAATTTATATTAAGGATTTTCAGAAATATTTTCTGTATTTGTCTTGCTTATTCATTCTTAAAATAAATAGATCAGTTTACGATACCTATATAAAAGGCGCATTCGTAAAATATCACAAGGGATTGGAAAAACTTTTACAGTTTAGGCAAGTTTTAATTATGGAAGTTATGGCATTACCTCTGTCGGAACCACGAAATTTTTCTCAAGACAGGAATTTTTTTTAATTGAACTTTGGAAAATCGGTTTAGTGTATGCGTTCTGTTGAAAACGAGGATATTAAATATGAGTAAATGTGTAGGGACGCTCGGACAATAAGCGTACAGCTGAAATTGCATTGGAACGTCCGGTCATCTTAAAAATTGCAATGTCACAATCGATCGAATTCTTGCCTATTAACCTTAACAAGGAGTTGGTTATTAATATTAATTAAAATTTTCCGTTAAATTAACGAGTTTGGCCTCACTGAGGATTTACAGTAGAAGATCTTTATAACGCAATTCTATATAATGCAATTCTCCATATAACGCACAACTTCTCAGATGTAAACAATGATTTTTGCAGTTAAAAAGCACCTGAATTTTCACATTGTAAAATATTGCTACTCTCTAGAGTACTGAATTCGATACATTGGTTCAACTTTATCTTCTAATTTAAGACCTTTTTACTGAAAAAATGCTATTATTATAATAAACATTTATGAAAATTTCTAATATAAGGGATGGTTGTGTCAGTTATATTTGGATCATGTTTATAAAGTAAATTTTAAAATGTCTGACCTATATTACGCAAAAATTTATAATTTGGATAACTCGTGGTAACAAGGAATGCAGTATAAAGATATTCTAATGTATTTTGATATGTTTCAGACATATTTGGCCATGTTTACAAGGTGAATTTAATGATGTGATCCATATAACGCAAAATTCTATATGACGCACATCCTTGTGTTTTTAGGTTTGCGTTATAAAGATCTTCTACTGTATTAGATATTTCCCTTTCCCAACACACACGCATGCATGCACGCACCCCCCCCCCCTCCCCCACACACACACAAAGAATTTATGAGCTTGGGGGCCTGGGCCCACCCCACAAAATAGTTCTAGTTACGCCTATGATGTTGCTTTTCACTAATCTAAATCTGCAATTCAACAACTTTAATTATACAGCAAGATTTATGTGTTATTTTCATATCATATTCGATATAAATTTAATACTAATCTATTTTATTTACATGATTAATGTGGGTAATTTAATTACTTCGTTTATAAAAGAAAGCGATCATTTTTATTAACAAGGGTTTTTATCCATTTATTGCATTATTGTCAGGCAATAAATTTTAATGATACATGTCATCTATAATATAAATAGACTCTAACGTTTTGTAGATGATTCACTAGGGTTGTTTGAGGTATTTTTGTGATTTTGTCTTTATCATTTTATTCGCCAATAATTTAAATTCTCTCCCATTGCTTTACTATGCAACGGATAATTTTGGCGTTTGTTTTAACTCTCATATTGGCTTTGTATCCCATTGGATGTTGGCGTACGATTTACATGTAAGTGGGACATTCGGCCTGATATTCTGAGACTGTAAAGATATGCCTGTCTAGCGGCCCACGCGATCATTATATTATGTCAAGAAGTTTTCAATAAAATTTCATCTTTACTTTCACAATCTGTTTGCAGTCTATAATGGGATGAGAGCTCAAAACAAAATGGGTTCTGCGAAGCGTTGCGATGTACTGTCACTCATACAACTGGACAAATCTTCAATTTAAAATGTGTGAGTACTATTTTTCCTCACACAATATGAAGAAAGAGTAAACTTTAATTTAAAAATAGAATAAAAGAACAATATATGATGCATCACCATAGATGTATTAGAGTAAAACTTGTGAAAACGAAACCTGTCTATAACAGATTTCTTTCTAGAAGGGGGAAAAAATCAAATTTCGTTGAAAAAACATCATACAATTATACTTGCTAAGACGGAGACCTGTTTAAATGGAGCTTTTTCCTAGTTTCTTTCGAAATTTTACTTCCAGGGGCGCCATTTCATGAGTTTCCTGACGAAGAAGAAGGAAAAGTTTTCTTTGAGGAACAGGGAACGTGGAAAATTGCACAACTTGCAGAACTACACAAATCACACAGAAAGAGAATCTCGATCAATAAAAAATGCTCTACGTGACTTTGTCTCCATTAACTTCTTTCACAACCATGTGTTTATTCCACATTTTTTTTTTAAATTTTCGTGAAAGGCCGCGATTTTTCTTTCTTTCAAAATCCGCAAAATCAATTCGTCAATGGGTCGCAGAAAAAAATCGCGAATCTTGGAAATTTAAAAAAAAAAGCCTCCAAAATAGTCGCTTAAAAAATCGCTAATTTCTTCAAAAGACCGTGGAAAATATCGCTAATTTCATCAGAGATCGCGAAAAGAAATACAGATTTCGTCAAATGATTGCACAAACACAAATCTTGAATTTCGTAAAAGGATTGCGAAGAAAATCGCGTATTTCGTAAAAGGATTGCGCAAAAAATCGCGAATTCCGTCAAAAGATTGCGCAAAAAAATCACGAAAATTTAGTCGAACAATCGAGCAATAAAATCGAGGAGAAATTCGTAGAAACAATCGCATAATAAGATCCAAAATTTTGCTTAACTTTTGCGTAAAAAAATCACAAACATTATTAGTCGGTGGCAGAAACAAAATCACGAATTTCAATAAATGATAGTGATAATGAATCGTGAATTTGTCAAAAAAACGCGAAAACAAATATCGAATTTCGTCAGTTGGTCGCGGGAAAATATTGTGAATTTCGGCAAGTGCTCGCGTGGGAAAAAAATCCATTTCGTATAACGCATCGCAGAAAAAATCGCAAATTTCGTCAGATGATCGCGAAAAAAAAAAAAAAATCATGAAATTCAATCATGAGATAATCAGCCAACGAACGTCATGAATACTGAATAGGTCACGAAATTTACAAATTTTGTGATCCATAAGAAAATTTTCGTTAGTGATTTTCTGCAAGTAAAGGTAAAGCGTTAATTGTTTCAGATTGTGTTTTCACTATCGAAATTTACAAATTTTGTGATCCATAAGAAAATTTTCGTTAGTGATTTTCTGCAAGTAAAGGTAAAGCGTTAATTGTTTCAGATTGTGTTTTCACTATTATGAGATGGTTTCATGTGAATCCGATTTTTCAAAGAAAAATTAAAGAAAAAGAAGTTTTTCTAAATATTTTTCAGATAAAAAAAACTACATATTTGAACATTAATGAATACTATGTACATACATCGTCATTTTTCTACAGAAAAGGTAAAATTTATAATTATTATTCGTATGAAAAGCACAAATAAATGCACAAGAATTACTTTCATGTGCATGCATATATATTAAAATTATTTAAAATACATTAGAAAACCCCAGAACGTTTTCAGCCATCACAAGACCGTCATCAGTGGGATTTAAATATTATTTTCTTTGCGCTTATTCGAGAATTGGCTAGAAGAAAATCATTGTGATTGTTGTGTCAATGATTTTGACTAGTTTTTCCATGATCAATTTGCACACAGCTGAGAAGCAACTGATAAAAAAAATTCTCACATGTATTTTTAAAATTAACCAAAGTACTCATTAAATATATATGTCTCACCTTGAGGTAGTTTGATTAGTAAAGCTTTAGGAAATTTTTTTTGATAATTATTAATTTCTATGCATAAGCATTTATTTAATGCATATGTTTTCATTGCAATCAAATCTGATAAGTTATTTTAGAGTTTGAGCAATATTCTAATGTTTGTTTGAGTTTGACATTTGATGAGGGATGCACCGAATATTCGGTATCTATTCGGTATTCGGCCTATTCGGTCATACTACCGAATAATCGGTTAGGCCGAATATCAGACTATTCGGTTTGCCGAATATCAAACTATTCGCCCAAACCGAATACTTAAAAAACCTGTTAAAAATATTTTTAAAACGTTACACAACTTCTACTTTTAACTGTCAATTAATAAAGATATTCAGAATAATTAGAATCTTTAAATAAAAGACAATGATTTTATATTATTTATTTGTTGTTTTAAAAATTCACTTGAAAAAATTAACCATTAATGACGTCATTTGTTCATGGGAATTATTAAATGTAGAAATGCAAGTTACTGAGCATTGTCTGGTAAATAATCCGTTTCTTGCTCTTTCGCAAACAGGTTTTTTCTAAACAATATGGAAGAAAATTTCAGGGATAATAATAGGCATCAAAACAGGCAATTTTTTGTCCAATAAATCAGGATCGCAATTCACTTATTCAGTCAAAAATACAGTGTATCCCTAATTCAAACTTTAATTTTCTTTTGTTACTTTAATAATAATGAAGGTATTGTAACTATATTGTCAACAGAGTTACTTTAATTTCTGTGAAATATGATATCATGACGAGAAGTGCTGGAAATAGCAACCATTCATATCTAAACAGCACTGAGCCAGACATTATTTTATTAAGAATGCATCTAACAATACTTATACTGTACCATTGGCCAAAATCCAGTCTCTTTCCAAGGATATCATCACATTCTATACAAGCAAATTAATGTGATGCACATTTCGCTAAAATATCTTCATTTTATACAGTTATAAATGAAAATTCTGCTACGGTTTGTACACTTTTCATTTTTGATGAAAGAAGTGGAATGATATGTTGCTTCTTGTTCAATATAAAAGAATTCTTTTAATTTGTTTGAATTAATTGAAGAAGGCATGGAATTTAAATTTTGTTATCTAAAAATTTTTTAAACCATCCTCTTCTTAAATAATAACTCAAAACATACTTTTTTTAGTACAAAATTAGTACAAAAATAGTCTTATTTGTCAAAATGGAAGATCTGTACTAAATATTATATAAAATTGTTTAAAATTTAACTTTTTAACGTTAAATACTGAGATATAAAAGTATTTGGCCAGCCGAATCGAGCCTAATATTCGGTATTCGGCCTAACAGTTACTATTCGGCTGGCCAAATATTCGGCATTCGGTTTACATGCAGGCCAAATATTCGGCATTCGGCCAAAATCACTATTCGGTACATCCCTGCATTTGATGGTTGATAAATTTTCTGAAATATGAAATTCCTTGGGGGGTGGCCTATTGCCCCCCCCAGCCCCCTCAAATGGCGCCCCTGCCGCAAACATAAGTTTCCGACTTTAGGCGGGCCGCAACACACTTATAAAAAGGGTTAAAAAAAACAGTAATTAAAATAACTTAAGTAGTGTAACAGTGCAGTATAACAAAGTTAATATTATCAGTAGAGGTCTGCACGGGCCGAAATTTCGAGTCCCGGCCCGACTCATAGAAAAAAATATTCGGCCCGGCCCGATACAAAATTTAAAAGTTCGGCCCGAGCCCGTCCCGGCTTGTACAAATACATATATTAGCTCGGCCCGGTAAAAAAGTTAAAAGTTCGGCCCAAGACCAACTCGGTCCGGAAAAAAGTTAAAATCCCGGCTCGAGTGAATTTCTACAAAACATTGATTTTTACGTCTATTTGGTTAAAAATTTGTCTCGTACAAGGAGTTCAGACCAAAAATATTTATCTTAATTTTTTTTTTTCATGTTTATAATCTTCATTTTTATAGAAGTGCCGCAGCTGCGATATTTATTTTCTTAACTAAACTCTATATCTTATATGCAAATGTTTCAGTTATCATTAATATTGTTAATCCATATTCCATGTATTGAAGTGTTAACAATCTGAAAAATGCTATACAGTAAAATCTAAGACGAGATTGCATAGAAAAGAAAAAAAATGCATTATAGACAAGTTCCCTTCTTAGGAAGTGTAAATGTATTATATATTCTTTTCTTACGTATTAGTATATTAATTTTGAATGGATCAACACGTTTTTCAGTTTAAAACAGGATTTCGTCATAAGAAGGTTCTCTTTCAAACACTTTACTATACTTTAATTTAGGTATATTTTAATAAGCGTAGAAATTTGCCATTCTTTATAAATAATGAATTTTAATGTTTAGTTGTAGAATAATGGCGATTTAAGAATGTATGCATTTTTTGCAAAATTTTTGGGTCAAACCTAATTTTACTGACCTTTGACCCGAGCAGGCCACGTCGAGACAATGATTCTCATATACGGCTGGGTCAAAACTAGGACTGAAGATTTGGGTCGTGAAGACTAAGAATGAAACCAGTCCCGGCTCTGTAGAAAAAAAATAAGTCCCCCAGGTCCGATTCTTCAGGGAAAAAGTAAGGCCGGAACCCGGCCAGGCCCGATAGGGAAGTCACAAGGGCCGGCCCGAACCTTCAGAAAAAAGTATGGCCGGGCCCGGCCTGAGTGCCATGAATGAAAATAGGCCCGAGCCCAGCCCGGGCTTCGGGTCACGGGCCGGCCCGTGCAGATCTCTGATTATCAGTACTAGGCTAGGTACATTTCTGGCGGAAGGAATATTACCAAAAAATTTAGCAGCACTCTTTTCAAATGAAAAATATTGTAGTAAGTTTCTACAGCAAATGCTGTAGAACTAGAAATAGGCCGTGAACCTTGCTGGTTGGCAATAGTGCTGCAAAAATGTTTCTATGCCAATTTTTTCCGTGACTGAAGTTCAACCCTAAAAAGCGGCATTAGCTATATATAGAAAATATATAATGCAATACTGTAACAATGCAGAATTTCCTAGGAGTTTTTTTTTTTTTTTCTAATAAATTAATCTGTTGCTCAATGTAAAAATAAAAATATAAATAAATAAATAACAGTAGAAATATATAGTGCAAACTTAATTTGGAATGACGTTTGATTAATGTTGAAGATTAAGAAATGTATATGTCGTAGGCTAATTGGGAAATCCGGCTCTTTGCAAACAGCCTAGGCTCTTTGCAAAGAGCCGGGCTAATTGGAGAATCCATCTCCCTTTTTTCCAATCAGCCTGATATTTTTCAGGCTTATTGCAAAGAGCCTAGAAAGCGTTAGGCTAATTGAAAAATGACCACTTATTATCCGATCACGGTGATATTTTTAGCTCACAGGCTTACAAAACCTGAGAGCTTATGTGCCCGCCGATTCTGTATGTACGTGTGTACGTACGTACGTATGTACGTAACGCGATAACTCTTGATAGAAATATCCGATTTGCTTCAAATTTTTTTTCTAGCTTCATTCTGATAAAGTGCTTCCCTGATTAGTTTTTGGGGTTCATTGGTTAAGGATAAAGGGGGGAAAAGGGGGCTAGTCCCCCCCCCTTAATTTATATAAATGGTTTTTTCATGCAGAAATATTCGATTTACTCCAAATTTGGTATACCGGTTTATTGTGTTAAGGAGCTTCCCTGATTAGATTTGGAAGCTCATTATTTAAGTATAAAGGGGGGGGGGAAGGGGGCTACCCCCTTAATTTAGATAAATCGGTTTATCATGATGAATTATTCGATTTTCTCAAAATTTTGTATACCGTTTTATTAAGTTAAGGAGCTGCCTTGATTAGATTTGGAGGTTCATTAGTTACATATAAAGGGAGGAAAGGGGGTGCTGTCCCCCCCCCCCCCTGTAATTTAGATAAATGGGTTTTTCATGCAGAAATATGCGATTTGCTATAAATTTGGTATACCGGTGAATTATGTTAAGCAGCTTCCCTGATTACATTTGGAAGATCATTATTATGTATAAAGAGGGGCAAGGGGGAATTGCCTCTCCCCTTAATATAGATAAATACGTTTTTCATGTACAATTATTCGATTAGCTCATATTTGGTATACTGGTTTATTATGTAAAGGAGATGGCTTGATTAGATTTCGAGGTTCATTAGTTAAGTATAAAGGGAGGAAAGGGGGGGGGCTAGCCCCCCCCCCTTTTAATTTAGGTAAATGGGTTTTTAATGTAAAATTATTCGATTTGCACCAAATTTGGTATACCGGTTTATTATGTTAAGGAGCTTCCCTGATTAGATGTGGAGGTTCTTTAGTTAAGTATAAAGGGAGGAAAAGAGGGCTAGACTCCCCCCCCCTTAATTTAGATAAATGGGTTTTTCATGCAGAATTATTCGATTTGCTCCAAATTTCGTATACCAGTTTATTATGCTAAGGAGCTGCCTTGATTAGATTTGGAGATTTATTGGTTAAGTATAAAGGAGGGACAGGGGCTAGTGTCCCCTTAATTTAGATAAATGGGTTTTTCATACAGAATTATTCGATTTGCTTCAAATTTGATATAACAGTTTATTACGATATGGCTTCCTTCATTTGATTTGGAGGTTCATTGGTTAAGTATAAAAGGGGGGAAAGGAGGGCAATTGCCCCTCCCCTTAATTTAGATAAATGTGTTTTCATGCAGAATTATCTAATTTAGTTTAATTTTTTTTCTAGGTTCATTCTAATAAGGAGCTTTTCTGATTAGATTTGAAAGTTCGTTGGTTCAGCATAAAGGGAGAAATGGGGTAGCTAATACCCCCCCCCCTTAATTTAGTGAAATGGTTTTTTCATGCAGAATTGCCTGATTTGCTTCAAATTTGGTATACCTGTTTCTTATGTTAAGTAGCTTCCCTGATTAGATTTGGAGGTCATTTGGTTAAGTAGAAAGGTGGGCAACGGGGGCTAATACCTTCATTTATTTTTCGAGGGGCATTATTCTTTGAAATACGAGTATAATATACAATTAGTGTAAATAGCCTGTGAGTTCAATGCCATCAGTTTAACTGGGCAATTTTCTTTTTATTAGGTTTATTAACACATAATCCTACCCAAACCCAAAAAATAAATTACAACAGACCGTACCCCGATCCGAGCAAGACAAAATAATTTCAGTCTACATGCAACCCGACTCGAACCTGAGAGTTCCATTTGAAAAAACCCGAAATCCCGAACCAAATCTGATAACCGACAAAAATATTCAAAAGATCCATAACCGGATCCGAACAAGAAAAATTAGTTTCCGTGGACACGCAACGCTACCAGAACCTAAAAATTCCATTCGAAGTCAACCTGAAACCCGTCCCGAACCAAATCTTAACCGACAAAGATATTCCAAAGAACTATAACCCGATGCAAGCCAGACAAAATAATCTCCGTCCAACGGCAACCCTATCCGAACCTGAAAGTTCTAATTGAACTCAATCCGAAACCTGGTTGTGGTCGGTTTTCGGGTTGACTTCAAATGGAACCTTCAAGTTCAGATCCGGTTGAAAAAAAATTAAACTAAATCAGATAATTCTGCATGAAAACCCATTTATCTAAATTAAGGAGAGAAACAATTGCCCCCTTTCCCCCCTTTTATACTTAACCAATGAATCTCCAAATCAAATGAAGGAAGCCATATCGTAATAAACTGGTGTATCAAATTTTAAGCAAATCGAATAATTCTGTATAAAAACCCATTTATCTAAATTAAGGTGATACTAGCCCCTGTCCCTCCTTTATAGTTAACCAATAAATCTCCAAATCTAATCAAGGCAGCTCCTTAACATAATAAACCTGTATACGAAATTTGGAGCAAATCGAATAACTCTGCATGAAAAACCCATTTATCTAAATTAAGGGGGGGGGGGTCTAGCCCCCCCTTTCCTCTCTTTCTACTTAACTAATGAACCTCCATATCTAATCAGGGAAGCTCCTTAACATAATAAACCGGTTTACGAAATTTGGAGCAAATCGAATAACTCTGCATGAAAAACCCATTTATCTAAATTGAGGGGGTGTAGCCCCCCTTTACTCCCTTTATACTTAACTAATGAACCTCCAAATCTAATCAGGGAAGCTCCTTAACATAATAAACCGGTATACGAAATTTGGAGCAGATCGAATAACTCTGCATGAAAAACCCATTTATCTAAATTAAGGGGGGGATCTAGCCCCCCTTTCCTCCCTTTATACTAAACTAATGAACCTCCAAATCTAATCAGGGAAGCTCCTTAACATAATAAACCGGTATACGAAATTTGGAGCAAATCGATTAACTCTGCATGAAAAACCCATTTATCTAAATTAAGGGGGGGGGAGTCTAGCCCCCTTTCCTACCTTTATACTTAACTAATGATCTTCCAAATCTAATCAGGGAAGCTCCTTAACATAATAAACCGGTATACCAAATTTGGAGCAAATCGAATAATTTTGCATTAAAAACACATTTATCTAAATTAAGGGGGTGTAACCCCCCCTTTCCTCTTTTTATATTTAACTAATGAACCTCCAAATCTAATCAAGCCATCTCCTTAACATAATAAACCAGTATACCAAATTTGAGCTAATCGAATAATTCTACATGAAAAACGCATTTATCTAAATTAAGGGGAGAGGCAATTGCCCCCTTTCCCCCCTTTATACATAATAATGATCTTCCAAATGTAATCAGGGAAGCTGCTTAACATAATTAACCGGTATACCAAATTTATTGCAAATCGCATATTTCTGCATGAAAAACACATTTATCTAAATTGCGGGGGGGGGGGGGGAGAATAGCCTCCCTTTCCTCCCTTTACATGTAACTAATGAACCTCCAAATCTAATCAAGGCGAATCCTTAACTTAATAAACCGGTATACCAAATTTGGAGCAAATCGAATAATTCATCATGAAAAACCGATTTATCTAAATTAAGGGGGGTAGCCCCCTTTCCCCCTTTATACTTAAATGATGAGCTTCCAAATCTAATCGGGGAAGCTCCTTAACACAATAAACCGGTATACCAAATTTGGAGCAAATCGAATATTTCTGCATGAAAAACCCATTTATATAAATTAAGGGGAGACTAGCCCCCCTTTTCCCCCTGTATCCTTAACCAATGAACCCCCAAAACTAATCAGGGAAGCACCTTATCAGAATGAACCTAGAAAAAAAAAATTCAAGCAAATCGGATATTTCTATCAAGAGTTATCGTGTTACGTACATACGTACGTACGTACGTACACACGTACATACAGAATCGGCGGGCACATAAGCTCTCAGGTTTTGATAGCCTGTGATCTAAAAATATCACCGTGATCGGATAATAAGTGGTCATTTTTCAATTAGCCTAACGCTTTCTAGGCTCTTTGCAATAAGCCTGAAAAATATCAGGCTAATTGGAAAAAGGGAGATGGATTCTCCAATTAGCCTGGCTCTTTGCAAACAGCCTAGGCTCTTTGCAAAGAGCCGGATTTCTCAATTAGCCTACGACATATACATCACTGTAGGACAAATAGGACTTCATGCGAAAAAAACCTTTAACTAAGGAAACGACTTTTAACATAATTTTAAGTTATTTTATAAATAACAGGACAGATTTTATATTCCCATGAAAATATATAAAACAACGCTGAAGATCTTAAATAATTTTTTATGAGCATCTCAATTAATTGTAGAAATATGGATTAAGGACTATGTGCCTCGGGCCGCACAGAAAAGGTCGCCGGGCCACAGGTGGCCCGCAGGTTGAGTATGGCTGTACTACATGAACGACCAAAAAATTTCTCATACTTCAGCTACCACCAAATTTGAGTATTAATCGCCTGCTTGAGGTTCTTGGTGCAGCTTTTTAAAAAAACGATCCGATTCTCTAGCGATTTTCTTTAACGTAGTTATAAGGTCTCCCGGCTACTTTATAAGCTATTAAAAAAAATTCCTTATACCCCAAGTACCACATTTTTCGAATATTTATCTTCTTTTTTGCCATTAACTTACGTTTACTCACCATAGCCATAAATTATAAATCGCGTTACTGTTAAGGTAAGTGGTTAACTTTATAGAGGGGACGAATTACATCCGTAAACTAAATATTGCGGTAATGTTAAAGATAATTCGTTAAATTTACAGGGGGGGCACCTTGTGCCTCTTAGAGGCGCATTCTTTGCTCGGGTTCTATGGGTCCGATTTCAACGGAAATTCTTTAATTCCACTTGATTACGATTCAGCTACTTTCTGCTATATGAAAGTTTCTTTTCTTTCTGTTTGTTACTACTGATCTTATTCTCTGTTTCTAATTTTCTCATTAATCTTATTATCTAATACAAAGCTTTCAACTTATACAATCATAAAATGAAAGCTAAATGGGGAAATAGCCAGGCATACGATGAAGTAAATGACAGAACATCAAAATAATAAATCTTGAATCTTCGAAACAAAAAAAGCTATATTACGTTAAACATTCATGAAGAGGCGTACACAACATGCTTAGACACTCACAAAACAAACATTATTTACAAGTTACAATTCGAGCATTAAAGTTTCTTTTTAAAGTTATTTTCTTTTCATTTACGTACATAACTGGTTTCTATTCTGTTCTAAATCTCAGTCAATTCTCACAGAAAAAGGAAAACAAGTTCTGTCTGCTCTTGCGCAGTAGGATCATTCGGTCTGACGTAACACACTGCAGGTGCGTTTTGTTTTTGTTTTTTATTCAAGGGGTAAGGGGTAAGAGGAGTTACGTGATTTCGCTTTTCGCAACACTGTTACTACTGTTCTCGAATATTAACGGCACATTCTTTTCTCGGTTTGCGTTGTTGGATCTACTTCAGATTCACTGTCCTTATCATAATTTCCATCAGTGTTTATATTTAAAACTTCTTAAACAATGCCTGGTATGGAAGCTTCACCATTAATAGCTATCTCATTGTCAATACCTGCACCTGCATGTGTCAGCTCGTTTTGTATTGTTCAAATAGAGGTTCATCATCATCATCATCATCATCGTCTTCGAAAGATAAATCGTCACATTCTGGAATCCAAGCATGTCTAAGAAAATATTTAATGATCTGCTTTGATACCATATTCCAACTCTTGTTTATGCAATCTAACCTCTTTTTTTATCATTTGCAGCAAAATGATCAACTGAAGTCTTTTAGAAGCTCCTTTAGATAATGTATCTTGAAATTTTGAATAATCCCTTGATCTAAGGGTTATGCAACACTAGTGTAGTTTGGAGGCATGAAAGAAGTTCAATTGAATTTAATACTGGAATTATGTAATGGGCAGTTGTTTGCAATGATAGCCACTTTTCTTTTTTTGTTAGTCCAAGTTTTGTCCAATCGGTGAATTTCTTTTACCCAAATATTTGTTGTCACCCAGACTTTTCGGCCCGCATCGTAAGATACAGGCAATGATTTTAGGTTTTTCAAACAAATAGGCTTGAGAAATTTACCAATAACTAATGGAGTCAATTTCTCTGAGCCATCCATATTCGCGGCTAATAAAACAGTTAATCATTTTTCGTTCTTAAAAGTAACACTTTTATCCGGCAAAACATAAAAGAACAGTCTGCATTCATCGAAATTAAAAACATGACAAGGTCAGAACCTACTCTTGATAAAAATCCTTCTGGAAATTGCTTAGGAAAAGGAAAAAGGGTAGAAGGATAGGAAATTTCTCAATAAAAAAAGAGACACAATTCGACCTGCAGCTGTGATTCTGAGTAAAAAAAAAAAAAAAAAAAAAAAAAAAAATCTGAAATTCACAGCAAATTTTCTGAAAAGTTACAGCAGAGGGGGAGGGTGGGGAAATCCACTCCCGGCACTAACTATGCGTTTGTTCCGCGGCCCTTTGACGAAATTTCTATTTTTTTCGCGATATTTTGACGAAGTTTGCGGGGTTTTTTCGCAATCTTTTGACAAAATTTATTGTTTTTTCGCGATCTTTGACAAAATTTGCGGTTTTTTCGGGATCTTTTGACGAAATGTGAAGTTTTTTTTCCATTCTTGGACGAAGTTTATATTTTTTCGCGATATTTTGACGAAGTTTGCGGGTTTTTTTCGCAATCTTTTGACAAAATTTATTGTTTTTTCGCGATCTTTGACAAAATTTGCTGTTTTTTCGGGATCTTTTGACGAAATGTGAAGTTTTTTTTCCATTCTTGGACGAAGTTTATATTTTTTCAGCGATTTTTTGACGAAATTTGGGTTTTTTTCCGCGATCCTTTGACGAAATTGTCGATTTTTCTGCAAACGATTGACCAAATTTATCTCTTTCGGTGACCATTTGTCAAAATTCTCGATATTTTTTATGTCCGAATTCTCGGATTGGTGACCGATTTTTTTAAATTTTCGGAAAAGACCATATATCCGATAGTAGCCATCAGAGTCTGACCATATAGGCGGTGTATTTTAACACATAATACCTATTCAGACAGCCCGGACTTATGAAAAGTGACCTTATAAGCGGGTGACCATACACCCAGTACTAACTGTATATAAAAGAGGTTTCTCCTTTTAAATCAAAATTCTGCTAAATAAGCAATTTACTTTTAAATAAAATATGTAACAAGATATAGTTATACACAACAAACCCCAGAGCTATAAGGGAAGGCTCATTCCTTTGTGGTGTCTCTCGGCGCTCTCAATCCATCCCCTCAAAACAGGGAGTCTGGTGTGAATGCCATTTAAGATAAGAGGAGTTAGATCGTTATTTTGTTACTAAAACATAGCCCGTCAGAATGACGTGTTTGCATTTTTAAAATAATGATATTATTGGGAATTAAAACAGCCTATAGAGGCGCTGCTGGCAGCCTTCGGTACAGGAAAATTGTCCGTTTAATTTCCCTTTATCAGATACACAATAAAACATGTGATTCAAATCTATAAAGGTAAGTAAAAAACACTTACCGATCCAAGGTAGGCCGCCTTCTTTGGAATCAGAACTTATTCATTCCAGGATAGATTCGACAATTAAAAATAATTCACTCGAATAGTCGTAAATGAAGTAAACATCTCTTTCATTTTAGGTTATTTATATGGCTAACTTATACAGAAGAATATTTACATTATATACATAAGATGAATTAATCTCGAATTCGGTTTGATGGGGGAAAAAACCCACATCTCAAAATCGTTCTTCTTTCGTTCTACAAAACAAAAAGTTTCTGTTGCCAAACGACAAAAATAAATAGTCCTCATTCGAAGGGAAAATGTCCAGGGAGGTCGGGAGAAAATGATTGTGGAGGTCGTGTTTTGTAATATCCTCCCACCTTTGAGTTTCAGGATGATGAAGCTCAAAACTTCATAGGCCCAGTCGCTGCGGCTGTTTCAGTTTTCTACCAGCTCGAGATCGCCGATATTCATCCTCAGGTATGGAAGACTGGTGCACAGGAGCAGGAGCAGAGATGATATCCAGAGGATCAGCTACAGAAGTGGAATCTGAAGACTCTGGCACAGGAGCAGGAACAGGGACGCTATCTAAAGGTTCAACTACATGGACAGGATCTGAAGACTCGGGCTCAGGAGCAGGAACAGAGACGTTATCCAAAGGTTCAACTACAGAGACAGGATCTGAACACTCTGGCACAGGAGCAGGAACAGAATCGTCGTCTATAGGAGCAGGAATTCTGTCTACTAAAAAAGGAGGCATTAGTTCATTATTGATTTCAAGAGGATATAGTCTTTTAAGGGGTCTCAAAAAAGAACCCGTTTTGGTTTTAACTTTGGCTACCCGGAATTTTCCGTCTTTGCCGGGATATAGTTCTTCAATTTTTCCCAAAGGCCAATTAATACGTTTTGAATTATCATCCCCAATTAAGACAATATCGTCTTTTTTTAACTCAGTTTCCCTATTTCTTCCCGCATTTTCTCGAAGTTGCCCCAGGTATTCTATTCTAAAGCGTTTTCTAAGATCTTCTCGGATTCTTTGTTGATAAGCAAATCTTTTTTTCATTTTTGTTGAATCAAGTAGGTCAAATTAAGGAAATCTCGAATCTTTGATATCTTGCAAGAACATCGCGGGGGTAAGAGGGTCAAGATCATCATCATCTGCGATATATGTCAGCGGTCTAGAATTGATTACACTTTCCGCGTCACATAACACGGTGTATAATTCTTCATAATTTAGGCTGGCCTTTCCAAGCACTCTTCGTAAAATACCTTTTAACATTCCTATCATGCGTTCAAAAAAACCTCCCCACCAGGGAGCTGAAGGTGGATTAAATTTCCACTGTATTTTTCGTTCAATAGCAAAATTTTGCAAGCGTTCAAAATTTATAGACTTCAATTCTGATGATGCTTTCACTAGATTTCTTCCGTTATCAGAAATAATAATAGAGGGTCTCCCTCTTCTTGAGATAAATCTTCTCATAGCTAATAGAAGATTTTCCGTTGAAAGTGAAGATACCAATTCAAGATGAATTGCGCGAAATATGGCGCACGTAAAAAGAACTATCCAAACTTTCAAGCCATTTCTTAAAAATAACGGTCCGCATAAATCTAGACCAACACTTTCAAAAATTGAAGCATCTTTGACTCGTTCTTCAGGGAGAGGGGCAGTAGGTGTCTCAGCAGGTGAGGCAGTGAATCGTCTACATGTCATGCAACTTTTTATAATTTTTCGAACTGTACGCCTGTATCTTAATACCCAAAATTGTTCGCGCAAAACTGACATTACAATTTGTATTCCTGCATGAAAAAGTTCAATATGTTTTCTTCTTATGAGCGAATAGGTAATATTATGATCGAAAGGCAGAACTATCGGATACCGGAAAGAATGGAAATCTTTTCGCATAGAGATTTGTGTTTTTACTCGAATTAGACCTTCCTCATCAGTAAAAGTCTGTAAAGAGGTATAACATGGTTTAGATTCACTTAATAAATACTTCTGAGCATATTTCAATACGACGTGTTCTGCGTGATTTATTTCCTCAGATGTTAAAATTTTCTCTAAATTTCGCTCATTCGCTGTCTTTCTGATATTTCCAAAAAATCTATACATCCAGGGAGTAACTTTTATCATTTTCAAATATGAAGTTGTATTTTCATATAACTCAATTGGAGTTTGAGGGATATTTACTGCACTGACAACTGTCTTTCTTTTTTCAGAGTTAATTATTTCAAAATCTGGATTCAAACTACTTTTTGGCCAAAATTCTTGAGGTGTTTTCAACCAATCAGGTCCCTCCCACCAGAGGGATTGTTTAAGGGATTCCGCGGAACATCCCCGGGAAGGTAGATCGGCCGGATTAAGAGTTCCGGGCACGTAGTGCCAATTTTCTGGATTACTAAGTAATCGAATTTCTTTAACACGATTGTATACGAATGGAGCCCAGTTTTCACTTCTTTTTTTCCAGTACAGCGCATTACTAGAATCTGTCCAGAAAAAAGTTGGAAGATTTTCTAATTTTAAGTCGGACTTAACCCCTTTACATAATCGTGCACCAATCGTACATGCGAGGAGTTCAAGTCTGGGGATGGTAACACATTTTAGCGGGGCTACTCTGCATCGTGCTTGGATCAGTTGACATGATGTTGATTTTTCGTTCTCATTTCGTAAATATATGCATGTAGCATAAGCTACCTTGCTCGCGTCACAGAATACATGCAAACTTAAATCACCGATGTTATCTGGGTCGCTTATTAAACATCTAAGTATAGCAATATCTTTAAGTGAGCTCAATTGATTTTTCCATTTCTGAAATTTTTGGGCAATCGGGGTTGGTAATTCAGAATCCCAAGTTATTTTCTTTTCCACAAATCTTGTAGAAGTATTTTGGGGAAAAGAGTTACTGGACAGGTATAACCGATGGGGTCAAAAATTTTATGAACTTCCGACAATATTTTCCTTTTAGTGATGGGTTCATCATCTTTATTAATTTCCCTTACATCTGTGGAAAGAACATCTGAGGGTAATAGCCATCGTAGGCCTAAAACTGGGACAATTTTGTTTTCTATGGAAAAATCTGGTTTCATTGAGGAGTTAGAGTAACTGTGTTCCCAACCTCTGAGGTCAAATTTAGCTTGGCTGAGAATGTATTTTGACTCTGTTATAAAATTATTGAGTTGCTCTTCATTGTCAACACTAGTGACACAATTGTCAATATAAAAGGATTCTGAAAGTTTAGAAGCCGTTTCCTGCATAGAGGGAGGTGACTTTTTTAAGTGGTGTTGCAAAGTTGCTCCCAATAAATAGGGACTGCATATAAGCCCGAAAACAACTCTTTGATGTTGGAAAATTTTCGTTTCTTCAGAATTTCCCTCCTTCCACCATAAAAATCTTAAAAATGCTCTGTCATTTTCATTTAAGCAAATCTGTAAAAATGCTTTTCTTATGTCTGATATTACACCAATTTTCTTCAATCGGAACCGATTTATCAATGAAGGGATAAGTTCTACTAAATTGGGGCCTTTCAACAAACAATCGTTAATAGAGGGTGAGCCTTTTTCCCTAGCGGACCCATCAAAAACAGGGCGTATTCGGGTAGTGGAATTTTCTTTTATTACTGCTCTGTGTGGCAGAAAAAATTCAGTTTCCGTTCCTGGAGTTGATTCGACTTCCTCAATAATGCCCTCTTGAAGCCACTCATTAAATACCGCTTCATAGGCAGCTAAATTGCCGGATTTCTTTAATGAATCTACGCAGTATTTTAATCTACGTTCTGCAATTTTCCGAGCACTGGGGAGAGGGGGGTGACCAACAATCCATGGAAGACTAACCTGATAACGTCCTTCATTGTTTATATGAATATTTTTATTGAAATGTTCTTTTACGGCTTGTTTGAGTTCTAAATTAGACCCTTTGTCACCTGGATCAAGAATTCCTAAAGTGTCTAATCGCCATAAATCTGTGAGTTTTGCTTCATTTACATGTAAGGATAAAACAACTTTTGTGGAATCGTTTGTATCTTTTTCATTAGTTTTACCCATCAATGTCCACCCCAATTTGGTCTGTATAGCAGTTAAATTACTATCGAAGGATTTAATTTTCCCCGTTAATAACTTTCCATAAATATCTGCTCCGATAAGTAAACTTATTTCTTGTGCATTTGTAATTTTTTTGCTTCCCTGTATATGCATCGTAATCTGTGAATTTTATCCCATATTTTTTAGCTTTCTTTATCCAAGGCCTTTTTTTTATTTTTGGAACCTCAGTACATATTTTGTCTTGATCGTAGATATCAAAATTACATTTAAAAGTATCTTCTAAATTACTTAAATATATTTTATATCGTTTATGAAAGTGTGTTTCTTGAATACCACCAAAAAGACCGTGAATCATTTTTTCTTCTCCTATTGCTTCGTATCCCATTCGATTAATAATATCTTTACTCAGATAAGAACGTTGACTACCTGTGTCTATCAAACAGCGTACTAACAAGTGTTTATTTTGATCCTTTGATTCTAAACGAACAGTTAAAGTCTGCATTAATACTGCGCGATTACAAGTTTTATTTAATAATGTCGTGGTTTCATTATTTTCTTGTGGTCTAGTATTTTCTTTTTCGGGACATAAAATTTTATAATGCCTTTTCAAACAATTGCTGCATTTAACAAATTTTTTACAATATTTTGCTATGTGCCCTGCATTTTTGAGACAAACAAAACAGTAACCGTACTGCTTTAAAGTTTCCTTTTTATCCTGTAATGATTTATTTTTAAATAACTCACATTCGATCAAAAAATGTTTTTCTTTACATTCCGGGCATTTACTTTGTTTAGAAAATGATACCGTTTCATTTATTAAGCCAGATGCTGAAGGAATTAGTTTCGGCGACTGCTTGTCTCGCACTGGCCTCCCAGACGTAATGTCTGCGTTCGAAGACTCTTGATTAGAGATTAAAAAAGCAGTTCTTTCTCGGGAAATAACTTCCATTTTCAAATAATCAATTATTTCCGTAACTTTTAATTCTTCATTGTTACCACATTTTTTTGTTATTTGTAACACTATGTCAGAAGGTAATAATTTAATTAGAATGGGAGAGAGTAACGCTGAATAATTTTCAATCTCCAATCCGAGAGATTTCAGATTTCGGTCTGGCAAGTGTCCAGCAATTTGCGGAGTGCATAAACGTCACTGGATTTCTTTACTGAATTAAGTGATAAAAGTTTATGAAGGTGTGAGCTAATTACCAATTGTTTCTTACCGAAACGTTCTTTTAGAGTTTCTATTGCAGATAAATAGTTACTATTAGTTAAACTATAACCTTTTATACAGTTAGCAGCATTTGAAGTCAGATATGACTTTAAATAATTGAATTTTTCTACTTCAGACAATTCTGCATTTTTATGAATTGTAGATTCGAATTGGTTCCAAAATCTTTGCCAATCCGAAGGATCGCCGTCAAATTTTTCAATTATTAGCTTGGGTAAATTTATGGGAATGGGTTCCAACCCCCGAATTACAACTCTTTCGTCGGATTTGTTTATTGTTGTAGTAGAAACATTCGAATTAGATTTAGTTTCTAATTTCAATTTAGCCCTTTTTACTTTCGTTTTCCAAATTACCAAATTCGAATTATACTCATCACATTTCAAAACTTCAGCTTCTAATTCATCTAATTTACTAGATTTTTGAATTTCAGTATCTAGATAATTAAGCTCTTTTTCTTTCAAATCTAACTCAGCGAGAAACTGTTCTAATGTATCTTCATCGGCACTATTTTCTGAAATTGCCGCTTCTATTCTATTAATTAATTTCGTAGTTTGAGACCCCACAGTAGTGCGTTTTGTTTTATTAACTGCATCCATTCTCTTAAATCAATATTATAACTAATAAAATTTATCAAAAACAAAAATGGTTGCAATTATCGTATATAAACAAAGCACTTCAATAAAGATTCTAATTCAACGAAATTCTTATTATTCTGATTCAAATACTTTAGGCAGTCGCTGTTACGGGCGCCAGAAAATATCAGATACACAATAAAACATGTGATTCAAATCTATAAAGGTAAGTAAAAAACGCTTACCGATCCAAGGTAGGGCGCCTTCTTTGGAATCAGAACTTATTCATTCCAGGATAGATTCGGCAATTAAAAATAATTCACTCGAATAGTCGTAAATGAAGTAAACATCTCTTTCATTTTAGATTATTTATATGGCTAACTTATACAGAAGAATATTTACATTATATACATAAGATGAATTAATCTCGAATTCGGTTTGATGGGGAAAAAACCCACATCTCAAAATCGTTCTTCAAAACAAAAAGTTTCTGTTGCCAAACGACAAAAATAAATAGTCCTCATTCGAAGGGAAAATGTCCAGGGAGGTCGGGAGAAAATGTCCGTGGAGGTCGTGTTTTGTAATACCCTTTAACTAATGCTAAAGTGCCATTGAAATACTTCTTTCTTGTAAATGCGTTTGAAAGTTTTAGATATTAAAATTCGGATTATTTTTACTTTGTCATATAAGACAGAACACAAATGTGACGAGGAAAAGGAGACTCATACTCGAATAATAACACTTGCTAACTTTAAGAATTAAATATATTAAATGAACTATTTACACTATATACAATTACAATTAAGTAGAACATTAATGAAATTAAACACTCATTCGTCTTAATGCGTCTAAACGTCGTTGAGAGCTCGGTGTTTTGCAACCACTCTTTTACCTTCTTTTCCCGCGTCTGTCGAATGTTCTAAAAAGGGTATTCTTCTACGCCGACTCGTGGCGCTGCCGTCGTCTCTTACAGACTGTTGCCACAGGTCACACTCGTCAATCCTGATACGCACGACCTCGTGCGCACCATACACTTAAACACAAACTTTAAAAAAAATACCATATCTTTAAAAAAAAATTACACAGAATAAAACAGAAAATAATAAAGAGAGAAAAAATGAAAATCGTCGTCAATGCCGGTTGGCATTTCGTCTTCCATCTCGTCTTAAATGGTACTCGTCTTAAATCGTACCCCTCTTAAATGGTACTCGTCTTAAATCGTACCCGTCTTTACTTCGTACTCGTCTTTACTTTGTACTCGTCTTAAATTAAAAAATATATATATATATATACCCACCTATATACGCCTTAAAGTGGTACGTCTGAAAATCAGAAAAAAAACACAAATCGGCATCTTCTAATCGTCGTCTTCCTTTTTTTTTTAAAAAAAAATGAAACTTCATGCAGAAAAAAAAAATTAGAGTCTGTAATCAAATAAAGTCACAGAATGTTCATATAACAAAAAAAAAAAAAAAAAAAATGGAGCTGTCCACAGTTCTAAAGTTCTTTAAGCAAAGCACAAAAAAGTAAAAAAAAAATGTCTTTGTAGTTCACAGAAAAAAAAAACCCCACAATACTTTACGGAACACACTTTTCAGCAGCAGCATTGAAGAAAACAAAAAAAATGACATCTCGGGGATAGTTGAATCACAATATTTCACAAACATATATTTCACAAACAAAATTTTAACTTTTTGTTAAAATTATTCTTGATGTAAACACAGGTGATGAAAAAAAGAAGAAACACACAAAAGAAAATATTTTGTAGAAAGACGAATTCTTGAATTTTTTTTTTTCTTTCTCTTTATATAACGGAAGGGAAGAAAGGAAGAAGAAAAGTTCCTTGATACAGACATTCTTCTGAAATTACAAACAGTATCAGTAGGAGCAAAAGAAACCTTTTTTGATTCACATTTTGGAGCTTCTAACACATCTGTTAAGCTGTTGTCTAAATTATCATCACATATAACTTTATTTAAAAGGGTATCAACGCCTATTTCTTTAGTTGTTTGAAAATTAGGCTGGGTTTTCTTCAGAATGCTAGGAGAAGAAAGATCAGGGCTAAAAATCAATTTTCTAACATTTTCATGTACAGGACTTTTGATATTTTCTTTATGAGACACTATCTTTTTAACATTTTCAATTTTATTAGGCTTCATATTTTTATCTTTTGGCTTTTTTGAGGATTTCTTTTCTACTTTTTTGGAATGTAAAACATCTACAGAGCATGTCAAATGATCATTTTTCCTTTCTTTTTCTAAGGGAACTTTATGACAATTGATAAGATCTTCAGTCTTTTCAGAAGATTTATCAGTTTTAGTAGAACTTACTATTTTGACAGGATCTTCAGTTGAATTAACTAAGTATACAAACAAATTATCATCAGATGTTGGTTTACTAAGGGAAATACCATTTTTATTATAAAGCAAAGTACCTTGCGTAATTATATCAGCACCAATAATAAGAGGAACATTCATATGATGTTTACTAATTATATAAATATTTGTTGAAAAAATGTTATCATCTATATTTATATCACCCTGAAACGAGCCAAGTGGTGTGGTACTACCACTACCAAAACCAGTTAATGTTAAACCGACCGGTGTTAACGTAGGCAAATTCATCTGTGAATATTTATCTTCACGGAGCAAAGTAAGATTACTACCTGTATCGATAAGAGCATCAATTTCGACACCCGAAATTTTAACTAATTTGTGCATTTCTTGTCGAGAATTTTTCTCGGAATCCACATTCTTCACTTGTATTTCAGGGTTACGTGCCTCAGTAGAACACTTATTATCAGAGGCTTTATGCCCAAAAGAATTACAGCTAAAACATCTAAATCCCTTGTTCTTGTGAGAACAATACTTAGAAATGTGGTCTTTTTCCCCACAATTAAAACAGATTTTAGTGTTTTGATTTCTTGAATTATTAGAATGAAATGCTGGCTTTTCAGCATCCGCATGTTTTGGTTTAAATTTAGGAACATTCTCGTGAACAAATTTATCAAAGTTCTGTTTCGAGTTCATATTTTGACAATGATTTATATTTCTACCAGAATCACTTTTTGAGTGGTGTGTAATCTCTTCGTAAATTTTCAATTTTCGTTTAAATTCATGCAAATCAGAACAATCGTAAAGTATGGACTTATTTTGAGGAGAATCAGGAATGCCATTGATTATGTAACGTATAAGTGACTGATCATCAATATTGGCCCGTCCAGCCATTTCTTTCATAATTAAGAAATACTCAAAAAAAAGATTCCTTTTGTCTAATATGCCGATGACTAAGCATTTCGTGTATTTCAGCCGAATTAATCTGCGAACCAAATTCGGTAACTAAGGCATGTTTCAATTCAGGAAAAGAACGAATGTTGCTTTCACTCTTTGCGAATAAAGAAGCAATGCCTCCGAGCGCTCTTTGCGCAAAAATGAATTTTTGCATTTCGCCTAAATTAAAAGAGGAAGAAAAGGATTCGAATTTTTGCAACCATAAACGAACATTTTCATACTTCTCTCCATTGAATGTAGGTACCAGCGATTCAACATCGCGAAAATTTACTGACGGCATAAACATAGAATCCTGAGCAATGTTTGAAGCATTAATAGCACATTTACTGGTAAATTCAGAAATTTTAATATTTGACTTATCGTTTGGCACTGGCGAATTGTTGAAAATTTCTTCCGATTCGCCCTCTGTATCAACATTAGTTTCAATATGTTTTTGGAGGGATTCCAAATTAGTTAAAAATGAAATTATGCGTTTAGATAACTCAGTTTCTGTGCCATCTATTTCGATGCGTAAAATAGTGGCAATAGTTATAAGTTCAAGTAAAGAAAAATTTTTAGCGGTTTCCTCTACTTTACTCGTAAATTCATCATCGGTTTCACAGAATGGAAATCCCGTAAATGTTCTTATTCGCGATCGATTTAAACGATCGCCTTCAGATGAAAACAAAAGTTTATGGAATAATTTTATTCGATTCGTCTTTTCGTTTTTCAATGCAAAAGCGATGACTGGAATGTCATTTAAAATCATGATGAAAAGAAAAAACAAAAACAGTAAACAGTACTCACCCACTAATTTCTGTCTTTGAAAAAAGATGAATCGATTTCCAGTTTGGAATAATATATTGTTGCAGTTATTTCAAAACAACTGAAGAGTTGGCCAGTTGCCAAGGCTGTAGAAAAAAAATTGTATTCTTCACACACGACATGACCTTTATAAATTTACAGCTCCGGCTTACTTTCTGAAAGATTTTTGGCGTCGTTATAAAAATGATACTTGACTTGTCTAGGGTAGAGAATTGAAGAAAAAAAATAATCCAATCCATCCCGGCTCAAGGCCTCATGTGACGGGGAAAAGGAGACTCATACTCGAATAATAACACTTGCTAACTTTAAGAATTAAATATATTAAATGAACTATGTACACTATATACAATTACAATTAAGTAGAACATTAATGAAATTAAACACTCATTCGTCTTAATGCGTCTAAACGTCGTTGAGAGCTCGGTGTTTTGCAACCACTCTTTTACCTTCTTTTCCCGCGTCTGTCGAATGTTCTAAAAAGGGTATTCTTCTACGCCGACTCGTGGCGCTGCCGTCGTCTCTTACAGACTGTTGCCACAGGTCACACAAATGTCACAGTAAATTTGAAATTGTGCAAAAGAATAATCATTCTGAACAAATTTAAAATACATGTAACGCAAAGCGCTTGCACAGCACCATCCTGAAGCGAGAAGTTACATCTTTTCTCCACCAGATGGCGTACTCGAGCGCTTGAATCGCCAATAGCATTGCATTATAAAAATAATTATGAAGTAATAAATTTTATCTTATTCCACTAATAGGGTCAGACGGTGTATATAAAAACAGCCCATTTTCATTCAAATTTAATTTTCAAAAAAATTAATTATTGAATTGGTAAAATAAGGACATAGAATATGCAAATGAACGTCACTCACAAAATTTGAAGAACTATTTCGCAATAAACATGCAAATTAGTACTAACATTGCTATTTTAAAACATATTGTCAATTAACTATTTTACCCCATAAAAGCTTACTATAATTAAGATATTTCATTAATTAATTAATAATTACTATAATTAAGATAATTAAATATAAATCAAACAAAAGATGTATTTTAAAGTTACTAAAAGTATATAACCTTCAATTTCTTATAATAAAAAGACTTCACTTCCTAATACATTTGTTAACTATGTAATACTAAAAAAGAACACATGTTATAAGATTGAAAAATCAAATCTAAACAATAAACATTCACTCATGATGCCACTTTAAAGAATATATTTTATAGAAATAGTCATTCACGACTGTTAACAAAAAATTAAAACAGCCCGATTATAAAAATTACGGATGACCTCACTCCGAAAGTATTATACACTTAGCGCTATAGTAGTGATGGGCGATTTCGATTTTTTTAATCGATTTAATCGATACTATGGCCAACTCGATTTAATCGATACTATGAATTTTTTAATCGATGTCTCTAAGACAAAATAAGGTAATATCATTTTCATTTTCCTTCAAAAATTGAAGATAAAGAAGTTGGATGTGCCAATCCCAAAACTTTCATCTGCCTCATAAATGTTAAAACTTCAAAATTCGCTATCACGGTGTCAAATTTAAATGATAACATATGCGCATCATGAGGATTCAAAAAGCATAGGTTCGTTGAAGTATGTGCCTTTTAAAAGAAAATATAAGCATTGCATTTTCCTAACAAGTCATTGAATTTCGGCTCACACCCTCTTAGGCTAATGTCAGACGAACGTCTTTTTGCTCGCTTTTTTCGCTCTTACGCCATCCCTACACCTTCGCTAGCATGTGTAGGGACGGTGTAAGAGCGAAAAAAAAAAACCTGCAAAAAGACGTTCGTCTGATATTAGCCTAGATGTCCGCAACTGAAAATCCCAATTCAAAGAGCATAAAAGTGACAGCTGTTGGGCAGTATACACCCAAGCCTAATAAGGATCTATTTATCTGAAAGTGTAACAGAATATGAAGTTTGATTAAATTCCGTGCATTAGTTTTGAGATATGGCTATCACGAATATCATGCAAAAAAAACAGTATAGCAGCGCAGCCTGTTACATGATTATCACAAAAAACTCAGGAACAACTTATGTCAATGACACATAATATTAAGTTTGATGAAATTCCGGTCATTACTTCTTGAGATATTATCGCTAATATCTTGTAAATTCTGAAAAACAGTGTTAAATTCAGGGGCTGGTACTGGTGGAAGATTGAAATTTCCCTCATGAAGATTTCAGATTTTATGCTTAAGGGACAAAAGTCCAATTCCACTCCCCCCCCCCCCCCGAAACTCTAGAATGTCCCTCTCCAGAACCATAGAAATCCCTCCCGGAGAAAAATGTCTGAATTCAACACTGCTAAAAAAAAGCAGCATGGCAGCACAACCTGTTATATCATTTACCCGATAACCTAATCATGAACAACTTATGACAGAATATTAAGTTTGATGAAATTCCGTTCATTAGTTCTTGAGATATGATCCCTAAAATCGTTTAAATCCAGAAAAACGTGTTGAATTCCGGGGGTAGTCCGGAGGGACATGCGCCCCCCCCCCCCTGTGCAACATTCAAATGTCCCCCCAGAAGGTTTGAGATTTTATGCTTAATGTACAAAAGTCCAATCCCCTTCCCCTCTGAACTGTCCCTCGTTGGATGAGCAGAAATCCCTCCCGGAGAAAACTGTCTGAATTCAACACTGCTGATAAAATCTGCATAACAACGCCCCCTGTTGGGCGATTTACACCGAAATCTAATATGCAACAATTTATGCCAACGTCTAACTGAATGTGAAGTTTGATGAAAACCCGTGCATTAGTTCTTGAGATAGAGCTATTGCGAAAATCGGAAAAATGCAGCATAGCAGCGCCACCTGTCGGTAGATTTACATCAAAAAGTAATCAGCACCAATTTATATGAAAGTCTAATTGAATCTAAAGTTTCAACAGATTCCATGCATTAGTTCTTGAAATAGACCGCCCACAATTTTTTTGTCAGAGACAAACAAATAGACAGACTGACAGACAGACAATGTATAAAAATAGTCAAATCGTATTCCAGACAAGATCTTCTAAAATCCTTCGAAAACCGGAAGTCGAAATTTTTCACGAATCCAACTCTTTCTTTTTCTAAAGACAAAAGATAGCAAGAAAAAATGACCGCATCGATTCTGCCCGTAAATTAAGATCAGAAATGGCGAATCGATTCAGTTCAGATTCGATGCCGATGTCGATCTTTAGATGCGGGCAGAATCGCTATATTTTGATTTACTTCAATTTTTTAGATTCGGGCGAATCGATTCAGTTCAGATTCGATGCCGATTTTTAGATGCGGCTGAAATCGTTATATTTTGATTTACTTCAATTCAAATCGCATCGCGCATGATCCACGATTCGGGTTGAATAAATTCCTCCAATTTTACTGTTTTAGTGGCAGAATTGCTGTAAAATTTTGTATAAGAGCCTTTTTTTTTTTCTTTCTAGGTTCAGTGTTGAATGGCGGGTTGATTTCTTGACTGCTCCGGTCGGAATGAAGGGGGGGGGGGGGGGGATTTTAGAGTTCCGTAAGGGGGGATGTACATTTTTCCATTAAAAAGCATAAAATCTGAAAACTTTCGGGAGGGACATTCCAATGTTCTCCCGGGTCACCCCCTGAATTCAATACTAGGTTAAATCGTTATACTTTTGTTTAGAAGCCTAGTTAGTCGGGTTACTAGTTTATTATGTTGTATTTTTCAAGTTCATCCCTTCTAATCCTTTCCGCCGCACCCCCCCCCCCCCTTCCTCGCCAATCTTAATTTACAGGGCCGTTCAAAATATGCATGCTATTTTAAAAATGCCAAATTCTCGTTCTATTTTATTATAAATCCACATTTTGAAACCTTGACCAAAGATACATTTGAGGTCGCTCTTCCCACCGTTTGAGACTTACCTGCCCCCCGGGGGCATATTTATTGTTTCTTCCAAACCATCTCGTGTAACATATTGCTGGAAAGCTTTTAACGTCCTCTTTTATTGTCCTTCCTCCCCCCTCCCTAGTTACACGCTCTTGGCACTTTTTAGCTCACAGGCTATCAAAGCCTGAGATTTAATGCGGCCGTCGGTATTGTATGTATGCGGTCGCAGACGATTAGCCGAAAACCAAATAGCCGACAAGACATTTAGCAGACAGCACTTAGACGACAGGACGTTTAGCCGACAAGTACATTTAGTCGACACGTACATTTAGCAGACAGGACATGTAGCCGACAAGTACATTTAGCCGACAGGACAAGTAGCCGAAACGTACGTATAGCATACAGGACAATTTGCCGAAACGGACATTTAGCAGACAGACAATTGGACGACAGGCAATTGGCCGAATGTGACAATTAGCCGACAGGACATTTAGTCGACAGGACAATTAGCCGACAGGACAATAAGTCGACAAGACAATTAGCCGAAAAGACAATTAGCCGACAGGACAATTAGCCGACAAGACAATTAGCCGACAGGACAATTAGCCGACAAGACAATTAGCCGACAGGACAATTAGCCGACAGGACATTTAGCCGACAGGACAATTAGCCGACAAGACAATTAGCCGACAGGACAATTAGCCGACAAGACAATTAGCCGACAGGACATTTAGCCGACAGGACGAATGGCCGACAGGAGAATTAGTCGACAGGACGATTAGCCGACAAGAAAAATTAAACGACAGGATATTTAGCTGAGAGGACGATTAGCCTAGTTAGGTTATGGTTAGGATACTTTTAGGTTACGGATAGATTATAATTAGTTTACGGTTACGTTAAACTTAGGTTACAGTTACTTTACGGTTAGGTTACAGTTAGATTACGGTTACGTCACAGTTATGTTACTTTCAGGTAACAATTAGGTTACGTTTAAGTTACAGATACGTTAAGGTTATGTTACGGATAGGTTACAGTTAGATTACGGTTAAGTTACGGATAGGTTACAGTTAGATTACGTTTCTGCTACGATTAGGTTACGAATAGGATACAGTTACGTTACAGTTTGGTTACAAATAGGATTACGGATAGGTTACATTTAGATTACGGTTAGGTTCCGGATAGGTTACAGTAGGTTACGGATAGATTACAAATAGGTTACTGTTAGGTTACCGCTAAGCTACAGTTAGGTTACGGTTAGGTTACATTTAGGTTACAGTTAGGTTATAGTTACATCACAGGATACGGTTAGGTTATAATTAGGTTACGGTTAGCGTACCGTCATGTTACGTTTATTTTACAGATAGATCACTGTTAGGTTACAGTTATGTCACAGTTAGGTTATAAGTAGGTTACGGCTACGTTACGGTTAGGATGAAGTTAGATTACGGTTAAGTTACGGATAGGTTACAGTTAGATTACGTTTCTGCTACGATTAGGTTACGGATAGGATACAGTTACGTTACAGTTTGGTTACAAATAGGATTACGGATAGGTTACAGTTAGATTACGGTTAGGTTCCGGATAGGTTACAGTAGGTTACGGATAGATTACAATTAGGTTACGGTTAGGTTACCGCCAGGCTACAGTTAGGTCACGGTTAGGTTACAGTTAGGTTATAGTTACATCACAGTTAGGATACGGTTAGTTAATAATTAGGTTACGGTTAGCGTACCGTCATGTTACGTTTATTTTACAGATAGATTACTGTTAGGTTACAGTTATGTTACAGTTAGGTTATGGTTAGGTTATAAGTAGGTTACGGTTACGTTACGGTTAGGATGAAGTTAGATTACGGTTAAGTTACGGATAGGTTACAGTTAGATTACGTTTCTGCTACGATTAGGTTACAGATAGGACACAGTTACGTTACGGTTTGGTTACAAATAGGATTACGGATAGGTTACAGTTAGATTACGGTTAGGTTCCGGATAGGTTACAGTAGGTTACGGATAGATTACAATTAGGTTACGGTTAGGTTACCGCCAGGCTACAGTTAGGTTACGGTTAGGTTACATTTAGGTTACAGTTAGGTTATAGTTACATCACAGTTAGGATACGGTTAGTTAATAATTAGGTTACGGTTAGCGTACCGTCATGTTACGTTTATTTTATAGATAGTTTACTGTTAGGTTACAGTTATGTTACAGTTAGGTTATGGTTAGGTTATAAGTAGGTTACGGTTACGTTACGGTTAGGTTACAATTAGGTTACGGTTAGGTTACGGTTATGTTCCATTTCCGTTACAGATATGTTACGGTTAGATTATGGATAAGTTACAGTTAGGTTACGGGGGTCTATGTCATTTAGCCGAAAACCAAATAGCCGACAAGACATTTAGCAGACACCAATTAGCCGACAGAACGTTTAGCCGACAGGTACATTTAGCCAAAACGTACATTTACCCGACAGGATATTTAGCCGACAGTTCAAATAGCCGACAGGACGTTTAGCCGACATGATATTTAGCCGACAAGACATTTAGTCGACATGACAATTAGCCGACAGGTCAGTTAGCCGACACAAGAGTGATCTTATAATGGTTCCGTTTTTACTTTTTAAGTACGGAACCCTAAAAAAGAAAAATCTGATTGTCAGGTGCATCAGGACATGTCTTGGACTGTTCTCACCTAAATGTTCAGACTTCTACGTGCGGTAGATTTTGCTAGTCATCAAACGCAGACACACAGACACTCAAACACTCACATACACACAGACAGAGCGAAACTTTCTTTTATTGATATACGTTTTATTCAATTTTCCTCGCTAAAAACTGGATTGTCGTTAAATCCGATCTCGCTGAAAACTTATTCTACAGTTAAATACAAACACACTTTTAGTAGCTGACGAGTTATTGAGGTTTTAATGCATATGTATAAAATATTAATGATGATTGAGTAAAAGCACTGATTTATGAAATTGATGAGCTATCGATATTATAGTGCCCCCATATCAGTAACAAATAAATACTACTTCTTTCAGCAAAAACAAAGGTTTATTAAAGCTGGCGAATCACTGATCTTTTAATATATAAATTAAATAAATTCGATGCGCAAAAAGACGAATTTGTGAGAATGTCAAGTTATCAAGATTGGGTATATATAATTCATTAATGACATTCGACTTAATAAAATCACAGATGATTAAGGATGACAACTTTTCGAGGTTTTTTGGAAATCATACAGAATTTATATCAAACTGATTAAAATATAAATTTAAAGAGATGGCGAAGTAACTAGGTTTTAGCGTTTAGAGAGATCGTTTGGGGATAACTTGTTATTTTAATTTTATTGCGGATGTAAAGAAAATTAATTATATTCTATTGCATAGAAGCACTGCTATATGAGGATATAGAGTTATCAAGATTTTAACCACAATGACCAATGATAATTGTTTAAATAAAAACATAGATTTATAAGCTTGAGGATTCATCAAGGTTTAACCGTATAACTTGTATTCGATAGAAAATAAAACGGATTAAAGAATCTTCAAGTTATCCAGTTTTTAGAGCAAAGGTATAATTAATAATATTAACTAAATACACTTATTTATGAGGATGCCGAGTTATCGAGGCTTTAACATATAAGCGTAATAATAATAACATTTTATTAAACTAGCTGGCTTCGCGGTCTAGCGCGCTCATAATTACATCGGCCCTCTAATTTATGCTAACATCGAAAAACGAATGTCGAATTCATATGAAAATTTTCGTTAGGTGCAGTAGCGTAGCTACGTTGTTTGCCGCCCGGGATTTCATCCGTTTATTAAATAATATTGCGTTAATTTTAAAAGTAGTCCGTGAAATTTACAGAGGGGGAGGGGGGCAACCTTCCACCGCTTAGGGGTGCATTCTTTCCTCGGGTTCTAGGGGACCGATTTCAACGGGAATTGGTTCATTTAAGTTAGATTACAATTCAGCTACTTTCTGTATTATGAAAGTTTATCTTAGACTTCAGTTACCAACATTTTCGAACATTAATGATGCATTCGTTTTTCGGGTTCTATGGGCTTGATTACAACGAAGTTTGGCTCACTCGACTTGGTTTTCGATTATCTGCTGCACGTGCGGAGCACTTCCGGTACATACTGCTTTAGGTAACGGGGACCCAGATCACAGGTTCGTTCGGAAAGAGATTTGTTGGGAACACACGAGAGGCTGTGGAAGGTAATGGGACTTCCGAAACTAGGTTCATTTAAAAGATTTTTAAAGGATATAAAATATACTAACTTGAGTTTTATTTAAGGTTATTATGATGGGCCTGGACAACGCCGGGTGGGTCAGCTAGTGTGATATAAAATTACACTGTATAAATACGGGGTTCCGGAGCCCAGTGCAATAGCACTTCCGAAAAACCGAAGCTTAAATTACCTTTTCCTTTCCTTCCCATCTCCAAGCTTTTGCATTCTTTTTACCAAAACACTTATATGTGACGTAATGTGTCACACACGTAGGAGATGGAGATAAAACGGTCTCAATTTTTATATCAGTTTTTAGGCTTAGACTGACTCGAGCTCAATCTGTATTACATTTAAAATTTTATTTATTCATGTATTGAAAAAAAAAATCCTCTTTTAAAATTACGTATTATAGTCCACTTCAAATCATTTTAATGCTATTTTGATCAGAATGAAGGGGAAACAGAAATCGTGTTTTACTATTTCAAATTTATATCGGCGACGTGTTGATACGGCACCACTCAAGAGACTGAACAATAAATTTGCTTTCAGTTCGATTTTCTTTTGTGACAGTAGGATAATTTTTTATTGGCTGGGTTTTCTTTTTATTATTTCGATATCTAACCTGAAAAGAATATTTTCTGTTTTATCCAACAAGCATCAGCTTGACGTTTTGTTTGTTCGAGGTTTTTTGTCTTCGGTTTTTTGCGTACGAGCATAAAAATCACGTTAGTGATTTTTCTATTTATTTTGTATCATGAACGGTACCCACGCTAAGGCTCTCTGCACCTATACGAAGTCACTTCCCTTTGTAAGTAGATATAATTACCATGTATTGTTATTCTGATAGAAAGCAATCGAGCAGTGTTTCCCCTTTTTCTATAAAAGCATAGATTCTTTCCGATAACGTTGTCAAATTTTTAATTTTATCTGATTTTCAGGGACTCACCGCAAAAGATTGTTATGCGGAAGGAAATGATTATAGTTTAAGATATGCACATTTTTCAGGAAATTGTAAAACATTGTTCCATTCTTCAGCATATAAATATTCATTTCAGTAAATTTCATTCATTTTTTCTTAAAAATGCATAGCTGCGAACTATCCCTTTTCTGTGTTAACACCATTTCCTAATCATAATCGTTACCCTATTTAATCGCAGAATTCTGCAATTAATTAACATAAAAAATAGGCACGAATTTTTACTATTCAGAAGAAGTGATAACTAAAAAGTGGAATAGTTGACAGCTAAGTATATGCTGATAGATAAATTTAAAATTTTTATTTTGCTAAAGAAAAAAAATGCTTTAAATTTTGCAATTAATGTACCAAATATAAATATGCAGATTACAGGGGCAGGGGGGAGGGGGTGGAACGGTACAGTTTTTGTACCGGTAGCACTGATTAGGGCTCCGGAACTTTTTTTGTTAGAATTTAAGGCCTGGGCGCAGTAATCTAATTGTAACGTAACCTTAATCTAACTGTACCATAAACATTACCCAACTGTACCCTAGCTGTAACGTGTTACCTAACCGTAACCTAACGGTAACCTAACAGTAACATACCTTCAACCTAACTATAAACAAATTATCATCTAACCGTAACTTAACTGTAACCTAATTGCAACCTAACCTTAATCTAATTATAACATAACCGTAACCTAATGTAACGTAACTATAAACTATCGGTAACTTAACCGTAACGTAAACTAATTATAAGCTAAATGTAACGTGACTGTAACCTACCTGTAACCTATTCCATAATCCAACCGTAAGCTATCTGTAACGGAAATGGAACATAACCGTAACCTATTTGTAACGGAAATGGAATATAACCGTAAACTAACCATAATCTATCTGTAACGGAAATGGAACATAACTGTAACCTAACCGTAATCTATCTGTAAAATAAACGCATCATGACGGTACGCTAACCGTAAACTACGAGTAATTATAACCTAACCGTATCCTAACTGTCATGTAACTATAACCTAACTGTAACTTAAATGTAACCTAACTGTAGCCTGGCGGTAACCTAACCGTAACCTAATTGTAACCTATCCGTAACTGTATCCTACTGTTACCTACATTTAATCTAACTGTGACGTAACCGTAATCTAACTGTAACCTAACCGTAACCTAACTGTAACCTAAGTTTAACGTAACCGTAAACTAATTATAACCTAACTGTATTCTAACTGTAACCTATCCGAAACCTAACAGTATCCAAACCAAAACGTAACTGGGCTAATCGTCCTCTCGGTTAAATATCCTGTCGGCTAAATGTCCTGTCGGCTAAATGTCTTGTCGGCTTATTGTCCTGTCGACTAATTATCCTGTCGGCTAAATGTCTTGTCGGCTAATTGTCTTGTCGGCAAAATGTCCTGTCGGCTAATTGTCTTGTCGGCTAAATGTCCTGTCTGATAAACGTCCTGTCGGCTAATTGTCCTGTCGGCTAATTGTCTTGTCGGCTAATCATCCTGTCTGATAAACGTCCTGTCGGCTAATTGTCCATGTCGACTAACTGTCCTATCGGCTAATTGTCCTGTCGACTAATTGTCTCTGTCGGCTATCTGTCGCTGTCGGCTAACTGTCGCTGTCGGCTAATTGTCCTGTCGACTAAATGTACGTGTCGACTAAATGTACTTGTCGGCTAAACGTCCTGTCGTCTAATTGCTGTCTGCTAAATGTCTTGTCGGCTATTTGGTTGTCTGCTAAATAACATAGACCCGTAAAATAAACGTATCATGACGGTACGCTAACCGTAAACTAATTATAACTTAAACGTTTCCTGTGATGTAACTATAACCTAACTGTAACTAAAATGTAACCTAACTGTAGCCTGGCGGTAACCTAACCGTAACCTAATTGGAACCTATCCGTAACGTACTGTAACCTACCCGTAACCTAACCGTAGTCTAACTGTAACCTATCCGCAATCTTAATTTTAACCAAACTGTAACGTAACTGTATCCTATCTGTAACCTAATCGTAGCATAAACGTAATCTAACTGGAACCTATCCGTAACTTAACCGTAATCTAACTGTAACCTATCCGTAACCTAACCTTAACCTATTTGTAACTTAAACGTAACCTAATTGTTACCTAAATTTAATCTAACTGTGACGTAACCGTAATCTAACTGTAACCTAACCGTAACCTAACCGTAGCCTGGCGGTAACCTAACCGTAACCTAATTGGAACCTATACGTAACATACTGTAACCTATTCGTAACCTAACCGTAATCTAACTATAACCTATCCGTAATCTTAATTGTAACCAAACTGTAACGTAACTGTATCCTATCTGTAACCTAATCGTAGCATAAACATAATCTAACTGTAACCTATCCGTAACTTAACCCTAATCTAATTGTTACCTATCCGTAACCTAACCTTAACCTATTTGTAACTTAAACGTAATCTAATTTTTACCTAAATTTAATCTAACTGTGACGTAACCGTAATCTAACTGTAACCTAACCGTAACCTAACTGTAACCTAAGTTTAACGTAACCGTAAACTAATTATAATCTCCGAAACCTAAAAGTATCCTAACCATAACCTAACTAGGCTAATCGTCCTCTCAGCTAAATATCCTGTCGTTTAATTTTTCTTGTCGGCTAATCGTCCTGTCGACTAATTGTCCTGTCGGCCATTCGTCCTGTCGGCTAATTGTCCTGTCGGCTAATTGTCTTGTCGGCTAATTGTCTTGTCGGCTAATTGTCTTGTCGGCTAATTGTCTTGTCGGCTAATTGTCTTGTCGGCTAAATGTCCTGTCGGCTAAATGTCTTGTCGGCTAATTGTCTTGTCGGCTAATTGTCCTGTCGGCTAATTGTCCTGTCGGCTAATTGTCTTGTCGGCTAATCATCCTGTCTGCTAAACGTCCTGTCGGCTAATTGTCCATGTCGACTAACTGTCCTATCGGCTAATTGTCCTGTCGGCTAATTGTCTCTGTCGGCTATCTGTCTTGTCGGCTTACTGTCGCTGTCGGCTAATTGTCCTGTCGACTAAATGTACGTGTCGACTAAATGTACTTGTCGGCTAAACGTCCTGTCGTCTAATTGCTGTCTGCTAAATGTCTTGTCGGCTATTTGGTTGTCTGCTAAATGACATAGACCCGTATGTATGTATGTACGTAACGCGATAACTCTTGATAGAAATATCCGATTTACATCAATTTTTTTTCTATGTTCATTCTGCTAAATCGCTTACCTGATTAGTTTTGGGGGTTCATTGGTTAAGTATAAAGGGGGAAACGGGAGCTAGTCCCCCACCCTTAACTAAGATAAATGGGTTTTTCATGCAGAATTATCAGATTTTCTTCAAATTTTGGTATACCGGTTAATTTTAATAACGAGTTTCTCTGATTATATTTGAAGGTTCATTGTTATAGTCTAAAGGGGGGAGGGGGGAACGAGAGGATAATACCCTCCTTAATTTAGATAGATGGGTTTTGCTATCCGATTTACTTCAAATTTGGTATACCAGTTTATTCTGATAAGGCGCTTCCCTAATTAGATTTGGAAGTTCATTGGTTAAATATAAAAGGGAAAACGGGGCTAATACCCCCTTAATTTAGATAAATGGGTTTTTGTATCCGATTTGCTTCAAATTTGGTATACCGATTTATTTCGATTAGGCGCTTCCCTGATGACATTTGGAGGGTCATTGGTTAAATATAAAGAGGGGAAACGGGGAGGGGCAATTCCCCCCCCCTCCCCTTAGTTTATTTTTCGAGGGGCATTATTCTTTGAAATAAGAGCATAATATACAGTTAGTGTGAATAGCCTGTGAGCTCAATGCCATCAGTTTAACTGGGTACTTTTCTTTTTAGCTCACAGGCTATCAAAGCCTGAGAGCTAATGTGCCCGCAGTTTCTGTATGTATGTACGTACGTACATACGTAACGCGATAACTCTCGATAGAAATATCCGATTTGCTTCAATTTTTTTTTCTAGGTTCATTCTCATAAGGCGCTTCCCTGATTAGTTTTGGGGGTTCATTGGTTAAGCATAAAGGAGGGGGGGTACGGGGCTAAATTTTAGTTAAATGTATTATTAAAAGGAGAATTTTGATTATTAATTGGGGGATAATTAGTATGTGATACTTGGTTAATTACATTCATCACAGCTCTTTTAAAAGAAGATTTGCAATATTTGCATTTCCCCCACACTTATAGAAGACCCTAAAAAGACTGAAAAACCATTTAAGTTTTTAAATAAATTTAGAGCCTTCAAAATTTCGCTCATCTGCGCATTTTTAAGAATGACGTTTATAGGAAGAAAGTCCCCATCTGTTTGGTTGAAGGAAATAAGGGTTAGAATAGAAAGTACATCTTTTACGGATGAAAAAAAAAAATCATTTCTTTCTTTTTGTTTATCTGACCGAGATCTTTTTTTAAAGATAAATTTAAATACAATATAAATTATTATCAAAATTACATCTTAAAAATAATAATTTTAAAAGTTAAAAAACCTTATTTTTTTACTCAAAGGTCTGTAGTAGTTTACTTCTGGGCAGCTAACATTGTCTATGGTCCACGTAAATGGAGATGAGGGATAGTCGTTACGGCCCTGTTGATTCGCTACGTTTTGGAATTACAGTAAATTCTGCCTAAGGCGGACTCTGTATAAGCCGGAAATCTGTCTACCGCGGAAATTTTTTCAAGTCCCGGCGAACCCATAGAAAATTACATTAATTCATGCTGCATAAGGCGGAATCTGTCTGATGCGGAAACGGAAAGGATTTTAAGGTCCCACCGAAACCAAAATTTTGCATAAGGCGGAAAAAGGATAATTTAAAAATGAAAAGCGTTTTGTTTATTAAACTTTAAAACTGATAAGTCAAATAACTCAATGTCGAGCATGTTAGTTAAAATTCCGTAAGCTTTTAAAAAAGTTAATTCAAAAGAACAGAAACTTTAAATTTTAAGGAATTTATGCTTATGCCATTTTTTCCTATGCAAAATTGCATCTAAATGTTAATATTTCTAGTAAAATGAACATTTATGAAAATGATTACGTATTTTCGAAAGTACAATATATTATACTTTAAGATTGTACTCAAATTCAAAATTATAGCGTTCTTTCTCATTCTCGAAGTTTTTTTGTTTTTTTTTTGGTGTGTATAAACTTCCAATATGAATGTATTACAGCAGTACTAAGAAATAGAATAAAGTTTCTCATTTATCTTTAAAAAGACCTTTGTCTTTTCGTCCAATTTTCTAGTCAGGAGAATCAATAAAAGATCGTCATCTTTCAGGGATTTTTTTTTTTTTTTGGTGGGGGGGGGGGGGGGGGGAGCTTTTTTGCATAAGCCGGAATATTGTCTACCACGGGAATTTTTCTCAGTCCCGACCGATTCCGCCTTAGACAGAGTTTACTGTACTATTTTTCAGCTTATCTGTGTGAATCAGTGAACATCGAAATATCGATTCAAGTATCGATTCTAGAATTTGGGAATCGATTCTTAATGCGATCGATTCTGTTTTATACGATGTCGATTTTAATCGATTCTCAAATTTTCCAGAATCGCCCATCACTACGCTATTGTATAAATAATGTAACTGCACAGAGAAACTATTATAGCATATCAAATATTGTCTCTCATTTTCTATTTAAAAGGGGCTTACAATTATTGGCTTAACGCTTAACTCTTTTATGTAAAAGGGTTAAATCAATTTAAAAATGTCTTCTTCTGCTATTGCTACTTGTAGGCAAAAGAGAAAACGTTTTGTTTCATCGGTTTCCATCTACAAAGAGAATGGGTTCATCGATGCCAAAGGAACAGAAGAAAAGATGTAAATCCGAGACAAGCACGAATGTTGATCAATGCAAAATTAATAATATATGGGAGATTCTCAAAAGGTGGGAGCATTAAACGTTAACTATATGTAATTTTTAAAATTTTCAAATTTAAGGCCAATTTTTTTTAATAGTATAGTATTTTGTCTATAAATCCTTCTATATATAAAAAAAAGTTTTGATTTGGAAATGGACCAATGAACATCTGCGTAGATATTCCGGGTAGATCGGCATCCAATTTGAATGCTTAAGCATGGCCTTTCATCGTTAATATTAAAAAAAACTGTTGCATGAAAATCGGTGGTATTATAGAGAAATGTTTGATAAACACGCTGATGCAGACAGTTTTCAAATCGAAGAATTATTTTAAGAGATATTTAATGCTAAAGTTGGACAAAATCGTTCCATTAAAAAAGTTTTATTGGAGCAAAAACTATACATGAGAATTTAATCATTTTTCGATCATTTTATACGTTATAAGTTCCCGGTGTCCAGATTGCCTTTATTTTTCTTATTTGACTGATTTTTTGAGGTAATTTAAATTTTCATTTCGAGAGATATTTTTTACAAATTTTAGAAAATGGTACTAATTTAAACTGTTGCCAATTGTATGAACAGCGAAAACAATGTTTACCTCAAATTAAAAATTTATTTACACGTGACTATTACAAACAGAAAAAAAAAACTTTAAAATTAGAATTAAATTATTACATGTTAAAAGCAGGAAAATTACGTCATAAGAACCATATTTACACTTAAATTTTAAAAGAGAAACAAAATCTTAAAATAAAAAAAATCCTTATTATGCGTTAAAACTTTAAATGGAGGAAATTACGTCATATTTAAAATGGCCAAAAAATATGGCAAAACAATTTAAATTGAAAAATATATTTGCGCGAGATATTTTGAGATAATCTTTTCAACTATTATCGTGAATTCGAAGACAGCGCAAATAATATTTACTTCTAACAACAAAAGTATTTTCACGTGAATACTATACGATTATGAATATTATATGTGAATATTAATAAGAGAAATAAAACTTTGGTGTAAATTACGTCAGATTTGAAACGATACATTTAAAATGAATTATTTAAAAGAACTATCTTATAGCGCTGTTAAAAAATACCGGGAGACAATGACACCAGGGCCGAAACTAGCCTTTTTTGCATCCGGGCCAAGCATGGATTTTGGCGCCCCCCCCCCCCCTCCTCTTCCGCGAAGTATATTTATAAAGAGAATTTTACTAATTTTCTAATAGTCGACTTATTTTAAAATTTAAAATATGTAATACTGAACTACGTAATCTACAATGGCGGATCCAAGGGGAAGGTCACGGGGGTCATGACTCCCCTCTGAACACCAACAAAAATATTCTAAAGATCATTTTAAAAATGAAATATACAGTAGAGTCCCGATTATCCGAGTTTCCGCTTTCACCGAGTGATTTTCTTCTGATGGACTGATGTCTTCTATTATTATGAAACAGCCATTATAAATGAAGTGTTAGGTGAAGATGAAAGAGCAGTCGTAAAAAGTCAGAATGGGAAGAAAAAAAATGGCCATAATTTTTTTTACCAGAAAATCAGAGTTCTAACTTTTTACGACTGCTCTTTCATCTTCACTTAACACTTCATTTATAATGGCTGTTTCATAATAATAGAAGACATCAGTCCATCAGAAGAAAATGATCCATTCCAAAGTTATAATCCTTCATTTGGCGACACTTCGGTCTGGCGCCCGGGGCTCATGCCCTCTCTGCCCCTCCCTCTTAGTTTCGGCCCTGAATGACACTGTTTACTTAATTCATTTTACATTAGCTTATTTTCAAATGTTTAAATAATTTTTTTTAATTAAATGCGAAAACAGCCATTGTATCTCTTAACCCTCTGTCTACCAGAAGGGTCCAATGGACCCGACATGTACATTCAAAATATTTATTCAAACTAGAAATTTCTTCAAAACAAACTAAATGTATAAATCAGACAATAATAAGTTAAATAAACAAATTAAATAGTTTTAAGTAAAAATTCTGGTGTAGAATGTTTTTATAAAACTTGAGTAAAATTTCCGGTAGTTCTAGGGTTAACAGCAGCAGATTTGGTCTTAAAAATCCCCAATCCAAGGAAAACGAATGGAAACCCGTTTACAGGGAGATCGCTAATGTTTTTTTAAATTTTAATTCAATATTTTTAAAGCCGATCAAATTAGCGTGCTTTTTGGATTTTGGTGTGCCTGAACGGGGGTTGGCGAGTGTAGCTCGTAGGGGGCAGAGCCCCCTAGTATAATATATAAATATTTTAATAGTATGTCTATAAAATTATACACAAACATTAAAAGACAGCAACTATTCTGGAAAATTAATGATTAAAGCATTTAATTAGCAGTTGTGTACGTTACAAATTTTGGACATTTGCAGATTTTGGACGTTGCTCTTAGTATTTAAAAATTCTTAAGACAAAGAATGTAGTAAATGTGTCTGTATACATATATATATGTATAATTAACTTTTTGTTATCCAGTAATAATAATAATAAAATCAAATGCTTTGTTACGTACGTTACTTTCGGACATAACAAAATACAGAAAAATGCTTTATGGAAAAGTCCTATCTTCAAAAAAGCAATAAATCAGCCTGCCATCTCTTAACGAAATTATCAAAAAATCATTCGTTTCCTTTATGCATTCGTTGTTTACCATTAGAACCACCTGGAAAAAAGTTAAAACTCTTTTTTCTTGTGGTACACTGGAGCAGTTAACGTTATGAATGTCCGAAATTGGCCTCTTTAGCATAAAATAATAAAATTTTAAGATATTTATACAAAGCTTTTACAATAAATCATGTCATTTTCTATCTCTGAATAAAAACTCAGTGTAAAAAAAAAAAAATAAATAAAATAAAATAAAGTCAATGATAATTAAAGTTATGTTTGAAAGGCTTAAAGTTATGACTTGTGTCCAGTGCCCACCTTTTGAGAATCGCTCGCTCATATGTGAGCAAAGAATTTTTTTTTGTATAAGCCGGTTCGAACTTTTACACCGGGACGGGCACTATTTTTTTTTTTTTTCTGCAGATGAGATAGATCCCGAAATTTTGGCCCACACAAACATCTAGCACTTATCTCTGCTAGGAAAGCTCAACAGAAAAAAAGTGAAAAATCGTGCGCAACCAGATTATGAAACACTTTCCAACACTTCCAGAAAACTTTACTATTTATTTTAATAAGATGAAATCTCAGTAAACAATTTGGAAGACACATAACACATTTGAAAACCCAATTTCTGGAATTAACAAGTCTGAAAATATGAGAATATAACAAGACTAGCCGTCTCTGCCAACCAGTTAGGTCTCTCCTAAACATATGTATGCTAAGAATTGTAATATGTTGCTTTTATTCATAATCTAATTTACTTGCTTAATTGGAAGATTCCGATAGAAAAATCAAGAACTCTTTGTAATCATGACAGTATTTCGATATTTTTTGCTGTTATCCATTTCATCTTTCGTGACAAAAGCCACTTAACCCTTTGAGCTCTGCCGGGTGAATTTTCACCCACATAAAATCAAAATTTTTTTTTATTTCAATCAAAACAACTCGGATTTCAAAAGCAAAAACTGCGTTTTGCAGGTTTTACTTGTCTTATTCATATCTAGATGGCAGCACTACTCTCAGCCAATATCTAGTTGGTTTTTAATGCGATCTTAAAACACTCCAATTTTCAAGGTTTAGAAATTCTGTGTTTTTCATGCATTACAAAGAAATATTTTTCAAAAGAGAACTTTTTTTTTTTCTCTTGGACAGTTCAAAAATTTAATAATTGCATGCAAATTACTAAACTGAAAATTTAAATAATTACATGGGATAGAAGTAAGTGATGGTAGAATTTTCTACCACCAGAGCTCCAAGGACTGGAAAAATGTGTTTTGTCACTAGGTGGCTGCACTACCTATTACACACTAGTGTGGAGATTTCGCAAGCAGCGCCTGCATTAGACTGAGTGTCTCCCGTATTTTCCGCTTCGAGATTAAAAAGGAAACGAGCTTTTACGAAGCTGTGTGAAGTGAAATTGCGGAAGAAGTAAAGAGAACGAAATAAGTTCGACGACGGAAGGTTTTTTTTATTAAAGAACGGAACATATTTCGATGAAATAAGATTGAATATTTACACGACGTAAGAAAATCATAGAAGTATTCAACGACGTTTATGCCTTTAAGTAATTAAAGAACGAGAAGAGCGTTTATATCTGTATTTTTTGTGTATGTATTCGTCTCAATAAATGTCAGTGTTCGTCCTAAAAGTGAGTTGTGAGTTAAGTATGGAGTCTCGCCCCCATAAATTGGAGTCAGAAGTGACAGTTAACCCACCAATATGATTAATTAGAGTTATTCATCCTACATATTCAAGCCGGATATTCTTCTAACGGTGAGTTCATTGCTATTATTTTATTATGAAGTTAGTTGAAATACCAGAACTGGAAGTTGCGTTTAAAAACGAACGAACGCATAAAATTAAATTGCTGCATAAATTCCTATTTGATGCTGACGGTGATCGCTCTAATAGAAAGAGAATACGTGATTTTACTGGTTTCGGTTTTCAAACCGACAGCACCGAATTCAAAAATAAAATAACTAAAGTTCAAACTGATTTTTCATTAAATGATCTGATTACAGTGTGCAATCTACTTTGTATTGATAATGAGGGATCTTTAAACGATCTCGCAACCCGATTAGTGACATACCTTTCAGACTTGACCTTACTACAAAATAATATTATACAAAATGAAAGTGACACCGACTCGGAACCCGAACTGCCTTCAAATAATATGACTTCAAGTAATAACACTGAATTATCAAATTTTGACAAACAACAGCAATTTCCAGTTCAAAGTTTTATGCAATCGTCTATTAATTTTACTGATATTGAAAGTGTAATACCTCCTTTCGATGGTAGTTCTTTTAGTGATATACAGGTATGGTTTAATAATTTTGAGGATGTTACTAATATGTTTAATTTATCTGACTTTCATAAATTCATATTTTGTAAAAGATCATTACGAGGAAAAGCCCAGTTATTAGCACAAACAGAATTTCATATCAATTCATATGATAAACTTAAACAACTCTTAATATCAGAATTTAGCACCACTTATAATTCTGCCGAGTTACATGATATATTAAATAAACGAAAATTGCAGGAAAATGAATCAATAGAAGAATATTTTCTTATCATGAAACAAATATGCTCGCGTGGTAAAATCGAGGATTCCGCATTAATGCAATACATCATAAACGGCATACCCGACCCCGTTTTCAGAAAATCAATGTTATATGGATGCCAATCCATTGTAGAATTCAAGCAAAAGCTCAAAATTTATGACAAAATTCGACATGACTTTGAGAACACTAAATTTCGTAAAGTCAAACCTGAAATGCCAATGAAAGAGAAATCCTTTCGAACCAAAACTGATCTTTTTTGCTTTAATTGTGGTTTGTCGAATCATAAAAGTAGCCAATGCAGACATAAAGATAAAGGCCCTCGTTGTTTTAATTGTTCGAATTTTGGCCATAAATCGGCTCAATGTGATCAACCAAGGAGGCCTAGAGTTAAGTCAGAACCCTCCAATGTTTCCACTGTCACGTCGAACACTTTCATGACCAAACAAGTCATTATTTCGTCTGTAAATGTTACATCATTGGTAGACACAGGTAGTGAAAGAAGTTTACTAAAGGAAAGTATTTATCGCAAACTCCCTACAATTTCGAACCTTGAACATTCAACTATCACATTAACTGGATTAGGAAATACTATAATCAAACCCCTAGGTTTTTTCTCTACGAACATTATGATAGATGATTTTAATTATACAACTAATGTTTATGTAGTCCCAGATTATTCCATATCTTTTGATCTTATTATTGGTACAGATATCCTTCAACAAAGTATTTTAACAATTTCTGGAAATAATATTTCGATGCAAAAAATCGAGAAAAATGACGATACGTCCAATAATTTTTTTATTAATATTGCTCATGTGTTAGACGATCTTAATCTTGATTTATCTCATATTACCGATGAAACAATACGTTCAAAAATTTCAGAACTTATTCAAAATTATTCCCCTAAAAAAATAAAGACAACTGATGTTAAATTATCAATTCATCTGGAAAACGAAGAACCTGTTACTTGTCCTCCCAGGCGCTTGGCGCAAATAGAGAAAAACTTCGTCGAAAAACAAATTTCTGAGTGGCTCGAAAAAGGAATTATTCGTAAAAGCACTAGTAATTTTTCATCACCTATTGTCCTAGTAAAAAAGAAAGATGGTTCATATAGATTGTGTGTTGACTATAGGAAGTTAAATTCTAAAACACATAAACAACGTTTTCCCCTCCCAGTAATTGATGACATTATTGATCAGTTGCATTCTGCAAAAGTATTTACTACTCTTGACCTTAAAAATGCTTTTTTTCATGTCGAAGTAGAAGAAAATAGTAGAAAATATACTTCTTTCGTAACACATTCTGGTCAATTTTAATTCTTATATATGAATTATGGCCTTAGCGATGCACCGTTAGTGTTTCAAAGATATATTTATAACATTTTTCGAGACCTCATTAATGAAAAAGTACTTATTGTCTATATGGATGACTTCATAATACCAGCTGAAAACGAAGTCGAAGGACTCCAGAAATTACAACGCGTCCTTACAACTGCATCCGAATATGGTTTAGAACTGAATCTCAAAAAATGCCACTTTCTACAACGAGAAATTGATTTTTTGGGTTACCACATTAAAAATGGTCAACTGCACCCATCCCCCTTAAAAACTAAAGCTGTCCTTAATTTCCCAGAACCTAAAAGTATAAAAGATGTACATTCATTTGTCGGATTAACTTCATATTTTCGTAAATTCATTCAAGATTACTCTTTAATAGCTAAGCCTTTAACAGATCTTCTTAGAAAGGACACTAAATTTCACTTTGGCGACCAGCAACGAAATGCATTTAATCAGCTGAAACACATCCTTTCTTCAGGTCCTGTTTTAAGCATTTATAACCCTAGTAACGAAACAGAAGTTCACTGTGATGCATCTATTGACGGTTACGGAGCAGTCCTCCTTCAAAAGTCTTCTATTGACAATCAATTTCACCCTGTCTATTTTATGAGCAAAAAAACCACAGATGCCGAACGTAAATATTCGAGTTATGAATTAGAAGTTTTAGCTGTCATAGAAGCCCTTAAAAAATTTCGCGTTTACATTCTAGGTATTCCTTTCAAGATAGTCACAGATTGCAACGCATTCGCCCTTACTATGAATAAAAAAGATATTTGCACCAAGATTGCTCGATGGGCTTTAATGTTAGCTGACTATAACTATACAATCGAACACAGACAAGGTACACGCATGCGCCATGTCGACGCTTTAAGTAGAAATCCAATATGTATGATCATTCAAGATAGTTTTACTACCAAAATCATACAATCACAGAACACTGACGAACATATACAGGCCATCAAAGAAATTTTGAAAACAAAGCCATATGACAACTATTTCCTTAAAAATAATGTTCTCTATAAAAATCATAAAGGTATCGATCTGATAGTCGTGCCGGATGAAATGCAGCTAAATGTCATTAAACACGTTCATGACAAAGGACATTTTGGCCGTAAACGCTGTGAAGAACTCCTTAACGAAGAATTTCTCATCCCTAATATGTCAAATAAAATTGATAAAATTATAGCAAATTGTGTAACATGCCTTTTGTATAATCGCAAACGTGGCAAACAAGAAGGTGAATTACATCCCTTACCTAAAGAAGAGACTCCTCTCCAAACCTACCACATTGATCATTTAGGCCCTCTTGAAACAACCAACAAAAATTATAAACATATTTTGTCTTTAATAGACGCATTTACTAAATTCGTCTGGTTGTATCCATGTAAAAGTACTTCTGCTACCGAAGTTATATCAAAACTACGACAACAAAGTCATACTTTTGGCAATCCTTCCATTATCATTAGCGATAAAGGTCCTGCATTTACAAGCAAAGAATTTGCTGATTATTGTCAAGATGAAAATATAAAGCACGAGACAGTTACAACTGGCCTTCCCCGTGCCAATGGTCAAGTAGAGCGACTTAATTCCACCATAATTTCTGTAATCTCTAAAATGTCCAAAGACGAACCGACCAAATGGTTTAAACATGTTCCTAAAGTTCAACAAGTCATTAATTCAACTTACCAAAGAAGCATTAAGAGAACACCGTTTGAAATATTATTTGGTACAAAAATGAAACAGAAAGAAGATGTACAAATTATTGACCTCTTAAACAGTGCAGTCGAAGAACAATTTATGAAAGACAGAGAAGAGCTCCGTAAAGAAGCCAAGAAGAATATTCTGGAAATTCAACAAGAAAATCGCAAGCACTATAATTTACGACGTAAGAAACCCCGTAAGTACAAGCTTGGTGACCTTGTAGCAATTAAGAGAACCCAGCAAGGACCAGGTTTAAAGTTGAAATCTAAATTCTTAGGTCCGTATAAAGTAGTCAAAGTGAAGTCTAACGACACCTACGACGTAACAAAAATCTCATCAACTGAAGGACCGATAAATACTAGCTCCTGCGCTGAATACATGAAACCTTGGCCTGACGATAACTGAAACTTCAAAAACATTTTTTTTTTAAATCTTTTCTTCTTATGTGTTCGTAACAATTTTATAAGTCAACCCATATGATGTTACGCTACTTCAACTATGACGTGCAGATTTTTTTTTTCTTTTCCCCTAAGAACAGTTACTGGTTTTTGTTTTTTGTTTTTTCAGATTCTATTTTACCACATGTCGCTGCGGCAGCTCCAGATGTCAGGACGGCCGCTTGTGGAGATTTCGCAAGCAGCGCCTGCATTAGACTGAGTGTCTCCCGTATTTTCCGCTTCGAGATTAAAAAGGAAACGAGCTTTTACGAAGCTGTGTGAAGTGAAATTGCGGAAGAAGTAAAGAGAACGAAATAAGTTCGACGACGGAAGGTTTTTTTTATTAAAGAACGGAACATATTTCGATGAAATAAGATTGAATATTTACACGACGTAAGAAAATCATAGAAGTATTCAACGACGTTTATGCCTTTAAGTAATTAAAGAACGAGAAGAGCGTTTATATCTGTATTTTTTGTGTATGTATTCGTCTCAATAAATGTCAGTGTTCGTCCTAAAAGTGAGTTGTGAGTTAAGTATGGAGTCTCGCCCCCCATACTAGAGTGTTTCAGAACCAAAATATGGGTGCTTATAATTTAATTCTAAGGAATCTAAATTTGTGTTTAATTCAACAGATTGACGAGTTTATTACGTTTTAAATATTTCTAAACAAAAAATAAATATTTTTAACACCTGTTTCATCTATAAATTTGATATATTTTTGATTAGTTTGTATTTTTAATTATGATTTTAAAATTTTCTCATTTAATAAATTTTTTAATAGTCTTAGAATTTGTCTAAATAATGTAACTGCTAAAATAACTTTGCAGTGTCATTTCTTGTATTTGCGTGTTGAAATGAATGCCCTAGAGCTCCGATGGTGGAAAAACTTACCACGTCCCCCAGCCTTGGGGGCATTTAAAAAAAATTTCAATCACATTTCAGACAGTCCCTTAATCGCATTTTTAGTACTTTTCTAGCATATTTTTAAATTTTTACCCGGAGCTCAAAGGGTTAACTGACGAAGACATTTAATGCTTCATGTCCATTTATACTTATCAGTTGCAATACGTTCACGAATACCGATATTTTAAAACCTATTAAGTAATCTTCTGTAATTGGGTCCACTGCCAATTGGCATATTTTAGCAATTTTTTAATTTTTTTTTTTTGTGGAAAGCTTTTATTTAATAATATACACTTACATTAAACCAATATTGTAGCTAATATCTTTTTGGGGTACTTCTCCATAATCATGTTGAAGTCGACCATTTACCATGAAAAACTATCGCCAAAGTTTAATGCCCAACAAAAAAAAAAAAAAAAACACAAGATAATTGAAACTGATCTATTGTACGAATGCATCACCACATTTTTTCAATCCTTGTTCTCTTAATATAGCGACGTTATTGTATTTTAATTAACAGAAAAAACTAATAAATCGGTAAATTATCAAGAATAGTTAGACGTCAAATTAAAAATCACTTCATGGCGTAACAAATCTGACATTACATTTTTGCAGTGTTTAATAAAATGTACACAAAATTGTATTATTTTAAGTTTGCTTCTATATTATTTACAATTTTAAATGATATATTTTATTAATGTACACAAAATTGTATGTAAGTTTGCTTCTATATTATTTGCAATTTTTAATGATATATTTAATAATTGTACATTAAATTATTGTTTTGAATGAGATTAGTCATTTGTAATTAACCATTTTCGATTTTGGCGATCTATTTTCCTGGTGCGGATAATACACATACCAAATTAACTGACAATCAGTTTTGAACTTTGATTCATTAAATATTATTACACGAGATGTTTCACTTCAAGAAAAGATCATGCAACAATACTACAGTTTTCACCTAACAGAATGATGCTGAACTTTGATTAGCTTACAGATGCATCAATTTTTTTGTTCTTCAAAATTTAACTTGTTTATGACCGTCATAGATTGAAATGTGTTAGAAAATTTACTACACTAAAATACTTATGACTTAATAAATAAACTGGGCTATTAGCTATTATTAACTCGGTTATTTAACTATGAAAAAGTTGCTGCAAAATTTTATTGTGAAACACAAATCTCAACTTTACTAAATGGTGCGTAAGCATTAAATAGTTAAAACTGACACTAACATTAGAATCCTTAAAATCAATGTTTCATAATCATGATTGTCATAGGTGTTGAAAGAAACTATTTTAAGAATTTTAATGTTTATGTCGGCTTTAATTATTCATTAATGTTTTAGTAACATTGAAATTTGTGTTTCAAAACAAAATTTTGCAATAATTTATGACAAAAAAAAAAAATAAATAAATAAATATGCCAAAAGTAATATAGAGCTAGCCAAAAAGCTAGCTGAAAGTGTTTTATGCCCCCAAAGCATTTAGTGAATTAGCCAAATAGCGACAGCCAAAGAAATACACTATATCATTCCCATTTCGTAAACCTGCTGACGGAAAAAAAAAAAATCCCATATTGCATCCGCGCTGAGGCAATACTTTAAAATTTGTTGCGTGCTCTCTATGCAAGTGTCTTCAAACAGTGTGGCATCATTTGCAGACACGACTCCAGCATATGGCGAAAACAAAAATCGCAGATTGTATAAGCATGGGATATGACATGCACTTGCTTTGAATCATCAATGCGGGTTCAGGCTACACAAGTAAAGAAATGAAACTAGCTTATTGTATTATTTTTCTTTTTCCATAAAAATGGCATAACTGGCATGTTTCCCAATGTGACTTCTTTGAATGAATTTGTGAAATTGAAGATAATATCGCTCACCCGCAAGAAAAGTGACACATCTTGCAAAAATTCATTTTACATTTTATTCCATTAATAAGTCTGTCTCGCTACACAAAGAGTTTCATAAGTGTAGTCACACGGAAAATCTCTTTATTACGCTATATGTTCATTTGTGAACACAGAAGAGGGGTGGATTGTATGGGGAGGTAAAAAATTATCCAATCCTCATCAGACGTCTCCATTTTTAAGGGTTTTATGCTTTTACACACGTTTTTATTCCTGCATGCAGAGATAAACGCTGCAATTTCACATTATAGTAAAATCCTGCAAATTTTCTTTTGCCTCTTCTGTGAAATTTACTTTTGTCGAGATGTGTCACTTTTCTTGCAGGTCAGCGATATATGAAGCCAATTTACAATAAATACTCTATATTTAATCAAAATCAAATAAAATAAGCAGTTTTTGTTGGTTAAAATAAAAATTACATTTAATTTTTATTTAATCTACTTTTTTCTGGAAGAAAGTCTCAAAAGTTTAAGCACTTTATGCAAATTTTTTTAGAAACATGGGATTGGATGGGTGTAATGAGGTCAAATGACGTCATTTTCCTATTTTATAAAAATATAAAAGTGGAAAAATCATTTCCATTCGTTTTAGAAATGCCGAAGGGCAAAGAATTCACAAAAGGTGAGATTTAAAAATTGAAATCACTTTCTTAAATTTCAAATTGATCAAAGCAATGTATCTATATCAAGTACTCTCTAGAATTCATAATTTCAACTGGAAACCAAGATGTGGGCAACCACGTATGAAGTTTGTTGAGACGGATAGGAGAATACGGGGATTCCTGTTAAGATCAAATATGTCCATACGGCAAATTAAAATTAATCGTGGTGTACAGGTGTTCGAAGATATTGTACATAGACGTATTAAAGAATGGGATTACATCATACTAAAGTAAACGGCTTACAAATCATGTCTCAAACTACACCACTAACAAGGAAGAATGAACTGGGTTAAAAAACACATGTACTGTGGGGGACAAGTGGCTTATTGTTTTATTCAGCAATGGTAAAAAAGGGAAATTAGATGGCCCTGATTGGTGGAACATGTATTGGCATGATCTCCGAAAGGAACCATGACACTTTTTTAACAGGCAGCAAGCCTGTTATGGTTTGGGGGATATTCTGTTTCAACAGCCTGCTCTCTCTGGTTTTTCTAAATAGAAGACAAAATTACAAAAATATCAAGAGACGCTGAACCAACATTTCCTTCCATTCAGTGACTTTTTTTTTGGGGGGGGAGGGGGGGGGGGCTGAATGGATCAAACAAGTTAATGCCTCACTGTACATATTACATAACCGTGGCTTTTGCAGAAATTTTTTTAAATTCTTGATTTACCAGATTTAAGTCCTCGAATAAACCAGATTGGCAATGTCTACGGCATTTTAACCAGTCATGTTTACAGCAATGGAAAACAGTATGGCTCTCTTGAAGAATTCAAATGGGCCATAGAGGCAGCATGGTACTCTTTGCCACCAGAAACCCTACAAAAACTAATGTTATGTGCTTTTATTTGAACTAATTTGAAATTACATAAGAATAATTTGTATCTAACAGTTTTGTAAAAATGATAATTGCAATTGTGCATAAACTTTTGAGACAGTTTTGTTAAAAAATTTTTTTAATTATATTTTTTACAAATATGTAATTTTGATATCATTTCTTTAAATGAAGTTGCGAAATACACGTATAAAAAATGCTATTTATTTTAACTATTTGCTATTTGTTAAAAATCAACATTTTATACTTGTGCTTAAACTTTTGAGACAGAGTATAGTATCACTTTTGTTGTCAACAGCAGACTGTGAGGGGGGGGGGGGGGATTCAGTCAACATGAATATATCAAAAACTGACTTGAGAAGAATTTCCATTAAAAAACCATTTGCTGTGTGGTATACAGCCAAATCTCGAAGGGTCAATCTTACAGAGTGATGTATTTGTTTGTATATTGCATAACTAAAAATAATACTCATGTATATAGAAATTTTGTAAAAAATAAAACTTTATTTTCTTGGCTAAAGCTATTTTTATTTGGCTAGAAGTTATTGACTGCAATTAGCCAAAAATCTCTTTTTCCTAGATTAAACCCTATAATATCATTTAAAAGTTTATTGATTCATGGAATTGTCATTTTCAAATAAAATAAATTAGGATTAGCAATAATTAAAAATCTTTCAATTATTATCACAAGATTAATATTTTAATTATTTTTTTTTTACATAACCCTTTTACTTGTGTACAAATTATAAATAAAACATCAATCGGCAATAAGTAAATGACTACACCCTTTCCACACAATAAGACGACAAGACAAAATATTGACAGCAAATTCCAAAATTTATTTAACTGTATACAATCTTAATTTTACAATGTCATGACATTTTTTTTTAGGTACATTTTACCTATAATTGCAAGCAAAAATACTTTTTGGCCAAATCAGCAGCGAGTTACAAGCTATAATTTATAAACTTGAAAATAGTTATGATTATGTAACACAAATGTGGACGTAATATGAGTATAAATACAAAACAAATGGATACATGTAACATTAAAAGAATACTTTTACTGTCATGATACTTAAATGTTAAACTTCAACTAGTTTTTCTTTGTTCCTCCTTAAAGAAAAAATGTTATTGCCAACAAATGACAATCCCAAATTCACAACATAATTAGAAGGCATGAGGTATGCACTTCACACTTCTTACCAAACAAAATAGCATTCTTTATGGTGTAGTACAAGGGTAAGTGCTGCTTTTATTTTACTGAATCAGGTTTTTAATACAATTATATGACAATGAAATATAAAGAAAGTAAAAATTTTAAACAGAAGATATTTTTATATTTTATTGTAGATGACTACATTCCGAATACAATAAAAGTTTCACACAAAAAATCAATTTCCAAAGAGAAAATTTTAGTTTTTCTTTTTTTTTCAGGAAAATGTGCATATGGTGACCTTTGCTAGATCATTTGTAACATAAGCAATTGAGATATACACAAACATTTATCTAATATTTAACTAGCCTTAACAATAAAAAAGCAGGGATGAAAACAGCTTGAGAAGTAGAATATATAAAAAAGAAATATACAAGAATAGTACAGAAAACAAAATTTGGCATTCAAGAGAAAGCTACAGAATATTTTCACCCCTGAAAAAGATATCAGATGAAAGATCTAAGATACCTAGTACTTTTAATGCCCTAAAACCCCCTTATCCATTATCATGGATATAAATAATACAGAAGGAAAATACATAATTATTTCTAGTTCTAAAACTTCTACTTAAGAAATGACACATACACACATCATATGTACATATATAAACACATTCAAATAGAATACAGAATAAGAAGGGTAGTGACAACCTTGGAAGAAAAAAAAAATGTATATAAAGCACATAACCTTTTACAAATAATTATTCTAAGATTCTTTGTTAAAGTCTTCAATATCAGTTTGAAAATAAAGAATTTTTCTTACATTAATTTCTTTAAAAATTGTGCAAAGTAATATGAAAAACAAGAAGTTTATACTTTCTGAAATAAATGAACTATTGATTTTCATGGAATTTTACAAAACGATTTCATTGTCTTATTAATGTTAGATCAGGAATTATCACGGACAGGGGCAGAGAATTTCATCCTTTTATTCACCACTGTCGAGTGGATTTTCTGAAGAGACGAGTTAATTTTTAGGCAGTCTTTCAAAAACTGCAGGCAATTAGAAGGCAAAAAAAACTTTGTTTTTACTAGTTAGCTATATTGTGCAACTTTCGAAATTACTACGATGTAAAGATGGTACGAAACTATCTGATACTAAACCTTCCTCAGTTGTATTTATTTCTTAACTTTATATACATAAAAAAAATATGAAAATGTATGGTAGTAAAAATAATTAACTATTTTTGAAGTTACGTACATTTTGTCATAATTTGCCAATGTACAATGCATTTTGCTGGCGGGAAAAATAAATCCTCGACGGGTAAAATTTTCTAAAAATTCCCCACCCCTGATCATGGACACTCCTTTTCAGTTTAATAATTTTTTTTACTTTCTGTTATACCAAAATTACTTCCTCGGTTGTGTATCAGGCATATAAATTGTAAGCCAGAATGTTGTATTAATTCATGGTGAATTTCCAAAATTAGGTGTTAGAGGAGTGGCTACGCAAAACAGCATGTGAACAAAGACTATAGAGTACTTCTTTCACAGGTAATGAAATCAAATTATAAATTTTCTTTCCTTCTGCAAACTTTCATTTCACACAACAAACAGATGCATAGCCAGTACAAGACAATTACTATCCCCATTTAGACTTTGACCATGGTACATGAATGGTGTAAAAGGAAATCCATGCACAACCATTTTTTTTTTCTTTTAAAATTGCTGTTTAAGTAAATTCCCTGTAAATGTTTCAAATACTGGTATGAAATTATATTCAATGGAAGCATATTTTACCAGTTTGTGATACTCTTCCCCATAATGAACAAACAATCTAAACAATTTTCTTGTTGGAATGGTCCAAATATTGGTTTGAAATTGAACTTGATTGCAGCATGTCAGTAACTATGGTAAAATTCCAGTAAAATCATTCTTAAGTCATTTTAAAAATTCATATATATGCATTCTAATGTAGTTGGATGAAGGTATATATAACTTATTTACCTATCAACATTGTCAATTAAAAAAAAAAAAAAAAAGAAAGCTGTATAAATAAAGTAATTTCTCAACTATCACTCATGAAACATTGAAGCTGCATTTACACTATGATTTTTGTTTTAAAATCACGGATTGTCCAAAAAAAATTATACCAACATGAACGGAATTCAGGTTAAATGTCTCCACACTACAAACATGATGCCAAAGAAACTATTAAAAGAGATTCAATGACTTCATTTTTGAATCTCTAACAGATTTTGCTCCTACATACTGCCAGTTGAGATAACAGCTAATGTTGTTCCCGAAAGCACCGTACCAGCCAGTTCGAAGTTCTTTGAGGATAGAGTCAAATGAAAAAGACCATATGACCAGTCAACCACAGTGACTGAGCATTCAAAATACTTAAAACCTGCTTAAAGGCTAAGGGGCATCCCACACTAAGGCAACACATAAGACATGTCGCTTGAATTCGCTGGAAAAACTGGTTTAAAACAAGTTTGAAACAACTTAGTTCTTTGTTTCGACCGGTTTTTGCACTACATGTCGCTTGTCGCCTTAGTGTGCGATGCCCCTAACGCTCCAATAATGCCTGTGCCTCGGCCCACAACATGGGTGCAAGAAGTCCAGACAAAGACACTGAAAACATGTCTGAGTCAGAGGCGATTCTGTTTTAAAAGTTTTCTGAAATTCACAGCAAATTTCTGAAATGTGAGGAGGGAGGAGGGAAATTCCCCCCTTAACCGAGTTTCTTTCTGCAATCCTTTGAGAGCTTAAAAAAAAAAAAAAAAAACTTAAATTTCACCAATCTTTTGCTGAAATTTGTGTTTTTTTCACGATTCTTCGACGAAGTTAGCTTTTTTTTTTTTAATTTGCTGGGATTCTTTGACGAAATTGGAGATTTTTTTCTGCAAACGATTGAGTTTCCCCCCCCCCCCCGACCATGTCAAAATCAGCAATATCTTTTATGTGTCTGAGTTTGCGGCATGGGTACAGGGAGTCTATCATCTAAGCCAAGACTGAAGACTTTTCTGAGTATTGGGAATAACTAAATGAAAATAGACTAGAATATACCTGTCTTTCATTATGGCTAAAAATTGATTTCTTACAATAAAATAAAGTGATTAAAAGTTCATGATAGTAAAATTGCCCTAATTTAAGTATATAAAATAGAATTTACATTGAAATTAGTCAAAAATATCTCCAAAACTGAAGGTCTTGCTTGCACCCATGGTTTGCGGACTGATGATAATTTTAAATTTTCGGAAGGGAATGCTTTAAATTTTCAGAAAATTTGGAACAGAATCACCCCTTAGCCTGAGTATTGGGGTTAACTAAAGAAGATGGGCCAGATTTCAATTTGCCAATTGTTCTGTCTAAAAGTTGATCTAAAAGAAAAAAAAAAAACTTTTGCTTATAAAAACTTCAACTATTTAACTATATAAAGTATAATTTACTATCAGTCGAACATCTCCCTATGACTGAATATCTTGCACCCATGATATACAATGCGTGATTTTGGACCTGTGCAACTTTAATGCAAAATAAGAACAAATACAGTTAAATCAAAAATACATCAATCAAGATAAAACTTTTTTAATTTCAACCAAGAATTTCACAGAAAAAATGAGTTGCCATGCATTAACACTAAGTATAAATCAATTTCTTTTTATTCTTTTTAGAAATGTTATCAAATTCATGTAGTTAGAACAAAAGATTTTTCCACAGCAAATCAGCATTGCTGTTCCAATGAAAATGGAATGATTTTTTAACAAAACACCACACAAACAAATTTAGTTAAACAAAAGAATGAGGAACCAACATATATTAAAAGGTTTTCCAATAAGAAAAAGAGTAAAAGTTTATAAAATAAAAAGTGAAGAAAAATTCTCTCATACAGGAAAGAATTTACAAATCTTGTATGAAATGTTTAGTTGTGGCAGAAAACTCATTCTAATAGATGTTACCAACCGCCATCCCTAGAATTAAAAAAATGAAAAAATTATACATCTTGCATTTAAAGTTAATAAGGTAGTTTTTGGGTAAAAACATTAAAAGGGTCCATCCATTAATTATACCTTCATTTTTTTTTTTCTTTTTAAACCTATCCTTCCTTTCTGTCACAGGTTCATCTATTGAGATGTCACCATTTTTCACAAATATTTATGTGAAAAATTATGATTTATTATACTCTACAAAAAACTTAAGATCTTGTGTGCTTTTACTTAAAGTTACTGCAATTCAAAGAAAAAATATACTGAACACCAGCTGATTTTTTTTTTCTTATACTGCTTTCAAATAATGAGTACTTAATTGTTTTTGTATTTTAGATATACACATAACATGTTAACCCTTAAACAGAGTTTCCCCCAGACAGTTTCAGGAGGGCGCTGCACCCTGCCTGCCCTTAGGTTTACAAAATAGCACCCCTCTTGGTCTTGCCCCTCATTAAAAAAAAAAAAGCTCCCTTGTTGCCCCCACCTGAAAAAAGTGCCTTTACTCCTTTGTATATTAAGAAAATTACTTTCATAGTAAAAATTGACTCATTGCTGTCTTTAAAATAGTGTTCTGTCAATTAAATATTAAAAAGTAGTTTTAAAAATCAAAAGAATGCCTTTCAAAATTTCAAGAAAGGCCCTTAAAAATCCAAAACATGCCCTTCGGAATCCAAAAGTGCCCTTTTCCCACAAGCAGCACCCTGCCCTTTTTTAAACCTGGGGGAAACTCTGCCTTAAATGAAGGAATTACTTTTTTAGAATTGTGTTTATTCTTATATTAAGGAATAGACACCAGAAATTTTACGATAGATTTTTAAGTTTATTTAGTAGCATATTTTTGTAATTTTTACAGGATAAATAATTCTATTTAAATATAGTGATTGTTTAGAACTTTATTTATGAAAAGTTAAAAAGGTGATGCAAATTTGCACCACTATGCATTTAAGGGTTAACCCTCTCACTGCACATTCTGCAATTTGCACAAGCAATATAAAAGTAACAAAATTTGCACAACCCACGATCTTTTTCTTTTCTTTTTTTAAGATCTAATTTTATATTAAAAAAAGAACTGTACCCCCCCCCCCCCCCCGCCCCAAAAAAAGAGCTTCACATATTTTAACTCTAAATAAATGTAGATTTGAAATATGTAATGAAATAAATGCAATTTTTGAACCTATTATGCAGCAAAAGGTTTAACCCTTCTCCTCTGTCATATTTCGCTGACATGCTGCCATTCAAAGTGAGGTATAATTAATGGATGACAAAATATACAAAAAGAATTATCGCAAAAGTTTTGTTATGTTTAAATCTGACTTTTATGATTTTTTCCCCATTGCGTTAAAATACAGAATAAATTCAAAGAATTTTAGCTTTCTAAAACAAATGTCTAATTACAGGGTGTCTACAGAAATCGTATAAAAAAAAGTTACCTGACTTTTCCATGATTTCCATTAACAATACAAATACGGTATTTTTTTCATGTATGCCGATTCTGACTTATCCAGTTTGCTAATCTCATTCGGGAGAAAAAACAAGAGAAAAACATAAAAATTGCCTAATATTCATTAATTATTGGTTGACAGTTTTATAAATCCGAATCAAAACCCAAAATTTAGTCCAACAACTTCACATAGTGTCCAATGGATAGGGTGACTAGAAAATTTCCTTATCTTCTGAAAAATATTAAATTCTAAGATTTATCAACATCTGACAGGATAGCTAATTGGATTAAGCTGGCCACCTGCTCAGGTTATGCTAATGTATCATTTAAAACTTTTAAAAATGGGTAAATTGCGCTCAATATAAGCGCTATCTACAGAAAATGAGGACATTTGATCACCCTAATTTGTGTTAAATATCAAAACTCATACCATGTGAATCTTTTTTTAAATATTAGGAAAGACTATTATTCAGCATGTGTAAAAATATGGTATATAACATAGACGAATCAGTAACATTGGCAAGGTGAAAATGCAAATATTTTCACATATAGACAAATTTCCCTGATTTTCGAGTGTTTTTACAAAGTTCCCTGAGTTTTCCCCGATTTTTCCAGATTGATAAACATCCCTGATTTTCAGATTCTGTAGACACCCTGAATTACTAACCAATCATGTTTTTATGCTCAGGTATGAGACTGAGAAAAAAGCAAAAAAGAGGAAATGACGCGTGAGGTAAAAATCGAGCAAAAAGTTAAAACAACGCGCGGGGTAAAAATAAAGCAAAAATGTGAAAATAAAATTTGTGTCATTATTTGAATTCAAAATGAAACATATATATGAATATAAAAATACATTAAAATGAAATATGAACACTAGTAAATATAATAAGAGTGGAATTCAAAATTTTATTCAATAATTTACTGTAAATGACAAATATTAATGTGAAAATTCCTCAGAAACGTAAAACTATTGTTTAAAATTTGTATAAGTAAATACATTTCAAAATAACTTGTCATAATTTCTTTTAAAAGTAATGAAATTGCAAATATATTATGAACAAATATTATAAAAAAAGTTTTCCTCTTTATTTTTTAACTTTTGCTCTTTAACAACAGAAGTATTCACTAAAAATTAATTTTTAGTATAATAGGTAATGCAAAAGAGTAAATGATCAGTAGAAATACATTCAATGCAAAATTCTGCCATGTGCAAATATAAAGAATTTATTGGACATTTTATCGACAATCGTGGTTATTTTTCACTTTGTGCATATTTCTTAATATAGCCTACCTGGGAACATTTTATTAAATAGGACTGCTGCCTGTTCTGAAACATTTAATAACAACTATGATCCAGTAAAAATCTAAAAAAGATATTTACCTTATTTCCTTCTTTGATTAAGTTCATCAACTTTTTTTTTTAATGTATTATACATTATCCATAGATTTTGAGCTTTACTATATCTCCTGGGTAATTGTCAATTCAAAACAAGTTGCCGTGAATTCAACACGCAACCAGTTTCAACCAAAACCAATGCAAATGATATTCGCCATTCTATTCAATACACGAAAATCAAGTTGAAAATTTTTATCCCATCGGCATAAGAAAAAAAATAAAGTAGAAATGAAAATGATGCAAAAAAAAAAAAAACCAAGAATATTTACTACATGTGCAGACAGTTTCGCAGTTCGCACTAAACAGTGTTGCCAATATTCAAAAGTGAATTCCCCATTCACCAAGGCTTTACGCAACTTCCTTTTTCTCCGGCAATTCACTGGACACATGCGCAATCGGTCGGAGGAAAGTAGAATACGATCAACACAGACAGAAATTCATTCAGACTCCAATCACGGGACATAATGAAAACATAGTTTACCAAGCGCACAGAGGAGAGGGCGATCTCTCTCTCTCCAATGCTGTTTGCTTTGATGCGCGGTAGGCGAAAGGAAAGAGAAAGTAGAAATGCAGATTTGCATCGAACCAGAGAATGATAAAATTCGGTGCCGAAAAAGCAGAATTCCGCATAAGGATTTTTTTCTTTTCTTTTTTAGCGGAAATCTGCAGATTTTCAAAATAAGCAAAAACACGGAAATCCGTGGAAAAATGGCATGCCTGTATGCTTTAATTAATAAAATCATAATTATTAGTAATTACAGACATTATAAAAACTGCGAACTAGTAATTCTATTTTTATAGTTCCTTTTTTTTCAACTGGCAGATGACCTTCATAATTCACTGTGACTAGTTTCCGTGGAAATCACATATAAATCATTTTTCCCACTCTTTGTTCTTGACCATAAAAAGATCTGAAACAACCTGAAATGTAGCGTGAAAAAGTATCTGACTGAGGAATTCAGAACCCCTTATCAGAGAAACACCCTCAAGGTCACACACCAATCTTCGGGAAAAAGTTTAGTAACATACAATAACATCATGTCCATTAATATTTTGTAACAATTGTGTAAAAGTATATTGAAGACATATTTACATTTATTAAAATTATTAACAACTGCATTTAATATAAAATTATTAACACAGCTCTACATTAATGCACTAATTAAGGAAAATAATATCTTTATGCTTTAATGAGGAATTTGCACACGTGGGGAAATCAATCAACTACAAATTTTTCTGATACAGTAGAACCTCGATTAACCGAAGTAATTGGGGCAGACCCTCTTTCGGAAAATCGAAATTTTCGGATAATCGAGAATGCTTCAATTTTAAGAAGATGGAGAAATATATGCGCTATTTCTTTTTTGGTAACAACTGCTTAATAAAAATAAAGTAATAGCAAAATAGAAACAGTAATAATTTACCTGAATGTTAATTTTGAAATTAAGTACCTTTTACATTTACATATTTCACAAGAGTTTGAAAGAAAGTCTGTGGCAGTTTCGATTGCCCTTGCTTTTCAGCTCTATCACGAAGATTTTTTTTAATAGTATGAATCCTTTTGAAGGTTATTCGCTTATTAAAATTTCTTAAGTGTATTTTACTATTGATATAAACATAGCATTCATATAATTAAAAAAAAAAATGACAAACAAGGGTACTTCAAATATGTATTTTGTTTTCCATGATGACATGACATCGCGGTGCTTAAGGATTGCAGACGCGGCGTGCAACGCCACCGCGCGTAACCTCCAACTAAATATGAATACGAACAAAGAATGAATTTCGAAACAATGCACGGCCTAAAAGTTAATTTGGAAGCTCTGGTGGAGTCCCGAGGGCCATTCCAGAGTTGGAAGGTTAAATATAACCTCCAGAAAAAGGGGTGCATAAGACATTAACAAAGCTATGTATCATCTTTATTTAAACACAGCTTTAAAAATGGATTTTCCACACAAGGAATGTAATAGTTAAATATGTATATTTTGCACACGAGAAATGTGATAGTTAAAAAAAGCTTTAAAAATAGATTTCAGTTAACTGAGAGTTTCGGATGAAAGAGGTTCTACTGTAATTAAACTCATAAATTGAAAAAAAAAAAAAAAATAAAAAAATAAATGGGCCAGTAGTTTTAAAATTATGTTTAAAGTGAAGAGAAAGCTGTGTGACTAGAAAAGGCTGGGCGATTGGCTGTGACGTCACTGTTCACGATATACCAATGTTTACATTTTGTTAGCAAGCGGTGTTTTGTTTCTAGGCCTGTGTTTTGCAAGCATTTTAAAATTTTCTTTATCTCCAAATTTATTTCTGCTTTGATCTTTATTGTATGTTATGAACCTTGCATTTTCGTTTTATTTATGGAAATAAAATAGCATTATTTCCTGCATTAAAGGATGGATTTAAAAAAAATACTACATTACATTCTTTCTTTTCAACAAACTGAAAACATAACTTCTCATTGTAAAATATTAGTTAAAAGCTTTTTTAATATTACATTTAAGTTATACAGATAAAAAATTAAAAAAAAAAAAAATTATTTTAAATAAGCGCCAACATACAGATTTGAGAGAGCCTATTATATTTTTTAAAAAGTATGATATGTTGTTACTCTGCATAAATTGCTTTAAAACATTCAATTGTTGCAAACATCTTTTTTTTTCTTGTGATTATATTGCCTACCGCTGCTTTAAAACAAGCTTTTTTTTTACGGCATACACATAGCAGATGGAATTTTGATTTAGTTACTTTTTATCGAAGTTCATTCTAGGATCAAAGGCAGGCACGGTGCACTTCGCTATAAAAGGGCACTTCCAAAGAAAAAAAAGGGGCACACTCATGAATTTAAAAAAAAATTAGTCTAGTGTTTGTGCGTGTGTGTACATATATATGTAAAATACATTTACAAACTGATTTTATTGATATACTGAATTTACTATGGACATAATTTAATCCTTTACTCTCTTATGTTTAGTGGACTTGGACGAACTGATGACCACTTTTTGTACAGAGATCTCAGTGGTCGCCTTTTTAACTACCACTATTTCTAAACAATAATCTTCATAGTAATTTTTATTGCAAATGTTGTGGAAATTTACCACAGAGATTGTTGTTTAGAAATTGTAGTAGCTAAAAAAGATGACCACTGAATTCACTGTACAGGCCATTACCATGTAAAGTCACACTCAACAAATAAGTGCAAAAGGTTAAACAGTAGAATTTACAACATATTTGACACACCTTTTATCATTAACATAAAGATTTTATTCTTAAATCAAATCAGATGATTAGCAGGGTTCATACAGATTTGGGAAGAAAAAATCCAAGGACTCAAAAAAGGATTTGCCATTTTAGGTAGATTTCGTATGAAATACTACCTATTGGCATCGTTCCTATGTTGGAATTTCTGAAAATTTTTTGCAGATCTACACTGATCATGACCCCGAGCCCAAAACCACCCTCAGTAAAAAACTTTATATCTATAAATGTATATATATCACTTTCTTCTGGACACAATAACTTCCACTATTCTGCACTATATGTCAAAATCAACTTTTTTACAAACTGGCCAGTACACTGATTTTTTTCACTGGCCAGTAACAAAGTTATGTACTCTCCATACAAAATTGTGTTTTTTCTAACTATCAACATTGTAATTTACTAATATATATTACTTACCATTTGATATGATTACACTCAACTGAAAAATTTTATTTTTACTATTAATTGCAATGAAATAAATTCACAGGAAATTTTCAGAAAGGTTACAGCACAGCCCCCCCCCCCCCCCCCCCCATCGGCACTAACTAATATCATAGACGCCAACATTGTAAAACCTGCATCAGGAGTAAATTGGTTAAATTTCAGGAGTTTTGGGTGTCCATCAGGAGTAAAATTTAAGCATTTCAGGAGTGATACGATTTTTTTAAGCTATGCTTTATTTAATAGTTAATTACAAATATTCTACAAAATCCACACCTTTAGCAACATTTCTGCCTATTCATACAAACATAGTTGAAATTAAGGTTCCATAATTTACTTTTATCTTCAACTAATGAAAATATATTACTGCCTGTGGATGTATTGGTATTGCTTGCAATACACAGTACAGTTGACAGTACTTCTCCTATACTTTCATCAAAGTACCGTATTACGATAGGAAACAAAGTTTCAGACCCTCCATCATTGCTGCCATCGGTTGATAATGAAAAGGGGGAATCTTTAAGACAAGATGACAGCAATTTTGATGTTTCAGCAGCCATCAACCAGTTGTCTTAGTCCTTCCTGCACTATAGTTTGATGCAATTTTGGAGTCTGGAAACATATTCTTAAAAAGAGGTCCAGCATGATCCGCAGCGGCGAGTGGGATGTTATGCGATATCAAAAATTTGGTAAAAAGAGCTTCTGCCTTTGTAATATTCGAAGTATCTTGATTTTGAAAATATTTTTCAACTGTTTTCACTTTTTTTGCAGCCGATACTTTTTTTTGATGTATAGGGCCATTTACATGCCTCCGACAGTCATCTACGCCACCATGGGCAATATTAAATTCAGAGTTGCACACAGTACAGAGTGCCGAACTCTCTAATTCACCACTTTTTAAACATGGCCATTTGAGCGAATACTTCGGTAGAAATTTTTGATTTCTAATGGCTTTTCGACGATCTTTTTTGTTCTGTAACATCAGGTTTAGTATCCATCAGAATAACAACGAAAAAACAGAAACGCAAACTTAAAAAAAAAAAAATCACATATTATCGCACACGGTAAAGAAAAGCACGCAATCTGCGCAAAACAGAACAACGCGGAGAAAAATATTTATAGTTAAAGTTACAGTTTTAAAATCGATTACCATGGGAGAAAGAAATATCTTTTTGAATATTCAGACCACGGGGAAAAGAACAAACAAGCATACTGTGAAGGGCGGGGTCAGTTATTTTACGTCATCGCCGCTACTTTCTACTCCGCTCTCATTTGCTGATAAGCGCTTGCGTTTTAAGGATAGAGTTGCGGTTTAACATCGATGCTAGAAAGAAGTGCGCTCTGATTCGTTAATCGTTGTTTACGTATTGAGGACAAGTCGGAGATCTTTACAAGAGACAGAGGATATTAGAAGTCTGTGAGGAAAGCATGCATTGTTTACAAGTAGAAAATCGGATTGGGAATTTCGCGACTTGCAGAGAAACTGATATTCGATAATTTTTTTTAGGTTGTTGATGCTGATTTCCGTATTTTCAGCTTTATTTCCGTACTTCCGTATTTTACTACGCATTTCCGGAGAAACTCCGGAAATTCCGGAGTTGTTGGCATCTATGTAATATGCATTTTTCTGGGACCATAACAAATTTCGCGATCTTTTGACGAAATTCACGTTTTTTCGTGACCTTTTGCAAAATCAGGGTGTCTAGAGAAATTCTATAAAAAAAGTTCCCTGATTTTTCCATGATTTCCCTGACTATCTTTATCAGACTTCCCCGATTTCCATTATTAACAATACACATACCGTATTTTTTCATGTATGTCGATTCCTCATATAACACACTTATCCAGCCTGCTAATATCTCCTTTGCGAGAAAAAACGAGAAAAACACAAAAATTGCCTAATATTCATTAAGTATTTGTTGACAGTTTTATAAATACGAACTCAAAATTCAATCCAACTTCATGTAGTGGCCAATGGATATAGGGTGACCAGAAAATTTCCTCATTTTCTGAAAAATATTCAATTCTAAGACTTATCTACATTTGACAGGATAGCTAATTGGATTAAACTGGTCACCTGGTCCGGTTATGCTAATGTATCATTTAAAATTTTTAAAAATGGGTAAATTGCCTTCAATATAAGCACGATGTATAGAAAATTAGGACATCTGATCACCTTAATTTGCATTAAATATCAAAAACTCATACCATACGCAACTTTTTAAAATTATTGGGAAAGACTCATCAGCCTGTTCCCTGATTTTTCCATGATTTCCCTGACTATCTTTATCAGACTTCCCCGATTTCCATTATTAACAATACACATACCGTATTTTTTCATGTATGTCGATTCCTCATGTAACACACCTATCCAGCTTACTAATATCGCATTTGGGAGAAAAGACAAGAGAAAAACATAAAAATTGCTTAATATTCATTACATATTGGTTGACAGTTTTATAAATCAGAGCTCAAAATTTAGTCTTACAACTTTATATAGTGGCCATAGGATATAAGACTTATCTACATCTAACGGGATAGCTATTGGATTAAGCTGGCCACCTGATCAAGTTATGCTAATGTATCATTTTTTTTTTTTTAAATGGGTAAATTGCCTTCAATATAAGCACTATGTACAGAAAATCAAAACTTCTGATCACCTTAATTTGCGTTAAATATCAAAAACTCATACCATGGGCATCTTTTAAAAAATATTGGGAAAGACTCAGCATGTGAAAAAATATGGTATATAAAATAGAGGAATCAGTCTCGCTGGCAAGGTGAAAATGCAAATATTTTCGAAAGACAAATTTCACTGATTTTCGATTATTTTTACAAAGTTCCCCGACATTTCCAGATTGATAAACCTCCCTGATTTTTCCATGATTCCCTGATTTCCAGATTCTGTAGACACCCTGAAAATCTGTGTTTTTTCGCGATCTTTTGACGAAATCTGTGTTTTTTCGCGATCTTTTTACAATTTTTTTTTTTGTAATCTTTTACCAAACTTTGTGGGGTTTTTTTTCACCATTCTTTGAAAATATTTGCTTTTTTCCCCCCCAAGATTTTTTTGACGAAATTTGCATTTTTTTCTGCAATTTTTCGATGAAACGTGTTTTTTCCCCCCGCAATCTTTTTGTGAAATGTGTTTTTTTCACGATCTTTTGACGAAAATTGAGCTTTTCCGCGATCTTTTCACGAAATCTGCGTATTTTTCTGCGATCTTTTCTAGAAATTTGTGTTTTTTCTGCGATCTTTTCTCTAAATGTGTTTTGCAGTGGGGGCATCAGGGCAGCAAATTTTGTAAAGAAGGGCAGGCAGGGCGGCCCCCGCGAAAAACGCCTAGAATGAACTCTGCTTTTTATATAAAGAAAATAATTTGATTCATAATTGTGTTTATGCACATATACAAATAATCCAAAAATATATTCTAAAAAAAATTAATGTAACATATTATATGGTTTTAAAGTAATTTTCTTAAATTTCAGCTGTGTTCCTATTCTGATGATGAATAGTTGGCTGGTATAAAACTGATTTATAGAAAAATATGTATATATACAACGATTATAGTTTAGATGTCAAGAAATTTTGAAGCCTTATAGTGGCCACTAATGAAACTGAGTCTACCGGCCACTGTCTACTAACTCAATTTTCCAGTTTTCACCTATAACTTACCCTAATAATCATGCATTATTAGTTTTCTTTTATGAAGAAAAATAAGTAGCTAGAACAGTTCGTATTAGTGTAGTTTTTTTTGTACTACTTACAAGGGAACCACTTTTGGTGTTGCTCGCACCTAGCATAGAGACCTGGTGCGTTTTGTAGCCCTATACATAAAAGTTAGAGAACCGAAAAAATTTCTCTGTTAAAATAATATTTTATATACATTTTTATACTTTTAATTTTTTATTATTGCATATTTGTTTATTTCACGCCAAAAGTGAGTTAAGTCGCCAAATATGGCGCTACAATTTTTCTGCCCGCTTTATCCAAAGAGAAAATGTACAGAACATATTACTAGAATTATATCAGATTTTTTTTTATATAATTGATAGCATAAGAAACAAATATTAGGTTTTTATTTTTTTTTCTATGCAGACGATAAATATATAAGCAATAAATATAATTCTATAAAAGTTTCAAAGATCATCGAAAACTATTTTTTAGTGAAATACAAAGTAAGCAAACTATTTTCTTTTGAAATCGAATGAAATAAAGTTTCGTATGTTTAAAATGAAATATTGCTGTATTAAATGATCCCTTGGTAAAAGTAATCATAAAGTAAATTAATATTTGTACGCAATTTAGAAAAATTACTGTGGTGAAATAGGTCGGACATTGCAATTTCTAGCTGTTACAAATTCAGCCATGACATTTGGCCAGGGTTGCCGGAAAGCTCTACTTTTGAAAATAAACACCAACTGTTTCCCCGCCAAAAATATGAATATAAAGTTGCAATTTTTCAGAATCAAATTCATGGGTTTTTGAAGGAATTTTCAAACTTATTTTATACTTATTATTAACTAATTTTTATTTTTAAATGCTTTTCTTTTAAAAAATTCAATGTTAATACAGTAGACGCTCGATTTTATGAACCCGATGGGACTCATAAAATAATGTGTTCGTCAATGGGAGTAACATTAGTTCAATGGGATGCTGGTCGGGACCAGTACTTTAGTTCGCAAAAAAGAGGTTCGTGAAATCGAGCGTTTACTGTAGTTTGATAAGTGGTCTTGAAAAATGCATTTTCAGAAAGTTATGCTGCTGTATAATCAAGAAATATTATTTTAACAGAAAAATTTTATTGATTCTCAAACTTCATAATATAGACCTTAAAAATGCACCAGGTCTCAATGCTAGGTGCGAGCAACACCAAAAGTGATTCCATTGTTAGTTATCCCTTTGACCATTGCGCCAAATTATATAAATCGCCAAACCACTCAAAATTATACAAATTGACAGAATTTTTATTTTACAGGGTTCATACAGAGTTGGGAAGAAGAAATCCAAGGAGTCCAAAAAATTTTAAGGATTTGACATTTTTGTTGTTGTTTTTATGTGCTGCATCATTATGTGGTATGCACACTCCAATTTTTAATGCCTAATTTGGAGAGAAACATTTCAAAAACAAATTTTACTCTATTAGAATCTAATTGTCAGTGCTGAAATTGCACAGTATTCACAATATATTACTTACTGATTTCATAAGTTTAAATACAAAATAGACAATCAACTTTTTTATGCAGTGACTAATGGTCATATAAATAGAGATTAGTCAAACCCCAAACACTTATGTATATCACATACATAATACATCTTAAAGAAAATTTTAAAAGGTAAAAAAAAATATAACAAGTTAAGAATTTATTTTTTTAGAACAGAGATAATCGCTTTCTTTGAAGATGAAACTGACGAAATTCGCATTTTTTTCACGATCTTCTGGGATTTTTTTTTTTTTTTTCAATATCTCCCTGGGGAAATTAAGAGTTTTTTCGCGACCTTTTAATGGAATTCGCATTTAGTTTCAATCGTTGTGTTTTTTTCGCGATCTTTTGACGAAATTTGCGTGTTTTTCTCAATTATTTGATGAAATTTGATTGTTTTTCGCGATCTTTTGAGAGAATTTACGTGGTTTTCGCAATCTTGAGGAAATTTGCACGTTTTTCATGATCTTTTGAGAGAATTCACGTGTTTTTCACGATCTTTTGAGGAAATTCACGCGTTTTTCACGATCTTTTGAGAATTTACGTGTTTTTCGCATCTTTTGAGGAAATTTGTTTTTTGCAATCTTCTGGGGAAATTCGTGCTTTTTCGCAATCTTCTAGGGGAAACTTGCATTTTTTTGTGATCCTTTGACAAAATTCGCAATCTTTTGAGGAAATTCATGTGTTTTTCGTGATCTTTTGAAGAAACGCGATCTGTTGGAGAAATTTGCGTTTTTTTCACGATCCTTTGACAAAATGTACGAATTTTTTCCATGATCGATTGACGAAATTTGACGGTATTTTTTGGAACATATTTGCGAAAAATGCGATTTTTCCGAGATTCTTGGCTAAATGCCAAACATCGATAAAATTTAAAATAAAAGTCTGTTAAGAGTGTCGAAAAACAGACTTTGTGGTAGCCCTGCTATTACGATTATCCTAACCAATCTATGCTGTGCTTCAGGTGGAATGACGTGCATAAAGGATTTACCATGAGTTTTACAATCAAATTTTTCCCCCTTGGCAGCAATATCGCTGGCGTCCGAAGTCACAATACAATTTAAGGAGTTTCTAAGGAGTGGTTTGCTTATCTAAGTAGTTCTAAGTACTAATTGGGAAAGTTTTCATTTCTATGGAGTTTCCAAGGAGTCTGTGCGAACCCAGATTTTAAATAACGAAAGAACAAATAAATTAGAATAACATTAATAAAAATACAAATAAAATGTCGAAATTAAAATCTCGATCACGTAAACACGTGTAACTTGCTTAAAAAGTCAAGTGAATGTGACATTTACAATCAACCATTATTGGCATTTATTCTTATAGTTTGGCGATAGATTTTTGGTCGACGGGATAACCAAGTAGTATGGGAAGACGGGGAATGAAACAAAATTTACTAAATATTTTTTGCTATCCACAATTTTGCATGTACAAAAATATAATTAATGCATATTTACCTTGTATTTTCCCCATCTAAATAAATTTTTATTAGGTTCTAAACAATATCTTTATGCTTGAAAAATAAAAAATAAATGTCTTACAGTGTTTCATTGTACCCCGTATGCCGGGATACAATGAAACACTCTAAATGATGGAAGCAATTTTCACCCAGTATAGTTTATTTTATGAAAAATGAGATAAATACAGAAACAAAACTTGATTAATAAGAAACTTGATAAATATATTATAGTCTAAGATGAAAAATAAGAAAATTCTATTAGTTTAAGAAATACCTTTCATTTTATATTAAATTGGCTCAAGTTAGTTTCAAAAATTAGCATTTCTGCTTATATTTCAGTTGCTCCTGAAGGAATATGGGATGGTAGTTTCAACACAATGAGTTTTTTTTTAATGTAAGTTTCTAAAAAAACTAGGTTGGAGTCTCTTTATACCAAGTACTTCACATTTGACTTCATTTAAATGTATGATTTCTCCAACGGTATATATTTCCTTATGTTTCCATTTATACGGACACTGCTTGTGCCATACATGTGTGGGAATATCTCATTCTTAGTACTTCGATGACCAGCTGGGACTGGAAAAAAAATCTGGATCATCATCAGAGTCTGTAGCAGGCAGAGTTTGTTTTCAAAACAATCCCTTCTTAGCTTTTTTTCTCTTTCTACTTTTTAATTGCTTAACAAGAGCATTTTTTACTGACCTGGTTAGAACAAAACTTTTTTTTCCCTGTTTTCCTACTCTTTCTGCTAATATATTCTATTTACTATTTTTATTACTGTAATAAAACATGTTTCATTGTACCCCACACTGAGGTTACTAAAAAAAAAAAATTATTTTCAAACTTCTAATATTTATTTTTTTTAGTTTGGTTTTGGAGGTATGAAGACAACCCAAAGATAACAATGTATAGAAAAAATAATTATTACATATAAAAACAAGGAAAAAGAAACAAAATTACTTTTAGTAGAGAAAGTTACTTTCAATGGTGTAAAAGCAATAATCTTCTATTGCTACTGTTGTAGAAGTGTGAATGTATCCAAATCACATCAGTAATTGGAACATATAGTTGTATAACATATATATAAACTGCAACTTTGTATGACAAATTTGATTGATTTTACAAGTAATGTTTCATTGTATCCCGTCTTCCCCTACCGTTTTTTCTTTATGAACACAGGCTTGATAACAGCGACACTGGGAAAAAAAAACTCATTTCTAAAAAATAGGTCAGACTTTACATTACTTTAAAAGACTTGTGTGCTCACAAAAAGGAACCAAAGTAGAAAAAAATATTCTAGGTAGATGAAATTGAAAAAAAGAAGAAGTTGCCAAAATAAAGATCACCGCCCACGTATGAATGACAGAATGAATTTTCAGTTTTCATTTGAAAAATCTGGTATATCAGCCATCCTCCCTCCAAAAAATAAAAGAGCTAACTTGCCACAAGCAGCATTCGAAATTAGCAGTAGTTGGTCATAAAACGCAACCAAACTATTGCATTTGACGACTACCAAATTATTCTTGGTCGTCAAAGACACCTAGCTTTTTAAAAATATATTAACTATCACAGACATGATACTTTTCTGCATTTTCAGCACTGAATTTTCTCATCCCTGGAATCGATGCAAATCTAGATCAAAATTTGTTGACATTTTTATGGTGGTGGGGAGGACAAAATACAAGAAAAAGAGTACAAACAGCGCCAAATTGAGTTTATTCCAGCTTTTCTCATTCGTCACGGGAAAGAAAAAAAAAAGTTCAGCCTCCCCCACCCCCTTCTTTTTTGCGCTAAGCCTTTTTTTGCTTTTGTGGTAAGCATATTTGCTCATGAGATTCAAATGTAGATGTATTACATGTTTTTTATTTTACTAAATTTAATTATATGGTAGAACCTCGATTATCTGAAGGAATCGGGAACGACCCTTTATCAGAAAATCGAAATTTTCGGATAAAGGGACAAGTGCTTAACAAAAGAATAGCAATAGCTAAATAGAAACAAAAATAAATTACCTGAATTTTAATTTTGAAATTAAGTAGTACCTTTTACATATCAGGGATGCTGCGGATGCGCTATAGCGCATAAAATCCGAGACAGGGCGCAAAAAAATAGCTCTTACGCGTCCCGTGGGATGCGTAATTTCGTTAAAAAATCACGTAAAAAAGCCGATTTTCGTCAAAGAATCGCGAAAAAAAGCGCAAATCTCATCAAAATATCGTGCAAAAACAGCGATTTTCGTAAAAGGGCCTCGAAAAAATAGCGTATTTCGTCAAAGGATCGCGGAAAAAAAAGTATTTCGTCAAAAAGTCGCGGAAATAATCGCAAATTTCATCAAAATATCGCGGAAACAAACGCAAATTTCATCAAAATATTGCAAAAAAAACGTGATTTTCGTAAAAGGGCAATGACAAATTAGCGCATTTCGTTAAAAGATCGCGAAAAAATAGTGAATTTTGTCAAAAAATCGCGAAAAGCCGAATTTTGTCAAAGGATCATGACAAAAAAGCGCAAATTTCATCAAAATATCGCGGAAAAAAGCAGATTTTCGTCAAAGGATCGTGAAAAAAAGCACAGATTTCATCAAAATGTCGTGGAAAAAACGCTATTTTCGTAAAAGGGCTGAAACAATAGTGTATTTCGTCAAAAGATTGCGAAAAAATAGGGAATTTCATCGAAAAATAGCGGAATAAAGCCGAATTTTGTCGAAGTATCGCAGAAAAAACACGATTTTCGTGACAGGCTCGCGAAAAAAATAGCGAATTTCAACGAAAGGATCGTGGAAAAACGTGAATTTCGTCAAAGTGACGCGGAAAAAACGTGAATTTAGTCAAAGCACCAAAAAAGATGTGCAAACTAAACTTATAGGTAGAAAATTCATAAAATGGGATTTAATTTTTTTTTAAAAGATAAATACAGCATGATTTCAGTGTACTTTGATAATGTATTCAGTAGGTGAAACAGTGAAAAATCCCCCCCCCCCCTCCTCCTCCTTACTGCATTGAAATGTCTCCCGCCTTCAGAACATTTAAGATTTGATGCTTACTAGTGATTTAGATGTAAATTTCCCTTCCAAGGAAAATGTCTGATTCCAACACAGATCTATGCTGACAAATAATTCAATGGGAAGTATAATGAAAGTACCCATTCATTCAACAAAAAGTACACCTTTACTTAAGTATTCTTTTTTTCAGCAAAAATATATTTTTCAATAAACCCCGTCTTGCCCCATTTTAAAAGAAATGCGAACATTAGGGACACTTGTTAGTGGAACTTGGTATCTTCTACTCTCAAATAAACATTATTTTACAATTAAAATTGTATCTTGCATTTTTATTTTTAAAAAAGTAAAGAAAATTTCTCTTAATATTTTTATAAAAATATCTTATTTGAGTGCAAATAATACTGGTTTTAATTCATTATTTAATTATTGTTAAAACAATAATTAATGCATTTTATTTATCTTTTCCAAATAAACAAGTTTCATTTATTCCTTTAAAATATAAATTACTGATAGGGACATGCTTTTGTAAAAAAAGGACCCAGATTTTTGGAAATCCTGGGTCCCGGGGACCCAGGTTTTTTCAAGTACAGCGGCATCACTGCATATATCACAAGGGTTTGAAGAAATGTTTTATTTGTCGCAGTTTCGATTGCCTTTAATTTGAAGCAGAGTTTTTTAATATTAGTTCACCAGTATCAGTCTTCCTGCTGCTCCAGCTATGCCAAATCTTTTGAAAAGCTTTAAAAATGGATTTCGGTTAACCGAGAGTTTCGGATAAAAGAGGTTCTACTATAATTAACAACGGATAAAATTTGTTTTTGTTGAGATTCAAATGTAGATGCATTACATGCAGGGCTGCAGAGTCTAAGTCGTGCCCATTTTTGAGCGAAAGAGTGAGCCGGATCTGTTAAAATTCCCAGAGTCGTCCATTTTACAAGCAGGTCTGCATTGTTTGAGTCAGAGTCTGCCCATTTTTGAGCGAAAGAGTCTGAATCAGATCTGTTAACACACTGATGGACACTTGGGTCTATAGCCATCAAAGCTACATAATTTTCAAACTTAACTTGTTCCCACTGTCTGTCAATGTGTTAAAATCCCCGGAGTCCGAGTTGTCCATTTTCCCCACCGACTCCGCAGCCCTGATTACATGTTTATGTTTACTAAATTCAATTATACTTATCAACACAGGATAAAATTTGTTTTTGTTTTGCTAAGAAGTTTTAATTGTTTTACATGATTAAGTGCACTTTTCTATTAATTTCTAAATAAGCAATGATTAAAAAAGCCGTACGTGAGTTTTAAGTTGCTTCAATTACTATAATCTTGGAGATTAAGAACTTCAATAATTTTAAGTAAAAACAAGTATTTGTGCTTTTCTAAAAAATAGCATACAGTATTACAGTAATGTTAAAAATGAATTTTAGAAATTGCAACTAAAATTTTTAATTTGATGCCTAAGATTTTAAAGTAGTCGTCATCGGACGCCTACCTTTTATTTCCCAATTTCCATCACTGGCCACAAAAGGATAGCAATTTTACCATATTACTACAAGGTTATTTTCAAAAACTGAAGAAAGCTATCTTTATAGAAATATACTTTTACAAATAAACTATTTAAAAATATTTCGCTTACATAAATAAAGCTATTTAAAATTAAGTAGAATTCTAATTCAGTAACTATTTTTCAACTGAAGATATTCTTATAGAACAAAGCACAAAAATAACATCCAAAACAATTTTCAAGTTAATACTTTACCTTTGGCCCATGGGTGATCGGCTTCGAAAGCCTGAATTTCTGTAGTCATCCCTATCTCTATTACTATATGATCTTTCATATCCATCTCTACTGCCTCCTCTTCCACCTCTGAAATAACTACCTTGTCCTCTGCCTCTAAATCCAGAATCGAATCCTCCACGACCTCTACCTCGGCCACCACGACCTCTGCCCCTTCCACCACCACGAGACAGATCAACACGAATCTCGCATCCTTTGATAAAAGCTCCATTCATTTCCTTAATCGCAGCATCTGCATCCTGATCATCTTCAAATTCAATAAAAGCAAATCCAGGAGGATTTCGAGCAACCCATACTTTGTTCAGAGTACCAAACTTAGAAAACTCTTTTTCAAGATCTTCTTTTTCAACATCATAGCCCAAGCCACCAACAAAAACTGAAGTAGGTCTCATTTTTATATCCTGTAAAATACAAATTCACTACATTAAAGATAAAAACATAAATAAATCAGATACAATAAAATCTACTTAATTTTCTAAGCAAGTGGCAATACCTTTGGATGTCTGTTTAATGGTTCATAAAATAAGTTATGAAAATCATTGGTGAAAGTATTTGTATTACATATTTATCTTATGCATTGGGAAAAAAGACAAATTTTAAAGTTTTGTTACACCTGTCTTTTAATTCAGAAATTACAAGGCAGAAAGACTGCCTACTGATTTTCTGCATCAAACCAAAATTTATTAGTAAAGAAAAACAAAGAGCAAAATTTGAATTTATAAAGAAAATGTAAGAAACAAAAACTCTTAGCAATTTTTTTAAGCAGTTAAAAAATCTGCAATGCCTGCTGCTACGCTGCACTGTTTCTAGGAAAGAGTATTTAGTGTTATTTCAAGAAAAGAACAGGGGGGCGGGATAATTAAAGATATGTTTTAGATCATTGTTCAAAATTAAACGCTCACCAGCAGAATCATTTCCGTGCGCACATGAAGTGAGCTTAAGGCTGTACTTAAGTTCACTGCTTAAAAAGCATGAAACTTCCTGACATGACAGACACATTTTTAAACATAAAGGTATAAAATTGACAGACCTGACTATGGAAGCGATTTGGAATCGAAATGATTTTCCTTTTTTAATCAACATGTTGACAAACTTCTCTTTTTCGCCAATGTCAGAAAATTAAAATGGCTGATTTTAACCATTTCACCAGCGACAGGTATGGGGGAAACAGTGCTTTTACACCCGAGTTATCTTGGGGCAAACGGCGAAGTGGTTAACATGCATGGCAGACTTGCTAACTGCTACAAATCGGACCTATAAACTACGATGCTATGAAAATTGGTCTTAAACTACGATTTATTTTTTTTTGCAAAACACAAATGCATTTTTTGTTTCTAGTTGCAACTTTTATCCCACGCAACATGTTTTTCAGGAGTAATTCTGTTCCGAAATTTCCAAAATTTCAGAGTATTCATTTCTGAAAGTTTTAAAAAATCTGTCATTAGTCCAAAAATTCGAACATTAACAAATGCTCATGGGAGAAAAAAATCTGGGCTGCAAAACAAACCTTTTTTACATAAAACCCCTCTTTATGTATATTAATCACGAGTGAATAGTGTTTCTGTAAATATTTATACAGGAATTCCCTTCTTTAGAAACAGGCGTGCCATGTTAAGAATTGCAAGGTTTGAAATAGTGTGCAAAATCCCTCTTGCATAATGAAAAATGCTGTGCAGTATTTCCCCCTGCAAATTCTTCCACAGACCTATAATTCTTTTGCGAATATATTTTGAAATTTCTTGGAAGTCCACAATTTTTTTTTCTTTTATGGAATTTACCCAAATTAATTCGTGAATCGATCGTGGGAAATAAGAGAATTTTTTTTAATGACAGTGTAAAAATATCGGGTATTTTGTCAAAGATCTCAGAAACAGAGTGATTATCTTCGATCGGTCGCTGAATAAAATCTATAATTTCATTAAGAGGTCAGAAAGAAATCTCTAATTTTCTCAAAAGACTGCACAAAAAATCACGAATTTCGATAAGCTATCGAGGGGAAAATATTGCAAATTTCGTCAAAAGGTTGTAGAAGTAGTGAATTTTGTTAATTGGTCGTGAAAAGATATCGAAAATTTTGCCAATCGGTTGCGATAAACTATCATGAATTTGGACAAATGACCATGTAAAAAAAAAAAAAAAAGAATTTCGTTAATTGGTCGCAGAAAATAAATTTTGTCAAAGGATCGTGGTAAAAACGTGAATTTTGTTAAAATATCGCAGAAAGAAAACGCTAATTTCGCCAAAAGATCAGTAAGAAAATGAAAATTAATTTCATCGAAAGATCAGTAAGAAAATGCAGATTTCACCGAAAGCTTGCGGAAAGAACACACTAATTTCGTCAAAGGATCGTGGTAAATAACGCAAAATTCGTCAAAGGATAGTTTTAAAATGCGAATTTCGTCAAAAGTTCGCATAAAAAGAGTGGATTTAAAAAAAGAATTGTGATAGAAAAATGTGAATTACGATTGTGGGAAAAAAACTGAATATCCTGAAATGATCGCAGGGAAAAAAAATTGCAAATTTCGTCAAACTTTACTGCACTGGGCTAAAAAATTGGAACCAGGCTCCTTTTACAAATGTCAAAACGCTTCGAAATGAGAAGAAACACTAAAATGCGTATAAAAATTTTCAGAGGGAAAAATTTACCATTTTGAGCTGAAAGCCAGAACCTTATTCTTTTAACGAATGTCAAAAGATGGCTGCGAAACACAAAAAACCAACCAACCAACCTCCAGAGTAAATTTAATTTTGTGTGCTACGATTTCTCAATTTCAACGGTTGGCATGTCTGTGTTCAACCCAGAATGGTTACGGACATTTTCCTACATTTGGATTTTATTATAAATAAGATATGCTTAGCTGCGAACAATTCTTTTTTTGTGTTAACACTATTTAAGAATCATAACCCGTATCCAATTTAATTTCAAAATTCGTTATTTGGGAAGGTGGTCAGGGCTGGCTATTTGCCGGCAAAAAAGGGTTTCTGCCTTGCCAGTGGCAGAAACTGGTTATAACCGGTTTTAACCGGCAGAAACTGGCATAAATACATTTCATGACATAATCTGAGACTTTTTTACTAGTATTAAATTCCTTAAGTACGTTTTATTCTGTATAAATAAAAAATGAAATATTGTGGGTAGTTTTAATTAAAAAATAAATAGATTTGTATTAGAAAAAATGAGTAATGTAACAGATAAAATTTTTGTTATAGCATGGTTATATAATTTTATATGTAAACAATTATTAGAGTATTTTAAAATTTCAGTTTAAAAATCAAATACAAAACTATATCCAATACTTATTTTAAATTAAACAATGAAAAGAAAAGAAAAATATTCAATACTTGCTCAAAATAATTTTCTGTAATTTAACGTAATAATTTAATAATAACACTATAAATTATCTCTCATAGAAATGTTATAGTTATATGCGGATCTTGTAATTCCATGGATTTAAAAAACATTTCATTTAAATACAGTATTCAAAGGAACAAATCTGACTTTTTTTTTTCAATTTAAGACTGTTATAAGCATAGATCAAACTTTGTGCGAATTTTAGTAAGAAAGCTAAAATCTTTAACAATGATTTTACGCACAAATAATGTACAGACACGAGAAAAAACGATTATATGGGATATTTTTGTCGTGTCTGTATGTTATTTGTGCATAAAATCGTTAAAAATTTTAGCTTTTTTATTAAGACTGTTAGTTGAAAATGTTCCAACCACATTTTGCACTTACAAAACAAACAACTACAAAGGTTCAAAGCAGATTTGATACAGTAATAACCGACTACCATATGCTAACTTATTTACTTCATCCTAAGTATATGGGATCAAAATTGACATATGAGCATAAAGAAAAGGCAAGGAAATTGCTTTCTGATATTAATCCCAATTTTGTGCCACATATAATATCATTTGAAGCAAAATCGACTCCTGCCTCAGAAACATATTTCTCCAAAGAAGCCCTAGAAAATGTCTTGCCCTTACCTTCTATGTGGTGGTCATCTTTAAAAACGAATACTGGTGAAAATGAAGATTTGTCAAATTTGCATCCTCAATAATGACATTGCCAGCAAGTAATGATAGTCTTGAAAGAATATTTTCAAACTTTTCTTTCATTCAAAACAAAGAAACAGTGTGTTCAGAAAGATTAGCAAAATTTTGTCCTATGCTATGGAATGTTCTGTGGAAAAAGTAATAATAGTATATTTGAGTAGCAATTTTGTTCTTTCAATATTGTAAAATAATTGTGCAAGATATTTCATTAAATTTTTTTTTCTGTTATTTATTGTGCTTCAATTATTTACTTATATATTTTCACAAGAATCATAATCTTTAAGTTATTGCATTGTATTATTTATTTAAAAATACTCTGAAAAATACATTTGTTAAAATATCACAGATTTTTTTGTAAATTTCTTTTTTTACTTTTAAATAAAAATTCAACTCTAAACAACAATATAAAATAGTTAAACTTGTACAGCATCAGACTACCATTGAAAATTTCTGTTTTTCAAGTGAAAAAAAAATTAGTACCTATTATTATATAAACAAAGTATATTTATATGATAATTTTGAAATTTTTTTACAACTTTGAATAACATTCATAATCTTTAATTTTAATTTTTAACTTAATTGTTTACACATCAAATACATGTATGAATTAAGAATCATTGCACATTAAAGTTCTTATTAATATTATTTCTGAGTTTCTGCCAGTTTTTGCCACTTACTGGCAGAAACTAGTTTCTGCCATGCCGGTTTTAACCGCTGGTTTTAACCACTCTGGCAGAAACTTGCCAACCCTGAAGGTGGTACACTTTGGTTTTAGTACTACAGAATATATTAGGGCTTTGATACTTTTTTTTAAATTAGAAAATAAGTCATGGATGAAACTAAAAATATGTTGAAAAGATTGCATGAATAACGGCCTCTTTGCATTTAATGCTACTGAAAGTGAGAAAAAAATGTAACCACAGTTCAAAGGCAATTACTGGAAAGTGTTATGAAATTTTTATTGTCATTCATTGATAAGCTCAAATGAATAGGTCCTATTAGAGGCAAAGGTACAGAGAATGTCTGATCCAGCAATCTAGGATCGGAGGGAAATTTAGCCATCTGGAGGTCTTTTGCAGAAAAATATACAATTGATTTTGATAATGAATTATAGTAGAGAGTCGATTATCAGAACTCCAATTAACCGAACTTCCAATTATCTGAACAGCCTATTTCTCTAAAAAAAAGTTTGGTACTTTTCGGTTAGCCGGGTGCCAGTGTTGAATATACATATATATTTACACATATATATGTGTGTATATATAAATATATGTGTATATGTACATTTACATATAGGTATGTATATTTAAGTATTGTGCGGCAGCGCAATACTTATTTATTTCCAGTGTCACTTCTCAATGTTAATTTAACATGGAAAAGCCTATGGAGATCATAACTTTTTTTCCCCACCTTTTTGTCCCTGATGCCACTCATTTTTTATTCTTTACTAATTCTAATGATATTATAAATTTAAAGTGTAAAAACGTTTGCCTGACGTCAGGGTCAAAACGAATGGTAAAATGCCTTTGCATATGGTTGAATTATAACCCAGAGAGAAACATGGGCCAATTTTTTTTTTACGTTATTCAAATATTTTTCTTTCCAATTTCTATTCCAATTATTAATAAATCCAATTAATAAATTATAAATCCAATATTAAAATTTCTATTCCAATTTTCGCTTTTTTCATTGAAAATCAACGGACATTTTTCATAGAAAATATAACATTTTTACTTCATTGTTGCAAAAGTTTCAAAAGCCGTAATAATAATTTATTTCTTTTTAGTTGAAAGATTTTCACGTGATATATTAAATTGAGCTAGTTTTTCTTCAAAAATTGAAAATGTGAATATGGCGTCATAGTGGAAATAAAAAGGATATTTTCAGAATAAGTTTTTGCTTTGGTCAAGTTTATATTTTTGTAAAGCTATTTTTACGCAGGTAGGGAACTTAGTGGGGAATTACATAACTTAAATTTTATAATGCATTTTTTTTTCCCCGAGCTGAGAACTATTTATACCCCAAGTTAAACTTGGGTAATAATTTTCTGATGTGTTTACATCACCCCTTGGGAGAGAATAAGGTTTAAAAATTTAAGTAAAACTTATTTTTATTACTGTATCAGCTATAATATTGTTAAATATTAGCAGTAACAATTCAACACAATTTACATTTACATTCATAGCGTTCCTGAGTGGGAAATAGGGTATCTAAATTTAAGTAAAGTTAATTTTTTACGTTCAGATTAGAAGTTTTTGTCCAAACTACCGCAGCATGCTTTAAGACAGTGGTGAAATATTTTGAATTACACATTGGTAAACTGCATCCCACATTGCGATGCAATACCGCATACATCAAAGTCTGATGATGATACTCTCTATTAATTTTGAAATGCGTTCGTCTGAATGCAGTAGTTATTAAAAAACTTGACATATTAAACAAAAACATAATTTGAAGAACAAATTAAAAAAACAAAATTTCCTACATTGTTTAAGCCCAAGAAGGGACGGATATTAAGTTATTTCGTTCAATTAGTTCTACATTTAATGTTAAATTTTTTTAACAAATTAGTTAAGCCAATTGAATGTTAAAAAATAAAAATAAAATTCATACAATATGATACTTAAAACACCCTAAAAAATTTGATTCCGTTCAAATGAAATCTAAATAAATCTTTTTTTTTAAAGTTTTGTATTTTGCATGCATCTTATTTTATGCACAATTGTCATAAACATAATACAAAATCTGCAATACAAATATTTTCAATTAAAAATGGGAGAAGTCTAAGATTTATTTCGAATTTCATTTGAACGGAATCTAATTTTTTAGTGTGTTTTAATAAGTATGTATATATAATACTGGCGCCCAGCTAACCGAAAAGTACCAAAAGTTTTTGTAATGATGAGATTGTAGATGAAAAAGAAATTGAAATGAAAACGGATGCTCTGAAAATGGCTCAATTCTGGTAAAAAAAATTCTCTTGCCTTCCCAGGTTTTTCATGACCTTTCCCAATAAAAATTCAGCTTATATATTGTTGTAAAACCTCCCACAGTGGACAACTTTAATCTTGATAAATGCTAAAAAAAAAGTATGCACTGTAGGAATTTCCAATTTTTCATAACAGGGCTTGAAATTCAATTTTTCATAACAGGGCTTGAAATTCAATTTTTCATAACAGGGCTTGAAATCCAATTTTTCATAACAGGGCTTGAAATCCAATTTTTCATAACAGGGCTTGAAATTCAATTTTTCATAACAGGGCTTGAAATTCAATTTTTCATAACAGGGCTTGAAATTCAATTTTTCATAACAGGGCTTGAAATTCAATTTTTCATAACAGGGCTTGAAATTAAATTTTTCATAACAGGGCTTGAAATTAAATTTTTCATAACAGGGCTTGAAATTCAATTTTTCATAACAGGGCTTGAAATTCAATTTTTCATAACAGGGCTTGAAATTCAATTTTTCATAACAGGGCTTGAAATTCAATTTTTCATAACAGGGCTTGAAATTCAATTTTTCATAACAGGGCTTGAAATTCAATTTTTCATAGGAGAGGAGTTTTCCTACCAACATTTATAAATGGAGGGGAGTTGAGCTATTTGGGAGGGAGAAAAAAAAATAAGAAACCCACTGTTATTTTATGTGCTTTTTAAAGATTTGCATTAATTATTTTGTCATGTCTGTATTAATACAGGCATGACAGAATACCATTGAAGCAATTTAAATCAACAACTCAGAATAATGATGCAAAATGTTTTTTTTATTTAAAAAAGTAAGAAAGCAGGAGTGATTATGAGTAAAAAAAAAATTTCTGAAACTGACAGGAAATTTTCTGAAAGGTTACAACAGAGGGTATGAAGGGGGAATCACTCCCAGCACTAGCTATGTGTTTTTTCGTGCCCCTTTGACGAAACTTCTGTTTTTTGCATTCTTTTGACAAAATTTGCCTTTATTTCGAGATCTTTTGACAAAATTTGTCGTTTTGAGATCTTTTGACGAAATTTGCCGTTATTGCGAGATCTTTTGATGAAATTTGCAGTTTTTCCACGATTCCTTGACGAAATTTGAGTTTTTTCCGTGATTCTCTGACGAAATTCGCGGGTTTTTTTTCGTGATCCTTGGACGAAATTCATGGGGTTTTTTTCGTGATCCCTGGACGAAATTCGCGATTCTTTGACGAAATGCGTGTTTTTTCGCGATCCCTTGACGAAATGAGCGTTTTTTTTTCGCGATACTTTGTCGAAATTCGCATTTTCCCGCAATCTTTTGACAAATTGTGCGTTTTTTTTCACGATCCTTTGACAAAACTCTTATCTTTTCTAGGGATTGACCGAATACCGAATAGTTGATTCGGTATTCGGTGGTTCGGCATGTAAACCGAATATTCGGCTCCGGCCGAATACCTTTAAGTATTCGGCCGAATAATTGCAGATAAGTATTTTTTTAGAATTAGAAGAATTCTCTTTTACTTAGCAGTAGAATAGGCTAAACAATGAGGTTTAATATTATGTGCATGAGTTCAGAATTCAGCTTGCACTACAAAAAACAAGGCAAAGGCCATTTTTTATTTTAAAAAAACTTTTTCCTTCCTAAAATAGTCTACATAGGGGTGAAATCAAAACAACTGCCAACTAGAGAAGAAGAAAAAAGTAAGGAAGTGTATCCCTTATCATTTAATTTTAATTACTTCTACATTAGTTTTTTTTAATTTAAATTAATTTAATATGTATTTTCTTTAATATACACATCAAATAAGTATATTAGAGTTCATATCTGTATATCTAAGGTTATTAAAGAAAATACACACATCCAATAAGTATACTCCAATGCTTATCTATAGCTTTTATAACCATGATATCAAAATCGTTTAAATTTGTAATCTTCATCACCACAGTGTTAAAATATTAATATAAATATCTATCAATAATTTGATAGAAAATAGTTAAATGTACAAATTGATATGATACTTTTTGTATTTTGAGAACATTCCTATTCAATATGTTTATAATTAGACAATCAGTAAATCAGCTTAATAACAACATTGTTTCTTTTTATTTGAATGAACTTTTGTTTTTCTGGTAGTCCTTATCCTTAATTATAGCCTGCATAGTTTAATACTTTCATAGGTTATTTTTGGGTATTGACTAGTGATAAAATAAAAAGTGATGAGTTAATGGGTGATTCTTCAATAAGTGGGTAATTTCACTCATTGATTTAGTGAAAAATAAAAATTAAATTTTAACCAATATTTTTTAATAACTAGATAAAGCATAGGTTACTGAGCAATATGCAACATTCCGGCGCAAACTTTAAGCACTATATGTTTTTTAAAAAATTATTTTATAAACTAATTTGGTAATCAATGTCACTACTGTCTCCAAGATAAGTGTTTACTTTATAAAACAAGATTTTAATAAAATTTATTAAAAAAATATGTTTATTTTATTCAATTGTATCTTTTTATAATAAAAAATGTTATGTTTATTATATCATCTGTGATAAATTGGAATATGTTTTAAGTTTAAAGAATAAGGAGACAGGAGTGACATTTACAGGGACAGAAGTGACATATTTTCAAAAATTTTCTGCTTTGAACATTTTAACAATTATACATTAACTTTTTTTTTTTCAAACTATTTCAACAGAAAGATGCAATTTCATCTTGTAAAGACATATTTTGTGTATAGATAACACCTGTGTGTAGACTGGCTTGTTTTGGGGCACCAAAATGAGCACTCTGTACTTCTGATGCATACTTGCAAAGATAGTTTTCTGAAAAGTCTATTATAACTATAACTTCATTTGGATTAAATAATGTTCTTAATGTCTTAATGGATGATAATTGTAAGAGTGTTTTAGAAAAGCATTGTCCAGTTTGGGCTACATTGGTCAATTCTTCTACAGTTGAAACTATTTTATTCTTAACAGTAAATTTTACTCTTATTATTTTTCCTTTATTTTTTCTTTCTTCTGTTTTGAGTAACAATTGGTAAAAAAAGTCTTCTTTCTTTTCATCTTGACTAACTGTAATGGCTAAAGTTTTATGTTTGCAACGATTGCATTGACGATACATGCAGGCTTTTGATAAAGTATCACAACAGACTCGCACTCGCATCATGTGAACAATTTTGAAATAATAACTTCAGAAAGTGAAGCTTATCAATCAAATATGGAAAATTGGCATGTTTTATACATAAACAAGTCATCTCGTTGGTTTACTTTAGGATTTACAACCCAGAAAAGCTTTAACTTTCAGAATGTTGGATATATAATATACTAATAAAAGAACAAATCGCTCTGTGTGTGTGTGTCTGCGATGGCTAACAAAATCTACGGCACATATGAGGCTAAACATTTTTGTGAATATAGTCCAAGCCCTCTCCTAATGTACCTGAGCCTCAGGATTTAAAAATTTGTAAAAATATTTGAGTTATTAATTAACAACCATAACTCACTCTCATTAAAAAGCCATTGAACGGCCCAATTAAAAAAAGCATTTATTTCTTCAAAACCACACGCTAACTAGATTTGGACCTCGATTTGAGGCTAGCATAAGGTTGTCCAATCAGGGTAGTTAAAGAAGGGTTAGCATTTGATACAATATCTTCATTTAATTGCTTCTTAACTCTACACTTATTTTGTTTGGTTCTCCACTCTTTTCTCCTTTGTCTTTGTTCCTAGGTGTTAGATTAGCAATTAGCTTTATCCTGCCACATTCTTTCTTTTTTTTACCCTATAGCTTCAGGGTTTTGTTTTATTTTTTCATGCTGTCTTCTTTTACACTCTCTCTTTGTCTCTTACGTTTTTCCTCTAAGGATTTTAAAGATGGCTTTTTAACTTTTGTTGTGCTGATATGTTCCAAACGTCCCTTAGGGGTCATCCATATATGATGTCACACTTTTTTTCAATATTTTTGACCCCCCTCCTCCCCTTTGTCACAAAGTGTCACACTTCACCATACCCCCCCCCCTCTTGTCACATGTCACGCTATATTACATAAACATATATTTGCAGTTCATAATCAGTACTATGTTATAGATCATATTTCAAATTTTATTTTGAAACTTTTAACTATGTGTTTTAACGACATTTGTGAGCATAATAATAAAAATGATTCGTGTACTTATTTTGTATGAAATAAGATTAAGATTTACAACAAAAACATAATTAATATACAATAGCAATAAAATATTAATATGAAAGAACAATTAAAAACAGCAGTATTTTTGAATTTGAAATGGAATTTAATACATTTGGCTTTAAATGTTATCTTTACTGTACGAACACAAAATACTTTAATTTCAAAATAACATTAAAATTTAATCTGCTGATTTTTAATTCTTTTATTTTAACCAAAATGTGTGATGTCACACTTCTTCTTACCCCCTTCCACCCCCTTGTCACAAATTCATGAACACCCCTCCCCCCCTCCAAGCGTGACATCATTTGTGGATGGCCCCTTAGGAAAAAATATTAAATCATTTATTTATACTACACTTGAAAATGAAATATCAAAAACTAAATAAATATAAATTTTAAAAAGCAGGCTTCAAATAATTTTAAAATCTTGAAAAATGTAAACTATTTATTAATAAAAATGTAGTACAAGACATTTAAAAATCAAGATCTTTAAGTTTAGTCAAATTGTTAAAGAAATTTAAAAAAGGATTTCAAAGATGTCTTTTAACTTTTGTTTTGCTGATGTATGCTCCAAATATCCCTTAGGATAAAAGATTAAATCATTTATTTACACTTGATAATAAAATATCAAAAACAAAATCAAGATAAAAAATATAAATTTAAAAAGCAGGCTGCAAATAACTTAAAATGTTCTAAAAAAGTGTAATCTGTCTGTTAAACTGGAGCACAAGACATTTAAAAATTAAGATCTTTTAAGGTTTATACTCAAAAATTGTTAAAGAAATGTAAAACTTAGAACAGTTAAAAAGAACAAATTGTCGTTCTTAGAAACAGAGTATAAATATATCATACTAAAATTAAAACTATTTAATAAAGTAAAAACTAACTGAGTCGCACATCACTACTGTCCTTATAGTGTCACTTCTGTCCCTCAAATAAATAATCTGAAAGGGGACAGAAGTGACAGAGACAGTAGTGACAAAATTAAGAAATTTGCTTCTGTGTATATAGTAAGTTAGGTTTAGCAAGACTGCAATATGATATTTTGTACTAAGCAAAAGTATGTTATATCATGACAAAATAATAAATAAATAAAAACAATAACAAGGACAGTTTAAGTAGGGGACAGTAGTGACAAGTAATAAACATATTCTTACCTTTCTATCTATTTTGTACCTTGTAACTGCTTTTGAAGTTCAGAGAATTACACCATGTGATTTTCTTGGTAATTTATATGGTTGCTTCTACTAAATGCACCTGTTCACCAAATTTTTTCTGACCACTTTGGTGGTCACATGAGCAGTTTTATACAAGAAGACAGTAGTGACATAAAAACTAGGGGACAACATTTCTCTGACTCAGAATAAATATAAAACTATTTTTAATTTACAATAAAAATCATTCATTATGTACTTTGAAGTATAAATTTTTACTTTGAGTGGTAAAATTGTTAAAAATAGTTTGTCATTACACTTAAAACTGTTTCAGAAGATCAGTATATGGGGTGGGGGACAAGGGACAGAAGTGACAAATTGAATATTTAAAATAATATTAAAGTAAAATTTATAGTTATTTTCTTGAAAATACTTTTTGAAATTGTAGAAATACATTACAAAATACATTTTATGCTAAAAAAACCTATATGAATGACAAAAAATCGCATATAACCCAAAGGGACGGAAATTACCCACTTATTGGAGAATCACCCTAATAAATTTGTGAGTGGAAAGAAGTCATTAAATTTTTTGTTAATTAGATTTAAGAATAAAAATGTAACTGAATTAAATTATTGAGAATTTCATTTCAATTAAAGTTTATTAAAAAAGCTAGTATATGCAAAAATGCGTATTAAAAATTTTCAAGTATTCAGTCGCCGAATACCGAATATTCGGCGTACACTTCGACCGAAGCTTCGGTATTCGGCAAAATTGCTGCTTCGGTCAATCCCTAATCTTTTCGCGAATCTTTGATTATAGGTGTAAATTAGCGGTCGCCACTCGCCATGTGGCGATTAAAGTTGTAAAAGTGGCGATTAAAATATCGGTCATCGATCGCCACTCACCAAGTGGCGATGAAAAAAAATCTGTTATCAATCACCAACTGAAATACAACTTTTTTCATGGAAATATGCATCTCTACTTTGATTACATCTAATTAGCAAACTGATTAACTGTTTTTCCAACCGGATGCAAGCAGATTGCAACGATTTAGCTGTATTTTCAATATTTCAGTTTTTCACCATACTCACTCTTCAGTTGGATTATTTTTTCAAGAAATATAGTTTTATGCAAACTATATTCATCAGCTTTGATTCCACATGTACCTCAAATAATTTATTCCTTTTTTTTCACCGGATGCAAATGGATTTTAACCCTTTCGGGTCTGGTGTACTACTAATAGTACATGTCTTTTCATCAAGTATTATTTTTTCTAAAAAATTACTTTTGTTACTATCTACATATAGTAATGATAATATATGGCTATGCCTTTCTCATTATGAGTTCATTTATGTTTGGACATTTAGTAATAACAATAAAAGTCTGCTTAAATCTCTATGCACCGTTGGCGATTCCTTTGTTGGATTCCTTTATTTTATACATAAATTTCACTCTTTAAATTTAAAATACAGGTTACTTTTCTGAACGAATCATGTGTGATAAAACACAAAAAACATTACAATGTTGTAATATCTGTTAAACCCTGTTGTACTACGATATTTTCCAAACATCTCCAAAACTCTTCCTTATCCTATTATCATGTCAGTAAATCTATTTGGATAGCTATGATTAGGGTTGCCAGTTTGTACATTTTCCCCATAAGTTGTATGTTTTTTGGCATTTTTCAGGCCTATCGTACAGTGTACATTTAAAATTGTCCCGTACAACGATTTCTTCCGTTTTTCTACTTCATCTTACTGTTGACAGTTTGAAGACTTTTTTATTTTTCAGTTTGCTTCAAAATTTCACATTTTGCCAAAAAAAATGCTATACAATTGTGCCTCAAATGTAAAAATGGGTTATTTCTGATCAGAATGACAAAAACATTGGGTGAGTTGAGTAATATTAATTGCATATTCACAAACTCTTGGGTAGGATTAGATCATCTGAACTTGACATTATTATAGACTATAAGTATCAATATTATAAAATTTTTAATTTAGTATATCTGTACCTTAAGTTTTAATGTCTTGTTTTATTTATTATTTTACTTTATGCTTCATTACAAAAATTTACTTCTGTACGGTGTCCATTACTAAAATTTTTCATGATCATCATTTAATTGTAGGTTTCGATTTATTTTTGTTCTTACAATTCAATTAATTTTTCATTCATATCGCTACAAATTTAGTTAATCGATGTTAACAGAATAATGTAATACAAATAAAGTTGGAAAATAATGATTAAATCGATTAATTAATAATCTCTTTTTAAAGAAATTTGTTACAGAAAGCATTACTGGCACATTAAACATAGTTTAGAATGGTATGAAGAAGGACGATAGCACAATAAAACCAAAACTAACTAGTGTCAATCAAAATCTTCTGTTTTTTTTCTGAGATAAATCTGGCAACCCTAGCTATGATTAACATTATTAAAAGTAATTTTGTTCTCAAAATTGAAAAAAAAATGGACCCGAAAGGGTTAAGGACATTGCAATATCTTCAGTATGTTTAATCAGTTATATTATTTTTCTTCAAGAGATACTGTTTAATCTTGCGAAATACACTCACCAGCTTAGATTTCAACTGTATGTAATGTGTGTGGTATGTTAATAACACATTTAATTATTAACTAAAATCGAAGTAACATTTTATTATGTTTTGTTTGATTTTTTTTTTTTTATACACCTAGCTGTTGGAATTTTAATTTAGTTACTAACTTTTTATATAAAGAAAGTAACAGTAATTTGATTGATAATTGTGTTTATGAACATTTATAAATAATCCAAAAATATATTCTAAAAAAATTAATATAACAGATTTTGTAGTTTTTAAAGTAATTTTCTTGAATTTCAACTGCGTCCCTATTCTTATCATGAATAGTTGGCTGGTATAAAACTCTGATTTATAGAAAAATATGTATATATACAACGACTGTAGTTTATCTAGATGTCAAGGAAGTTTGAAACATTATAGTGGCCACTAATGAAACTTAGTCTACCGGCCACTGGCTACTAACTCAATTTCCCAGTTTTCACCTATATCTTTGATGAAATTCGCGGTTTTTTCTCAGCAGCCGTTTGACTAAACACTAAATTCGTGTTTATTCCGCGATCCTTTGACGAAATTAGCTTTTTTCCTGCGATCCTTTGACGAAATTCTCTTTTTTCACGATCCATTGCTGAAACTTATTTTTTCCGTGTTCCTTTGCCGAAATTTATGATTTTTTTTGCTATCCTGTGATGCAATTTGCGCTTTTTTGCGATCCTTTGATGAATTTCAAGTTTTATTTCCCGCAATCTGACGAAATTCACGTTTTTCCGCGATCCGTTGACAAAATTTGTGTTTTATTCGCAATCCCTTGCGAGGAAATTTGAGATTTGTCACCCCTGAATTCGACAATCGGTCGCGGACACTTGTCAACTGATCGAGAAAAAATAATGAAATTTGTCTATCGGTGGCATCGAGAATTCGTGAGTTTCAACGATCTTTCGCGGTAAAAAAAAAACCACCGCAAAATGTGTCAATTAGTCGCGCGTAAATATCGGGAAATTTGCAAGGCGTTCGCGGGATTAATCGTAATTTCAAAATGCAAAATTTTCAGGAAAATGGTAAAATTTTTTGGACAGGAGTCTCCCGCCCACGATATTATTTTGGGCCAGATTTCAAAATTTTGGGCGCGAATCCCACCCTGAAATTCAAGCCCTGCATAATTATGCTATTGTAATATAGATTTGCACAAATTTTATATAAATTTTTAGATTGGATGAATAATTCCAAATTTTCTTAATTTATGATTACAGAAATTCTGAAAGAAAGCAGAAGAACACTAAAAATTTCCTGACCACTTCAAATATTTAAAAACTTCCCTACATTTTCCCTAAAATTTTCAAATTCCCTGTTTTCCAGGTTTTCCCTGACCAATCATTTTGGTTGTGGTACAATATGGGCATTAAAAAGGAAACTGAAAAAAGGATTCACTCGTGAAAAATGAGAATCAGCAGGATTTTGACGAAAATCACGTCCTTCCGCAATCATTTGAATAATACACGCGGTCCAGTTAGTCACAGGAAAGAGAAAATCGAATGAGAAAGGGAGGAATAAATTTGGCACTGTTCGTACTTGCATTGTTCTATTTTATCTGTTATTTAATGCAGATTTGCAAAACTTTTAAATTATCTCCACACATTAATTATAGTGTAATTCAACTTTAACCAGCATATACACATTTTATACCAAACCACAGGGCAGGGTTCGATTTAAGCGGTATCGCATCGCAATTTGCGATTCAAATTTAACTAAATTGCGATCCAAGAAATGCATTAAATCGCAATCATTGCGATGCATACTTCCCACACCCTTTGTTATGTCATGTACACTTAAAGTTAAAATTTAAAGGTGTTTTTACAAGACATACATTATGTTTTCACCCTCCCCAAATGTTTATTTACAATGGAAGTACAGCGAGACGCCATTGCTGGGCGCAGTTTTCCCAGTAAACACATGATTTGTTCCCGCTTTGACGCTGTGATTGATTTCTGAATCACTGTTACTCGCTAATCACGGCGTTTGCTCATAGAAGTTTGACGTGCGTGTTGTAGTAGTTCTAAAATGAACACTCACTGTTACGCACTGAGCTCTACAATAATACGGAGAGCCAACTCACCGATCCACTTTCGGCCGCTACCACATCACACTTCCAATGCACGCAAGTAATGAGTCCTGCACTTTTCTTAATATTAGAAGCATTTTTTCAAACTTTTTCGCATACTTTTTATCAATTTTGTTGTTTACTACATCTTTTTGACATTTTTATGAGCAATACTTAATTTGTTTCAAGATTTAAAAGCTACGTTAGCTATTTTTTACTTGCTATACAAAAGTGTAACTGCTATTCAAAACTGACTTTGTATAGCGGTTACTGCTATGCAACTTTCTTTTTCTAAATCGACCCCTGCCACAGGGTAAAATGGGTATACAACGAGGTAAATTAGGTAGTGTTTTACACCAAAATTCAATAACTTTTGAAACAGTAAAGTAATGTTGTTTCATAAAATAAAAATTTAACCATATAGGGTAGATGTGCCAGTAATGGACACCCTTAAGGAATTTCTTTCAGAATTATTTTTTTATTAAGTTATAATTATTATATTCCAGTTTTTTCAATATTATATTAACCTATCAACAATATTTAACCATTCTTAGTCTCATTTTTCAATATGAATCGAAATTTAATTTTAAATAGCAGAAATATCAAAACACCCAAAATCCCAGTAATGGACACCCCCATAAAAAGTAAAATATATTTGTTTTTATGGCTGTATTTAGAACCAGAATTTAATGAATACATACTAATGAAACAAAATAGTAATTTTCAAATAAATTTAAGAATTAGGATACCAGTAATTAATAAAATATTTGTGATAATCATTTACTGTAATTATCAGAAGATTGACGCTTTAATTATTTTAGATGGATAGTTTAAAATACTAAATATCAGGCAATTACAGCTATCAAATTAGTGAAACAGTGGGGGATTTAAATGGTAATTAAAAAAAAAAAAAGTTTTAGAATATTAGTGCTTAGTTGTCTCACTATTTTTGGAACAGATGTGTTATTATCCCTCCATCCGCCATCTTGGATTTTTTTTGGGCGTGAATTAAAAACTGTTTTTTAATTAAGTTATAATTATTATATTCCAGTTTTTTTAATATTATATTAATCTATCAACAATATTTAACCATTGGCGATATTTACTACTTGGCGGAAAAGGACTTTTCACGCAAGAAAAAAAATCCAAGATGGCGGATGGAGGGATAATAACACATCTAAGCCCTATTTTTAACTAGTATTAATCTTCCAGAGACTACTTTATATATCATTTATAATAATTAATATTACAAATATGAACGAAACGATATTGTGAGTTGAATATTTTAAATACTAAATAAAATAATTTCAAAATAAAACTGTAGAACCTTTGAGGCCACTGATCTGCAGATTTACTAGTTTCATGAATATTACCTATAACTTTCATTGATATTACTCTTTTTTTTTTTTCTTTGTCAGACGTGAATAAGGAAACATTTAAAACAGAAAATAGATTTTTAATAGCTTTTGTAACATAATTGTTTTTATTTAAACGGAGATGGATTAAGCCCTTATGAGCCCCTCTTTGACCGTGCTCTTAAACAATATTTTTTGCTTCCTAGCTGGTTTGATTGCCAGACATACATTGCCAAGGTACATATACGTTAAAAAATAAATAAATAAAATATTGAAATTTTATTAATCACATAACTTAAAAAGCAGCTATTTATAAAAGTTTTGGTGTTATTACATTTTGGTAAACATAATCAGGATTGCTACCCACGTAGGAAAATGAAATTCCCTGACCTTTCCAGGTGCATTTTATGAAAATTTCAGACTAACTGAGTAATGTGAACTAGACAAGACAATAAAATAAATATTGTACTGCATGAAAATATAAAAATTTTCAACTATATACAATTAAAATTTTCACATATGCACCCCCTCCCCCCCCCCCCTCACACACACAAAAAAAAAAAAATTACTCAAAGTGTGCTGTAAAATGGAAAAAGAAAATACAGTCGGACCTCGTTATCCCGACACCCGGTTTTCACGTCATCCCGCTTATCACATCAGTTTTTCAAAATCCCGATTTTCTGTATATGACTTATGTATGATGTAAATAAATTCCGGATTTTACGTCGTCGTATAATTTTCAACTCTGGATATCCCGACGGTTTAAGAAAATTGTTCATTATTCATAATCCATCTTATAAGCACGGAAATTAAGCGGTAAGAAACGTCTTAGCCAAACTTTTCACAAAAGTGTCTAAAATACCCATTGAGATAAATGAGAAATTTTACTTCAATTCTTTATCTGAATAAATAAACTCAAACTCTATGAATGACCCATTTAAGCTCCAGATAGACATATCAGTCTACTCACGGTCTTTTTGTCCTGATCAGGTGGCGCTTTCTTTTGGTTACAAGGCATTTTTCATCCGACTAAAACCGAAGCGTTGCGTGGCATTGAAACGATCAGAAATGATCTAACATCCATTTCTGAAACAAATATTGGTTACAATTCATTGTATAATATTGGAAAAAGAAATGTACAAAGCACATCTAGGGATCAGCAAACCTTAATTCATGAATATTTCATGTTACATAAAAAAAAAAAAAAAAAAAGAAAAAAAAAAAAAAAAGTCACCATAAATCAGATTCTTATTCTTTTCATTTTTGCATTTATTTTGTTTAATAATGTTTTATTGCTTAAAACGGCAAGAACAGTTATGAATTTGAAATTGTCTTAAATTACTTAAAAATACAGCTTTTCATAGACATTTTTCTACGACTCCGGTTACCGTGACACCCCGCTTATGACGACACTTTTTTCTGGTCCTTAGAGTGTCAGGATAACGAGGTTCGACTGTATATACTTATACATATACAATATTTTTTCATTGAATGATAATTTACTTCACCATCTATCACAATCTCACTTAAGTTAAACTTTATAGTCAACGTCAAAAAAACATGTCATTTTATCAAGGCTCATTTTTTTTATATGTTCTTCCGTTTTATGGTGTAGTATGTTTTCAACCGGTCTGGCAGTCGGGAGACGTTGCGTTTACAGGCATGAAAGTGGGAAAAAAGGGACTTTTTTTTTCATCGTATAAGGCCAAACTTGTATAATTTAGACATTTTAACAGTTATTCATACAATAAAATGAATTATAACTGTACATATTTTCTTTACACACTATTATTTTCTTTTTGTAACTTAGAAAATATTAAAAGAAAAAAAAATAACAATAAATGTATAAATTCATTAAATCAAAAAAGAAAATTGGAAACAGTTTGCTAAAAGTATAAATCCATCCAAATGTATTTGATGAACTTATGTGAAGTACTGATATTAATTTTTCAAAATAAATGTATTATTTTGAATGGTTTGACTGTAAGTTACTTTAAAAAAATCTCTATGATAAATATATTGCACACCAAATTGATCTTTACTCCAGAAATACATTTCCAAAAATGCTTAATTGAAAGTACCCAGAAGTGTTTTATAAATAGAATAAAATACATTCTGTTCCAAAAGAACCTTATGGAAACTTCCTTTCCCTAGTTAAAGAACTTAATTTACATGACTTCCAGATGCTTACAATAAAAGCTCACCTTTGATTTGATAGTACAGCAATTCAGAAATTAAATCTGAGGATTTGAGTAGACAAAATGTCTAATTATTAAACTTTCTAGGACCCCCCCCCCCCATATGCTTCTAATATTTCCTTTGCATCAATCCAGAGAATGTCCAAATTTGCTTTTAAAAAGGTGTAATTCCTTTAGGAGGAACTCTTTCATGCCTGGTTTACCAGAGGCAGAAGGGGTTATGCAGGTCAAAAAACTTCAAAATTACGTCATCTTATCAAGGCTCATTTTTTAAATATGTTCTACCCTTTTATGGTGTAGTACGTTTGCAACCGGTCTGGCAGCCCGGAGACGTTGCGTTTACCGAAAGTTATGAAAAATCGATCATCAATTCTTAAATAAAAAAAACAACAGAAAAATATCGAGAATTTCGACAAATGATCGCAGAAAAAGTGATTTTCGTCAATCGTTCGTGGAAAAAATATGAATTTCGGAAACGATCACGGAATAAACGGGAATTTAGTCAAAGGGCCGCTAAAAAAACGCAAATTTCATCAAAGGATCGCGAAAAAACGCAAATTTCGTCAAACTATCACGAAAAAATTGCAAAATTAATCAAAAGATCTCAAAAGTGAATTTTGTCAAAGGATCGCGAAAAAACACTAATTCCATCAAAAGATCGGTGAAAAAATACAAATGTCAGAGGATTTAGGGGGGGAAAAAAAAAAAAAGCAAATTTCGGCAAGGATCGTGGGAAAAAAAAGCAAATTTCAGCAAAGGATTGTGGGGAAAAAGTTAATTTCGGCAAAAGATCGCGAAAAAAAGCTAATTTCGTCAAGGGATAGCGAAATACACGAAAGAATCGAGAGAAAACGCAAATTTCATCAAAGGATCACATACAAATGCAAATTTCGCTTCAGTGGCATAAAATTCTTTAAATAGCACACAAAATAACAGTTGGTTTAAAATATTTTTTTCTCCCTTCCAAATAGCTCAAATCCCCCTCCATTAGTGAGACTCCTCTCCTGGGAAAAATTGCATTTCAAGGCCTGATATTTATTACTTTTTATGGGGTGTCCATTACTGGGCTTTTGATATATTTCTGTTGTTTAAAATTAAATTTCGATTGGTATTGGAAAATGAGACTATAATAATGGTTAAATATTGTTGATAGGTTAATATAACATTGAAAAAACTGGAATATAATAATTATAACTATTAATAAAAAAATAATTTTAAAAAATTCCTTACGGGTGTCCATTACTGGCACATCTACCCTATAAATTAATTAAACGAAGCCAGCTCTTAGCCTCTTCATTAAGATTTTCATGGGAAAAACAGCGAAACTTTGAAACACTAATATCCTGATTGGTTTGATTAAAAGTGTCAACAACCACCCAGTTTTATAAAACATGGAAGGGGGAATTATAAAAAAAAAAATTAAGGCTAAATATTCATTAGTTTTTTATGAACCAAAAAACATCAAGGGGTGTCCATAACTGGCACATCTACCCTAATTGTTAAATTATTTTCACAAATAATGTTTTTAAGACCACAAGGAGTTTCAATCTGGACAGTATAACCTCGATCTATCTTTGCTGCATTGATCGTTTTATTTCTACGGTCCTTGCACAAATTATATTTAAATAATAACGAAACTTGCATTCATCGTTCTTCAAGAAGTCGTTTACCTGCATTCATTGTTGTGAAATTTCTCTCCTATCTGAAATGCAATTGAAGGTCAAGCGGATCCATTTGACATACAAACTGGAATTACATCTTTTATCCTAAAATAACCCATTTGTGCTGCTTAAAAGGAGGGAAGGGGGAAAACAGTGATTAGCACTGATATTATGACATGTAAATAACAATGTGGAACAGGTGCCACTGACAATTTATTTTCTCATATTTTCTAAACCTGGCAGTGGGTGTCACCCAAAGACTGAGGATTTCTATTCTAAAGCATCCAAACTGTGTCTGAATCCTGTGACATTATGATGGAAAGAAAAGAAAAAGTTCTACAGCAGAATGGGTTGTTCACCATGTGGGTAAATCTCGCTATTAATGTTCTTAATACATTATTCTAAAATACTCACGAAAATTAAAAAATGACTTCACCATGTTTTAAAAATGCACTCAAATAACTTCTGGAACTTTTTTTTCTTTGCGTGTGTGCGTTTTATAATGATTTTAAGAGATTTTTATATTACGCTAAGTTTTTCAACAGGGAAAATTAATATCAATATTTTTAAAAAATAAATAACCCACGTATTTATCGCACCTATCGTACCAAAGTAAAAAATAATAATTAAAAAAAAAAAAAAAACCACGTATTTATCGCACCTATCGTACCAAAGTAAAAAAAAAAAAAACCACGTGCCGAAAACATGCGAGCAAATGAGTTAAAATATTTCCATCAAATACGTTCTTGTTACTGTCAGGAGAAATATTAAAATAATATTGTACTTTAAATTTCTTTTTTTTTTTTTTAATTCAAACACGGCTAAACAAGTAACCACGAGGATAAGCATCATCATAAATATTTCAGATAAAATTTATCCAACGCAATAATAATAATTTTAAAAAAAGCATTTCGCCATTTTGCATTCTCCTGATGCGCCATGTTTAAGAAAAAATTAGTCAGGAGGTTGTAAATGCAGGATAAAGAACATTGCTTAGTACTAGTTATAAACAAAGCCATTTTATTAAGTGATGAAAATAGCAAAGCATTACTAACATACAATTTTAACATTAATCAAAGAAATTATGGTAAACTTAACTGTCATTCATAAAATAATAATAATTTAATACTATTTTTAAGTGATACATTACCTATAGAAGTTCCAATGGAAATTACAATTAACCAACCGGTACGACAATTCGTTGCGTCTCGAAGGCCGATCAAGTGGGAGTAGCAGTACAGGTTAAGGCGGGAAAACCGTTAACGGTATGTTTAACGGTTCATGGAGAAAAATTTAAAAAGCACAATTCTTAAAAAGACGGATATGTAAAATATAATAATATTTAAAAGATAAAATAAATTATATTACCCTTTAGTTATAACGTCTTGTGTTCCGACCTCTATTCAGGGACACCTAAGATGCGATTGCAACATCGATAATTGCGATAGGGGAATGCTTGCCGGTGATTCGCTGCGCTAGCTGAACAGTAGTGAACGAAATGGAGTTTTGTAGATCATCGCACATCGCTCACGTTGTTCAGCTCGCAATAAAACACTGCATTATTTTTACACCGTAGGAACAAGCACCAGAGAGGAAAACCTGAAAGAAAATAGAAAAATCAAATATTGAAATCGCTGCCATAGATAAGAAATTAAGAAAAAACAAATACTTTATGAGCTTTGCAAAAACCACAAACATCAACATATTAATCAGAGGGGCATTTTATGCAAACTAAATTTCCTTCAAAAAATGATCCTATCAATAATACATACCCCTTTCCCCGTAAAATAACAATATATAACTTGTTATTTAAAAAAAGGACAGGCTTTTAACCCTAGAATACTAGATGCTCGTAATTATCACGACTAGAGGTCTGCACGGGCCGACATTTCCAGGCCCGGCCCGACTCATAGAGAAAAAAAATCGGCCCAGCCCGGCAAGTAGAAAAAATAACATTGGTCCGGCCCGGCCCGATAAAAAAATTAAAAATTCGGCCCGAGCCCGGCCCGGAAAAACTTAAAATCTCGGCCCGGCCCGAGTGAACTTCGACAAAACATTGATTTTTACGTCGAATTGGTTAAAAATTTGTCTCGTACGAAAAGTTCTGACCAAAAATATTTGTCTTAACTTTTTTTTTCATGTTCATAATCTTTATTTTTATAGAAGTGCAGCAGGCTGCAATATTTTTTTTAATGAATCTCTATTTCTTGTATGTAAATGTTTCAGTTACCATTAATATTGTTAATCCATATTCCATGTTAAAAATCGGAAAAATTCTATACAGTAAAATCTTCTAAGATGGAATTGCATAGAAAAGAAAAAAGAATGCGTTATAGACAAGTTCCCTTCTTAGCAAGTGTAAATGTATTATATATTCTTTTCTTACTTATTAGTATATTTATTTTGCATGGACCAACACGTTTTTCAGTTTAAAACAGGGTTCGGTCATAGGCAGGT